>CAWUFW010004521.1:810000-1523717 GCA_963921515.1 Calotriton arnoldi
GGGGGCCGCGTGGCCCCCCTCTCAAGGCCATTTTTGGCCCCGGGAACCCCATCCCCCGGGGCATGGCCAGTATTTTTTTTATATATGGAGGGGGCCACGTGGACCCCCTCCTCAGGCCATTTATGGCCCCGGGGACTCCATCCCCCGGGGCCAGCCTTTCCTTTTTTATTTATTTTTTTAGGGGAGGGGGGCCGCGTGGCCCCCCTCCCAGGCCACTTCTAGCCCCGGGGACCCCATCCCCTGGGGCCTGGCCACTCCATTGGGGACCGTGGGGGGAGCCCCAATGCCCCCCCGGTCCCACCGGCTCCCCGCCTCCTGCGGGTGCCGGCATTGCTTTTCCACAAGGGGAGCTGCTGACATGCAGCTCCCCCTGCTGACATGCAGCTCCCCTTGTGGAAAAGCAATCTGCTTTGCTTTATTGAAGCGAGAGCAGGATTTCCTGCTCTTGCTTCAATGAAGCAAAGCAGCATTTGCTATGACAGGGCGGGAGCGGCACGGCTCCCGCCCTGCCATAGCAAACAGCAGTGTCCCGGTGGTGGGCACCCTGGGACACTGCAGGAGCCGGCCCTGGGGTATGGCGGTTCCCAGGGCCATCAAGGGCTCCAGGAGGGGGGCAGCGCTGCCCGCCTCCCAACGTTTGCAAAGCCCCAGGGAGGTGGTGGTCCCCGGGGCTCGGGAGTCTGTAACGGACCCCCGCCTTTACATATTTAGTGCCCCGGGGAGGTGGTGGCCCCCGGGGCAGCGTGGGGGGGATTGGGACCCCCCCACGCATTTTTTTTATCAGCCCCGGGGAGGTGGCAGTCCCCGCGGTTGTTTATTAAAGCCCCGGGGAGATGGCGGTCCCCGGGGCTGCGGGGGCCCCCACGGGCCCCCGCAGGCCCCCGCTATTATTAATTTGGCAATGCCCCCGGGACCTGGCCGACCCGGGGGCCTCATTTAAATGAAGCGCGGGAGCTCGCGCTTCATTTTTTTTTTATAATTTCAGCGGGATTTGCGACCCCAACGCGAATTCCGCCGAAATTATTTTTAAAAAAATGCTTTTTTTGGCCCTGGGGGTCCTTGTGGGACCCCCTGAGCAGGCCTAGGTGGTCAGGGTGTTTCTACCCTGCCCCCTTTTCTTGTTTTTAAACATTTTTTTCACTGTTTTCTTGTGACTCAGTTCTACCGAGTCACAAGATGGCTGCAAATACTTCCTGGTTTGGAAATTGTTGGCAGCCAATCAGAGTGAAGCTCGTGCTCGGGAAGGTTCGCGAACCCACCGCGGCCATAGATATCGAAACTTTTTCTTTTTCACATTTCTCAGGAACTACTGAACGGATTTACACCATTTAACAAAAAGGACTCTTTCTGAACCAAGACCTACCTTTTTGCCAAATTTGGTGTAATTCCGTTGAGCAGTTCGGGCTGTAGCTTTGTCTAAAGTTTCCTATGGAAAATGACATGGGGAAAACGCGTTTTGGGACCCCCTTTTTTCTTGGCCCCGCTTGACGAATCACCCCTAAACTTTCAAAACAGGAGCTGACCGGAGCTGACCGGAGCGGGCCACTAGTTTTACAAATTTCACGAAGATTCGTCAACCGGCGCCAAAGTTATTGGGAAAAAAAAACGCTTTTCCTATGGAAACTAGGTCCTAACTATAACTGCCTACTGGTGACCGCCAGTAGGTAATATATATATATATATGTCCAACAAAGTCTCCAATTCCAAGGAGCCCCCGACCCTTCAGGGTGGCCTCGTGAAACAGTGAGCATGGAGCAGCTCACCAACACAAACCAAACAAAGATGCGAGGCCCATCTCGGAGATAAAAGCATTTATTTCGAAGACAGCAGCACTAATCTTCTATTACCTTACGCGTTTCGGCTGTCGCCTTGCTCACAGGTAGGAAGTTAACAGATGCAAAGTGCGTTGTGCTTGCTTTTAAAACATAATGTCACATGACAATTCTTTTGAAATACTACTCCCATAATGCATTGTATTATTCGTAAGTTCGTATCACATGGAATCCAAAATTGATCCTCAGTTAGCATTATTTATGCATTTTTTTCTCATGTTACCTGCATCATTTTAGTGGAAATAAAGTCCCGTAGACATGTGTTTTCTTTCTTTCCAGTTTTATGCAAATGTTCTCATTCAGCATAGGTCTTTGAATCAGCATGTCTCTCAGAGCGGTCAGAACACGGGATGTTCTCCCATCCGACTCCCTTCCACACAGTCAGCTCTTTTTGCACTTGTGGCGTTTCCTAAGTAGGTAGGGCGACTGCAGTGGGTCATGCTCCCGATTTAAATGTCCAACAAAGTCTCCAATTCCAAGGAGCCCCGACCCTTCAGGGTGGCCTCGTGAAACAGTGAGCATGGAGCAGCTCACCAACACAAACCAAACAAAGATGCGAGGCCCATCTCGGAGATAAAAGCATTTATTTCGAAGACAGCAGCACTAATCTTCTATTACCTTACGCGTTTCGGCTGTCGCCTTGCTCACAGGTAGGAAGTTAACAGATGCAAAGTGCGTTGTGCTTGCTTTTAAAACATAATGTCACATGACCATTCTTTTGAAATACTACTCCCATAATGCATTGTATTATTCGTAAGTTCGTATCACATGGAATCCAAAATTGATCCTCAGTTAGCATTATTTATGCATTTTTTCTCATGTTACCTGCATCATTTTAGTGGAAATAAAGTCCCGTAGACATGTGTTTTCTTTCTTTCCAGTTTTATGCAAATGTTCTCATTCAGCATAGGTCTCCGAATCAGCATGTCTCTCAGAGCGGTCAGAACACGGGATGTTCTCCCATCCGACTCCCTTCCACACAGTCAGCTCTTTTTGCACTCGTGGCGTTTCCTAAGTAGGTAGGGCGACTGCAGTGGGTCATGCTCCCGATTTAAATGTCCAACAAAGTCTCCAATTCCAAGGAGCCCCCGACCCTTCAGGGTGGCCTCGTGAAACAGTGAGCATGGAGCAGCTCACCAACACAAACCAAACAAAGATGCGAGGCCCATCTCGGAGATAAAAGCATTTATTTCGAAGACAGCAGCACTAATCTTCTATTACCTTACGCGTTTCGGCTGTCGCCTTGCTCACAGGTAGGAAGTTAACAGATGCAAAGTGCGTTGTGCTTGCTTTTAAAACATAATGTCACATGACCATTCTTTTGAAATACTACTCCCATAATGCATTGTATTATTCGTAAGTTCGTATCACATGGAATCCAAAATTGATCCTCAGTTAGCATTATTTATGCATTTTATTCTCATGTTACCTGCATCATTTTAGTGGAAATAAAGTCCCGTAGACATGTGTTTTCTTTCTTTCCAGTTTTATGCAAATGTTCTCATTCAGCATAGGTCTCCGAATCAGCATGTCTCTCAGAGCGGTCAGAACACGGGATGTTCTCCCATCCGACTCCCTTCCACACAGTCAGCTCTTTTTGCACTCGTGGCGTTTCCTAAGTAGGTAGGGCGACTGCAGTGGGTCATGCTCCCGATTTAAATGTCCAACAAAGTCTCCAATTCCAAGGAGCCTCCGACCCTTCAGGGTGGCCTCGTGAAACAGTGAGCATGGAGCAGCTCACCAACACAAACCAAACAAAGATGCGAGGCCCATCTCGGAGATAAAAGCATTTATTTCGAAGACAGCAGCACTAATCTTCTATTACCTTACGCATTTCGGCTGTCGCCTTGCTCACAGGTAGGAAGTTAACAGATGCAATATATATATATGACCACAAACACCCTCTCCCAATTCGGTGCGGGCTCCGACACAGCTCGAGATCATCCGCTTTAATACAACACCACCAAGCAAGACTCCTGATGTCTCATATCTCCACAATTTTATTAAAGTTACCACGCAGACGCGTTTCGGCAGTTATGCCTTTCTCAATGCAGGTAAGCAGTGGGGAGTGTTTAATTAGACAGCTTAAGTGCTCAGGGCATGACTCTCATTGGAAGATCTCCAGAGTCATAAAGAGAGGACAGTCATTGTCTCTGTGAATACAAAATTACAAAACTTTAGACTTTGTGTACATCAAATTGTCTGCATACCACAATAAATTTGTATACAATGTTCTTGCATGCAGTTTGAAATGCTCCAATTATTTCTATGATAGATGTTAATTCCGGCACGGAATGCACACAAAGTCACTGTTTTCACAGCCCTCCATTGATGTTTGGCGTAAACAATTGTTGCCCTCTCCCCTCGTCGTAGCAGGCCCCTTACTGGAACTTTACAATGCCAGGTCCATAGGTGTGGGTGTTGGTACAGTGACCTCCCCTTAAACTCATAATACAGCCGAACTCATGTCAGCGGGTGCATCTTCTTGTCATTCCACCTGGGGCAGAGTCCGTGTCTGGTGATGTGGATTCTAAAATGCGAGTGTCCCATTATGCGGTAAAATACCACTCTCCTCTCTCCCCACGAGCAGCAACAAAATATATATATATATATAAAGAGTGAGAGAGAGATAGAGAGATATTTTTACGTTGACCATAGAACACTATTAATTAGCTTGGTGAATAATGACAAAATGTTCTGTAGCAAGTATTATATACGTGATATTCAAGTTACATATTTATTAAATCATGAAAGAAAGGTTTCAATACAAGTTAATGTAACAAGAGGTATAGACTACCTAAGATCGTAAGGTCTACAAAATGTTGAAAAGTATAACGTAAGGTGCCTTTTTAAAAAAGAAACAGCGCACTAAAAATATCTCATATTTTCCTGAATAATGCAAAGATTCATGTCGTCTGACGAGTTCTGTAGACATTCAGAATCATTTAGTATTTGTTGTTTTTGTATTGTGAACCAGACTCACCAGTGTATCAAAGTGCATTACATAGTAAAGGAGGTGGATGTAGAATAGTACAGAGTAACAAGAGAACAGATTAAACACTCACAGACATTAAAATCAGTAACCCGTTTTCAATCCCTAATAGAAGAGGAGAGCATAGTCCATCAGTTTAGACTGGTGTGAAAAATGTCACCAAGATGTTCTCAGATGCGCAAAGTACAACTGTAGTGGGCTCACTGTTAAAAGACTGCCTTAATGTTTAATCCAATATTCTCAGCTCTGAATAGTTTTGATTCTCTCAGCTCTCAGCAGCCTTCAGAGACTGGCTTGGATCTTGTTACAACTGGAAGCACCACTCAAAGAGCAGGGTTTTAAACTCTTTAAAATGACATAAGATGGATTTGTCTGTAGTTGGAGGGATGGAGTTCCAGATCTTCTCCACGTTTCCTTAGAAAGCTTGCTTCAGAGTTCTGGCTTTTTTGAAGAGGAGAATTTCAAGTCAATCATGTGCTTCTGAGTGATCTGGAGCCTCCAGAGATTGTTAATGCCCGAGAATAGAACAGGAGGCAGCTGAGAAGAATGGTTTTGGCACCAGTGGCTGTAAGTAGTTGGAATTATAGTGTTTTAGTATAAACTACTTTCTAATTGAACCTGGCAATTGTCATCTTTACCAGTTGGTGAGGAGTGCCAGTTGACCCCAGCTGCTAGACTGCACATGCAAACCTCATTCTAATTCATTGGATTTCCTTGGAAATTAACAGTCTATCTACTAAGGAATTAGGATACTGAATCCTACAGAAAAAGGCCTAGGCCATACCCTAAACTCATAACTACCAACTTCGGCCAGAAACCATGAAATTTAAACTGTAAGTCAATCTTGTTTACAATTACTGTTTTGCAGTCGTGAGCACTCTTGAGCCATTACCTTCAACCGCTACTGGTGCAATCATCGCCCCAAAATCCTCCACGCATCTCCTCACAGTGGCGTGAATGAGGACTACTCACGTCACATGACCCAACACAGCTGCCATCTTGGTAATAATTATTTTATTGCCGCACTTAAGGGCATATTCACAAGGACTCATCGCCGAGTTATCGCCACCTTAACGCATCAAAAGTGGAGATAGATTTAACACCCCATTCACAAGCGGGTGCAAACTGCAGACAACGCCAGTATTCCCGCGATAACTGCCGCAAACTTTACCTCCACGGGTGACACCATCAACTAACCCTAATGAGATGCAGAGTAGGCGTTCCCGTGCAAAAACACACGAAAACACCACTACACCACATTCACAACGAACTGCCAGATCTGCGATGCGAACCAAAAACAGGCGATAAGCCGCGGTAGCAGCAGGGATTTAACACCTGGCTTCTGCTGGTTTTGAGCAGGACGACTACCTGCAGCATGAAAGGGAGCCCAGGCCAGAGCCACATCTGAAGACCCACAGATGCCATGGAGCCAATGATCATGCAGCATGGAGACCCATGAGGGCCACAACACCCACCGCCACCACTCCCAGCCCCCCCGCGAGTCCCCCCCCCGGACAAACACATACCGTGCACGACACAAGAGCCACAAAAAGCGCATGATGTCGCACAATGACAACAAGAAACACACATGTGTGGTCAGAAGAACAAGAAACAGTCACTCATCATTGAAGTAACAACCAAAAACTTTATTGAAATACAACACAAAACACCAATGCGGAAGACTCCTGTCGGGTCCGTCCGGGAAAATCTTGATGTCACAGCCTGGAAAATAAAGCACCAAATCAGAACGTGTGTCATGCGCACATCAAAGGAGCGAGACACAGAGAAACAGAGAAGGAAAGAAAGGCAGAGAGAGAGAGAGAGAGAGAAGGAAAGGGAGGGAGAGAGAGAGAGAAGGAAAGAAAGGCAAAGAGAGAGAGAGAGAGAGAAGGAAAGGAAGGGAGAGAGAGAGAGAAGGAAAGGAAGGCAGAGAGAGAGAAAGAGAGAAGGAAAGGAAAGGAAGGGAGAGAGAGAGAGAGAAGGAAAGAAAGGCAGAGAGAGAGAGAGAGAAGGAAAGGAAGGGAGAGAGAGAGAGAGAGAGAGAGAAGGAAAGGAAGTCAGAGAGAGAGAGAAGGAAAGGAAGGGAGAGAGAGAGAGAGAGAGGGAGGGACAATGCCGCCCCCGCGCACCCAGGCACCACTGCTCACCTGCTGCCACCGGTGTGTCTCCAACCACGTGCCGGTACACACTGCAAGCCTCCAGGTCTGCAATCTGTAATCGAGGCCAGAGTCAATCATGGCAGAGTCCATCTCACTGCACATGGCAACAACGCCTGTCCGTCCCTGCGCACACATGCAGCCGCACCCTACCCCCTCCCGCCGGCCAGCGCTGGCTGTCTGCACTTGCGCACCCAGGCCCCACTGCTCACCTGCCGCCAACGGTGTGTCCACCAGTGGGCACACCACGTGCCCGTGCAAGCTCCAGGCTCCGGTCCCGCCACCATGGCATGCTCCACATCATGCGGACCCGCACTGTGGCCCATCAGGTCCCACACATGACGCTGAGTCCTGAGGCATCAATGGCAGAGACCACATCAGTGCACACGTCATCATCGCAGGCTGCACACCCGCTCAGCAATTTCGGTGCCACTAACCCTGTGCAACCCCAGTCAGCGCCACGTGGTGGTAGGCCCGTGACGGCCGCAAGGCTTCGGGTGCCACTAACCCTGTGCAACCCCAGTCAGCGCCACGTGGTGGTAGGCCCGTGACGGCCACAAGGCTTCGGATGCCACTAACCCTGTGCAACCCCAGTCAGCGCCACGTGGTGGTAGGCCCGTGACGGCCGCATGGCTTCGGGTGCCACTAACCCTGTGCGCAACAACTCATGGGCCCTTTATGATTGAGACTCGTGGAACGTCCGTCATCCAGTCACCACGAGCAGTGGGGAATGTGACGTTGTCGGCCCCTTATATTGGCGGCGTCACATGGCCTGTGACGCCTGTGCCGGATGGGTGTGGTGTGTGTGCAAACCTGCCCTCAGAGAGTGGCCGTGACATGCTGACAACTAGACCAATGACCTGCAGACCACTAGCGTGTAAACCTGCGACTTGTAGCCATGTGCCCCCCCCCTCGGAGCGTAAGCGGAGTGGTCTGGCCTGGCGTACGCCGGACCAGCGCAGGGCTTGCAACAATGCCTCGGGGGCTCTGGGCGTGGTTCAGTCCATGTCCGGACAAGGAAGTGACTAATGCGTGTGTCCCTGTTGTAGTGTCTACGGCCCCCGGAACGCAATCGGCAATGTAGCACCCTGTGACTGGAATCCCACTAGATGAGCATCATTGACGTTTGGGGGAATCACTGACCCTACATTCATCCACACATTCATACCTGAATGATGAAAGACATGACACAGCAGTGCGTTTCTGAATGTTTAATGCACATCCAGTGGAGTTTTGCAGCTGGAGCAGTACAGGGCCATGCCAACCCCACTTCACAATATGGGCCCATGGAGGGCCAGCCAGAGTCCATCGGGGAATGACAAGTACAGCGGAAGAGGAAGGGTACAGTCCGCAGTCTGGTCGCCGTGTCATTGGTCACCAAACAGGATATGGCAGTCCATGTCGCGGTCCAAGGTGAGTGCAGCAGACTGTATAGGGGGTCAGTGGAAGGTCATGGGGCCATGTGCGGCACCAAGCTGCAACAGGCCAGGTGGCGGACATGAATGCTAGTGCCTCCTCCTGATCTCAAGCCCATCCACGTCCTCGTCCTCGGATGTGTGCTCTGCCCCACCTGTGGGTGGTGCAGTTCCGGCTGCGGCACCGTGTGCCACTGACACATCAGGGGCCGGAGGTGGATTGTCGGCCGCACTGTGTGGCAGTGACACATCAGGTGCCGGAGTGGAAATGCCTGCCGCACTGTGAGGCACCGACACACCAGGGGGCTGAGATGTGGATGGTGTAGGAGCAGCAGCATTCATCTGCGCCACGCCTTGTAGCAGCAATGCCATGATGAGGATACGCAGGGCATGGTAGATCCCAGCTACATTTTGCTGATGTGCAGTGGTGGCTGCCATCCTTTCCACCTCCATCCGCACCATGTCCTCCATGAGCCTCCGCATGTGTGCCAGCTCACGGCTGAGATCGTCGGAGCCACTCTGAGCGGACAGGTGTTCTTGTCTCCGAGTCATGACTCCAGCGATGTCAGCCAGGGCTAGTTGGAGACCATGGAGCGGCCTGTGGGTGTCTGTTAGGGGCTGGAGGTGGTCCCTGATGGGACTCAGACACCCATGGATGGCGTCAAGTTTGGTAGCCATGAGGTCGAACCCCAACCGCACCTGCTCAGCCATCTCCCTCTGGCCCTCCGACACACGGCGTTGGAAGGCCATGTGTTGTTCGGGGGGGGTCTTGGGAGACAGCCGGGGTTGTGGGTGCCTCCTGCTCGGTGGTTTGTGGAGTGGGTGGGGTCTCCTCGATGCAGCTGGGCTGCCCTGGTCCTGGAGGTGATTGGCGGATGAGTTCAATGATGTCTTGGAGGGCTTGGGTGTCGATGCTGGTGGTGTCCTCCTCGTCATCAGTGAAGTGTGGCTGGGACTGCTCTGCAGGAGGTGTTGACGGTGCCCCTGCAATGTGAAGGGGAGATGCTGTGTTACAATGTGTCCACATGTATGTAGCCGCATGGTACATGTTCACATTCAGACAGCATGGCAATGTACATTGTGACAGTCTGTAGATCAGGGCCATGATCCAGAGTCATTGTGGGTGTGCACTGTGCTCTGCTTGATTGTGCATGTGTGCTATTGTGCCCATCTCCCCCATCCCCCAGTACCTGGTGGTTACTCACCCTGTTGCTGTTGTGTTGTGTCATGTCGAGCAGTGTCCGGTCCCCCGACTCCTGCCACGGTCTCCACACTGATGACTGTCGACACCAGCTCCTCCATGTCATCCAGCTCCAGCTGTGGCGCTGGGCTCCCACCTCCAGTCTGCATTGCTGCCTTCTGGTTGCCTGCAAGTTTCTCCTTGGTTTTGCGCTTGATGTCAATCCATCGCCTCTTGACCTCGTCCATTGACCTCTTGTGCTCTCCGACGGCATTCACCTTGTCCACGATGGACCGCCATATTCCATTTTTGGTGCCCAATGACACGTTGGAGGTGACGAACAGTTCTTGATGGTGTTCCATCACCTCCGTGACCAGGATCCTAGTCTCCTTCAGACTGAACTTCGTCTTCCTCTTCTTCTTGTCCTTGCCCTTCCCTGTCCCCGAGGTCCCAGGCTGGTCGACCGGGGTGCTTGTGGGGTTCCGCTCGTCCTCTGCGCCTGCTCCGGCTGCCTCCATGGTGCTTCGGGGTTGGTTATTTTGTGTTTGTGTGTTTTTTGTACTTTTGTAGTAATTTTCCCGCCTGCCCTGTGTGTATTGCAGGCCTGGCGCTGCTTATCACTGATTTCCTCATCGCGGTTTGGCCCATCGCATGTTTTTTTGCGTTGGGGTTTGGGTTTTTATCACCGTCGCAGTTGTTGTATTGTGGACATTGTCCGCGTTTTCGGGAGACTATCGCAGTGTTGTGAATTCCACGTTAACACGGGGTTATTTTCCCACGATAGACTGCGATGTGTAAAGTTGCGTTAACATTTTTTGGAGATGTTTAGCACATGTTCTTGTGAATATCCCCCTTAAAGATGCGATCTGCACACATATCGGCTTCTGTCGACTCTTCTCACAACTGCTTATCTTGACAAGCTGTGCAGCGTTTTGTACAGTACTACGTGTGACCACTTCACTGCATCAAATCTACAGGCAATGAGTGAAATGGTGTAGTAGAGTTTTGCTTGTGCAATTCTAAGTGGTGAATACAACTATACTGGTATCTTGTTAATATTCTACGATTTGAAATTCAACCTTACACAATTTTTTGATACTTGACATTTGACCATAATATATTGCTCCATATTTTACCCTATCTCAACATTTTGCTTTTAATCAATTCAACATTATATGTGCACAAAAGCTTTTGTTACCTGCTTCACAAGCATTTTGACTCCAGGTGAACCTATTATGAAGTGGCCTCAATGGAAGTCATATTTCTTAATTTACATTTCAACTATTGAGGAGGATGCAGGTGAGGAATCTTCTCGAAGAAGAAGAATTCTACTGCACACATAAGGTCCTGAAGGGTTGAGATTATACGAACAAATTGGAAAAAAGGCAATAACTGTTGATAATACAGATGTCTTTACACATGCTTTGTATATGCTTTGGAAGATTTGCATAACTATTTTACACCATTTATCTGCATAGCTGTAGACTGGTACACCTTTTTCAAAGACATCAAAGTAACCAGGGTTCCATCGATGACTTTGTGGCTAATCTAAAAAAAAACAGCCATTTCATGACCATATTCATACCAATAACACTAACATTCAGACGCTAGAGAGGCAATCTCCAAGATAACCACACTCGCATGAGGCTCCTTGTACCACATTCCAGCGCAACAAGACAGACAACTTCACTGCAATCAGATTGAGCCTTGTCAGTGTGGATCCTGTGAATTGCTGGAGTAATCGAGGGGACAACAGTGTGGTGCTCTGCTGTGGCCCCCCTCCGCTCGGACCCTGAACTCCTTCAGTCCAAGATGGCAGCCCTCGTGGCTTGACAACGCTTGCAGGTTTCAGGCAAGGTGGAGAAGCCGAACTGGGTGGGCGGCCTGCCGACTATGACTGCCCAGCATGGTGGAGGGACTAATAGCCCCCTGAAGAAATTGAGGTAAGTGGGGCCGGCTGGGGACTGCCAACTGGCAGCTTGGCCTGGGCAGATGGGCCCATGCTGAGCCACGGCCTGCTTTTGATGTGAGGGCTGGGCCCGGGCAGGAGGACCCTGTGGCTGTAAATGTGTGGCATGCCTGCTATTGCCACCAGACAGTCAATTTGGCCCTGATGCACTGCGGGATCACCAACCCCCGCCTTGGCATCAGATTCTGGCATGGACTCACCCAGGCCACATAAAAAACTTGTGCAATTGCTATGAAGGCCTGTGAACAGAGGTGGTCTGAATGAGAAAGAGACCAATGACTGTTCGGAGGCTCAAATTCATGCCCTCCCTTTGTGCAGATACCTGTTGTGTCCTAAGCGGAGATGCTGTGTGAGACACTGGAACCATAGCACCTGTGAAGGTGGCACTTGATTGAAGGCCTCTGCTCGCAAGACGTGCTGAGTCCAGCCGAATATCGAGTTGAAAAGGTTTGAATCCACCTGGATAGCCAACGTGGGAGTTCCTTAATGGCCCTCAGACCAGGCATATATCTGCAGCATGGTTAAAGGTGAACACATGAAGGTTAAATTGCAGTTTGAGATCTGGCGCAACAGGTTAGCTCTGCCACCGGATGGAGTAGACACACCACAGGCAGCCTCTGGGAACACTGACAACCCTGACCTCCATCGATGGCATACTAAACATGCTTATGGCAAGGGCGGACAAGATCAGTGGCGGCTGCTCGGGATCCGAAGTGGAAAGGCATGAGGGAAGAGGGGAGAATAGAAAAATAATCACAGACAAAAAAAATATAAAAACGTACCTGCCGCTGGGGTTGCCGCATTTATCCTCACCTGATCCTGGGCTGGTGCACACTGCGCAGGCTCCCAGATGCCAATCCTGATGCTGCTCTCATGCTGGGAATACTATGCCTGATTTGCTGCTCAGACAGTGCCTGGGAGCCTGTGGCTTTTCTCCACCTGGATTTACAACACAGCTGGGTGGAGAAATGCTAAGTGCGCATCACTCCTCCTCCCCACTGCTGTTGCACATAGAGTGCATGGCCCCACTCCGCCCTCGCTGACAGCCTGCAGCTGAGAAGAAAAATAGATATAATAATAAAATTGGTTTATTATCATTTTATTTTTCACATGTTTAACTCTGCTGCCACCTAGTGGGGCAACGCTCCTCCGCCATAAATGAGTAGCCACCCCTGGACAAGACATCTGCCAAATACAACAAGCTGGAACAGAGACTCTCGAACACCAAAACTCGGATCTCATTCCTTGAGGATGACACGGAGGGCTACAGCAATAAACTTCTCGATATGGCCAAAGTTCTGGAAGCAATCTAGGCAAAGAACGAAGACCAGGAGGCCGAGTCTCGAGGTAGCAATCTGCGGCTAACAGGCCCACCAGAGTCCACCAACATGGGGATTAGGGCTGACTACATGGAAACCCTCCATAAGACATTATTTGGAATGGATAGCTACTCCCCCCTCTTTGCGGTGGAGCACACGCACATCTCATTGGGTCTACACCCCCCACCGTGACCCGTAATAGCTAGACTTCTTAATTACAAGAACTGGGACACCATCCTCTGGCTTGCAAGGAAGAAACAAACTCTCACATATGAAGGTAACACCCTATCTTTCTTCCCAGACTTCACCCTGGTTGTCCAGGTGGTGCACCGTGAGTACCTGCTGCTGAAACGCCAGCTGCAACAGGCCAGCATCCCCTATGCAATTCTCTACCTCACGCAGGTGAAAGTTATACATTGCAACAAGCCGCATATTTTTTACTACCCACATAGTGCAGCTACTTTTGTAAAACACATAATCACAGAGATTAACACAACATCATCTCTGAAGTCACTGGTGCCCAATGACAGACCCAGTGAGGTGGACTGAGTTTTCCTATGGCCGGTGGTGCAAGCACTGACTAGTGGGCCTGCTGGAACACTACCAACTCATTTAAGATGTTCTTGCAAAACTGGATTTGAACCACATGCCATCATTACATGTTAATTTACATCCCAGCGTACATTGACCCCCTGCAGCTTACCTGTCCCTCCAAACTGCTCCTTCATGGGAGGCAGAGTGGGGACCAGCATTGAACCTCTACATTGACTGTGTGATGGCTTGTTGTTTGCTCACCATGTCTACCTGGTGATGCCCCATACTAGAGGCAATGACAAGCCGGCACTTAGGCTTCCTTCTGGTGTAAGCCCTTTCCAAGTTTAAATGATTGTGTGGTATGTATAGACATGCCATTGCTCCTTGTTGCTGTGGGTTGTGTCCATGGAGTGGGTTGTTGTGCACAGACAGGTAAGGGTGGATGAGCTGGAGGGGGTGGTGGGAATGTTGGAGACTCACTGCAGCTACATGGAGGGAAGCCCATGTGTCAACAAGCATGGAGAGTGTGAATTTACAGTTAAGCAGGCAAACATGGGGGTGGGGCATGCATCGCTCGAACAGGGGGTCGGCATAGCTCAATTGCAGATTAACCTCCATAGCCATGAGTAGTGGCAACAAGTCAACACTACATCTCCTTATCTGGAACATTCAGGGACTCAACAACCCCCGGGTGATCAGACAGGTGCTTGCATATACTGTCAGACAGCTCCAAAAACTGGGTCTTCACTTGGCATTTATCCCCGACTTCCTTACTCAATAATGCATCTTGGGGCTGAGTAAAGACTGAATTATTGAATTTCTTTCAGATAAATGAGGGATTGGTTGACTCCCTGGGCACCATCTGGAAGGCATTTAAGACCTACCTGTATGGGGTACTGCGTGGGGTACAGAAAGTCCTATGAACACTGCTTGACCAGTTGGAAACTGGAAATAAAGGCCCTTGAGGATAGTTTATCACTGAATCTAGATGCCATGGAGATAGCCAGATTTCATGCCCAGGCACTCCCATGCCAGGAAATACAGAGAGGCGGAGTGGCCGAGCATGATGATGGCAGAACTCCTGCGATACCACCCGGTGCCGCACTATGTTACACAACTAGAATGTGATAGTGGGCAGACCCTCCATCAGAAGGATGATATACTTACCTAAGGCATTCGTAAAGTATTTTTCCACCCTAAACATCTCACGCAGACATAATTCCTCGCAGGACCACTCCGCATACTTTGACAGAACAGTGATGGCGAGGCTAGAGGGGCTGAGGAGGCAATTCTTAGATGTGCAGCTTAACTTGGAAGAGATCACTGCTGTGATTTTGAGTCTTCCCACTAACAAGGCCCCTGGAAGTGTTGGTTTCCCGACAAAGCTTTATAAAGCGAATTCACAATAGCTGGCCCCTTATCTCCTGAGAGCGTGTAATGAGGTGATAGAGTAAGATATACTACCCCCTCTTTTGGGGAAGCCATATTTGTATCACTCTTGAAACCTGGCAACCCTCCCTCGCAATGTGACTCTCATCGCTCGCTGTCCCTTACAAATGTGGATGCAAAGTCCTAGCAAATAAGCTGCTACTCTAATTGCCTGGCCTCTTCCTCTCCGGCCAGGCAAGATTCAACCCCAGCATCTCATAATTACCGCACGTTTTTGGCTCTGATGAGTCAGCTCAATCTACAACTAAATGCACTGGCAGTCTTCTTGGACGCTACAAAGGTGTTCAACTCCTTACCGTCCATGCTAGGATGGATTATCCTGACAGCTTTGTGTGCTGGATAAAACACTTGTACACACTACTGACTGCGAGGGTGCGATTAAACAGCCTACTAACAGACCTGCTACCACCGGGAAGAGGCACCTGACAGGGATGTCCCCCATCCCCACTGTTATATGCACTAGCCTTCAAACCTCTGGCATGTGCAGTTCGACAACTCAATGCACAAAGTGGCCTACACTTCACTTCCCACAACCTCATTGTGTTCTTATACGTCACTCTCTATCTACGTGACCCAGCTCCCAACCTTAGGGGGTCATTAGGATAGCGGGCGGATCGCCACCGCCTGTATGGCAGTGGCGATCCGCCCGCTATTTCCCACCGCCCGCCTCACATTTCCCCACCGCCATATTAGTATGGCGGTGGGGACCCAGGCGGACGGAAAGACCGTCCGCCGGTTTTCCGCCGGTCGACCAGTCGACCGTGCGGAAAAGGGGCTGGATATGGTGGCGGTGTCTGCTAGACACCGCCATCCATATTAGAATGGGCAGCAGTGCAGGGCTTTCCATGGCGGAGACCCCGCCATGGAAACCCAGGCGGAGTTTGCTTACAGGGGCCCGTTGCGGGTCCCCAGGGTATTGGGGGGTGGGAGGTGCACATGGGGGGTACCTATTGTACCCCCTGCATTGTCATGGACATGTTGGCAGGCACCTCACGGTGCCTGTCACCTTGTGCATGACAATGCACACAGTGCACTCCGAGCATTGTGGCGGGCGGTGCTGTGAGCACCGCCCGCCACAATGCTGGGAATGGAGGATGCCACCGCCACGGTGGCGGTGGCATCCTAATGTCAGGTGCGGGACCGCCGCACCCCTTGCGGATGGTCCCGCATTCCGTTACGGTGGCGGGCGGACTTTGTCCGCCCGCCATCGTAATGACCCCCTTAGTCCGGTCATCAGAGAGTTCACCCTTTTTAAAGCATTCTTAACCATCACCATCGTAATAAATCCACTGTGTACCCCCTGACCTACAGCACACCTGGAGTTCTCCATTCCATGGTGTACCTCATCTTTTAAATAATTGGGTATGTGGATAATCCAAGATAAAAACGCATTACTTTCTGATCACTATGGCGTGGCTATGGTCAGGGTGGAGGAACAAGTCACCAGATAGTGGTACCTTTGTCTTTCCTTGACGGGTCGGCTAGCCTTGATGAAATTGGTCATCCTGCCTCAGCTACTGCACCTCTTCTACAATGCATGATCTTTTTGGCATGGGCGGGCAAACAGCAGCGGATTTATTAGGAAATACTCGGACTGCCTATGAATGGGGCAGCCTCATGGCGCCAGATTTTGAGTTGTATTGCACCTACTCACAGGCCCACTTCACTCACTATTGGCTGCACTCCCCGCTATGTATGCCACACGTAGTGAATGCAATACCGCATCACCCCATCCCCTTCGGACGATGACTGACCAATGGGGTTTACTGATAGAATATCGATGTTCAAAATATCGATGTACAAAATATCGAAAAAAATATATAGATACATAAATATCGACTCCCATACCTACACGGGTAAGTAAAAAAATATCGAATCAAAAATATTGATGTAAAAAATATAGATGTAAAAAATATCGATTTAAATATATATATAAAATAATATATATTAAATATATTAAATATTAATATTAATTTTAACAAAAGAAATTACATTTAATATACATTTTTACAAAATATTACAAATAAACTTAATTAAAAAAATAAACACACAAACATAATTTATATATATATATATATATATACTTTAAAATAATTAATAAACTATTATCTACAATTTATTTTAAAACTTTAAAATTATATGCAAATAATATATAAATATATAAATAATTTAAAATATTTAAAAACAATCTAAAATAAATTAAAACATTAAACTATGAAAAAATATTTAAAAACTTACATTTCCCAATACAATCAGTGCAACAGTAGGAAAAGTGTTGGATAGCAAAATAATTAAATTTACTATTCCAACTCCAGTGAGGGCAACAGTAGGGAAAGTGTTGGATAGCGGAGGGGTAAAATTTACTATTCCCACTCCTAAGAGTGCAACAATAGGGAAAGTGTTGGATAGCGGAGGGGTAAAAATTACTATTCCCACTCCAGTGAGAGCAACAGTAGGGAAAGTGTTGGATAGCGGAGGGGTAAAAATTACTATTCCCACTCCAGTAAGAGCAACAGTAGGGAAAATGTTGGATAGTGGAGGGGTAAAAATTAGTATTCCCACTCCACTGAATGCAACAGTAGGATAAGTGTTGGATAGCGGATTGGTAAAATGTTTTATTTCCACTCCAGTGAGTACAACAGTAGGGAAAGTGTTGGATAGCGGAGAGGTAAAAACTTCTATTCCAACTCCAGTAAGTGCAACAGTAGGGAAAGTGCAGGATAGCGGAGGGATAAAAAATTACTATTCCCACTCCAGTGAGTGCAACAGTAGGGAAAGTGCTGGATAGCGGAGGGGTAAAAATTACTATTCCAACTCCAGTGAGTGCAACAGTAGGGAAAGTGATGTATAGCGGAGGGGTAAAAATTACTATTCCCACTCCAGTGAATGCAACAGTAGGAAAAGTGTTGGATACTAGAGAAAAAAAAAATACTATTCACACTCAAACACTTAGAAAAAGAAAGAAATGTATTACAAATTATAAAAAATAATAAAAATTAATAAGCATAGTTAAAAAATAAATTTGAAAAATATAAAACATATAAAAAGAACAGATATTATAATATTAATTACATATAGCAAAAACCTACAAATAATATATAAAATAAAATAATAAATACATTTATAAAAAATAATTCTTTTAAACTAGAAAATATTTACAAACAAAAACATTAATTAAAACATAAATGTATTTATTTTATTTCCAACCCTATAACATCACACCAATATCAAAACACTTCAACATTTTTATTAAATTTATTTACATAATTAACATAATTAATAATGCATTAAAAAAATATTATTAATAAAAAAACTAATAAACATTAATTGACTACACACACTTTAACACTATAATATCCACAACACACCTAAATTAAACTATAAAATAATAAAACACAATTAAAACGTATTTTAAAATTAAAAACTATTACTATTAACAACTAATAATTAAATAATTGCAATTTATTTAATACCCACCCTTTACCCCTTTAAAAGTAAAAACAACACACAAAAAAATAAACAATTACCCAAAATAAATATCAAATAATTAACATTAATTAACAACTAAATATTAATTAATTAAACACAAATTACTTTTCACCCTTTACTCCTATAAACGCCACAACACACACCTAAAATTAATCACACAATTACCATAATTAATTATCAATTAATTAATTAAAATTAATTAACAACCAATTATTCATAAATTAAAAATAAATTACTTCCCACCCTTTACAACTATAAACACCACAACACACACATAAAATTAATTACACAATTACCATAATTAATTACCAATTAATTAATTAAAATTAATTAACAACCAATTATTAATTAATTATAAATTACTTTACACAGTTAACACTATAACATCTCAATTAAACAAATATTAATAAATAAAAATTAATCAATACATTTAATATAATTAAATTACTTCCCACCCTATTCCCCTATAAACTCACAACCCGCTACGGAACTAAAAGCTCAAAATTCAAATAAAAAGAAATTAATAACTACTAAAAATGTAACAAATATATTAAAAATACATACAATTCTTATACAAAAAAACATACATATAAAATATATACTAAAATACATAACAATAATAAAAAACAATATTTTTAACAACTATATTTTTGCAAACGATAATAAACACTTCGATATTTTTTAAATCGATATTATTTACCTTAAGTCGATATTCTTGACCACGATGTTCTTGCTGTTGATATTTCTGACCCACAATATTAATGACTCGATATTTGTGCAACTCGATATTTTGTACTCGATATTCTGTCTCTGCACCGACCAATGGCCCTCATGTGGCCGCA
Organism: Calotriton arnoldi; assembly: GCA_963921515.1. Taxonomy (NCBI): domain Eukaryota; kingdom Metazoa; phylum Chordata; class Amphibia; order Caudata; family Salamandridae; genus Calotriton; species Calotriton arnoldi. The sequence goes on from CAWUFW010004521.1 coordinate 829,178, forward strand.
GCAAGATTAGCTTGGTGGCATGCACCCAAAAAGCCTTAGACAACATCCGTAGCAAATTGCAGCTCTCAATATGTTATACCCCAGCAGAAACTCTGACTTATTATCCATTGATTTAACTCACTCACGAGCCGCAGGCTCTTCGCTGGCACAGGACCTGGGGGTTGCGCATGATGTCATCCTCTATTGAAACTGCTGTAGAGTCCACTGTACTGTATAGGTTAACATACCTTAGGCTGTGAGTACTTTGTAAAACACATAATCCTACCTGCCCGCAGGTGCCCCCGGCCTGCAATGCCTTAGACATGATCTGCACTACCTCCTCTAACAAACACCTATTGACTGTGCTTTATTTCATTATGCAGGGTGTGGCCCCCATGGCGGTCCCTAGGGCCAAACTTTGCTGGGAGGTGGACACTGGGGTAATGCTCACTGACAGGGATTGGACATAGTGCTGTAAGCAAACAAGGAAACTGCCCCCAAATGGATGCTTACGCATTATACATTTTACATTTCTTCACAGATTCTATCTCACAACGCTCAGTCTGGCCAGATGCCAACTGATGATGGACTACCTTTGCTTACAATGTAATGCTTTTGATGCGGCCTTCATCCTTCTTGCCTGGCACTGCCCACCAATTCACAACTACTGGACCAAGATCTTTGGAACCCTGTTGAAGATTGTCGAGATCCCATTGGAGCCCTCCCCAGGAATGGCGCTCCTGAGCTGTACGGCCAGACCCAAGGTAGCCTAAGATGGTACTTGGCTATTGCTGTCCTTTCGGTGGAGAGACGGGTGGCCTGCACCTGGAGGAGGAATAAAAACCCCACAGCCAAAAGTTGGCTAATAGAGATGTTACATTGTCATGAACAACTGAAACTATTCTCCCATACCCTGCATCCCACCAGTAGGCCGAAAGACATGTGAGGTCCCCAACATTCCAACTTATTGAACACCAATATCCTGGTGGACTAAATGTGGGGGGAATGTGGACTGATACACTGTAAAGTCCTACAGGAAGCTGTGTGGCTCTTCCTTGTTCGTACCTAGTCTGCATGCCTGAACACTGCAGTCTCAGTGAATTGTCTCTCAAGGGAGATACTGGGGCCGGTCATGGCAGACTGGCCCCCTCTGCGAGGGCACAAGACCATTCACATGGTGTGCCTCTCTACCGGGACTACAACTGTACTCTGTACTCATTTTTTGTACTCATGCGTTGTATGACAACTGTGATGGATGCAAATCCTCTGTTCTCTGCAAGTATTTTTTTTAATTATGCTGTGCATTGTCATGCTGTTGGTTAAAAAGATAAAAAAAAGAAAGTTTAGGAAAGCTTTTGGGCCAATGGGGACACTACCTAGAAGGAAGCAATAGTTATTTATTTTTTTAAAAGCTGAACTTTCCAAGTGATGTGCCAAAGTAGCATCAAGCAACACAGAAAACAAAATATGCAGTTTATAAAATCAATTCCTCACCTAAGAGGTGCTAAAAAGACTCATGAGAATTCTGCTACTTCTTTTTATACCAAATCCTTTAAGTTAACTAAACTTGATGAGAAAGGGGTTGCCAGTCACAGACTGAGTTACAATGTGGGAGTAAAGAACATCTGGCTCCTGATATGCATTGTCATGCATTGAAGTCATGTTGTTCAAACGGTGGCATAATAGATCATTCTGCAAGAGTGTGTCGGAAAGAAAAGATGACTTCTACCGTAAAATGTGTAGTTGACAATTCTGATTCATCAGAACAAAATGATGAGGAAGTGTAATGTGTTTTAAGTGTTGACTTGGAGGTCTTGGATTGCACACCAATATAAAAAACAAACCTGTGTGCTTAATTGTTCTAGGTGGGGTTCCTTTGGACATTGTTGCAGATTGTGGTTCACCTTACACAGTAGTCAGCCAATCTGTTTGGGTTGAAACGTTTTCAAATACCTTAAGCAATTATTTACTCTTTTCTGATATTCATCTCGAAAGTTTCACTGGAGATCCAAAACCTATGAGTGGTTATCGTGAAGTTTGAATTTAAAAGGTAGAGAAGCAGAAGGGAAACTGTATGTAGCTGAAAATGGTCCATCCATTCTAGGATGGCTAGATCAAGGGATTTTAGGTATATGTTGAAGCCCAAACAGCCCCGAACAGGTATTGTTTGTTATCAGATTGTACTTATGTCTTTTCACAATCTTTGGGCATCATTACGATGGCTGGCGGACAAAGTCCGCCCGCCACCGCAACGGCAAACGGGACCGCCCGCAAGAGGTGCGGCGGTCCCGCCATCTGTATTAGGATGCCACCGCCACGGTGGCGGTGGCATCCTGCATCATATACATTGCGGCGGGCGGTGCTGTGAGCAGCACCCGCCGCAATGTGAATGAAGCATGTTGCGCATTGGCATGTACAACGTGAGAGGCACCGCACAGTGCCTGCCACCCTCTGCATGCCAATGTAGGGGGGTACCATAGGTACCCCCCAAGTGCACCCCCCACCCCCGCCTCCCCCGGGGGCTCGCCATGGAAAGGCACATCTCCGCATGCATCATAATATGGATGGCGGTGTCTTGCAGACACCGCCACCATGTTATGCCCCTTTTCCGCCCGGTCGACGAGTCGACCGGCGGAAAAGCGGCGGACGGTCTTTCCGTCCGCCGGGGTCCCCCCGCCATCGTAATATGGCAGGGGGGAAATGTAATGCGGGCGGTGTAAAATAGCAGGCGGATCGCCACTGCCATACGGGCGGTGGCGATCCGCCCACTATCATAATGACCCCCTCTATGTTTCGAATTTCCTGATGTTTTTTCTGACAAAGTGGGATAGTTACGAGAATTCCAGCACAAAACAGTTTTGAGAGACAACTTTAAACCAGCTTCACACAAGGTAAGGAACTTCCCCTTTAGTATCAGAGAGGAAGTCAAACAAGAATCAGACAAATTTGTTAATTTTAGGCATCACTAAAAGCATCAAGGCCAGTGAGTGTCTGACTCTCTTAGTGGTGGCACGCAAGGCAAATGGCAAGGTTAAGTTATACACAGGAGTTCGAGCATTAAACTTAAACACCCTTGTTGACAAGTTCCTGCACCCATAGATTAGTGAAATGCTTGTTCTGATATAAGTGGTTTGATTTCACTGCGAGGTATCACTAGTTTACCGCTTACCATGACAGCAAGCACATTACCATGTTCATAACACCTTACAGATGTTTCCAATTAAAAGCTTGCCATTTGGGCTTGTGTTTGCAGCATCTGTTTTTCAGCGGTTGATGTACCAGCTTTTTAAAAACCAAGAAAGTGTGGGGGGTTTTTCAGGACGACATATTAATAATGGGAAGAAGTAAGGAATAACGTGACAGCAGGTTAAGGAAAGTTCTTAGCATACCAAATGACAAACATCTTACTGCAGAATTTAAAAAAGAATGTAAATTTGCATTGAATTCAGTATCTTATTTGGGGCATGAAATAAGTGAGAAAGGCATTTTTCCTAAGAAAGAATTAATGGAAGCTATTCGTAATGATCCATTCCTCTGCAAGGATTAAATCGTAATGATGTTTCCATTATAACCACTGACTCTAGTGGATAGGGTGTTGGTGCTGAGCTATCGTAAAAAGGGAGTAATGATGCTGAACTCACAATATCCTTTGCTTCATGCTAGTTGACACCTGCAGAAGAAACATTCTCTATCATAGAGAGATGTTTATGTGTGTTTGAGGGAATAAGTAAGTTCAGACGGCATGTCTGGGGCTCTTATTTCATCATTCATACAGATCATAAGCAGCCGCGGCCGCTGCAGGTAAGAGGGGTGGGGCGGTGGGACCGGGTGGGGGGGGATTTTGAGTGACGACCATGAGGGAAAATTAAATAAATAATTAATTTCCCCTCGTGGTCGTCTTTCGAAATCCCCCCCACCCGGCCCCACCGCTCTTACCCCCTGCGGTCGCGGCTGATCATAAACCACCTACCAAGATTTTAACCACTGCAGCAACAAAGTAACTTGCAGGTTGGCTCGATTTTTGCTGCAATTGTTAGACTATAATTCCAATGTGGAATACCTACCAGTTGTAAAGCAACAAGGTGGCTGATTTTTAAAGCAGAAACCTATTCCTTTTCACAGATCAAATTCAAATGTAGAGGGGCAGTTATACAATGTCTCGGAGGCTTGTCAATTCAACTATCTTGTAGAGCTATAACCTTCTGGAAAATGGCGGCAAAAGAACTGGACAAAAAAATACAAACGAACTATCTGTAGCAGTCCAGAACTGAACGGCCTGCTCAAATTTCCAAATAGCACAGCTATCTTTTATTTTATTGTTCGTACATTTTTACAATAATATTTTATTGTACAATCTGATACTTTTTAAATCTAATCATCGACGACTGTTCAAGTATTTGATTGTGTCATGTACCTACTTTTTGTATTGTTAAGAATTCCTAACTAAATTTATAATGTACTATGGTGGTTCGCATACCCTTTTATGATTTTTAATGAAATCAAATAAAAGTATTATGACTGACTGACTGAATGACACAGATCAAATTCCAGAAATCGGGAATGAGTACACTGTTGCAGTAGTTGATGAGTTAAAATGAAATTCCATATTCAAGGAAGAATTGCAGACAATGTACAAATGTTAACCAGTTTTAACTAAAGTACTGCAGTACAAGTTGGAAGGCTGGCCCATTAAAAAAGTGTTTTTGGTAAGACAAAACATTATTAGGGAATTAGGAATTAACTCTCGTAGGAGGACAACAGCTTCCTGATGAGAGGTGAGAGGGTAATGCTGCATAAGAGTTCATGGAAAATGATTCTTAAAATCATCCATAAAGAGCAACTCTGGATCATTAAGAATAGGAAAAGACCCAGTTTTGGTGGCCAGGTATTGATAGGGAGACAGAAAGGATAGTGAGGGATTCTTTATAATGCTCTAGTGCTGACAAAACAAAATAATGGTCACGTTTAGACCGCCCAGACTCCTGATGAACACTGGGAGTCTCTAGCCATTGATGACTTGGGACCTATTTCTTACATGAATTGAGTTGCATGATAAGTAGTGGTGGTTTACTTGATCTTGAAATGATCATAAGTATGTGTTGTAAAAGGAGTTGATGCTTCAGCCATAACTAAGGGCCTGATTACAATAGCGGTCGGTGGACCGCCACCCACTATCGCGGCAGTCAGGAGACCACCCGACAAGCAGGCATCGGTCCGACCACTGCACTACGATGTGACTGCCGTGCACAGCAGTTTGCGCTGCAGTTCAGGAAAAGGCCCCCGTTGAAGCCGCCGTGAACAGGAGCACTTCCTGCACATCCATGGACACATGGTGCATGGTGTATGGTGCACGGAGGTGTGTGGGGGCACTACATGTGCCCCCAGGGCCACTTTACAGTGGCCCACGATGGATAGGTGCCCAGCTTGGGGCCTCCAAATTCTGTTTCTGACACTCTTTTCATGGCAGTATTTCCACCATGAAAAGGTTGTCAGAAAGAGATATCGTAATCCCTGTGGCGGTTCCTGCCTCGGCAACGCCACCATTCAGGACTACGAATCTGACTGCCACCTCGTCGGTATCACTGCTCCTGGCAGAGGCTGAGGTCTTCCCTCAACCGCTGTGGGTCCGACTACTGGTATTGTAATCCGGTAGCCAGACCGAGGGGCTGTCGGCGGTTGGACCACCACTGATGGACTGTCAGTAGCGGTCCGCCCGTCATCATAATCAGGCCCTACGTTCCTGATTGAACTATTTTTATGTGAAGGAATTTTAAAGTCATTAATAAGTTACAATGGCGCTCAGTTCGCTTCAAACTTCTTCTGATTTTTTTAAAAATAGGAACAATATTATTTGGAAATACACCTTGCTTTATCATCCTACTGGGAATGGTGTTGTAGAGTGCTATAATAGAGTTCTAAATGGAAGCATTTGTATGGCTATTAAAAATTGCAAGAATTAGGAGATAAAGATACAGTCCGTACAGGTTATTGAGAGGGAGGGATCTCTGCACCAAAGACAACCAGGCATGGATAAAGAACAAAGTCATGAATAATTTGTCCTTGCAAGGGGTTAAGGAAAATATTTTGAAGGCGCAAATACATTGCATGAAATACTATGGGGCAGATTTACAAGCCCCTTGCGCCACTTTTGCGTCACTTTTCCCATGTTAAAAGTGACGCAAAAGTGGCGCAAGGGGCTTGTAAATCTGCCCCTATGACTTTATACATGGGGTGAAAGAAGTTAAGTTGAGTAGAGGTGATTGGGTCAGGGCGAAGGTGTAGAAGCGGAATATTAGAAGATGCAGTAAGCTTCAGGGTCCTTTTCAAGTTATTGATTTATTAATGATGGGAAAGTATGGCATTTCAGCATATGAGCAAAATGTAAGAAGAACTCAGATGTTAGTGATCACAATCTGTTCAAGAATAGTAAAAAAGCTGATTGATAAATCTTGACAATAGTAGTTCAAGATCTGGGATGAGATGCCTTGGACTAGGACATACAAGTCTCTTATCATTTTTATGGCCATTCTGTTCACTAGCATACAGCATCTGTTGATAAAGGAAAGGGAGAAAGCATCACTAGGTTTGGGAGACTTGTATATGTTCCAAACGGATGTAAAGACTTTGTTGTAGGATTTGTGAGGTAACCTTTCTAACCATGTTTGGTGCATGATGTTTAGAGAGTGTCATATTACATATGCTATACTAGTAAGTACCAAATACTACTCTCAGTCTTTTACCGTTCCATGCAAGAAGTACATAGGATATTAATTTGGTTTTCCTTTTAGTTTTTTTTATGTTTTATCCACTCTTTATGGAAGACGATGTGTTGTGTTATAGCATGTGGTGATGCACACTTGTGAGTGTCATCACATTCATAGTTGTTATCATTGCTCTCTATGCAATAGAATACATAGGACAGGACACAGCTGAGAAAAATTGTTGTGGCGACCGCAGCTCTACACAGCTACCTGGGGTTCTAATACTTTAGCGTAAACTACTTTCTACTTGAACCTGGCAATCGATGCCTTTACACACCCCTGTCTTATAAAATAGAGTACTGTATATATTCAACTAAATGCCCATATAGTTTATACTGCTTATAAGGGTAAAGTAAGATGGGTGGAACAAAAGTCTAACATTAGACTAAAGAATATGTATTTTTGGGGGGCATAGTCTGGCCACATCCAAGATGGCTGACTCCAGTCAGAGCTCTGCGGCTGCACGGCAATATCCAGCTAAATCTCCTCACCCCGGGCGCACTTCATCTGGCACCTCGATGGTGCAGTGACCAGCACGCACAGGGCATTTGCCAATGCTACACTGGCCCATGCACCGGGCTTCTGCACCCCGATGGAGCTTTTAGCTTCTCTGTGGCCTAGTCTCCGCTCTTTCTGCTGCACCCATCAGGGTGGGGGCACCTCTTGGCCATAGTCCACGGCTGTCTCTTGGGCCACTGGGGCTTCTCCACACTCCTTGCCCGTCCCTTGGCACGTACTGCTGGTCTGACACCCTTTGGAACATGGGAAGCCACTCAGCTACTGTCCCCTGTGCTGCCCAAGCCTCTATGCTTACTTCTGCCATCCCCCAGCTGCCATTGCCCAATAACTGCACAGCAGGGGAGCAGCATATTTACCTCTATTGCCACAGAAGAGCCCTCTTGGCAGATGCCAGGAGTTTCTCAACGTGCCTACAACATTAGTGCGTCACTGTGCTGTTTTTCGTCTAGGGCCCCCCTTATGCTGTTTGTTCCTGCACCAACCACTATGGGTTCCACCTGGACTTTCCGCTTGGACTTTGGCGGCATTACGTGTTGGGGCCCGTGGGCAATTCACTATGCCAGGGCTTGCTGGCCCCTTTTGGGACCCACTGCAGTTTGTGGCTCTTGGACTGCCGTGGAGGTAACAGCATAATTAATCTTGTGTCGATTTGGTTGGATGCATGTCTGGGTCCACCCATGTATGCCCAAGGCCAATGTCCAATCACTTACATTTTGGACTTCTCTCTAGCTGTGCCTTCTGATGCTTCCCTCTTTGTCGAAGTAACTGTTTGATGGGGACCCTGAATATGGTCCACGCCCCTACTTTTTTGCCTGTTGTGTGATTCCTCCGGCACTCACTTTGCAGCAGCTGTCTCCCTATGGATCCTGTGCTTGTGAGTTCTTGCCCAGAATTGTAGGAATGCATTCTCCCTACCACTCTCACCGGCTGCTGGCCTGAATGTCTAAGGGTGAGGCTAAGTGTCAACTTCTGTTCACAGATTTTGTGTCTGGTAGGCCGTAACAGCCTACGGCTGCCATGGCAAGAGTCACTCTGGAGGCCCTCATGAAGGATCTGGAGAACATCAAATCACCCATGGACTCGATGCGTGAAGATACTAAGGGCCAGATGTACGACCCTTTCATTTAGCGCCTCACAATTTGGTCACATTGCGAGGCGTAAATTGCGAGGCGCTAAATGAAATATACAACAGTGTGTTTACACTGTTTTGCGATTTCCAATGGGGTCGCAAATTGCGAGGCTCATTAATATTAATGAGCATCTCGCAATTTGCGAGCCCATTGTGAATGCCAGCCCTCCCAGGGATGGTGGCCTGCTGGGCTCAGCAGACCACCATATGCCTGGGACTGCTTTTTAATAATATTAACTCACAACAAGTAACAGGTTAGCTCAAAAATTATTATATTGTGAATGTGGGGACAATTATTGTTATAAAGACGAGAACCCTCACTCACCAAGAGGTGACATGCTTCACCATTGGGTTCCCTCTTACACACTGCGACCGCAAGGTGCACAGTGTGGGCTACAACTCTCCTGTAGGAGAGGAGCAAGAGGTGTTTTTATCATCCAATGGTGGTGAGAGTGAGGGGCATAGTGCGAAAAAAACCTTTTTAAACAAGTGGATTAAAGCTATCTCATATGAGGACAAAAAACTTTAATCGGTGTCTTCACAGGATAGACATAAACACAGTGTGAGAATAGGGGTATAGATGTTCCCTATATCAGATTAGGTCAACATGTTTCTGCCTTGATGACCACAAAGGTTTGTGGCATTCTTCAGGACCATATCACGTCACTCTGCTATTGTTAGTGCAAATTAAAAATTATAAAAGTTACCATACTTTATTGGATGGAAATAAGCTAACCCTGGGCGTAGTTCGCGTAGTGGCGCTACGCGTAGCTACGTGAAGTGCACTTCGCGAGCTATTCGTAGCACTACGCGAACTGCGTAGTGCGGTAGGAAATGCTGTTCGCAATGATTGCACAGTGCCGGATGCTTGTCCGCACTGTGCAATAATTGCAAACGGCATCTTGCACAGTACAAGCGGTCGTTTTCTGCCGCTCGAGTAGATTTGTACTCGAGCGGCAGTTTTCTCAACGCGGACTGGTAGTTTCTCATCGCGAGCGGTCGCGAGTATACACAACCACTCGCAATGAGAAACCTGACCTCCCCGCGTTGAGAATCTCGCCGGGAGGTTTATTTTCCACGCTCGCGATCAGCAACTTGATGTTGCTGATCGCGAACGAGGAAAAAGTCTCGCCGGGATGTCATTTTGCTCGCTCGCGGTCGGCAACTTGACGTTGAGGACCGCGAGCAAGCAAAAAATGCCCGCTACGCTACGCATTTTTGCACTGTGCTACGTGCAATTCGCGTAGCGCGTAGTTGCGCAAACTACACAAACTACGCGAGCGTAGCGTAGTTTTCCACCCAGGCCTAGAAATAACCAACAACCAGCTGCAGTCTGGTCTGTAACCTGTAAAGATAGAGTAAATTCTATCAGTCAAGGTTCCATATACCCACCTACACAACCCAAAACACCCGTGTGTATACCACCTAAATTTCACACGTGACAATAATAATAAGAAAAAGCTTGTGTTGTAAACACAATCTCACCAATACTAGACACCTCGTCTGCCTCCGCCTTCAAAAAGGTCCTTTACACTTCAGTCTCGAGAATCTAGAGGTGTAGTGTGTACATAAATCGTCAATTATAACACATAAATATCCTATCTACATATCTATTCCTACATGATAATTTCATGTCATATGGACACAAATTGCTTAGTCCAGAAGAATTCCATTAACACTTGGGTATTCCAAACATTATATGTGCTCCGTAATTTACAGTGACATGTGCATCATGGGTCAGGGGTGCATTCCTTTCACCAGTATACGTGCCTACAATTGGCAGCATACAGGCACCATAGTTCCTTACGTGGCCGCATAGTGATCCATATGATCTCCATCGCTCCAGACACATCATATCATTAAACAACGAACCATAAGTGCAGCATACTATCATTAGATGAACATCCATACCGTACTGACTCGGTTACAAAAGACTCGCAGTGTCAGAATTCTCACTTCATGTACTTACTAACTTTCCCAAGTCCTCCGCTGCCTGTGTAACGGCCGAAGGGGACGGGAACATTGCGGCGTCCTCCATTAAAAGCAACCTGTGCGTCGCGCGTAGTAACCTGGAAGTGAACAATAACATCCGGTGTTACCACCAAACTACTAGGGTAGTTTAGCTCCATCGTTTCCATAGATAGTGTGCTCCGATATTACAGACTGTCCTTCACAGATGTTAAATCACACACAGGGGTGTAAAACCTTAATACCCTCAGAGGAAGGGAGGAAAACAAGGTGGCAAAACTATCCAATAAAGTTAAGTACAGCCACCACTTACAGAACTACAAAAGGATGGGAATTGTAGTTTCTAGTAACGTGGATACACCGTGGGTGTGCGAAAAATAGAGATTGAAGCTACTGCCAATTGCTTCAAACAGATGCTTCTATATAAAATTGTCCTTCATAGATGAAAAATACACAGGGGTATCGAAACTAAAACCCTCAGCGAAAAGGAGGAAAACAAAGCGGAAAACATAGTCAATAAAGATCCGTACATACAGAACTACACAGAATGGGAATTGTAGTTTCTCGTAACGTGGATGCATCATGAACTATGATCGAAGCTTCTGCCAATTGCTTTACAAGAATGGATAATGTAATCACTGGTGCATTCACTATCAATGTAACTAGGCGATGCCGCCGATAATCCTCAAGTTGTATCCAACATTATGTAAGTAGTGACTCAGTCATGACAATCTCATCTAATCTTGCCTTTAAATACATATGTTGGGACTTGTCATGTCTAGTCATGAGATGTGATTTAGTCTATGTAATTGAGAGGTATATGTCCCTACAGGAGAAATCTATGAGGAGGTAAGGAAAGTATCCCATCAAAGGCCCTCACACTATAGTCTATTCAGGGAGTCAATATATATAACCTCTTATTGATGCAAGTCACCTGCTGGGCATAAACGTGACTCTTGACAGATATCTAATATTCCCTGTTCTCTACGTGGCCATTACAATGAGCACCACGGAATGTCCTCATTCAGTCCTGTAATATGGCTTTTTGTCCGGAACACCCATCTCTGTTCATGCCGAAACAACATTCTTTCTAGAGGCCCCATATTGACATCATACCTAGGTTTGTCAATAATAATCCAAGTCAGGTCATCCTCAGTGTGGGCCTTGTCAATGTATTGTCTGGTCATGCGTGTGTTTGCTTTTTTACATCTGAACGCACTCCGATGTTCCACCATCCTGTGTTTCACTTTACGAGTGGTCATCCCTATGTATTTCAATAAGCAAGGGCACATGATCATATAGATCACTCCACTAGTATTACAGTTGGTATGTGTATTCAGGTGCCAGGGTGTCATCAAGCCCATATCCAATTGGGTCACATGTTTCGTAAATGGACATACAGAGCATGACCCACATGGGAAATGTCCCACAACTGGTGGTGCTCCCCACAGCGTGCTCTGTCTTGCTTGTAAATGTGTCATTCTCGGTCTTGTATGTACCAGTAAGTCCCAGAGATTACTACTCCGTTTCAGGGCAAAAAGATGTTTCTCTAAAGATAACTCTCCTGTGTTCAGAATATGCCACGTTTTATTGATGGCCTTTTTAATGTTATCAGTCAGATTACAAAATGTTGTAACACAGACCATTCTCTTGTTCTCGGCTTTGTCATAAGATTCAAGGAGCGCTTCACGATGGTTATTACGTGCTCTTTTTGCTGCTCTACGTACCAGCTGAGTTGGATAGTCTCTAGCAACTAGATATTTACTCAAATTAGTTGCATGTTGTTTGTACTTATCCAATTCGCTACAGTTCCTGTGAAGTCTCAAAAATTGACCAATCGGAAGATTGGTCAATAGAGCTCGCGGATGAAAACTGTGGTAGCTAAGCAGTGAATTCCGCGACATGGATTTCTGGTATAGTTCTGTATATATTTTTCCATCTTGAGGATACAGTCGTAGATCTAAGTAAGAGACTGATGTAGTGCTAGCCTCACCGGTGAACTTAAGATTCACATCACAGGAGTTCAACCAACTGGAGAACGCATCAAGCAAAATTTGATCACCTTCCCAGATGACCAAGATGTCATCTATATAGCGTCTCCATAGTTTAAGTTGTGGCTTGAAGGGGTTGTTACTCAAGTATATGAATTTAGATTAAAAACCATGCATGTACAGATTAGCCATGCTGGGGGCACAGGTACTGCCCATTGAAGTGCCCGTAGTTTGCCAGTACAAGTCTCCTTCATAACTGAAAAACATTTCTTTTAGGGCCAACTTGGCGCATTGAATGACAAAAGTATTAGGTGTTAAATCTTCATGAGGGTATTGTTCAAGCAAAAGTTCAATGGTGTCTAAAGTGTCATTTTGCGGAATATTGGTGTATAATGACTCAACGTCATATGTCACCATGATGTTTTCCAAGGGGTTGAAAGGCACAGTTTCCAATAGGGCAAGAACATGCTTCGTATCTTGCAGATACGAAGGCATATCTGGCACTATTGGTCTGAGAAAATGGTCCACAAACTTAGAAAGAGATTCTAAAATAGAACCTATTCCTGACACAATAGGTCTCCCAGGCGGAGGTCTTTGCTCCTTGTGGATTTTGGGAAGGATATAAAAAGCTGGCACCTTCGGGTGCTTCTGAATCAAAAATTCAGCTTCACTCCTGGTGATCCAGCCTGATTCTTTAGCCTCCTCCACAAGAATTTTAATTTGTTGTTGTAGCCTTATTGTGGGATCCTGCAGGATGCGAGTATAGAACCGTGCATCATTCAGTTGTCTCAAGCATTCATTCCGGTATACCACAGTATCCAATAGAACCATAGCACCACCTTTATCTGCCGGTTTAATCGTAATACTGGCATCATTACCCAGTTCTTCAATACATTTCCTCTCCACATTCGAAATATTACAAAAAGTATTCTTAGGATAGTCCAGATGGGACTCATATTCCTTCAGTACCGCCTTCTCAAAAGTAATGACTTCTGAAGGTACTTGTTGTGATGATGGAAGAAAGGTAGATTTATTCTTTAGGCCCGTATTCTGAATAAGAATCAAATCATCTTTTGGCAGCTTAGAGAAGAAGAAATGTAGTCGTACCTTACGAACAAATTCGGCCAATTCCTTGTGAATCAAAAAATCATCCCCTAATTTGGTGGGGACAAATCCCAGACCCTTAGTCAGGACAGAATGTTCCAATGTCGTCAGTATTTTAGAACTAAGATTCACAATTATGTCGTCAGGTCGCTTGTTGATGCTGTCATGCTTCTGGTTATCCTCTGTTCTAATGTCGGATCCCAATGCACTTGCTGTTGATTGCTTGTAGTTCGGCCTCGATTGACCCTCCTGCGTCCTCTTCTCCCTCTGTCCTGCCCAAAAAAGGTTGGTAATTCGGACCTCCAAACGGCGGGCAGGGATTGAAAGGATGCGGTGGATATGACCAAGGTTGAGGTGGCCACCATGTTGGCTGTTGTGGAAAGGGATGTGTAACACCACGTCCTCTTCCCCTTCTGCCAAAACTCTGGGGTGTATAGTCTGAATCTGAATCTTTAGAATCACTCCAATCCTCAGAGTTAGAGGTCCATTTGTCTGTGTCCTTACGCCAACCTCTGGTACCCCGCTTGTTAATTTTCTTGTTCAAGGCAGATTGATATCCTTCCGCTGTATAAGGATAAACTTTCTCCAAATTAAATCTGTCTAAATCTTTCTTGAACTTGTTGATCTTGAACTTAACTAGATCATCCTTCAATCTTTTCTTATAAACCGTAACCTGAATCCCAGATTTCAATTGATTTTCCAAAGTCTGTATCTCAATGACCAAGAGATCAGCGGTTTCTTTTGATGTATTAATTATCAGCACCAGCCAATCTCTGGTACAACGCCAGGCGATTTTGGACCAGTTGGTTACAAACACTTTATTTTCAAGAAAAAGTCTAGGAGCATTAGACACGATTAACCCAGGGGGAGCAATATTCCCTCTTAAGTACTCTGTCAAAATTGCTGCATGTAAGATGGTCCTCACATGTTGTTTCTTAACATTGCTGAGTTTAGTCCATTCTTCTGTGTGAGATAGAGATTGTGAGATATGAGTGTCAAGAATACTAGGTGTTTGAAGTATTGCCTGTACCATATCATCGTCAAATGCCAGTCCTGTTTTTTCTGTCATTCTAAACCAACAGGAGTGAAAGGAATAGTATGAGAAACTAGATAATGTGAAACAATGTGTAAAAAATATTAAGTATTGAGGACAAAAATCAACCCACAGCTCACAGCTGTACTACGTATAATCTCACTTAGAGGGTCACAAAAATGGAGAATTATTATCCACGATACCACTCCATATAGTATTAACTCACAACAAGTAACGGGATAGCTTTAAAATTATTATTATAAGACCTCCGACCCTCGGTCTAGGTCCACTGTCTCCCTGCAGCTCCGCTGTGCCGTCTCTTGCCTCCAGACCCCGACCTCCTCCTTGGGAGTTTCGAGGCTGCTGCCCGCTCCAACTGGGACCAGACTGCCTGCAACCACCGTAACCTGTCTTAGCCGTTTTTTTCTTAATTTTTCCCTGTTGTACCACTGTTATTGTGCCCATCTGTGTCTTGCTCTAATTCCACCACTGTTTTTATTTTCTCGTGCCGGCCTGTTCCTTTCACCTTTCACCGCTGCTGCCCCTGCAGCCCCTCCCCCTGGAATTTCCCCCCTGAATTCCCCTCTGGAATTCCCCCGCTCCCTCCTCCCAGCCTCTCCTCCCTCCCACCTCCCCTAATTAATGGCGGCCGCTGCGGGGGAGCGCGAGTAAGACCTCCGACTCTCGGTCTAGGTCCACTCTCTCCCCGCAGCTCCGCTGTGCCGTCTCTTGCCTCCAGACCCCGACCTCCTCCATGAGAGGTTTGAGGCTGCTGCCCGCTCCTGCTGCCCGCTCCAACTGGGACCAGACTGCCTGCAACCACGTAACCTTTCTCAGCCGTTTTTTTCTTAATTTTTCCCTGTTGTGCCACTGTTATTGTGCCCATCTGTGTTTTGCTCTAATTCCACCACTGTTTATTTTCTCGTGCCTGCCTGTTCCTTTCACCTTTCGCCGCTACTGCCCCTGCGACCCCTCCTTCCCTGAATTCCCCCCCCGGAATTCCCCCGCTCCTGCCTCCCAGCCTCTCCTCCCTCCCACCTCCCCTACTTAATGGCGGCCGCTGCGCGGTCGCGCCGCTGGCACGCCAAAAGTGCGCCAAAGGCAAGCCCGTCTGCGCCCGTCCGCGACCCGACCACGGCCAGCGCCAGGAACCCTGGACCTCCCACTACCCATCGCTACGACACCACCACCCTCCTCGCACTCAACCCTGGAAGACTTAGAGAATGCCAACAGGCCTCGCCGAACACGACCCACGGCCAGTTCTCCTGCCTCCACTGCCGCCAGACCCTTACCGCCACCCCGGCCTCCAACACCGCCGATGCCAGCACCGGGGACACCCTAAAATTCATCCTCCTCAACGTACGCTCCGTACACAAACACGCCATGGAAATCTGGAACCTACTCGACTCTCTCTCGCCCGACATCGCCTTCTTCACAGAGACCTGGACCAACGCATCCTCCACCCCCGACATCAGCACCGCCATCCCAGACGGATACAAGATCCAGAGGAAAGACCGCCCCAACCACCCAGGAGGGGGCCTCGCCATCGCCCACAAGAGCACCCTCCGCCTCACCACCTCCAGCAAAACCTTCCCCTCCGCCGAACACCTACACTTCCAGATCCAGACCACCCCCAAAGCCACACTCCGAGGAACCCTCATCTACAGACCCCCCGGCCCCCGAACACCCTTCGCCACCACCATCACCGACTTCATCGCACCCCACGCCATCGCCTCAGCAAACTACATACTCATTGGAGACCTGAACTTCCACCTCGACAACCGCAGTGACCCCAACTCCACTATCCTTCGTGACAACCTCGCCAGCTTCGGACTTAAACAACTCGTCAACACACCGACCCACAGAGCAGGACACACCCTCGACCCCATCTTCGCGGCAGGAAATGGCGTCCAATTCAGCCACACAACGCAGCCGCCATGGACCGACCACCACTGCGTACACTTTGCCATCAACAAACCCAAGGCACCCAAACCAGCCCCACGCCCACCTCGAAGGAACTGGATCAAGGTTACCGATGAGCAACTTAACTCCGCCCTCACCCGAGACAACCACACCTGGGTACCCGACGCAAACAACGCAAACAACGCAGCCAGAGAACTCCACACCTGGATCTTCAACTGCGTAGACGAGCTCGCCCCGCTACGCAACCCCGACAGACAACGCCCCAGGAAAGCCACTTGGCTCCCCACCGCTCTCCAAGAAGCCAGACGCACCTGCGGACACCTGGAGAAGAACTGGAGAAACACCAAGACAACCGAAAACCACACCACCTACAAGGACACCATGACGGACTACCATAACCAGATCAGAGCCACCAAGAGGAACTTCATCCACAACAAAATCCTGGCCAACTCCACCAACTCCAAGGAACTTTTCAGTGTCATTCAGGAATTCACCAACCCATGTAGCGAAGCCACAGACATCACCCCATCCCAAGACCTCTGCGACACGCTTGGAACCTATTTCCACCTCAAGATCAAAAACCTCTACGACAACTTCATCGTCCATCCACCAGGCGCCACAGACGGCCCTCCACCCCCCCAGAAACACCAGCCAGCCCACCATCTCCAACTGGACACCGATCACGGCTAAAGACACCGTCTCGACAATGAAAAGCATCCACTCGGGGGCCCCCACCGTCCCCTGCCCCCTCACATCTACCACAGAGCCGCGGCCGCCATCGCACCCGAACTACAATGCACCATCAGCACCACCTTCAAAACAGACACCTTCCCAGACAACTGGAAGCGCGCAGAAGTCAGACCCCTGCTCAAGAAGCCCACAGCTGACCCCACCGACCTCAAGAACTATCAGCCCATCTCACTCCTCCCCTTCACAGCCAAAGTTGCAGAGAAAACAGTCAACAGGAAACTGACACAATTCATTCAAGAGAACGCCGTCCTTGACCCGTCCCAATCCGGATTCCGAAGCAACCACAGCACAGAGACCGCCCTACTCGCCGCCACAGACGACATTCGCACCCTCCTGGACCAAGGCCACTCCGCAGCCCTCATCCTACTCAACCTATCAGCGGCCTTCGACACCGTCTCCCACCGCACACTAGTTGCCAGACTACACGACGCAGGCATACAAGGAACAGCCCTGGACTGGATCCGATCATTCCTCACCGGAAGAAGCCAAAAGGATCAGACTCCCACCCTTCCTCTCCGACCCCACGAAAATCACCTACAGAGTCCCACAGGGTTCATCACTGAGCCCCACCCTCTTCAACATCTACATGGCCCCCCTCGCAGCCATCGTCCGACAACACGGCCTCAACATCGTATCCTATGCCGACGACACTCAGCTCATCCTCTCCCTCACCAAAGACCCCACCACTGCCAAACTCAACTTCCAGAAAGGAATGCAAGACGTTGCAGTCTGGATGACCAACAGTTGCCTGAAGCTCAATGCCGAGAAGACAGAAGTCCTCGTCCTCTGTACCACCCCTTCTGCATGGGACAGCACCTGGTGGCCAACCGCCCTTGGAAGCCCACCTACCCCCTCAGACCATGCCAAGAACCTCAGCATCGTACTCGACTCATCACTCACCATGAACCGACAGGTCAACGCCGTCACCTCCAGCTGCTTCAACACCCTCTGCATCTTCCACAAGACCTTCAAGTGGATCCCCCCTGAGTCAAGGAAGACAGTCACCCACGCACTCCTCACCAGCAGACTAGACAATGGAAACGCACTCTACACCGGCATCAGAAAGTCCCTACTCCGCAAACTCCAAACAATACAGAACACCGCCGCCAGACTCGTCCTCTGCATCCCCCGACACGAACACATCAGCCAACACCTACGAACTCTCCACTGGCTCCCCGTGGAGAAAAGAGTCACTTTCAAAATCCTCACTCACGCCTACAAATGCCTACACAACAACGGACCCAAATACCTCAACGACAGAATCAACTTCCACGTACCCAAAAGAAACCTCTGATCTTCCAACCTTGCACTGGCCGAAACCCCGCACATCCACAGAGCCAGAGCAGGCGGAAGATCCTTCTCTCACATTGCAGCCAAGACCTGGAACGAACTACCGGCAGACATCAGACGCGCCCCCTCCCTGAACACCTTCAGGAAGACCTTCAAGACCTGGCTCTTCGGCTAAACAGATCTGCGGACCCCCTCCCCTCAGCGACTTGAGACCCTCACGGGTGAGTAGCGCGCTTACAATTCCCTGATTGATTGATTGATTGATTAGATTGTGACTGTGGGGACAATTATTGTTATAAAGACGAGAACCCTCACTCACCCAGAGGTGACATGCTTCATCATTGGGTTCCCTCTTACACACTGTGACCGCAAGGTGCACATTGTGGGCTACAACTCTCCCGTAGAGGAGGAGTGAGAGGTGTTTTTTATCATCCAATAGTGGTGAGAGTGAGGGGCAGAGTGCGAAAAAAAACTTTTTAAACAAATGGATTAAAACTATCTCATGTGAGGACAAAAAACTTTAATCGGTGTCTTCACAGGATAGACATAAAAGCAGTGTGAGAATAGGGGTATAGATGTTCCCTATATCAGATTAGGTCAACATGTTTCTGCCTTGATGACCACAAAGGTTTGTGGCATTCTTCAGGACCATATCACGTCACTCTGCTATTGTTAGTGCAAATTAAAAATTATAAAAGTTACCATACTTTATTGGATGGAAATAACCAACAACCAGCTGCAGTCTGGTCTGTATCCTGTAAAGATAGAGTAAATTCTATCAGTCAAGGTTCCGTATACCCACCTACACAGCTCAAAACACCCGTGTGTATACCACCTAGATTTCACACGTGACAATAATAATAAGAAAAAGTTTGTGTTGTAAACACAATCTCACCAATACTAGACACCTTGTCTGCCTCCGCCTTCAAAAAGGTCCTTTACACTTGAGTCTCGAGAATCTAGAGGTGTAGTGTGTACATAAATCGTCAATTATAACACATAAATATCCTATCTACATATCTATTCCTACATGATAACTTCATGTCATATAGTTACAAATTGCTTAGTCCAGAAGAATTCCATTAACACTTGGGTATTCCAAACATTATATGTGCTCCGTAATTTACAGTGACATGTGCATCATGGGTCAGGGGTACATTCCTTTCACCAGTATACGTGCCTACAATTGGCAGCATACAGGCATGTACTGATATTATCAACTAAGGGATATCACTACTGACTAATGTCAATCACATGTCAGATGTCCATCAATAAAATTATAGGAGTATGCCACCCATCCAGTATGGATGTCAGACATTTACACCGCACCATATTTCCTTACGTGGCCGCATAGTGATTCATATGATCTCCATCGCTCCAGATACATCATATCATTAAACAACGAACCATAAGTGCAGCATACTATCATTAGATGAACATCCATACCGTACTGACTCGGTTACAAAAGACTCGCAGTGTCAGAATTCTCACTTCATGCACTTACTAACTTTCCCGAGTCCTCCGCTGCCTGTGTAACGGCCGAAGGGGACGGGAACATTGCAGCGTCCTCCATTAAAAGCAACCTGTGCGTCGCGCGTAGTAACCCAGAAGTGAACAATAACATCCGGTGTTACCACCAAACTACTAGGGTAGTTTAGCTCCATCGTTTCCATAGATAGTGTGCTCCGATATTACAGACTGTCCTTCACAGATGTTAAATCACACACAGATGTATAAAACCTTAATTCCCTCAGAGGAAGGGAGGAAAACAAGGCGGCA
Source organism: Calotriton arnoldi (assembly GCA_963921515.1). Lineage (NCBI taxonomy): Eukaryota > Metazoa > Chordata > Amphibia > Caudata > Salamandridae > Calotriton > Calotriton arnoldi. The sequence goes on from CAWUFW010004521.1 coordinate 849,404, forward strand.
AAACTATCCAATAAAGTTAAGTACAGCCGCCACTTACAGAACTACAAAAGGATGGAAATTGTAATTTCTAGTAACGTGGATACACCCTGGACTGCGAAAAATAGAGATCGAAGCTACTGCCAATTGCTTCAAACAGATGCTTCTATATAAAATTGTCCTTCATGGATGAAAAATACACAGGGGTATCGAAACTAAAACCCTCAGCGAAAAGGAGGAAAACAAAGCGGAAAACATAGTCAATAAAGATCCATACATACAGAACTACACAGAATGGGAATTGTAGTTTCTCGTAACGTGGATACATCATGAACTATGATCGAAGCTTCTGCCAATAGCTTTATAAGAATGGATAATGTAATCACTGGTGCATTCACTATCAATGTAACTAGGCGATGCCGCCGATAATCCTCAAGTCGTATCCAACATTATGTAAGTAGTGACTGAGTCATGACAATCTCATCTAATCTTGCCTTTAAATACATATGTTGGGACCTGTCATGTCTAGTCATGAGATGTGATTTAGCCGATGTAATTGAGAGGTATATGTCCCTACAGGAGTAATCTATGAGGAGGTAAGGAAAGTATCCCATCAAAGGCCCTCACACTATAGTCTATTCAGGGAGTCAATATTTATAACCTCTTATTGACGCAAGTCACCTGCTGGGCATAAACGTGACTCTTGACAGATATCTAATATTCCCTGTTCTGTACGTGGCCATTACAATGAGCACCACGGAATGTCCTCATTCAGTCCTGTAATATGGCTTTTTGTCCGGAACACCCATCTCTGTTCATGCCGAAATAACACTCTTTCTAGAGGCCCCATATTGACATCATACGCAATAACCATCGTGAAGCGCTCCTTGAATCTTATGACAAAGCCGAGAACAAGAGAATGGTCCTCATAGATTACTCCTGTAGGGACATATACCTCTCAATTACATCGACTAAATCACATCTCATGACTAGACATGACAAGTCCCAACATATGTATTTAAAGGCAAGATTAGATGAGATTGTCATGACTGCAGTAGCGGCCCGTGGTGGGAGTGCTGCCGGGCGCTGACATGGGGCGGGGGAGGGGCAGGGTGGGGGGTAGTAAACTACGGATTACGGCCGATTAGAGGTAAGTAAACATATAAATAAATAAAACGAATTTCGTTGCGCGCGCTGCATCGCATTTGGCGATGCAGCTCGCGCAACGAAATTCGTTTTATTTATTTATATGTTTACTTACCTCTAATCGGCCGTAATCCGTAGTTTACTACCCCACCCTGCCCCTCCCCGCCCCATGTCAGCGCCCGGCAGCACTCCCACCACGGGCCGCTACTGCATGACTGAGTCACTACTTACATAATGTTGGATACGACTTGAGGATTATCGGCAGCATCGCCTAGTTACATTGATAGTGAATGCACCAGTGATTACATTATCATCCTGTGTATTTTTCATCTATAAAGGACAATTTTATATAGAAGCATCTGTTTGAAGCAATTGGCAGTAGCTTCGATCTCTATTTTTCGCAGTCCAGGGTGTATCCACGTTACTAGAAACTACAATTCCCATCCTTTTGTAGTTCTGTAAGTGGCGGCTGTACTTAACTTTATTGGATAGTTTTGCTGCCTTGTTTTCCTCCCTTCCTCTGAGGGTATTAAGGTTTTATACCCCTGTGTGTGATTTAACATCTATGAAGGACAGTCTGTAATATCGGAGCACACTATCTATGGAAACGATGGAGCTAAACTACCCTAGTAGTTTGGTGGTAACACCGGATGTTATTGTTCACTTCCGGGTTACTACGCGCGACACACAGGTTGCTTTTAATGGAGGACGCCGCAATGTTCCCGTCCCCTTCGGCCCTTACACAAGCAGCGGAGCACTCGGGAAAGTTAGTAAGTACATGAAGTGAGAATTCTGACACTGCGAGTCTTTTGTAACCGAGTCAGTACGGTATGGATGTTCATCTAATGATAGTATGCTGCACTTATGGTTCGTTGTTTAATGATATGATGTGTCTGGAGCGATGGAGATCATATGGATCACTATGCGGCCACGTAAGGAACTATGGTGCGGTATAAATGTCTGACATCTATACTGGATGGGTGGCATACTCCTATAATTTTATTGATGGACATCTGACATGTGATCGACATTAGTCAGTAGTGATATCCCTTAGTTGATAATATCAGTACATGCCTGTATGCTGCCAATTGTAGGCACGTATACTGGTGAAAGGAATGCACCCCTGACCCATGATGCACATGTCACTGTAAATTACGGAGCACGTATAATGTTTGGAATACCCAAGTGTTAATTGAATTCTTCTGGACTAAGCAATTTGTGACCATATGACATGAAGTTATCATGTAGGAATAGATATGTAGATAGGATATTTATGTGTTATAATTGACGATTTATGTACACACTACACCTCTAGATTCTCGAGACTCAAGTGTAAAGGACCTTTTTGAATGCGGAGGCAGACGGGGTGTCTAGTATTGGTGAGATTGTGTTTACAACACAAACTTTTTCTTATTATTATTGTCACGTGTGAAATTTAGGTGGTATACACATGGGTGTTTTGGGTTCTGTAGGTGGGTATATGGAACCTTGACTGATAGAATTTACTCTATCTTTACAGGATACAGACCAGACTGCAGCTGGTTGTTGGCTATTTCCATCCAATAAAGTATGGTAACTTTTATAATTTTTAATTTGCACTAACAATAGCAGAGTGACGTGATATGGTCCTGAAGAATGCCACGAACCTTTGTGGTCATCAAGGCAGAAACATGTTGACCTAATCTGATATAGGGAACATCTATACCCCTATACTCACACTGTTTTTATGTCTATCCTGTGAAGACACCGATTAAAGTGGTTTGTCCTCACATGAGATAGTTTTAATACACTTGTTCAAAAAGTTTTTTTTCGCACTCTGCCCCTCACTCTCACCACCATTGGATGATAAAAACACCTCTCGCTCCTCTCCTACGGGAGAGTTGTAGCCCACACTGTGCACCTTGCGGTCGCAGTGTGTAAGAGGGAACCCAATGATGAAACATGTCACCTCTGGGTGAGTGAGGGTTCTCGTCTTTCTAACAATAATTGTCCCCACATTCACAATCTAATAATTTTTAAGCTATCCCGTTACTTGTTGTGAGTTAATACTATATGGAGTGGTATCGTGGATAATAATTCTCCATTTTTGTGACCCTCTAAGTGAGATTATACTGCTTTTTAATAAAGCAGCTTTTTTTGTTTTTTTTGTAAATGCAGCCTGTTTTCCTTAAAGGAAAACGGGATGCATTTAAAAAAAAAAAAAAAAAACGTTTTCGTTTTATTTTTCAAAGGCAGGCAGTGGTCCCTAGGACCACTGCCTGCCCTTACAAAATTATTTTGCATGCATTTGCAAAGGGTAAGGGGTCCCCTGGGGACCCCTTCCCATTAGCAAATGCATTGCCACCTACTTGAAGTAGGTGGTAATTGCGAGTGTTTTGCAACCGCAATTGCAGTCGCAAAACATTAGTACATTGTTTTGAGACTCGCAATTTGGAGGGGAACGCCCCTTCCAAATAGCAAGTCGCAAAACATATTTAGCGAGTCGCAAAAAAATTGCGACTCACTATATGGGCTATGTACATGGCCCAATATGTTTTCGCATGCGCAAACAGGTTTGCAAACCCGTTTGCGCATTCAAAAACGGGTCGTACATCTGGCCCTAAGTCCACATCAGTTGACTTGAAATTGTTCAGGAACGATTTTGACACTTTCAGTGCGTTGCTGGATGCCACGGATCACAGGGTGGAGGGCGCGGAGGACCGGCTGACTATCCTGGAAATGAGGCCTGACATTGGCAGCAAAGTTTGGCACCTCCATAGTTAACTGACAGAGCTCGAAGACTGCAGTCGGCGGAACGGCGTCCATTTTTAGTGGGGGTGCTGGAGGGGGCTGAAGGGAAGGGGGTGCCAGAGAGGGGCTGAAGGGTAGGACATGGATAGTTTTCTATCCACATTTCTTCTGAAGGTTACAGGTTTGTAATTCTCCTTGTGGCTGGAATTCCAGAGGGCCCACAGGGTGAGCCAGAGAGGGGACGCCTGTCATTATACCCCTAGGCCAATCATTGCCTGCTTTTTGCACTATCCCCAGGCCCGAGAGCTTCTATCAGACGGTACAATGGATCCTTCCAGTATCAGTGGGCTAAGATTTACATTGTGGCCGATTTCTCTCATGAAATCGCCCTAAGGTGGAGGAAATTTCTGTCACTGTGGCCTGCCCTCCAAAAACTCGGAATTCAGTATGGCCTACTGGAACCAGCCACCATGCTGCTCACCATCGATGTTAAGAACAGGAACTTTGATGACCCGGACGACCTCGAGGACTTCCTTTCATTTTTGGATTCTACTACCATGGACGCTATGGTGCAAAAGGAGGCAGTGGGGGAGGGGGCAGGAGGTTTCCCCTCCCCTGGACTCCTGAGCTCCCAAAGGGGACACTTCTTCAGAACATCAGAGATTGGACTCAGTCTTGAAGAGATGGGGAGACAGGGCCTCCCATGATGGGTCTGCTCCAGGACAGGGGCCATGACAAATCCCGCTCCCCCATCCAGCCCTGATGGCGAGGCCAGCTGGATTATGTTGCGCCAGTGGGACCCTCGAAATCTCCGGATGTCCCTGTGCTGGTGAGATCCACCCACTATGGACTTCTGTTGGGGAGGTTCATTCCTCTGTTGTCCCCAGAGGGGGTCCTCACTCGCATTTCTGAGGGCACTGTCATGCTCTATTTGATTGATTTTTGCCCTGGCGCACCTTATGCTATCGTTATATGCCTATCGCTATGTACCATGTGCAGCATGCCCAGGGTGGTTTATGGTACACTATTCAGAGAGCATGGACAGATCTACAGGGTTGCTAAATTTTCGCTAAACTGAAAACTTTGGACAGAACGTTATTAGTTGGCTCTATTTACGCCCCCAATCGGGGCAGAACTGCTTTTTGCCTCCCTTTCTAGAGATCTGACAGAGGTAGGTACTGTTAAGGTCGTCATTGGAGGGACTAGAATCTAGTGCTCAACCCCAACTTAGACTGCTCAGGTCCCCCAGACAGATCTCCGTCGTGGAATCGGGCGTTTTTGGGGGATGTCTTGCAGGATCACTGCCTGATTGACCCCTGGCACTTCATGCACCCGCAGGATAGTAAGTACACTTTTTTATCCTGTGCGCATGGCAACTGCTCCAGGATTGATTTCTTCCTCATGAATCATGCCTCTTTAGCTTTTCTGCAGGATTTCAGCATAGCAGCAGGGGGTGTCACAGACCATGCCTTGGTGGTACTAGAATTGGACTTGGGACACGTCTCTCCCACCTACAAACATGGCTTGTTAAAAGCTCCCCGACAACAAACAGAATCTTATGGCATATCTTTGTCACTATTTGGTGAACTATGGGTGACCAGAAAGGCCACCCTGAGGGGTGACCTTCTAAGAGACTCTGCCTTATGCAATCATGAAACCAGGGAGAGGCTGGTGCAATTAGAGAAGGAGGTGTTCACTCTTACCTCACAATATATGTGCTTACCCATACCTCTTCTCCTTCACCGCTTAGAGACTAAGTAGACCCTGAATATGTACTTAAGACACAGGCCAGACAAGCGCATTTGTGACTAAAGTGGCATCACTATAAAGAGGGAAAGAAGGCTGGTAGGCTTCTTGCAGTGCATCTGCGGCAGTGGGAGGCCGTTCCGGCGAGTTGGAACGGTGAGGGGAGGCTGATGACTAATCCAGTGGCAATAGCAGACAACTTTGCCTGCTTCCTGGGCTCCCTTTACTGCTCAGAAGTGCTGCCATACATTTTCGTCAGAACAAGCCTTCTTTGAGAGTCTCCCCCTACCCACTCTGTCTGAGGCAGGCAAAGCGTTGCGGGAGGGGGAGATCATGGAAGATGAGATCTCCGACGCCATAACAGAAATGGCCTCCTGTAAGGCTCCGGGTGACGAAGGCTTCCCCATCGAATTCTATAAAATCAACTTATTGGTGCCCTCCTCTTTAGAGTTTTCAAAGAAGAAGAGGACACTGGTTCTCTATGACCTGAGTACAATAAAGCGCTCCTAAGACTCATATTGAAACCTTACAAGGACCCCACCCTTTGCTCCAGCTTTTGCCCTATTTCTCTTCATAAAGCGGACATGAAGGTGCTTGCTAAAGTCCTGGCTATTCAGTTGAGGAAGGTGATTCCTAGCCTGATACACTCTTCTCAAGTGGGTTTTGTATCAGATTGATAGGCCCGTAACAACATGTGTCTCCTGACAAATATTGTCTGGCATGTATGGAATCACCCTGCTGACAAGCTTTTGCATTCCTTAGATGCAGAGAAGGCTTTTGATCGACCAAGGTCAGATTGCTTTATGCTAACCCGACGGTGCAGGTAGACTGTGGGGGCCACATGTCTATGGTCTTTGCTATAAACAGGGGATATGGCATGGCTGCCCTCTCTCTCAATTGCTCATCTTATTGTCTCTGGAACCCCTGGCTGCTGCTGTTCGAAAGGCTGAATGTATCAAAGGCATAGAGAAACCCATGGGTTGTGATAAAATCATGCTCTACGCCGATATCCTTCTGACTCTTAGCGACCCTGACTCTACGATTACGCACCTAATGATCGTTACCGATACCTTCTCCATCTTCTCTGGCTACGGATAATTTGGTCAAAATGTGAGGCCTTGTCAATGACCGCTGGCGGATTCGGCTCCCCCCGTAACAGCTTCTGTTTCATGTGGGAAATGACCGAGCTGAAATATTTGGGTGTCCTTATTTACAGGGCCCTTGCCAATATTGTGATTGACATTTGACAGCTTGCATCCTTTGATGATGAAGATGAAGCATGATTTCTAGCTTTGCTCCGCCTTGCAGATCTCCCTTTGGGGTCGGGTGCAGGTGGTAAAGATGGTAACAGCACCAAGATTTAATTACCGCTTTGTTTTACTGCCACTTCTGGCCCCAAAGCCTACTTTAAATGCATTGAACAGGGGTATTGAAGTGTTTGTCTGGCCTGGAAGGAAACCCCATCTTAATCTAGTCAGGCTCCATGGCGATACCTCGGCCGGGGGTCTTCGCTTGCCGGATATGTACTTATACTACTTGACACACCATCCTTCGCAGCTGGTTTATCTGTCGGTAACCGCTATGGACCAACTGGCTTTGATGTTGTCAGCATGTGCTATGATACGAGCACCTCCGGTCCTCGATATATTGTACAACTTTAGCGCTTCTAAGTAAGACCAGTGTTCACCCACTTTGAAGGCAATGTGGTCCGTTTGGAAGAACTCTCATAAACTCTTGCATATCAACAACTCCTTTCATAGGGACGCCCCGCTTTGGTCCAAAAATAAGATTACTATCGGTTGCACAATGCTTCGACGGCCTAAAATGGGAAGGGAGGGGGATTCTGAACGTCAATTACTTTCTTGCCAATGACGTATTCCGATCTTTTGAGTCATTGCCATCGGATTTTAGTTTACCTCAATCACAACTGTGGCAATATTGGCAATTGCGGCATTGTCTTCGAGGCATACTGGGGAAGGACCAGGCTCTCTCCCGGACTCTCCTATTTGAGCTAGACGGTCTCTAACTTATACCAGATCCTTATCAACAGTTTGTATTCTTATAGTATGCGGAGGGCACTCCAGTTATCCTGGAAGGTGTGGCTTGGGGCCGCTTACTCTGAAGAAGACTGTGCCGAACTCCAAGCCATGCAGGAGGTACAAGTAAAATTCACCCACTTTAAGATCTTACGCGACTAGTACTGGTCCCCCTGTAAGTTACACAGGGCCAAACTATTATCGCATAACGCATGTTAGCGATGCGTTGAGGAAGGCAGTGACATCCACTGTATTCTGTAGTCATGTTCCTACTTGCCGCAATGCTGGCGGGACATTTAGCGGACACTTTACGATAGTTGCACTCTTTCTTTCACTGGCTCCACCAAGCCCGCTCTACTGCATAAATTTTTGTTTGGACATAGACGGCACAACTTCACATTGGCAAAGGTGGATGGAGATGGCCCTTGTGATCGCCAAGATCTGTATACTTCAACACTGGTGGTCTTCCCAGATGCCAACACGCCAGGAATGGTTCAGTGAACTTTATCGTTTGGCCACCCATGAAAGAGGTGTGTACAAACTCCAAGACCAGATGACCTTATTTGATAATGGGTGGAGCCTTTTTTTGTCCTTAGGGGAAGCATAGGGGTAGATTGTAGAGGCTTTTGCTGTCTTTTCCTTCATATTCTCTCCTTCCTCTTCTTTTCTTTACTTTGCTTTTCTGCCCATGCTGGGGTGTTGCTATATGTGACTTTGATACTCTCAATCAGGTTTCTCTGTTTTACCTTGTAGAGAATGAGGGACGGTATTGGGTGATGATGTAAGATGTATCCATTGGTTGCTTGTTGCCCCCTGATGGAGGTGTTGTTTCTTTCCTCGTCCTCAATATGGTTGTCTTGGAGGAGGGAGGGAGGCCTTACCCATTCTGGGGACCATGCGTGCTCCGCCGGGTGGAGTGTTGGGGGTTTAGCTGCTGTTTTGGAGGGGAAGTGGACCTGAAACGTTGCATTATGTTATGTTCATTTTTCAGTGGTCAGGTTTTTTGCCTCCTTCATTTGTTGGACCCTTAATAATGGTCCCTTTCGTTCTACTACATATATTTGTATGGTCTTTACATGATATTGGGCTGTATGTTGTTTTGTTTTTCCTGACTTTTTCCTTTTTTCTTTTTCAAAATTCAATAAAGAAGTATCACAAAAAATAAAGAATATGTATTCATCAATTGTAAAACCCTTTCTGTAATAATTAAACAACCTGAACCTGTATGGTTTCAGGTATTGGAACAAGTAAATCAACTTTCCAAAGGAGACAACAGAGAAAACATATTAACACACAGATACTTTTGGGGTCAGTTTTCTCACAAAATATGTGTCTGTTTGGACTGAATGATAAAATTAAAACGAAATGCTATGTGTAAACTACAAATGGAAATAGCGGGGAGACCAAGAGGAACATGCATGTCAGTGAAACATATGCAAAGTGTTGTGGGAAGAAGATGCTATTGAAAGATAATAATGAGAGATGGACGCTGTTAGTGTCTCAGCGGACATAACATTTGAAATTGCAGTGAGAGTTTTTGAAACTGAGTTATACTAATTTTGATGAACAAGTGTGGTTTTTGAAGGATTATTTTAGGATTGTATAATTTCATGTGTAATTTAAGAACTTTGAAGAATTTGCTTTTCCTAAGAGGAGAGGATGCCTGAAATGCACTGGTTATGTTAATGTAATAAACACTTGGAGAAATAGTGGAATTGGATTAGCATTCGACATAATTAGAAAAATAAGGGTTGAGACTCCTTTGATTGATCTGAAAAAGGAGTGTTGAATAATTAAGGAGGCTTCTGCACGTAATAGTGTGCCCGCTGGATCTATATGAATCTTAGTCCTTGTTGATTTGTAGCCTAGATTTTTTTATTTAGCCAATTTGTATGGAAATTATTGTGATGAAATGTGCACTGTTTGGACAATTTTGTTCATGGCTTTCTAGAGGGGCAGAGCTGATTTTTAGCACACCATTTACGATATTGAATATTTCATGAATGTTCCATAAGAAATATTTGGCTTTTTAGTCAATTTGTGTGAAAGCTCTTCTGGATCGCCCACTGTTTGGGTCAATATTCAGCTAATTTTAAAATTCATCACCTGCCACAGATGATGCATTGTGAGAGGTCTGTGGATGTCTCAGTAGTGGCAAATTTGTCTCTGTTGCAGGTCACAATGCATTTGCATTTATAGAACTTTGAGGATATTTAATTATGAGAATATCAAGGAAATGTCTGGTGCAAGACAAAATAAATGAGCAACGTGAGAGTTTCATGGTGATGTAGAAGTGCATGGTAGGGTGAGTATTGAGGTGCATCATGAGAACTGTATGGATGTCTAAGCTTTGGAATATCTGTGTAGGTCTTACAGAGAAGCGCATTGTGAGAGCCTTCACACGGGTGCATATCCTAACTCGGTGCCACTATGAGATTGTGCATAAGCTGCAGCCAACAGCGCTCTGAAACATGAAGAGGTGGTTCTATATTTCCAAGCTCTGTTGTTCAAAGTGCATCACCAATTTCCGAAACTTTTTTGAATTAGTGCATGCACGTGATGCAATTTCATTGAAAATAAGCACACAGCTCAGTTGAACACCTGTGTTAATTGTTCATGATAGTCCCCAATACATCCTGATAGAACACAGTCTATCAGGAAAGCCAAGCATTTTCTGTGAGGCAAAAGTATTTCTGCACACCATACATTCTGCATATTTCACGGTTATTGATAAAAAGTGATCCAGGGTGCTTACTGTCAATAGTTACCCTCTAGAGTACTGACTTGGTTATGCTCGCTGACCAAGTGCAATGTGGGGCTAGTATGAAAGCTTTGCCAAGGCTAGTATTTAGTTCCTGGTCTGGCACTGGGATGTTCCAGTAACGGTTGTTAAATTAGGATATTGAAATCATACCAACACCGGTTAGTAATTTCCCTTTTTAATACCACAGCCTGGGGTACACAGGTCTCCTTACCACATAATACCTACTAGACTAAATTCCACTTGTAGTTAAGGAACAATATCTCCAGCTAATAGATGATCAGTTCAAAATTAATAGTCAGATATACAATGATCTCAACCTATTTATTTCTAAAACTGATTTACATGAAAAACATGTAGGCTGAAGTTAAAAGAGTGTTGAAATAACATTTACAATTTGAAACTTTTTATTGGTAAAAGTTACTCGGTAGCAATGGAGAGATGTATTTGGGAGGCAAATGCGTGGTAGTGTTTAGTCATGCGTGGGAATGAAAAGATAGAGGGACACACGAGTTTTGCTCTTTTAACAATATCGGAAATTTACATAAAATTCACATTAAAACTAGTTGATCGAAACACATTGCATTTCCTTTGTAAAAGAGCAACTTGAAACAAACTGTGGGGCCTATTAGCAATAACCGGTGATAATTATCGCTAAGCGCAGTTAGCGCTAGGATAATTATCGCCGGCTATCGCAGGTTTCTATCGCGGAGATAGCGTGCTATCAGCAACGCTTATCTCCAAAGCGATAGAAACCCTGGAGAACAGTGTGAATATCGCTTGAAAACAAGCGATATTCGCACTGTGACCAGTGTTAGATTGGTAATAGGGCGAGGGGGATTTAGCCATGTAATCCACCTCCCATTGGATTACATGGCTAAGTCAGGTTTGGACCAGGCGTTAACAAACATGCGCTAAACGTGTTTAGCGCTGGTTCGTTAATCACCTCCCCTGCCTCGCTAATAGGCGATAGCGACCTTAGCGACTGTTTCCAGTCGCTTTTAGGTTGGGAACGCCTACTTTGCATGCCATTAGCGATAAATATCGCTGGCATGCAAATCGGCACCCAACCCGGTCGCTATCGCCTTAAAGCTGTCGCTAACAGCAGTTAGCGACAGCTTGCTAATAGGGCGATTGAATTATCGCCGCTTTAGCAGGAAAAAGTCCCGCTAAAGCGGCGATAATTACGTTGCTAATATGCCCCTGTATTCCAACAATGTGATTTAAAGACATTGCAATTTGACAATAATGTTTATGAACTAGTAACCAAGAGTCGGTGCTCAGCGCTGTTGGGACTTTCCGCTTCGTCACTGGGCTTGGGCTTCTGTAGGAGTGAGGAAACCACCTCTGCTGACCACATAGGCAGGTACCTTGCTTCAACCATCGGTCATGCCTTCTCTGATGAAGGTCACTTTCGTCACTGCAGGGTTGCGTCACCAAAAACTCCGATCGAGATTGATCAGGGGCAGTGTCAGCGGCTTCAGTCTTCACCCACAACAAGCTTTATCTTGTCTCAAGTGAGCTCCACAAATTCATCAAAGTGTGGCGGTCACTTTTTACTACTGGCTACCTCCTCGCGAAAAGACCCACCAGGTCCATCCATCCTCCCTGCCTTCATTCCAGAACCCAACTAAAAAGTGCCATAAATATTACTCAAATGAATATTACTCAAATATTGGCGTTTTTTGCTTCATGATAAATACACCTAGGTAAGCCTTTCTTTAATCTCGGCTGCTCCTATTTAAACATTTGTAGTATGTACTTAATAACGTTTACTTTTTGATGCTTCCATTGGGTGGACCCGTTAACTATTCATCTGTTGACAGACCGCCATTGTGCTTGTTGGTTCTTGTGTCTCCTAGAACCGCTTGTAGGGTTTAGTCGGTGAGCATGCCCAAACTGAGACCCACGGCCTATGTATTGTATTGTATTGTAATTGCATTTATATAGCGCTTACTACCCCTGACGAGGCGTCGAAGCGCTTTTTCGGCGAATAGCACGCTACTCCGGGACCCATAGAGGATTAGTGTTGAATTAGTATAGTGAAACATGCAAGTAAATTTTAAGTGGTGGATAGGTTAGTCAGTTATTTGGATTTGGAAGGATAGCAGAAGGATAGAAGAGGGAAAAAAGCTTTGTATTTATATAGCGCTTGTTACCCCTGATGGGGTGTTGAAGCACGCTACTCCGGAAACCCATAAAGGATTAGTGCTGAATTAGTATGGTGAAATATGAAAGTAATTTGAGTGGTGGGTATTAGTCAGTTATTTGGAGTGAGAAGGGTAGCGGAGGGATAAAAGGGAAGAAAGGTTTGCATTCATGTAGCACCTGTTACCCCTGATGGGTATTGAAGTGCTTTTCTGGCGAGTAGCAGGCTACTCCGGAACCCATAAAGGATTAGTGTTGAAAATTAGTATAGTGAAGTATGAAGTAATTTGAGTGGTGGATATGTTATTCAGTTATTTGGATAGAGAAGGGTAGGTTGCGGGATAGAAGAGGGAAAGAGGTTTGTATTTATATAGCGCTTGCTACACCTTGATGGGGTTTTGAAGCGCTTTATTGGCGAGTAGCACGCTACTCTGGAACCCATAAGGATTACTGTTGAATTAGTATGGCGAAACATGAAAGTAATTTGAGTGTTGGATATGTTATTCAGATTGAGAAGGGTTGGGGAGGGGAGGGGTAGAAAAGGGAAAAAGGTTTGCATTTATATAGCGCTGGTAACCCTGATGGAGTGTTGAAACGCTTCATTGGCGAGTAGCACGCTACTTTGGAACCCATAAAGGATTAGTGGTGAATTAGTATAGTGGAATATGGAAATTGAGACGTGAACTTGTTAGTCTGTTATTTTGATTGAAAAGGATAGTGGAGGGACAGAAGAGTGAGATTTTTTTTTTAGGTCATAGCAGTAGGAGGAGGCTTTTGGATGAGTAAAAAGGGTTTTTTGAGGGGAAGAGTCAGTATGTGCTACTAAGATTTATGAATAGATAGTGTAAGCGGTATATATAGTTTGTTGTGGTAACTTGGTCGGAATTATATGTCTCTGCTATATGTTGTAAAACTCTATTGTTGATTTTCTCACACGCACCATAAACTGAGAGTACCATAAATTGACAGTCAGCTAACAGCTCACTTCTGCTTCCAAGGGTCCTGTACGTGCCTGTGCCGGTCAAACTGCATCAACTACTCCCAGTGAATGGAAGGATACAACACAAACCAAGAAACAACTATGTGAAAAAAATATTGCCTACAATAATAATGGCAGATATTATCTTTTTCTGTACTGTTTTAGACAAAAATGTGCATGTATGCAAAACATCACCAACATAAATAGTTTGAAAATGCTGCACAAGGGTCGTTAGTGCACAGTAATAAAATCATTATTTTTCCAAAGCGTGTTTTTCCTTCGCTCTTCTGGACGTTCACTCTGTGCAGAACACATTGCCGCTGTTTTCTTGCTATCGCTACTGCTGGCTGCGGTTCACACTGTTATTAGCTGCTTCTCCTCTCAGATATAATACATTTCCCTATCTAATGAAAAAAGGAATGAGGAAAACATGAATAGCACTCGTTACATCGCATAGAAATACCACGCATGCCTTTACAACGCGAGTATTACTACGCGATGTCAATTACAACTAGTACCATTACAACGCAAAATTTTACCACGACTATACCTTTACCACGCATGCCATTTCAACGCCAAGGCATGCGTGGTAAAGGTATACTCATGGTAAACGTTTGCACAACCCCCCGACACTACACTAATTCCCTGACCCTCCCCCGAACCCCAGTCCTCTCCCTACAACAACACTACACTACCCTGCACAACCCCCCGACACTACACTAATTCCTAAAACACTACCCTACACTACACAAACACCACAACACTACCCTAAACCCTAACACGCTATCCCCAGGACGACCCTCCCCCTTCCCCCAGTCATGTCCCTACACTCTAACACTACCCTGCGCGACCCCCGACACTACCCTAAACCCTAAAACACTACCCTACACTACACAAACACCACAACACTACCCTAAACCCTAACACGCTACCCCCAGCACGACCCTCCCCCTTCCCCCAGTCATGTCCCTACACTCTAACACTACCCTGCACGACCCCCCTACACTACCCTAAACCCTAAATCACTACCCTACACTACACAAACACAACACTACCCTAAACCCTAAAACACTACCCCCCGCACGACCCCCAGTCCGGCCCCTACACTCTAACACTACCCTGCACAACCCCTCGACACTACCCTAAACCCCAAAACACTTCCCTACACTACACAAACACCACAACACTACCCTAATCCCTAAAACACTACCCTACACTACACAAACACCACAACACTACCCTAAACCCTAAAACACTACCCCCCGCACGACCCCCAGTCCGGCCCCTACACTCTAACACTACCCTGCACGACCCCCTCAACACTACCCTAAACCCAAAAACACTTCCCTACACTACACAAACACCACAACACTACCCTAAACCATAAAACACTACCCCCAGCACGACCCTCCCCCTACACACAATCCTACACTACACAAACATTACTACACTACTTCGACACTACCCTAAACCCTTAAAAAGTAACCCCCACCCCAAGCACAATCCCCCTTACCTCTCTCTCCTCGTGGTTCCTCTCTCCTGGTTCCAGCGTCGACAGAGGGGCGGTGCACATCATTGTGAGGAAACGGAACAGCCCAGTTTTCTCACAACAATGTGGAAAACCATTACATTGCATGCGTTTTAAAAGCGCATGCGATATAATGGTTTGCGTTGTAATGGTAGTCGTTGTTACATCGCATGCGTTGTTACGCATGCGATGTAACAACTTGCGTGGTAACAGCCTCATTGTAATGGCTGTTTACCGGAAAACATTGCTGTTTTGCTGTTGCAGATTTGTCCCTGAGTTTTTATTCAAATATGGAGAAAATGAAAATAAGCAAGATTTTAGAGCGAGAAAAGAGAAATCCGAAAACATTTGCTGGCAATGTTGGCTACCAGCTTTCTTGGTGGTGCTTGAAACTTAACCACTGGGAGGTCTGGTTGTGGTGTGGTCTGCAAGCCAAACAGGTGTTACTTTGGGTCCGCTTGTCTCAAATGGGGCTCTTTACCTCTGCTGCACGGGACCTCCTTACTATGGCAGCCAGAAGTGAGCACCCTTAATATTTGTCGAAAACTACTCACTAACTACACCCGTGAGCATTAGGGGCCAGATATACAAGAAAGTGACGCATCTGTAGAGATGCGTCACTTTCCCTGCGCCACCCTGAGAAACCCGTGCGCCACCATGGATGCGCCGTATTTACAATACGGCGCACCATGGCGCAAGGATTTTCAGATGCGTCAGAAATTCTGACGCATCTGTTGGGGCAAAAGTCATGCATTGCTGGAGTCGTGTCGCAAGCACGATGCAACTCCAGCAATGCATTTTGAGGCCTATTCCCACTACACTGCGTCACTCCTTACGCCTGCTTCAAGCAGGCGTAAGGTTTTGACGCAGTAGCGTCCTAGAAGTGACGCAGTGAAATCTTGTAGATTTCACTGCGTCACTTTTACGAGGCTTTCCTGCGTGGGAACGCCCACCCTGCATACATTATACCTGACGCAGGTATAATGTGAAGCAGGGCTTTACAAAGTGACGCATCTCACTAGATGCGTCACGTTGTAAATTGGCTGCATTTTTTACGCCGCCGCTGCATCACAAAAGTGATGCAACGGCGGCGCAAAAGTGTCGCAAGGGGTTTGTAAATCTGCCCCCGGATCTTCAAGGTGGAGCAATCCTAGGCATAGTTAGGAAACTGGAGGCCGACTCTTAGGAACCGTAACATACGATTCATAAAGATGATCTGCTGGTACTGGCTTTGACTGCTGCTTTAAGGATTTTGCCTATGGGAACTCCCTATGAAAATGACCAACCCTTATCTGGATGCCTTGAGAAATTGGTTTTTACCTCAAAACCCGTGTTGGCTGATGTGGAGTTTGTGAAGATTTCCATTAAGTGATTGAAGGAAATTGGGTTACTGGTTGAGGAGAGTTAAACCATACTTAAACAGCAACCAAAATCTCTGTTAGGGTGAAGCTCAAGCAAACCCCAAACTAACCTGTCATTAACCCTCTGATAGCTTGGCACAAAGCAGTCAGGCTTAACTTAGAGCCAATGTGTAAAGTATTTATGTAGCACGTCAAACAGTAATAAAGGGAAAACACACCACAAGAAAATCCCACACCAATTTAGAAAATTAGACTAAAATAAAAAAATTCGTTTGAGACCAAAAACACAAAAATCCAATCAGTAAAATAGATATAAAATGTCAACGTTTTAAGTGAAAAATAGTGCCTTGAAGCACAAAGCACCAACTGTGGTTATCGGCTCGCGCCGGGGCAAAGTCACAAGCTCAGGCCAACTGCGATGAAGAACTGGTCAGATACAGGGACCAAGTTAGGCCCACTACATAAATTACCTTAAATCCCGGTTTGCAGGGCGTTGGCAGACACCCGCGTTGAGGATGTATCATGCAGCAGCGGTTCTGAGGAAGCTGCAGGGATGTGATGCAGAGTCCTGTGTCGTTGTTACAGATGCCTCTCTGACCCTGCAGAGGTTTATATTGACCCTGAAATCTCTCCACTCAAAATGAGGCTGAAAAACCCACTCATCCACAATGCAGCAGCCATAATTAAGGAGTGAGAAGGCGCCTCAAGGCACAATGTGGGGACTCAATGGCAGGAGTTTGTTGGAAGCCTAAAGTTAAGTGCTCTTGCACATCAATCCCAGACCCACTGGTGATGGGTGGTTGAGATTGTCTGATAAAAGCTGAACTTCTTTGGTACACGGTTGAAGCATGAAAGGGTGAAGGACGTCCGCCATGATCACAATATAGATTCTGTTGGCAAAAATATCCACAGACACTGCATTGATGTCAGTGCTGCTTGTAGGATAGAAGCCTTTCCATACGCTGCACCCAACCCAATCCATATGTCTTTGGGACAGAAAGGGGACAGAGAAAGGTTCAGTGGTCATGGTGGGGGCCACAAGGCACCACAGTGGGGTCAGAATCAATTAAGGTCTTATAACAATGCCAGGTAAGCCGATTCTCCCTTATGCCCCACACACTTGTGGGTGATGCCCGTTTCCAGTCCCTACTACACTCCAGTACATTGAGCAATGAATCCCTCTTCCAGACAGTGCTCTCATCTAGGGATACCTCCGGTACCCTTTTTTTATTTTAGCAAGCAGACTCCTTCCTTCCTTCCAGGATCTTCCAAGCAACACTTTTTGCATAATGCAAGGCTTCTGGGTTGTACCCAGCCTGGCAGGGTAGCTGTCTATTAAGCATACCAGCCCTGGAAATCCGTAGTCTTTCTCCTCCCCTCTACTATCTGGACTCCAGTCACTGAGAAATTGTTGTAACATTGACCTAGGATTTCTCCCCGGTATTAATCATGCTTTGACAGACATAGATGGATACCTTGTATTCTCTCTTTCTCTGTTTCAAGTAAGATCTGGTTTCAGGGAGTGGGCTTCATTCACACAGGGTGCGCAGTCATGTTTCTTTCGACCTGCAGAGAGGGTAGGTAGTGGTCATTCTCAGTGGATAAAAACAATGACTCAGAGGGAGGAAGTCTTCCTTAACCGGCTACTGTACAAAACTGTTTGCAGCACACCACTGGGGAATATTGGAGCAAGAAGGGGGCAGGGCAGTCCTGGCACTTCAAAAGGAGCTTCAGCCCCCACCCTTTATCTGTTCGAGCCTTACTCTGAGAACTTTTTTAGGAGTCCCAGGACAGTCAGAGGTTATTGAACTCCTCACTAAGTACACTCCTTTAGCTCTTGGCCTTCAGAGTACCACATTTGAGCAGTGCAAGTCTTCAGGCAGGTGGTGTGAGGCTGGTGATTTAGCACTCAGCAAGTATAAAAAAAAGACAATATATCACTGTCCAGGTGGCACATAGGTTTGGTTTTGGTTATTCACATAACATATCTCTGGGATAATTTAATGCAGGCAACCTTTAAGGGTATAAATGGGAACAGTACCCATATTGTTCACATGGGCAACCTCTGGTTGTGGAAGTACGTGTTACCATTGTACTGGTGACAGGGAATCTTTGGAGCACTGTGGGCCCTGTATCTCAGTTTCACTTTAAAGTGGTTTGTTAATCCCAGTAATATCCTACTGTTATTCCCTTTTTGTATGGGTTGGTCACAGTACCTGTCTGCCTGGTGCCTAGGTTTATGTGGCTTCTTGAAGGCAGGGCATGCCTACTGGTGTCACTCTCAGACTGGGCATGCCACTTCAATCATGTGCATCCTACACGGCCCACATAGTGGAAAGGATGTTGGCTTTGCCCAGTCTATGCAATGTGTTTGCACTCTTGTGTTTGGAGCACAGCCACCTGCCCATCAGGTAAGTAGTTGTAGCACCAATGCTGGAGAAGAGGAGGCTCCGTTGATTTGGGAGCCTTGCGGCTTGGGTTTCTTCTTTGGCCCAGTCACAACCCACCATCCAAACAAACTAGATGCCCACCCTGTATCACAGCAGTGATACTCTTGTGCAGGTGCACTCTCTGCACAGTACTTGTAAGTCCTTGTTAGTTTTAACTGTGACCGCAGTCAGATTCTCCCAGTGCTTGCATGTTATGTGGTGCTAGACATCTTCCTTCAGAACTTTGCTCTGTTGAGTTCCCCCTTGGCACCTTGTCGTTCAGGTGGTGTGACAGCAGCCTGTGCTAGAGACACAATGGGACTCTGAGCCTCACTCACCGCACAGCAGTGCAGGTCTCTCTCAATACCAGCGGCATAGCGTCATCAAGCTGGGCTGTTTGCAGTCCAATCACAGCAGAGTGTTCCTCATGCTAGAACACATCCAGCACCCCTTCCAAGCAGATTGTCTGCTCTCTCCTTGAAGTAGAGCTCAGTGAGACTCTCCTCAGTGGTGTAATGAAACTTGAGGGGGCCCCTGCAAAGTACATGAAGGGGGTCACCCTCCCTGGCCCACCACCTAGCACTTTAGCTGAGGGAGCTCAAGGGCCCCCCACACCACAGGAGCTGCAGGGACTTATGTTACGCCACTGATTCTCCTGGTAGACTTGTTGAGTTTACCCAGGTTACTGGTCCCAAACCCGGGAATGGAGAGGTTGCAGTTATTTCCTCAACACTGGCTCTCTAAGGATTTTTCTGGTCTCCACTGGTGTACAGACTTCTAGTCAGGCAAGCTTAGCACCCTGACTGAAATTTTCTGTTCCCTGCTTATACCCAAGTCACGAGTTAATCACCTTCTTCTCAGAACTATGTGTATCCTGAAGATCACAAACTTGAATCTCAGCACGGATCTGCAGTAGAAAGTGTTCTAGGAGAATGTTAAACAATTGTTATTATAATACTCAAAGGTAAGGGCATACATGTAAATTAAAATATCACATTTAACATGGGTACTTGTCAGCAGCCCCCTTACTAAGAACTCACCATCGTAAGACACTGAGACGTGCTGGCATTTGCTACTTCTGAGCAGTAGCGGCTGCTTCCGGACCCGGGCAGTGGGGCGGGAACGGGGGCAGGAGGGTGAGGGGGGACGAAAAAAGTTTTTAAAAAACACTTACCTGTGACTGCTGGCCGGCCGGCCACCGCCTCTCCTCCGTCCTCTTCTTCCTGACTCTGGTCCGGTAGCAGGATGCTGGTAGCACCCAGTTCCCAGCCTCCCGATAGCCAATCACAACGCTGCAATGCAGCGTTGTGATTGGTCTGAGCGCCGTGGATCGGTGCTCAGCCAGGGAATGGGGGCCTGGGCATTTTCTCCATGCAGGCTGTAATTCAGCCTGCATGGAGAAGGTGCGAAGTGCCCATGAATGTTTGGCTGGCCCCAGAGGGCCGGCCAAACAGTTATGTGCACTTAGGAGTATGCAAACCACTCCTCCCCTGCCCCTCTGTTGTCGGAGAAGCCCCGCCCCAAATGCAAAGCTGCAGCAGAAGGAAACATAAAATGATAAAAACACGAGTTATTATCATTTTACATCATTGGGGCGACGTTCCTCCCACTTAGCGGAGGAGCCGCCAATGCTCCTGAGGAGACCTTTGCCCACGGCTGCTTTGGAATGCTTGTATTTAGGGTCTTGATTTCTTTCCCTGATGTACAATCATCCTTCAAGGGTGAATCTGCTCCCAAAACAAAATCAGATCTGAGTTGATAGAGGAGCCCTTTTTGCGTGGACTACGAGTCTGGTAAACACACCCTTTTGCTGCTCGTGCTTATCTTAATGACGGTCGTACTCACACTGTTACACCTAGGTTCCATGTAGACTAGCTTATAATAATACCTATTTTAAAAGCGTTTAAATCCAATCACCCTCTAGGGCAGATGTCTTCAATCTGTGGAGCGCGACCCCCAGGGGGGCCGTGGAGTCCCGGGAAGGGGGTCCCACATTCCCCAGCTTCACTTGTGCCTGCAATTCAAACTGTTTGCTTTCCTTTTGGAAAAAGGCAGCGGTCCTGGGACGGCTAATTTAGATTGTTATCAGCTGAAGTTTCATCAATTGTCTAGTGTGTGAAAAGCGTTCTGCCAGGAAGCCTGCCTGCCTGAATAAAGTGCACATGTACTTCATTAGTTAATCTGCAAGTGTAAAGAGTGTTTGGGAGCTGGTTCTGACTTTAATTGATGCAATCACTTCTAGCTTTGGGATGACAAAGATTAGAATTTTTGGAGTGGTAATGTAAAGAGTTACCAACTGGGCTATGATGTGTGTGCTTTCAATTGTAACTGCATTTACACAGCCCTTAGTACCCCCAAAGGAGGTGTTGAAGGGACAGTTATGTAAAAAAAGAAATTGCATTACATACGCACTGGTATTACTAAAATCTACCTTTTGGAAGCACCATTTTATCGTAAAACATTTTGCTCATTTTGTAGCAGTCTATCTTACACTGTGTGTAATGAAAGTATAAAATAATGACTTACATATTCACAGTGCTTTCTGTCACATGCTGTGACCTCGTAGCACTAAAAATACACGTCACTATTCTCCACTGCACAAATCAAGATTTCGTGCATTACCCCCAATACTGAAAGGTATGCTTAGACCAGCCTCGGATTTCTTTAGGGAGCAGGTTAAGGCTTGTGTAGTCACCCCTAGGGTAGACAAAAAATATAAGGCCTCCCATTCTGATCCACTCTACATCCCTCCTGGCTCCTTGGTGTTGCATACTGCTCTCAAACAAGCTAATGCCCAGGGTACAGGCAATGAGCCATTGCCAGACAAAGAAAGTAAGCGTATCTTCGCAGCTGGCAAGTGCGTTGCGGCGCAATTAGCAAACCACAAGCACATCACCAACCCCATCGGCCTGCTTTTCAGATTATGACCGGGCCTACTGTGACGAGATGGAGGAGTTCCTCCAACATCTTCCAGAATAGTAACGCAAGAGAGGATATGTGCTAGTCTCTGAAGGGAAGCTCATTTCAAACACGACAATCAGATGTGTCCTTGATGCTGCTGATACTGCTACTCACTGTATCAATTCGAACATTCTCCTATGTAGACATGCTTGGCTGTGTGTCTTCAAGCCAGACCTCCAACAGCATCTCCTCAATCTTCCCTTTGATGGGGAGCACCTATTCAGGCCCCAGGTTGATGAGATGCTGGAAAAGATTAAAAAAAGGATACAGAGACCGTGAAGGCCATGGGCAGGGCCGTTTCTACCATTAGGCAAGACTAGGCGGCCGCCTAGGGCGGCAAAAGGGGGAGGGCGGCAAAATGCAAGTTCTTTTATATCTAATGCACAATGCTGCCAAGGTTTCAGATTGCCATGTGGGCTAGGTAATTAACGAAAGAGTGAAGAAAGATTAAGAAATGAAGGTGGGGTCTCTGCAAGAATGGTTAACGCAGCAGAGGAGGCGGGGGGCAGGGAGGTCAAGAGCGGGAGGGGTAACGCGGAGAAGGAGGAGATACAGGGAAAGGGGGAGAATGATGGAGGAGGCAAAGATAGCAATAAAGGGTTAGGCGGCGCGCGGGAGGCCTCCGAAGAAGTGGTATGCAAGAGAGGTGAAGCTGCACGAGACAACAGCACGTGAGGCAGAGGGCGAGGATGGGTCTGGCGCGAGGCTGGAGAAGAAGGGGTATGCATGAGAGGTGAAGCTGCACGAGACGGCAGCGCGTGAGGCAGAGAGCGAGGCTGGAGTCTGGCGCGCACCGCACGAGGCCGGGATCTGGCGCGAGGGTGGAGCCCTGGAGCGAGGGCGGTTGGGAGGGAGGGCGCTAGAGGGCCGCGTGGTGAGGACGAGGCTCAGGGACGTGCAGGAGGCACTGCGAGAGACGGCACAGCGGAGAGGGGATAACGGGAGGGAAAGGAGGGCGGGATAGAGGGAGGGGGGAGGGGACAGCTGAGGTGTTGCGGTGATTCGGGCGAGAGAAAGGGGAGGGGGTGAAGAGGGCACGGGAACTGTAGGGGGCGGAGGGGGGGGGGTAAAAGAGGCGGAAAAAACGATTGGGGGCACACAGCCTACTTGTATGTATATGAGGTAGGCTAGCACCGAGAGGGCCAGGGGAGGCGCTGGAAGGGTGGGCAGAGAGGGTCAGAGGAGGAGGGCTCAACAAAGGAGTCACGGAGAGGGACACACACCCGTGGGGGGCCATCCTGACCCTTGTAATGTAAATACCGAGGGAGAGTGGCTAGAGAGGAGGGAGAGCGAGAGAGGAGGCTGGAGAGAACGAGAGGGAAGGAGGTAGGGGCATACAGAAGAGGGCGGGGGGGCGAAGGAGGCAGAGAGGCAGGGCCTGGGAGAGGCCAGGCCGTAGAGACATGGAGTAGGAAGAGCAGGGCAGTGTGGAAGACCTAGGGGCAGAGACCAGGGGAGGCGGGGGGCTGAAGGTCTGTTGTGGATGGAACTGGCAGAGACATGTAGGCGGGTGGGAAGGAGGGTATGGGGCGTAGTGTGGCGGGTGAAGGTTGCGGACGGGGTAGAAGGTAGGAGCAGTGGGGGCAAGGAGGAGGGCTGAAAGTTCAGGGGTAGAGGTCCGCCCCATTGAGCTAACCAACACAGGAGCTCCGCCTGTGAGACTCGGCAGCACATCTGGCCATGATGCTGCACGGCTCATCCGTACAGCGGAGGACTCATCAGCACACCCAGCCATCAGGACAGTAGGGATTCCCATAAAACCCTCCCACATACCTGGACATACCTTGGGGCTCATCAGCATATCAGGGCGTCATGCAAGACGTATCCATACAGCATAGGAAACCCAAGAGTCATCAGCACGCCCAGGTATGCAGTTAGACTCGTCAGTAGCACCGGTCGGGCTCTAAGAGGCATTAGTATAGCAGTGGACTGAGTAAAACTCATCAGCACTTCCAGACTCATCAGCTGGTAAATCGGCTGCGCCGCGAGATTAACCAGCACAGCAGGGACACTGCGCGATATATCAGCAGAGCAGCCTGTGCTCCAAGACTTTTTAACATTGTTAACACAACCCAGCCTTCCAGGAGGACTCATCAGCACATATGGCGTTTCAGCTAGGTTCTTCGGTGGCAGGATATCGGATGTTGGCATGCGGTGCTGCCAATGCCATATTCATTAACACACAAAAGCCACCCTGGGTCAACAAAAGTGAGCAAGATCAGTGGTTGGAGTGTGAGAGGAAAGATAGGGGGATTCCTTTATAGGACGAATTCCCTCACTCACCCAAGGGTGACATGCTTCATCATAGGGAATCTCCTCGCACTGCGAACCTGGTCGCAGTGCGGGCTACAACCCCTCTCTGAGAGGGAGGAGCTCAGGGATGTTTTGATGATGAGGGACAGGAAGTATACTAAAACCTGTGATGAGCCTTGGAGTCGAGGGAGTGTGTGAGACAAATAAAGTGTGGGTGAAGGTTTAAAACTGGCTACTTGGTGTGTGAATATCAATTTTATTTGGTACACCCAAGGGTCAGGGTTAAAACAATTATGCCACCACGCCTGGAAAATTCAACCTAGCATGGTGAATGTGAAGTCGGGCTCGACATGTTTCAGCCTAATTGCCCTCAAATCAGGTGCTATGGCTTTCTTCAGGACCTCATGGATGAAGTGAAAAAAGTGGGGTATGACACCAAATCAAACTTAGGATGGTGTACAAACGATGTTGCGACTGGCGAAACTGGCGTCAGTCGTATGAGGCTGGAGTTCAGCGGTGTCCCCAGAGATGGCGGGGACACAGTTACATACTCATCCTCGGCGCACACAAAGAGGCTTGTTATAACCTCTGCTCAAAGGCCGAAGGTGCCTCGGAGTGCGTCCTCGGACTGATCTTGCTCACTTTTGTTGACCCAGGGTGGCTTTTGTGTGTTACTAGTAATTTGTTGGGGAGCCGCCCCCTGCTGGTCGTTAAACCTCCTCAGGCCTCCTTTTGTGTTAATAATGCCATATTCATTGCCAGGCAGCAGGCCAGTGTGCGCCGCCAGTAGCATTGCGCCAGGTGGTTTGAGGCGGGTCGAGTCCATCATGGGAATCGCCAGTATTGGACCCTGATACCGCGGAGGGGCAAGGTGTGTTGCATTGCTCACTCTCTCGGCTTTGCAATCCAGGCACGCAGGTTATCGGTCCCGAGACCAAGCAGTGTGTGGCCTCCACCCTTATCCCCGCTGCCGTGCGGACCAGTTGCTTTGCCCCTTAGCCCCCTCACAGAGTCGGGCAGCAGCACCTGCTCCAGTCCAGGCGCCCCGAGGCAGGAGTCGATGAGCGGCTCAGCCAATCCCTGCAAGTGGTGCAATATAATCAGCCCCGCGGCCCTAGTCGCCACCACCCGGGGCTTCTACCGTCTCACCTCCTATGCAGTGCAGGGACGCGCGCTGGGGGCCGCAGGCAGCGATATCATCAGCCCCCCCTCCGGGTATCAGTTCTGGGGCTTGACGGCCGTGGCTGGGAGCCTCTATGGTCTCTCGGCCTTTGTTCTGATCGTAGTGTGGGACAGGCTCTGGCTGGCTCTCTCCGTTTGAGAGGCCCGAGATCTGCCCCTGAGCTGCACTGCACAGCAGCCCAAAACTTTTGAAGAACTGCTACGGCGACCTGCCTATTGTTTCAGAAACAACTCTGACTGTGACGTCTATTAATTACTTTGTACCACTTTGCAGGCTGAGCTCTAGCAGCTGAGCCAGAGCCCCATAGCCTGTCAGGAGGACCGCGCTGCCACTGCAGCTGTAACTGGTGCATTATAGCAGCCCCCAGCGCTTGACAGCTGAGGCACTATAAGGCGTGACATTGCATTTCAGTGCGGTGATGCGGACCACCACACTGAAATGCGTGAGTCTAATGCCTGATGCGTGATTCTTGACAGGGCTGAATGCATTAATTCTTCTAGCCTGGATGACAGGGGGAGAGAGTGATGGTAGTAAAAGGGAGGGGGCGGCATTTTTCAATTCTTGCCTAGGGCGGCAAAACACCTAGAAACGGCCCTGGCCATGGGCGCCCTCTACACGCCCACCCCTTGTGCGTCCTTATGCAGGTCAGCATACTATGGCTCCACAGTCACTTCCCCGAATGCCTGGACTGTCTTCCAGTGTCACCCAGCTCAGCAACTATCCACAAGGGGCTACTTCTGAGGGGCATACCAGGGTAGCAGTTCCAAGGGTAGAGGGAAAGGCCGCCCCCCCAAAGGAACTGCTCCCGCCAACCAGTGACTTGCCCACTCTACCCACCTGACCACACAACACCTGTCGGGAATCGACTCCAGAGTTTCTTCCCCACCTGGCGTCATTCAGCATACAATACAATCTCATTTATAAAGCGCACAGATACCTCAGAGGAGGCGTCCCGGTGCTGGTGGTAAAGATAACCCAGAGTTGGGGGCAGAAAAAGGACTGACGGCAGCCTTAACAAGAATCAAAAGGAACAGTTTTTAATGACTTTTTAAAAGCAGCTTCAGAAGGGATACTTATCAAATTAAGAGGAAGAGCATATGCCACAGCTTAGTTGTGAGAATGGTAAAGGATCCGCCTCCTCTTCTGGCCCTGTGAATGTGGGGGATGAGGAAAAGCTTGAGATTATTAGATCTCAGGCATCTCTTCTGCGAATGATTTAAAATGGCTTCTAAGGTAAAGAGGACTCTTATGATGGTAGGCTCTGAAAGCTAAAGTCAGAGCTTTGAACTGGATTCTCTTATTGACCGGAAGCCAATGGAGGGCACATATGTGACCCGACACCAAAAATCGATGCGGGATCTTCAAAATCAGCCAGGTAGCAGTGTTTTGAATGGTCTGAAGGCACTGAATCAAAAAGGCCAGAAGGCCCAAATACAGACCATTAGAATAGTCTAGCCTGAAAGTTATTAAGGTGTGAACAATTGTCTTGTGACACTCTATTGGGATGAAATGCAGCATCCTTCTCAAAGACCTCAAGGTGAAAAAACAGGAAGAGGATAAAACCTTAACCTGGGGCTCAAAGGTCAAGCCTAAATCAAATTTTACCCCAAGGTTTCTAACCATGGGAGCAGGGATGGGGGAGGCCCCCAGCTCCGATGGCCACCAAAGTCTGGGTGAAGGGGGGGACTTAATACCAAGAAAGAGTACCTTGGTCTGGTCTGACTTAAGTTTCAGACAGCTTGTGTTCATCCAGTCCTACATGGATTTCGGAGAGAGCTTAAAGGAGTCAAGTGGCGTGGGCATGTTTTCCTGGAAAGCCAAAAAGAGTTGAGTATAATCCGCGTAGGCCATAACTCTCACTCCCCAGGATTCACCTAACTTAGCCAGAGGCTCCAGATAAACATTAAAAAGTCTTGGGTTGAGAGCCGAGCCCTGTGGAACCCCACATAATAAGGGTTTAGCCCAGAGGTCTTCAATCTGTGGGGCGCGACCCCCAGGGGGGCTGTGGAGTCCTGGGAAGGGGGTTGCACATTTCCAGGGCTCACTTATGTCTGGAATCTAAAACATGTAAAAAGGGAAAAGATAACTGTCTGGGACCCTTCAATGTTTCAGCCGAAGTTAATTAAGTCTGCTGTGCTGTGAAAGGAAAAGGCCGGGCAGACAGGTAAAACAATACTTCGTGCCAGGGTGCCTGCTTGCCTGAATAAAATGCAAATGTGCGAGTTAATCTGCAAATGTAAAGGCTGCTTGGGAGCGGTTTTGGCTTTAATTGCTCGAATCACTCCAAGATTTGTTTTTTTTTTAGTGGTAGTACGAAGAGTTAACAACTGGGCTGTGAAGTGCATGCTTTTAATCGTAATTGCATTTACACAGCGCTTAGCACTCCTGAGGAGGTGTTAAAGGGACAGTTTGGCAAAAAGAAAATTGCATTACTTATGGTCTGGTATTAATAAAATCTACATTTTGGAAGCTCCATTTTATCCTAAAACTATTTGCACAGTTTGTAGCAGTCTATCTTATAATATGTGTAATGCAAGTATAAAATAATGACTCACACATTCACACTGCGTTCTCTTACTCTGTCAAGTAGGGGTTCCATAGGCATTGCAGTGGGTGTTCCCATGCAACACCCATGGATTTTGACAAAACCATGCAAACCTGGGGCAGCGCCAAAACCTTACGCCTCCCCACAGCAGACGTAACGAGGAGAAATGTTTTCATTTCTCCTTGTTTTTCCTTCTTTCCATGTGTACTGCACTCTGCAGCTCACATAGAATGAGGAAAACCCCTCTCTGGTGCCCCTTCCTGCACAAAAACAATCCTGCCTACATTGGCGCTAGGCAGCAATTTGTGCGCCAACGCAGTGGGAAAGGACAGGAATGCACCATATTTCATAAATAAGGTGCATTCCTGCCCTTTCACATTGGCGTAGGACAGCGAGCAAGAAGACTTGCGGCGCTGCCCTACGCCAATTCCTCATAAATGAGGCCCTTTGTTTTTAGATACACCTTTGACCATGCCCCCACACTCACTGGCCTTTGGTTTGAGAAACACTGTTTAATATTATTTCCCCACTGTAAAAATGATTTGCAATGGGATTTGGGGGGGTTTATGGTTGTCGATAGTTGTCAATGATGAGGAGTACCAAGTTCTAGAAATTTTTGTCAGGAGGGGGTCCTTACGCCTAAACAATGTTGACAGGGGGGGTCTCAGCATCAAAAAGTTTGAATACCTCTGCGGTTTTGCAGATTATGTGGCCTTCTGCTTGATTACTCAATGCATTTGCTCTTTTGCTGGTTTACAAAACTGCAGTATTTACAAATGCAAACCCCACAAATCAATGAACTAAAAATACATTACGATTTAAAAATAGATTAAAACTTGGTTCTCACTGTGACTACTTGCAGTTAGCAATGAAAGGGGATGTTAAAAAGGCGTCACACCTTTCTTGTGATTAGGACTTATGAATGTGGACATCGCAGGGCACAAAGTGATGCTAACATTTGATTTTTTTATTGCTGGTCTGAAATTGCACCATTTTATAATCGAAATGCAGTGATGGAGTTGTGCTTTCCCTCACAGGCATCGATCACTACATTTGCATCCATCAAGTAGTATTCACAGAGAGAACCCCGTCTCATTAATAGGCATGAGAGTGGATTTCTGTGAATCCTACTTAATGGACATTTAGCACATCCTTTGAAGCGTAAACATCCTTCAGATTACATGGCAGATGCTCTGCAAATTTGGCATCTGCGATGCGAGCCCACACTAGTACGTAAGGCTCCTTGTAGTTCCCTAACAAAATAGTGTTCATTTTACCAACTGCAGATTCCCACCTACAACTATAAATACAGCCCATATTTTGCTCACCTAGATAAACGTAACCATACTGTAGTGTTCACACTGCGGTGCATGCAGTTAATGGAATAGGCACAAAAAACGAATATTTCAGCCAAACATATTGCACATATAGGACATGACAATTTATTACAACTCAATATATAAATTGCAATTCTAATGAAAGTGTGAATGGTGAAAACGATGACTGCTGTCATCACTGCCTGGTATCAGCGCTCTCATTTCCACCCCGAACGCAGGTTCCGGTAACCTGCATGGTAGTGGCTATGTGGGGCCATCAGTACTGCTTACCAATTTATTGTGCCGGCTGATAGTCCGAGTAATCAATCTGCTACGCATTCAGCTATATTGATGCTGATATTAATGCTTCACCTCAGGCACAAAAGGTGCTCACAAACTACATTGCTTAGCAAGCATTGGCAAAGCCAATAGGTCTTGATTATGCGAGATCTATGTGGCTTGTTAATGTTTTTTTCAGCCATGTTGCACAGCAGTGCAGTTGCAGTGCAGCATGGCAATTCATTTTTGTTTAAAGTGCTATGATTCGTTAAATGGCGTTAGCTTTATATATGTATATATCATTTTGCTTTAAACCATGCAGTGCAGCAGCCATGCAGGTGTACAACATGGCAAAGAAAACAGTCCAAATCTCTCTGCTATTTTGATGTATTGTTTCTGTATTTCCGCATTTTCTATTGGTTTAAAAGCACCTTCTGCAGAGTTTTTGTGTGTCCAGCAATGTTTAAATAACAATAATAATGGCACAATAATTCTGTAGTTAATGTATTTGCTGGGGGGAGATCACAGTGATGTCAAATGGTAGTTTTAACTCATAATAAAGTAGCGCAGGGGGTTAATATGCCTGCTGCAAAGAACGTTTAGTGCATATCGTAGAAATGTATTTTATATGGATTGGTTAGTGGGTGTCTGCTTTTGTCACAGAGATTGTTAGAAATGGGGGTCTCTAGTTGGCAAGGGCTTGCACCTTTGTCCAAGTAGGGACCCTTCTTTCTAGTCAGGATAAGGGAGTTACACTCCTAAAATAACCCCTGCTCACCGCCTTGGTAGCTTGGCACAAGCAGTCAGGCTTATCTTAGAGGCAGTGTGTAAAGCATTTGCACATAACCAACAGTAATACAGAGTAAGCACTACAAAAGGACACTACACCAGTTTAGAAAAATATCCAATATTTTTATATACTTAAGACAAGACCAAAAACGATAAAAATCCACAATACAGTACTTAGAAATCATCAGTTATCAAAATAAACTTGAAAAACAGTTCCTTGAAGTCGTGAACAACAAATCCAAACAGTTCCGGCTGACCGTGGCGTCGCGCGCCAGCCTCGGTGTCGGGAAGACCCGCAAAAAAGTACTTTTAGAAATACAGGGTGTCGGCGATCTCTCGTTAAGCTCCGAAAGCACGGCGTCCGCAGGCGGCAGTTCTGGAGGTCGGTGCAGGAGTCGTCGGGCCCTTGAAGTCACACGTGTTGCAGATCGAACTCTTAGCGGTTGAAGTCAGGAGCGCTGGCGTCGGCGTACGGTGCCCTCAGGTAGCGGTGCAGGCAGCGGCTCAGTGACGGTGAGACCAGGGCTGCGGTGCGAAGTGATGTGGTGCTCATCGCAGTGCTGGCAGGTCACAGTGCAAGCAGCGTCGTCGTCGTGGCTGAGTTTTTGATTTGCTCTAACGCTCCGTCCATCATCCCCTTTGGTATCGCTTTGTTCGCCCTAAGTTGGCAGGGTATGCCCAGACGTGGGTCCCTTGCTCACTTTGCCACTGGATTCAAGATAGCCTGGCTGATGAGGGTTTTGAACCCGAAACCGGTCCCAGGATGCTTGTTTCCGGTCCACGGAAGACATGGCTTGGCAGTTCGGGCTGGACTGTTCCCATGAGGCACAGGGTCAGACTGATTTGCATATGGCCATGTCTGAACTGGGGTGGTGGAGTGAGCTAAAGAATGATTATGGATTAAACCCAGATCAGTTGACTGGGGGTGAGTGTTTGATTTGCTCTAACGCTCTGTCCATCATCCCCTTTGGTATCGCTTTGTTCGCCCTAAGTTGGCAGGGCATGCCCAGACGTGGGTCCCTTGCTCACTTTGCCACTGGATTCAAGATAGCCTGGCTGATGAGGGTTTTGAACCCGAAACCGGTCCCAGGATGCTTGTTTCCGGTCCACGGAAGACATGGCTTGGCAGTTCGGGCTGGACTGTTCCCATGAGGCACAGGGTCAGACTGATTTGCATATGGCCATGTCTGAACTGGGGTGGTGGAGTGAGCTAAAGAATGATGATGGATTAAACCCAGATCAGTTGACTGGGGGTGAGTGTTTGATTTGCTCTAACGCTCCGTCCATCATCCCCTTTGGTATCGCTTTGTTCGCCCTAAGTTGGCAGGGTATGCCCAGACGTGGGTCCCTTGCTCACTTTGCCACTGGATTCAAGATAGCCTGGCTGATGAGGGTTTTGAACCCGAAACCGGTCCCAGGATGCTTGTTTCCGGTCCACGGAAGACATGGCTTGGCAGTTCGGGCTGGACTGTTCCCATGAGGCACAGGGTCAGACTGATTTGCATATGGCCATGTCTGAACTGGGGTGGTGGAGTGAGCTAAAGAATGATTATGGATTAAACCCAGATCAGTTGACTGGGGGTGAGTGTTTGATTTGCTCTAACGCTCTGTCCATCATCCCCTTTGGTATCGCTTTGTTCGCCCTAAGTTGGCAGGGTATGCCCAGACGTGGGTCCCTTGCTCACTTTGCCACTGGATTCAAGATAGCCTGGCTGATGAGGGTTTTGAACCCGAAACCGGTCCCAGGATGCTTGTTTCCGGTCCACGGAAGACATGGCTTGGCAGTTCGGGCTGGACTGTTCCCATGAGGCACAGGGTCAGACTGATTTGCATATGGCCATGTCTGAACTGGGGTGGTGGAGTGAGCTAAAGAATGATGATGGATTAAACCCAGATCAGTTGACTGGGGGTGAGTGTTTGATTTGCTCTAACGCTCCGTCCATCATCCCCTTTGGTATCGCTTTGTTCGCCCTAAGTTGGCAGGGTATGCCCAGACGTGGGTCCCTTGCTCACTTTGCCACTGGATTCAAGATAGCCTGGCTGATGAGGGTTTTGAACCCGAAACCAGTCCCAGGATGCTTGTTTCCGGTCCACGGAAGACATGGCTTGGCAGTTCGGGCTGGACTGTTCCCATGAGGCACAGGGTCAGACTGATTTGCATATGGCCATGTCTGAACTGGGGTGGTGGAGTGAGCTAAAGAATGATGATGGATTAAACCCAGATCAGTTGACTGGGGGTGAGTGTTTGATTTGCTCTAACGCTCCGTCCATCATCCCCTTTGGTACGCTTTGTTCGCCCTAAGTTGGCAGGGTATGCCCAGACGTGGGTCCCTTGCTCACTTTGCCACTGGATTCAAGATAGCCTGGCTGATGAGGGTTTTGAACCCGAAACCGGTCCCAGGATGCTTGTTTCCGGTCCACGGAAGACATGGCTTGGCAGTTCGGGCTGGACTGTTCCCATGAGGCACAGGGTCAGACTGATTTGCATATGGCCATGTCTGAACTGGGGTGGTGGAGTGAGCTAAAGAATGATTATGGATTAAACCCAGATCAGTTGACTGGGGGTGAGTGTTTGATTTGCTCTAACGCTCTGTCCATCATCCCCTTTGGTATCGCTTTGTTCGCCCTAAGTTGGCAGGGTATGCCCAGACGTGGGTCCCTTGCTCACTTTGCCACTGGATTCAAGATAGCCTGGCTGATGAGGGTTTTGAACCCGAAACCGGTCCCAGGATGCTTGTTTCCGGTCCACGGAAGACATGGCTTGGCAGTTCGGGCTGGACTGTTCCCATGAGGCACAGGGTCAGACTGATTTGCATATGGCCATGTCTGAACTGGGGTGGTGGAGTGAGCTAAAGAATGATGATGGATTAAACCCAGATCAGTTGACTGGGGGTGAGTGTTTGATTTGCTCTAACGCTCCGTCCATCATCCCCTTTGGTATCGCTTTGTTCGCCTCTAAGTTGGCAGGGTATGCCCAGACGTGGGTCCCTTGCTCACTTTGCCACTGGATTCAAGATAGCCTGGCTGATGAGGGTTTTGAACCCGAAACCAGTCCCAGGATGCTTGTTTCCGGTCCACGGAAGACATGGCTTGGCAGTTCGGGCTGGACTGTTCCCATGAGGCACAGGGTCAGACTGATTTGCATATGGCCATGTCTGAACTGGGGTGGTGGAGTGAGCTAAAGAATGATGATGGATTAAACCCAGATCAGTTGACTGGGGGTGAGTGTTTGATTTGCTCTAACGCTCCGTCCATCAACCCCTTTGGTATCGCTTTGTTCGCCCTAAGTTGGCAGGGTATGCCCAGACGTGGGTCCCTTGCTCACTTTGCCACTGGATTCAAGATAGCCTGGCTGATGAGGGTTTTGAACCCGAAACCGGTCCTAGGATGTTTGTTTCCGGTCCACGGAAGACATGGCTTGGCAGTTCGGGCTGGACTGTTCCCATGAGGCACAGGGTCAGACTGATTTGCATATGGCCATGTCTGAACTGGGGTGGTGGAGTGAGCTAAAGAATGATGATGGATTAAACCCAGATCAGTTGACTGGGGGTGAGTGTTTGATTTGCTCTAACACTCCGTCCATCATCCCCTTTGGTAGCGCTGTCGTCGGCTGACGAACTGGAGTCGATGGCGCCGGCATCGCTATGCCAAGGCTGCGGTGCGGGATGAGGACGGTGCGTCGTGTAACTTACAAGTGGTGCCCTCGAACCACGGTGCAAGCAGCGGCGTCGATGTCGGTGTGGAGCAGCATCTTTGGGGATACCAAGGCAGCGTCGTGAAGGGAGGCAGTGCGAAGTGCGGTGCCCACAGGTCGCGGTGCAAGCAACGGCTCGATGGTGGCGTCAGCAGGCGTCATCGGTAAGACCAAGGTTGTGGTGTGGCATTGCGGCGTTGCCCTCTGCAGTGCCTTCAGGACATGGAGTCGGCAGCGGCGTCGTAGATGGCGTCGGGTTGCTTTTTCTTCTGTTGCAGCACAAAACACACAGTCCTCAGTGCTGAGGGCAGAAGAACTTGAAGTCTTTGCTGTTCCTGAGACTTCTTGAACAGGGGGCAAGCTCTACCTCAAGCCCTTGGAGAAACTCACAAAAATAGATTGCAGAAGTTCAAGTCCAGCACTTTCACTGCCCAAGACAGAAGCAGCCACTGCAGGCCAACACAGCAAAGCACACAACAAAGTGGTAGTTCCTCCTCACAGCTTCTCCAGCTCTTCTTCTTGGCAGTCTTATTGGTCAAAAAGAGTTCTAAA
Organism: Calotriton arnoldi; assembly: GCA_963921515.1. Lineage (NCBI taxonomy): Eukaryota > Metazoa > Chordata > Amphibia > Caudata > Salamandridae > Calotriton > Calotriton arnoldi. Next base: position 883,816 of record CAWUFW010004521.1, read on the forward strand.
GTTCTGGGGTCTGGGCCCCAATAATTGTACCACCAAATCCTTTGTTCTCTGAAGGCAGGCAGTGTCTGTACCCAGCCCAAACTAGTTCTGTCCTCACTGGTGCAGCTTCCTGGCAGGGGGTGGAGATGGCATTGTGCAAGGCAGACCAGGTCCATTCAGTTACAAGGAAATCTCCTCCCACTACTCTAAATGCAGCCCAGGTCTCTTCAGCCCAGCCCTGACCCATCAGGCTCTCTGAAGCCACTGCCCCTCTCCAGCCCCTGTCATCCCAAAGCCAGACAGTCAATCCACAACCCCGGCAGAGGCACACAGGATGGCTAAGCAAGAAAATACCTACTTTCTAAAAGTGGTATTTTCCAACACAGAATGTAAAAATCATTTTCACTAAAAGAGGCATTTTAACATTCTGAGTCCAGACATACTAAACTTTATTTCTCTACCTTGTTCCCAGGGCCAGTTATGTTTATAAGATGTTACAAACAAACTCCCTATTCTGTCCTATGGGAACAGGCAGCATTGCAATGGTGAAAAACGAAATACACTGTAATTCACCACCAGGACATGTCACACACATCCGTACATGTCCTACCTTTAACATACACAGCACCCTGCCCACAGGGGTACCCTGGGCCTACCTTAGGGGTGGCTGACATGTAGAAAAAGGGAAGGTTGGGGCCTGGCAAGTGGGTGTACTTGCCAGGTCGACATGGCAGTTAAAAACTGCGCACAGACTCTGCGGTGGCAGGTCTGAGTTACCATTTCAGGGCTACGTCTGTGGGTGGCACAACCAGTGCTGCGAGCCCACTAGTAGCATTGAATTTACCAGCCCTGGCACTCCCAGTGCACTTTACTAGGGACTTACCAGAAAATCAAATATGCCAATCAAGGAAACACCAATCCATGATACAATTTACAAAAGGAGCACTTGCCCTTTAACACTGAACAGCAGTGAGAAAGTGCACAGAAACACTAAATCAGCAAAAACAGAGTCAAAACCCGGAGGTCAGAAAGCAAAAAGTCAGGGGAAACATGCCAAGTCTAACAGAGATCCTTTTGTTACTTGCAGGTCATCATGTACAATCCTAATATAGCAAAGTGAGCTATGAGCTGTCATCAAATGCCTGCATGCAAACGGCAAAGCATTGCTTTTTTTTAAATTTTCTGCAATGTTTTATTATGCAAATGCTGGTAAAGTGTTTTCTTTATTTAGAAATACATTTGTATTAGTGAACCAGACTCCAAACAATATACAACGTTTCAAATCGAGTCACTACTTCCCGAAACCAAGCACTTTCAAATATGGTGCCTACCAGTATGGATGGCATGTGACTTCTACTCTCTGTAGTCCTCATTGTTTTTTGTAATATTTACATACGTTGCAACTGCTGCACAAATTCACATTTCCTTTTATGTGTGTTTTAGTTTGTACATCTTTTCTTGTTGGTTGCATTTTGTAGCAATTGGTGTGACATGAATTTGGTGCTAATGAGCATGTAGAAGTAGGCTAAGGCTGTGAAAGGTAAAGCTGGGTAGTATTGGATTAGTAGATAATTTTTTTATTGTAATAAAAATGTTACTTCAGTAAAATGTGTGTGTGTAAACATCAAATCCTTGTGGAATGAAGGAAATTGTATCCTTGTGTCCTGTAAAAAATATCAAACATAAGCAGTACTTTGTTTTCAATATGTCTTGATGGCAGATTATCCTTGTGCGACTGCACCTGTTGCACAAACAGAAAGAGTGACTTAGTAGTGGGTGTGCAAAAGGTAGAGATGGGAGAAAGACATGCCTGCTACAGTGTTATGAGATAGTATGGATGAGGATTTGTTGTTTCCAAAAAACACATTGGCATAGGTTAGTGGTGAAAAATCAAGGAGGTCAAATTAATTTTAATGAAAAAGAGCTCATCTGCAGAGGTAGTGTGTCCTGAGTTGTAGTGGTGTTATTTTAATATGTAGCTATATTTTAGTGAGGAACAACAAATTATTATTGTATATTGATCATATTTTTGGCATAAGGTGTTACTGCACTTAGTAATGTTGTAAAGGTTAGGACTGGAAAAGTAAAAAGCGAGAGGCATGTTTGTGTTGTTTATGTGATTTAGTAAGCAAAAGACGGGCCTGAAAGAGCATATATTTTTAATTGTTGTCCATGGTGGAAGGGCATGCATGATGCAGTGCAATTGCTGTTAGAGCGTGTGGTGAGGTATAAGTAGAAACAGTGTCGGGCAAAAAGTTAAAAGAGCCTAAAGGCAGATTGTGAACATTTTAAGATGGAAATGCAGAGGGAGAGGAGCTTGGGGCTGCTTAGACGTATGGGTGGGTGCAGGTGGGATTCTCAGAGTGGTTGTAAGATTGTGGTGTCTGTTTGTTTACAAGTAGCAGGAAGGTAAATGTTACAACGTGCACATTTGTGTATAAAATCACAAAGGAGAGAAATTACCGTCCTGGAGCCAGTAGACTTGCTGCCTGAATGGAAGATAGGACTTTGTAAAAGCATGGGGGAGTGGGGAGGGGTGGGGTGGATCTATGGACAGAAGAAGAATGTGTAGATGGGTGAAATGAAGTTGTGATTTATGTTCATTGTGTTTGTGTTGGGCATGGTGCCACTGTACCTGCTAAATCAAAGAGAGGGGACTATGGGCTATTTAAGGTCCAGCATACATGCCCAGACAAATCGAACAACCACAAGGGTATGCAGTTCCTATGTAGGTCAGTGAGGGAGAGAGTGAATCAAAGGGCGATAGGATGTCCAGTTACGAAGAGGGGGAAAAGGGGAATCCCTCCTTTCAGAATTAGGGCCCTTACACACCCAGCCAGCTGGGTGTCATGCTTCATCATAGGGCTTGCTCCTCGTCAGGACGGCGTTGCAAAACTTGACGGGCACCCTATGAGGGGCTCTTTAGCGGAGATCTTTTATTCCTTGCCGTATGGTGCAGTGGGTGTGAGGGGCCTACCAAGTGTAGATGTGTAAAGTGAGTTAAAACAGGAAAGGGAGTCCAGACGAATTAAATTTTAATGGAACTGGCTCCCATCCTGGTTAAAATAAGAGTGGCGACTACCTGATGCTATGTGTCAGGGTATTGCGCTCAGCCTCATGTGGTCAACATGTTTCTTGCCTTCATGTCAGAGTAATCTAACGGCAATTCTCCAGGACCTAAACGTGAGTTGTAAATCTACAGTAACCCTGGTGTTCTGGCTATACTAACCAAGATTAGCCACACAGTACACCCAGTCGCGGTCCGTGTAGGAGTGCCGGCCGGGCGGTGACGTGGGGCGGGGAGCAGGGTGGGGGTAGCAGTACGGATTACGGACCAATACAGGTAAGTAAACATTTAAATCAATAAACGAATTTCGCTGCGCGCACTGCATCGCCAAATGCGATGCAGTGCTCGCAACGAAATTCGTTTCATTGATTTAAATGTTTACTTACCTGTATAGGTCCGTAATCCGTACTTTGCTACCCCCACCATGCCCCTCCCCCGCCCCACGTCACCGCCCGGCCGGCACTCCTACACGGACCGTGACTGAGTACACCTCAAGGTGAAGTACCTGTAGATGTGATGGACAACCTAGAAGCTAAAATAGCCTGGCCCCATCAGAGTCCGACAGGTATAGACACGTGGAATTTCCAGTGTCATGCGAGGACCACGTGATGGCGGAAGACCTTCCCCAACACTGTCGGAGCCGGAAGTTGTGATTTTAGTTCATTGTGTTTGTGTTGGGCATGGTGCCACTGTACCTGCTGCACAAATCTAATGTCCGCCAGTCCAGTAAGTGTTGTTCAGAGTGACCGGTGAAGAGAGAGTTGAGATGTTTGTATGTGTGCCCCAAAGCAGGGTGATAAGTTGTGGTGTTAGTAAACAATACTAAAAAAAGGGAGGTTTCGAAGGAGAGTCCTAGGGAAAGTTTTAAAGACCTGCCTAGGTTTACATCCCCAATTCTTTACATCAATACAACATAGAAAATCCTTGGGTCTATTATGAAAAAACAAACAAATGAAGACACTGACAAGATCACACAGACCTAACTGTGGGATAATCCCTTTCAGGATGAAATCCCTCACCCACCGAAGGTGGCATGCTTCATCATTTGGGATTCTCCTCTCAGAGGGAAAACCTAGTCCCACCAAGGGCTATAACCCCCTCTCTGAGAGGGAGGAGCACAGGGATGTTTTGATGTCTACTCTAAAAGGATATTCTAAATCCACCAAATAAGAGACTGAGTGTGGGTGAGGGGCGAAGCGCAAAAAATGTCATTAACGTGTAGGGAGTGATCTTAAAACTAACTAGAGAGAACAAAATGATGCTTTATTTGTATGTTCTTGCTGCCAGGATTAAAAACAGTGCACCTGCGGTATGGATTTAAACCGCATGTGTCAGACAAAAAATTTGGTCAACATGTTTCAGTTTTGAAGTAAGTAGAGCCGTCTTTGCTTGAAGCTACGCTTTCACCCTAAATTTGATTTGTATTGGAGAGAGGTGGAAGTTTTAGGTTATAGCACTATGTGGTCGCGATTAGGCCTACTTACACCTTATTGGCTTGCCCTCCTGTTTTATCACTCTGGGAGTAATGCCTTGTTCATAACATTTTTTATGACATTTCTATAAGGGGTTCAGATGTTGGGATTGGCCATATAGATGTCAATTCAGTTGCCAGTTTTGTATTACTTACAGATGGCTTTGTAGCAATAAGTTAGGGCGCTGTATTTGACAGCCCGATGTTGTTCTAACTGGAGAGTCTTATAATGTACCCACTTATATCAGACCATACAAACGCTTTAGCCTGTGTGGTTTTGGTTGTGTCAGCAAGTAGGACAGACGCGGCACTGCTGCTGTTTAGAAACTTTGGGTTTCCCATATTTTTCTCTTTTTTCTTGACTCATGTTTGTCCGCTTTCCTTAAAATGGTGTGTGGTAAGCTCCTATGCTACTGGCATACTTTGTGTAACTGACACATGCACCCTCCATACTTGTTCATAGAGCGGTGCCCCCCTTCCCTGAGCTGTCGCCAGGTTGAGGTGAAGTATTCTACCCAGTTGATACGGGTAAGCAAATTTTGTTGATCCTTTGTAAACACACATGTGGTGCACATGTTCTATAAGTCTTGTATGTTTCTGTATCCGTTCCCATTAGGTACAGTCAACGTTCTGAGAACAGGAACCAGAAGTACCATTGGTTCCGTATCTGAGTTTAATTTCTTTTTTCATTTAATCACTTGTCACTTAGCAGCAGCATCTTTTAGGTCCTGACGAAAGCCTTGACACCTCGTGGGTCATCACGGCTGAAACATGTTGACCACATTTTTTCGTCTGACACATGCGGTTTAAATCCATACCGCAGGTGCACTGTTTTTAATCCTGGAAGCAAGAACATACAAATAAAGCATATTTTTGTTCTCTCTAGTTAGTTTTAACATCACTCCCTACACGTTAATGACATTTTTTGCGCTGCGCTCCTCAACCACACTCAGTCTCTCATTTGGTGGATTTAGAATATCCTTTTAGAGTAGACATCAAAACATTCCTGTGCTCCTCCCTCTCAGAGAGGGGGTTGTAGCCCTTGGTGGGACTAGGTTTTCCCTCCGAGAGGAGAATCCCAAATGATGAAGCATGCCACCTTCGGTGGGTGAGGGATTTCGTCCTGAAAGGGATTATCCCACAGTTAGGTCTATGTGATCTTGTCAGTGTCTTCATTTGTTTGTTTTTTCAAAATAGACCCAAGGATTTTCTATGTTGTATTGTTAGTAAACAATAGCCATGAAAGAGCATACTTTGTATTTTAAAATGGCGTTAGGGTCAAAATGTATATTCTGGTGTAGGCAGTGTATGGTATCCCCTAGTGCAAGTAAAATAATTGTGTTCTTTTTGCCTGTTCAAAATGTAAACTGAAGCATTAGCATAGGTTTAAAGTTTCCATGAGTTCTTATTGTACTGGTATCACTGCACTTGCTGTTTGAAAATAAAGTGAGCTCCTGGAAGTGTGTGTTCAAAAGATAGGGTAGAAAGAGGTGGGTTGAAGTGCTTAGAAGAGCAGTGCTGTTGTGTTGTTGTTTGTGAAGAACGACGTTGCCTATTTGCTTATGCTGAACTTGTCCTGGTGAAATTTTCAGACACTGCCACATGTTTAGCAGTGCCTGCACTGTTGTCTGCTTTCATTCTAAGCAGCAACATGCAGGCGGGGAGGGAGCTTTTTTATTTATTTTCACCTCCAGCTGGGTCAAAGATAAAGGGCAAAGTTAAGGGGCCATCAGGCCTCCTTTTGTTCCAATCTGATCCTAGCTGGGTGTGGTCTGGAGGCTCACACTTGGATGCAAATGGAAAGGAGGATAAAGAAAGAAAGGCTCACAGCTTGTTATTACTACACAGGTGCTTAAGAGAGGCACGCTTTTTACTTTGTTCCGTTCCTGTATATAAGAGAAATGCATGCACAGTAAGAATGTCAGAAGTGTTGGTTTGTCCCAGTATTTGCACAAATAACAACGAAAGACACTATTTTATTTCTTTTATAGCGCTACTCATCCCAGTGCAAGGTGTAAGAGCGCTCTACATAACATACATATTATATTATATACCACATAACATTATATAATATATAAATATTATAATATATAACATTGACAAAAAATCATGAAAGTATGTAAATCAATGTACAAGATGTTTGTTGCATTAAACTTGAGGGTTACAAGGTGTAGGAGTCGCAAGTCTTTGTATTTCACTGCGCTGTCTTAGGAGGATCACTGTTTATTAACTGAAATTAATACATGGGTCTCTGTGTCAAAAGCAGTACCCACTTACCTATCTACCTAAAATAAAAATTGGTCATCCACATGTTACAGGATGTTCTACTTAAGGGCTATGTTGTATTCGTCTTAGGGTGTCCATACACGGGCTTTCCTGTATCATGTCCTTATATAGGCACAATTCGCCCTGCCCTTATATAGGCATAAAATCCCAGTCCTTATTTAGGCATTAAACCGTGCACTCCAAATACAGGCATGGTCTCTGACATCCGTCCACCCTAACGTCACAACGAGTTCTTGAAGAACAGACCCTTAGGCTTCGGGAGTTTCCCTAGCACAGGACTATTGATTTCTTCAAGGACTCATATATTATGCATGAACCGTTATACCTTAGGGGTTCATTCATGACGTCTTCCGCAGTCCGATTCATGTCAATGCTAACATTCTGAGGTACCTCTCAGGTATAAATATACCTTCCCTAGCCCTTGTAAACTAGAGGAGACCTCGACTTCAGAGGAGCCCGTTTCCCGGCCTGACGCACTGAGAAGACGCTCTCATCCCTGCACGCAGAGAGTCCAGCTTCCAGTGATCTGACTTCCCTCGCGGGGTGTTGGAGTTCGAGTCTGGCAAGAGATTCCTACCTCTCTCATTCTTAAGGTATGGAGCTGACTAGAACCTAGAGGGACTCTTGGCATACTTGGCATACTAGGCTTAACATACTCTTAGTATACCACAGTAAGGAATACTTCACCTACTTCATACCTCTCCCTACACCTAGGTCAGGTTAGGTACATTGGGGTAGAACTAGCTTAGAAACGCATCGTATGAGTACTCGCATTTTTAGTCTGTGTTATTTATGTAAATGAATATCTACTAAAGATCATGCTAGCGCAGTATTATTTATTTCTACTGCTTACACTGTACATTATTTATCTTGCATACTGTCTTGTGATCGTAACAGCACATTTTACTTACACAAGAAACAAGACTGTTCAATAAACCTTTTATTGAAACGCCCGTCTATCCTTTCTGTGTAACTTTGAGGAAAACTAAGCATGCACGATTGAGTTGAGTGAAATAGTTATCTATTGTTTCCACGACTCTGGGACACGTTCTGATTTTAAAGGGAAACAAAAGTTGTCATGTTTTGCGGCTGCCAGAAACTACTCCCTTCTTGTTTGTCAAGGAGTTTCTAGTGGCCTCTGAGCTAGCTGGCACAAGTAATTAAGTTTAATATACTCGATAGGGACATACTGACCTTAGTCCTATGTCAAACCTATAGGGGATATTATTCCAATGCGCAGAGCCTATTAGGGAAATAGGAGCTACACTACATGGCGCCCAACGTTTGGTAAGGCGGTAATTTAACGCTAGATACTGAGTAACTCAGCCGTGCCTTTTCTCTCAGAGACCCCTACCCATATACTCCAAAAGACGTCTGGAGTGGGCAGGGTTAAGTATCCACCACGGCTACATAGGAAAGCACCCTATATATTAGCTGTTTGGTTTGCTCAACGTTGAAGGATACAGTGTTCCAAAATATTGTGCACCTTATCTTTGTTTCCTTGAAACTTATTCTACATTTTTCGAACAAGAAAATGCCTGACTCCGACACTGAGACCGGAAACGGTGGAGCTGCGGATCAGCCAGCTGCAACAGCTTATAACATCACAGGTTTTATTGAAACCGAGGAGGGTGTTATAGACATCCCTCAAAACTTAAGAAGAGCCATCACTCTAAAACTTATAAAACATGGCCTACCACCAAGAGGAGGTAGAGCAGTTTTCGTGATAGAGGCACACAAATCATTTCAGACAGAGGTATTCTATTCATGGGTAATATTTCCTGAATCCAATCCAGTAACACACATGTTTCACTTCTACAAAGAAGATGATCCACCAGAGGAATACATTCCTTTCGAGGATATAGCAATTCCATTAACATACCAGGAGCATCAGCTCTGGTTTAAAGGCGCCCTAAAATCAGAAACATTAGCAGGCTCGGTCCACTAGGTAGACCAGGAGCAACATGGCCGATTCTAGCCGGCTACACACCTCATCCTGACATTGAAGAAATGTCAGACGAGGAACTACTTGTTCAACTACAAGAATTAATAAAAATCTACAGACAATTGGTCAAATATGTCATGCGGACTTTCAGAGTCCAACCACCATTGACACTTCCAAATCAAACTCCTCACTAGGGGAATACACTAAAAATTACACCACAGACTTTATACGCAGTCATGGGTAAAATGCCCACAAAACGTGAGCAAATTCCATTCTGGATAGCTCAAAAAATTACTCAAATCGAAGCAGTATTTCCAAATACTAGCCCTTATGAGAAACACAGAATCCTAACAATCAGTTTACCGATGGGGATCACACCACAACTGGAAGACTGCACCACTTGGGGCTCAGTCTTTGCTGCCATCTATACTAAAACACATGGCATTCCGTCAATTGCGGTAATACCAGATGTCCTGAAACAAATTCAAAACGAATACGGGGCAGAGCCTGCTCTAAATTTAGGTATGAAATTACTGAAAAATTTCGACCAGGTCTCAACAATAATATTATCTAATATTAAAGGGAGGCAGCAGCAGTGGCGATCCGCCAAAAATTAAGGGAATTTGATGTTACAGAACATCAAACTGAGCTACCGAGAATAATAGAACAATCTTATACAGAATTAGGCAGAGATAGTTTGGGTGGAAGACCAGTGAAGCCGAAACTATCTGAAAGTCCTGAGAAGGACTCTATTAAACAAACTCCTACATCTTCTAAAAAGAAGTGGGAGACTAATAAACAAAATTCAAACGAAAAACGTTCTCAATCCCGAGGTAGGTCTCCTCAAAAGGAGCCCTCTGAAAGGAGGTATAACCTCAGGAATAGGGATAATTTAAGAAAGCCTGACAGGTATCAAGATACTGATACACGTTCCTCTCGTCCCTTTCAGATCTCGTCACAGACTTCGGAAAGAAGAGGACGGTCAGAACATAGAGAAGAACGCGTGAAATCAAAAGACGACAAACACGTTCCGAAAAATAAAGCAAAACCTCAATTCTACAAAAAGAAAGTAGCAGGTCTGAAGATCAGACATGCCGAGAATACTGAGAACACAACTCAAGAACGGAGAATGGGCTCAGACAATGCTGGACAGTGCAGCAGAAGTCACAATAGCTTGCCAGAACCTGAAGGAACTTCTGGAGATAGTGGACTTGAATGAGTACATTACAGTTGAGACTGTAGACACCAGGGTTAGTACTCCACAAAAGTTATATGAAATAACACTCCGGATGGAGGGAGACATACCTAGACAGGTGAAAGCAGCACTTTTTTGGGAAAGACTATCAAGGGGCTATGCCATACTTCTAGCAGAAAAAGACTGGCCACCACAATTTGTCAGGGAGTGCCCACACGGCGAAGACATTATTATGCCTGCCTTCTCCAACCACATTCCAATTCACTTAAAATATACATATGCCAGGAAATGGGCAGTAGCCCAGGCCCTTGCATTATATAAAAATCATGTAGGATGGGATGAGGACTCACCTCACCATAAAATACATCTGAAACATGAACCAACTGCCCAGCGGCAGTACCCAATAAAGCAAGAATGTAAAAAACAGGTCAGGGAGATCTTAGATCAACTTGAATACCAAGGGGTGATTGAAACATGCACCTCCTCAATGAACAATCCTTTGTTTCCTGTCTCCAAACCAGACAATACATATCATCTAGTTTTGGACTACAGACACTTAAACACTTGTTCTAAAACCTTTGCAGTGCAAAATGCACATAGCACAGCATTAATGAATAACATTGTGCGTAAAAAATACAAAACCACATTAGACATCTCAAATGGTTTCTTTTGTCAAAACATAGCACCTGAAAGCAGGTACTTAACAGCATTCTCCATAATGGGGACCCAGCGTCAATTTTGTCGACTCCCACAAGGGTTCAAGAACAGCCCAGGTTTATTCTCAGCGAGGGTAACGGAGTTACTACAAATTTATGACAATGAGGCATTGTCCTATGTCGATGACATCTATCTGACAGACGATGACCTGGACAAACACTTGAACAGGGTGAGCACCATTATACTGGGCTTCGCCTCTGAGGGCTACAAATTCAACTTCAAAAGTCCAGAATTGCCCATCTCAATGTCCTATTTCTAGGATATGAGCTTTCAAGTGAAGGCAAGAGCTTGGCAGCTAACTCTTTAGAAAAATGTGCGCTGCTCCAACCTCCTAAAACGCTGAAAAATTTACAATGCATCCTGGGTTTCCTCAATTTTGGAAGAACTTACATTTAGAATTACGCAGAAAGGGTTAAACCTTAGGCCTGGGCGGAAAACTACGCTACGCTCGCGTAGTTTGCGAAGTTTGCGCTACTTCGCACAACGCGAATTGCACGTAGCACAGTGCAAACACACGTAGCGTAGCGTAGCGTAGTGCAGCGGTCATTTTGCTTGCTCGCGGTCCTCAACGTCAAGTTGGCGACCGCGAGCAAGCAAAATGACATCCCGGCGAGACTTTTCCTCGTTCGCGATCAGCAACACAAGTTGCCGATCGCGAGCGTGGAAAATAAACCTCCCGGCGAGATTCTCAACGCGGGGAGGTCAGGTTTCTCATTGCGAGTGGTCGCGTATGCTCGCGACCGCTCGCGATGAGAAACTACCAGTCCCCGTTGAGAAAGCTGCCGCTCGAGTAAAAATCTACTCGAGCGGCAGTAAAAGACAGCTCGCACTGTGCAAGATGCCGTTTTCAACGATTGCACAGTGCGGACAAGCATCCGGCACTGTGTAATCATTGCGAACACGCACTACGCAGTTCGCGTAGTGCTACGCGTGGCTCGCGTAGTGCGAACTTCACTTTGCGTAGCTTCGCGAAGCGCTACTTCGCGAACTACGCCCAGGGTTACTCTCTACGCATTAATCAAACCTGATTATTCAATCAAAAACTGGACACAGGAACACACAGAAATCTTGCGTTCGCTCCAGGCTAACATGTTAGCAACAAATCACTTACAAACACGCGCAAGTCAACGCAACCTGGTGATCCGAATAATTTCGGGTCAATGCGGATTCACCTACTTAACCTTCAATGAGGGTGAAAAAATACCAATCGCATACAAATCTTATTTGTACACACAACCGGAAATGCGCTTCACTTCAACTGAAAAAATTCTGACAGCAGTTCAAACCGCTGTAGCAAAAGAAAGAGCCTTAGCCCAAGGGAAACGCATTATTGTCGTAACCCCAGTACCGGCTTTAGAAGCGGTCACAAAAGCAAGCATTACATCCAAGATGGATACAATGGGTTAATTCTCTTGCTGCAACAGATGTTGAATATGTTTTTGATCCTGATTTAAAAACACAAGCATTCCTGCAATATGAACAAGAATGTCCTCTGCCCACTGAAATTCTGCCTCTCGATCAGGACGAATTCATAATTTACACTGACGGATCCGCACAGCCCGCAACAGGGAGTAAGCATGCTTACAGTGCAGCGTGTGCAATCGTTAAAGGTCGCATGCGAGATGGCATCTTCAGACCTATGGTCACAAAAACTCAATCTCTAGGAGATTGCACAGCTCAGCGAGCTGAACTACAAGCATTCAAACTGGCACTTGAAAGTACAGATCGAGAATTCCCCACACTAATAGTGTGCGATTCCTTTACTGTGTTCAGTCGTATAATGAATATATACAAAACTGGCTTGAAAATGGTTTCAAAGATGCGAAAGGTGGCACAATAAAGCACAAAATGCTTTGGGAACAAGTAGTTCAGTTGAAAAACGAACTACCAAAGGCTCACGTGATCCACACACTGAGTCATCAACGTGATGGCTTTCACGTTGCAGGGAATTCATTGGCTGACGAAGCCGCAAAGGGGGCTGTTCAGACGGCTTCTGTAGCTGCGATCACTCGATCAAAAGCAAAAATAGACGGTGAGATAATGTTGGCTGTCAATGCTTCAAGCAAGGGCAGCAGTGCAGCGTTACCCAAAACGTTTCCACTCAAGTACTCTTATGTAATTGATGCGAACAACGTTCCTTTTGCTCGAATCCCTGGAGTGGGGGATAGGGTAATTCCAAACATGGAACGTAGAGCAGCTTTGATTTATGAAACACATTTGGGGGAGGGTCTGTCACATCAAGGGATCTCTAAAACAATTTTGACATTAAAAGAGTTGTACTGGTGGCCTAGAATGAATACAAAAATTCACATATTCATCAATAACTGCTTAGACTGTAAATTACAGCTAGAAAGCCACCAGACACCATGCTGCGAATGCAGCTGCCCAGTACAGACACCATTGTTAGACAGCATTAGACTATCTACGCGCATGCGTCCTTCTGGACAAATGCAATCCCACAAATACTGAATCAAGGTTCCTATGGATATGGCCTCAGCGCTCGGCTGACGCTCGAACTGTTATAAAAGATTTGCGAGTCTTTATTGGCACATACGCAATAGGCACGCTACATTCTGACCAGGGCCCTGCGTTTAGCTCTTGGGCTTACAAAGAAGCCATGGCCAGTCTGGGCGTTGCATTGCGGTACTCCTCTCCATTCCATCCGGAGGGAAATTCGGTTGTGGAAAGGAAAAACCGGGACATAAAGCAGTCTATAACAGCTAGGGTATTAGGTTTGGGTGGCGAGTGGGTCAAACATCTTTATGGGGTTCAACGCTCATTAAACAATCTGCCAAGAAGTTCTCTAGGGGGGGTCACCCAATATGAGGTCCTATTTGGGACAAGAATGTGGGTACCAGATCTCGATGACATAGGCACAGTGGTGGAAAATAAAACGTTTGATATCAAAGATCGTTTGGCTGTTTTACAGGAACTGAATGAGTTAAGAACTAAACAAAGCAACGTATTCCTGTAGCCAACCACCACTGGGGAAAAACCGGTGGTCCCAGCAAGGCATGTCTGGATTCCAAAAGTTGGGGATCTAGTCAGAGAAAAAATTGCGGACAAGAAGGAATTTGGACCTTCTTACAGACAACCAGTACCTGTCCTAGCAGTTCAAGGAACAAGAACAGTACTTCTGCCGCCCCTTGCTGGAAGAAAGGAGAAAAGATTTGTGTCCATCGACCTCATCAAACCACAGTATGTGGCCAATACTAAGTAGTAGGCCTCGTGGACTCCGACCTAGTAGCAGACGCACTCCTCTCGCTACTATCCAAGAGGTCCAGACTGAAAGACTGATAACCATCGAGAATTCAGCTGTGACAGATGAAGAACTAGGCAACAATGCAATGCAACTCATCCCTCTTGAAAACCAAGTAACAGTTCGTCCAAATACACCTGTCTACACCAATGTAGCAAGTGATCAACTGGTTCCAGCGATTTCTACAAATCCTGATGCAATTCCAACAATTGACAGAACTGCTTCTGGCTATTTCATTAACTTTGATACGTTCTCAGAAGATCCGAGTGAACCTGAAACGACGCTAGCATCATTCAAACTCAAGCAGCAAGTACAAGACTTTCTTCACTTTCTGAAAAAGACTTATCTGGTTTCACCATGGATTGAACTCTGGATTATATCTGGATTATTTGTTTTCCTGCTCTGGCTAGCTTTGGTTACAACTGTGAGCATGCTTATAAGTGGCAGATACATCCATGTGAACACTGAAGGAAAAGATGTGAATGTACGTTTGAAACCACATAAATCTTCCCATCGTGAAGCAAGAGACTTGTCATCAGTGAACATCACAGCCGTTCCTATACAGGATGGTATAGTGTGGGACAAAACAGATTTTGATATCTTCGGCCCGACGGAACAATTGAACATTCCACATTTGTTTAAAATTTCACTAAGTGATCTAATTTCGTCCAGTACCTATTCTGATGATTGGGACTTTGAGACTGTTAATGACATAATGTTTGACCTAGAAAAATCTGCTGCATTTTCTAAAAAAGAATATTTAGAGGGTTCATCAGACTATGAACAACTGTATTGTTATAACCACTATGGTCATCATTATTTGCATAAATCTGCATACCCAAGAAATGTGTTTATGTTTAACCAATGGGAGCATTGTCCGACACCACCACAAGGTAGTTCAAAAACATTTGCTAACAAGTTTCCATATTTTTCAGGGTATAATACATCTGATCCAGAAACGTTTTACTATAAAAATGTAAACAAAACAGGACTGAAAATTATGTTAACTAATACAAAACAGATTTACTCTGCAGCATTTATTGCCCAACTATCTAGACAGGGTTTCGACTTATGGAAAGACACAATAGACACAAAAACTGTCTGGGGTACTAAAAATTGGCAAGTGCAGGGAATAGAAGCTTTATTTAAAGCCTGTGTCATCCCTGAACAAATAATGTTTTTGAATGAAACTGTCCAACAAACATCTTGTCTTGGACTAGCCAAGTTCAAAGAGATGAAGACACCTTCTGTACCAACACCTGCCAGTGATAATAATACACAGGCAGCGGTGACAGTTGACCAAATACTACAACTCAACAGATCTAATCCTGATTGGAAAAAATGGTTGATCTGGCCCACAGACACAAACAACTGTCAAGAAAGATTCCTGAATAAAACTCAGGGTTTTACTATTCATAGGCTAGACCCAAGATACGTCCAAAGACAGCATCCGGGGGTAGTAACAACATACAGTGTAGGTAAATTATGCCTCGATTGGCTGCAGAAATCTACACTACAGGATGTGAAACAACACTTATCCTTACTTAAAGAAGACGCAGACCTTAGGGAATTCTTGCTTGGACCAAGAAAACTGCGTCAAAAACGTTTCATATATGCCGGCATTTATGCTGCCTATAATGAAGCATGGAAAGTGTCACAGATGGAGGCCGCAGAACGAATACGTGAACTTGATCGTATTAATTTAGAGAAAACACTCACTGTGGTCGACAATGGGTTAACAACTTTGTCCTCCAGAATATATTCATTGGACAACATTGTATCCTCTGCTATCGACATCCTAGAACAAAATTTGGCGATGTTACAACAAGGCCAATCTCAATTACGTTCTATTGTGTTATTAAGCTGGACGCTGCAATCTTTGCGTGCGGGCTATGTGCCTTGGCGTTTTATCAACACGTCAGCTCTGTTTTCAGAATACAATCTAACTGATAAACAGATCGAACTGGCACAAAGAGGAGCAAGGTATACAGTGTTGAGCATTGAAAAACTGGAAAAGTTACCATTCACAGTGGCAGAAAAACCGGCTACAGAATGGCTCATTCATGGCAAAATTACATTACCTGTGACTACTTTTCAGTATTGCCTCAGACAAATGCAAGCAGGCAAATATGAAAGGTTGGGTAAGGAATACATTAAGACATCTTGGGATTTACCGTATACATATAGATGTTGGAGTGGGGATCGTGAAGTGTTTTTGAGCGGTACACACTGTAAAACTGCACTGAGCGGTTCACTTATATGTCAGGATATTTCTTTACATGGGGCTTGCAATGGTTCTGTGGCAAATTTGTCTTGCCACCAGCAGGGTACACCAGCTGCTGTGATTAATCCAACGTTTGGACAACTTTCGAATGGGAGTTACCTCATGTTGAATGATCAGAGTTGCTGCGGCATGTTGCCAGGCTCCCATATCTAGTAACGGTCAACTCCAGGGTCACTTGCTGTATGCAAGTATTGTTTGCCCCAGTAGACACAGTCAGGGAGTCACCTTTCTGGCCTTCGCTGAACGTCTCTTTTATAAGATTTGATACTTTGAGCAGAATGAAAGCCATGCTTTTACAGTAAACAGTGCCTTTGACCTCGGCCAAAGAAACCTATGATCTACAAGTAGCAAGGACTTCGGCTGAGATACAGACTTTAATACGTACAAACTGCCCTATACATTTCGTAGAAATGATAGGGCGTATCTTTAACATGTCTGATACAACCGGAATTGTACATGTATTTAAGAGCATCTGCTCCGGTCTGTTAGTACCTTTCCAGGCAATACTCGGAATCATCCCGAACTTTGCACATTAGGTGTTTGGTGGCATACCATTAATTCTAGCACTTGTATCCGGAATTCTATTTCTCTTCCTGCTATTACGCTATGGCCAGCCTATTCGCAGACATCACTCCGAGCGAAATGGAGAAAGCTCTCCTTGAACGAAAGTGCCGTGAGCAAATAGTACAGCTTTTGGGCATGACTCGTCTACGGGACCTGAATACCACGTGGTTCCTGTCATTCAGACCAATCTGGCAAGATTGCATCTTACCTGTCCTACGATGCCTGCTGTGCGGTGAAGAATGCGTGTTAGACACCTGTCTAACATTTCCATCAGCAACGCCAACGGATGTCGATACTCTGCTGGTCCCGATAACGGCCCATGCTCTGTGTTGTCCCCAGAGGCTACCAATCCTGATGACAGCGTTCATTGAGATCTCACAGACGCTTCCGGCTGCTGCTGAGGTACGAGAAAGATCTACAGGCACACAGGTAACAACGGACGCGACCATTGCTGCGGCATCCTATGCTGAAAGCGATGCTTCACATCTCTGTGCAATTAATCTACTACACGAGGTGTTCCAACTGACACCAACTTCAGTGGACGATATTTTGTCTACAGAAATAGATGATCTCATGTTTACACCAGACCCGTAAACTGACTCTGATTCAGCCCACAGTGTTCCAGAGATGCAGTAACAATTTGGCCTTCATACTTCAAAAACTTGGAACTCTTCCCAAATTGAACTTTTTCCCATTTTTTCGAACTAAATGGCAATTCAATCTGCTTGAAGTAGAACTAGCCTTATAGTACAGACTTCGCGGTACTTCCTCAGACATTTTGTCATCTTATTTGTCTACAAGAATCATTAACGACATGAAATGACTTTGATTTTGAACAAACTTATCGATCATTTTCTGTCAAATGTAACTATTACTGCTAATTTCATTCAAATTGCATTTAATTTCAAAATATATGCCTGAATTGAATAGCATTGCTTAAAATGTACAGTACCTTTGCAATTTAATAGGCTTTTTATATGCTTTTTTTAAAATGCTTTTAAGAAATATTTTTTAGCAATATGCGGTACTCCATTTTATGTTTAGCATTTTAAATGTTTAGCATTTTATTTATCGTACACACGAAAGTGGAGTGGGTGTTGTATTCCTCTTAGGGTGTCCATACACGGGCTTTCCTGTATCATGTCCTTATATAGGCACAATTCGCCCTGCCCTTATATGGGCATAAATTCCCAGCCCTTATTTAGGCATTAAACTGTGCACTCCAAATACAGGCATGGTCTCCGACATCCGTCCACCCTAACATCACAACGAGTTCTTGAAGAACAGACCCTTAGGCTTCGGGAGTTTCCCTAGCACAGGACTATCGATTTCTTCAAGGACTCATATATTATGCATGAACCGTTATACCTTAGGGGTTCATTCATGACGTCTTCCGCTGTCCGATTCACGTCAATGCTAACATTCTGAGGTACCTCTCAGGTATAAATATACCTTCCCTAGCCCTTGTAAACTAGAGGAGACCTCGACTTCAGAGGAGCCCGTTTCCCGGCCTGATGCACTGAGAAGACGCTGTCATCCCTGCACGCAGAGAGTCCAGCTTCCAGTGATCTGACTTCCCTCGCGGGGTGTTGAAGTTCGAGTCTGGCAAGAGATTCCTACCTCTCTCATTCTTAAGGTATGGAGCTGACTAGAACCTAGAGGGACTCTTGGCATACTTGGCATACTAGGCTTAACATACTCTTATTATACCACAGTAAGGAATACTTCACCTACTTCATACCTCTCCCTACACCTAGGTCAGGTTAGGTACATTGGGGTAGAACTAGCTTAAAAACGCATCGTATGAGTACTCGCATTTTTAGTCTGTGTTATTTATGTAAATGAATATCTACTAAAGATCATGCTAGCGCAGTATTATTTATTTCTACTGCTTACACTGTACATTATTTATCTTGCATACTGTCTTGTGATCGTAACAGCACATTTTACTTACACAAGAAACAAGACTGTTCAATAAACCTTTTATTGAAACGCCCGTCTATCCTTTCTGTGTAACTTTGAGGAAAACTAAGCATGCACGATTGAGCTGAGTGAAATAGTTATCTATTGTTTCCACGACTCTGGGACACGTTCTGATTCTAAAGGGAAACAAAAGTTGTCATGTTTTACGGCTGCCAGAAACTACTCCCTTCTTGTTTGTCAAGGAGTTTCTAGTGGCCTCTGAGCTAGCTGGCACAAGTAATTAAGTTTAATATACTCGATAGGGACATACTGACTTTAGTCCTATGTCAAACCTATAGGGGATATTATTCCAATGCGCAGAGCCTATTAGGGAAATAGGAGCTACACTACAGTTACAGTCTCATAAACTGGAACATAGGAGGGGTAGGCGAGGGCTACATGGGGAGGGTAACCTACATTCCTCTTTCCAATAAACGCTCTCACTTTGAATTCATGGAAAGAAAAGTAAACTACAAGCTCCCTCTAAAGACACAGCTTGACATTTGACCTCTGTCTTTGCATGCCCAGCAAATGTAACAAGATAAAAAACAAGATTTTAAGGCATGTTTACAAAAATCGAGTTTGTGGAAGAATACAGTAAACAAGGTTAACCGCTTCAGTGCTCATGACGAGACCAGCTCGTCATGAGTCACAGTGGAGCTGTGCTCATGACGAGCTGGTCTCGTCATAACGGCTGCGCGCCGCCCACGCGGGATTAATTCCCCGCCTGTGCGGGAGAATTAATGAGTGGGCGGGGTTGTGACGAGACCAGCTCGTCATGAGCACAGCTCCACTGTGACTCATGACGAGCTGGTCTCGTCACGAGCACCGCGGCGCCGCGCTCACCCCCCGCTCCCCCGCGGGGGAATTACCCCCACAGGGAAGGGGTTAAGGAAATTGGAGGGACGCGCTCAGGCTGGACAGCCTAAAGTAAATAAACCTAGCAAATACAAAGCCCGAAATTGTGAGTTACAAACCACAAGCCAATGGTAAGCAAAAGATGCATTCCTTGGTGAACTTTCTGAATGTCTTCCAGATGTCTTTGGCAAACCAGACAGCTATGCTGTCTGGTAGGCTGTGACCTAAAAAGAATGTGAATATATTGCAATGCCCCACCTCTATAGTTATTAATCCAGTAAAAGATGATGGTAAAAACATCAAGTCTTAAAAACCTAGGCTTAAAAGAAATGTTATAAGGTGTTTCAACAAGACGTTTGGCACCAAGTTATGATTTCCTACTATTTGGGAAATTATAGCATCTGGTGTAGTAAGGGATACTCCTTCCACTTTAAACCCTAGTGCAGCAGAGTAAGTACTACGACTATAAGGAGATGAGGAGGGTCATGGAAGGGCGGGATTAGACTTACTTAGCAGTGTGGATACTTCTTCTTTGATGCTCTTTAAGCCAATTTTCCTTTCAGATGTAGAATCCAGGGACAACTTCAATGGTGATTCTAATGCACAACGTATTGTTGATATTTTTTTCTTGCCAATAATCATATTCTTTTTAACTGAAGTTGAATATTTAAAATATTACGCTAAGTAATAATCTTGAAAATAATCCTATAAGGATATTCATTTTGTAACATTCTTACTAGAGCAGGATGGTACTTCTGCTATTTCACAAACTTAAGGATTACGATATTTTATGTTTCTAAGTGGCTTGGACGACTAAAGTTTTTAATCTTGACACCAGGCATGGTTTCCCATTTTTTAGAAAGTCTTTCCACATGTTCTGCCACATTGATTGGGTCCTCTATTTTGAGGAAGGCAAATCACATCTACTCAGTTATTTCCTGCACCACCACCACCTGTTTCCATCTTCACAAAATAAAAATAAAAATAAAAACAGCCCCAACAACAACCCTCACCAGATTCCCAGCAGTCCCTATCCAATAGCAAGCACAGTCTACCTTCACTACAAGTTGTTCTGGCTCTTTGAGGAAGCTCTCCTTCGCGGTTTGAGATTTTTTTACACTTAAGTGAAATTAAAATTACATCAAAAGATGCCCAATTTTCTGAAAAGCAGTGCGTTTGTGCGGCCAGGCAGACATCTTGTTACCGGGGTGGCGGGTGGGGGAGTCTAGTTATTCATATGAGAAACAAACATCTGGTCCTAAGGAAACAAAACCTCAAAAAGATTGGTGTTCTTTAGACAGAAGAATCCAAACTGACAGAAAGAGATGATTATGAAGACTTTGCTGTTGACTGGACAAGCAGCACTCCTGCTATAGTTAACCTATATTTAGCACAATGAAGTGGGGGATATTAACACAGTTAACCCCAGAGTCCAAACACCCTTGCTCCACAGACATGTCTTGTGGTGGGATCATCGTCAGCTCCACCACAAAAAAACGAAACAAAAAACAAAGCACTATCCTGTCTTTATTTTTCTAAAACCAAGGGGCATATTAGCAATTGCGTTATCGCCGCTTTAGCGGCACTTTTTGCTGCTAAAGCGGCGATATTTCTATCGCCCTATTAGCAAGCTGTCGCTAACAGCTGTTAGCGACAGCTTTATGGCGAAAGCGACCGTTTTGGTGCCGCTTTGCATGTCAGCGATATATATCGCTAATGACATGCAAAGTAGGCGTTCCCAACTAAAAGCAACTGAAAACAGTCGCAAACACAACTTCCCCTATTAGCAATGCCCGCGAAGCGATAAAAAAGTCGCGCTAACCGCGATTATCGCTGGAATTTAACACCTGCTAAAAACTTGACTGAACCATCTTGTCAATGGGAGGTGGATTGTAAGGTTAAGTCCTCACCTGCCTATTAGCAAGCTTTTCATTAGCGCAGTAAATTTATCGCTGGATTTCTCGCGCTATTGCTGGGTTTCACCGCTATCGCTGGATTTTTTATCGCCTTGGAGATAAGCGTTGATAATAACGCGTTATCTCCGCAATGAAATCCAGCGATAGCCGGCGATAAAAAAAACAGCGCTAAGCACGCTTTGCGATAATTATCGCAAATCCTTGGTAATATGCCCCCAGTTTTATTGATTTCATAATGGTGGTACAAAGTAGCACACTTCCACGTGCTGAACCCCAATCAGGTTCTGTACAAATATGTCAAAGTCAGCAGTATGGCGAGAATCATTTGGTTCATAACATGAGTACATAAACGGTTACAAACTTTAGATCATAACAGTGGGAGTCCCGCTCAATAAATCCTTAAAGCACTAGCCTCTCTTTGTTCATCAAAGAAACACCATACCAGTGAACCCTTAATCTGGTCCATTTATGCAAGGGGAAGGAGAGGTTTTTGGAATTTGTAGAAATGCTCCATCCAAAATGTAAGCTTTCAAGATGAACCTTTTTTCAACTATCAATTGTTCTCCGAAGAGTTGGGATTGGTGGCTAAAGCAATGAAAGAGAGTGCTGTGCATTACATCCATCTATCTCACTACAGACATGTGGACCAGTTATCAAGATACAGGTTATATATGTATCACTGCAGCCTTCAAGGGGTGGTGATCACCCAGTTCCTCCCGTACTGATGATTTTAAAGGTTTTTGTCAGCATGCAGCAGTTGTAGTGTTCTCCGTAGATGAAGCACACAGAGCTGCCAACATTCAGAATTTGATACCATAGTCTATGAATGGCTTCAACTCAGGGGCCTTAGGTTTGGATTTGTCACCATTTACAGTGGCAGTAATTTAGTAAAAGACATGGCTGATGAAGGGTATTTCAGAACACTCTGTTTAGCCTGTTGTATCAACTTAAATGTGCAAAACTTCCTCAACAAGGAAGAAACTGTCCACAACTTACTGGTCACCTGTCAGAGGATTTGTACGCATTTTAGCAATTTCTTTAAAGTCAGCAAGTGCTTGAGAATCATTCAGTTTGCCTTTGACGCCCTTGTAAAAGTCCTGACACATGATGCTCTGACCCTCAGGAACATCACCTTCTACATACTGCAACAGCTGTTTAAGCATTGCAAGGCCATACATCCAGAAAGAGTGGGGAGTGCTTCTGCCAAAGCCATGTTAATGGATACTGACAAACATTGGGGGATATTCCCAAGAACGTGTGTTAACTATCGCCAAAATCGCTTAACGCAACTTCTCACATCGCAGTCCATTGCGGGAAAATAACACCGTGTTAACGCAGCATTCACAACCCGGCGACACCATGCGATAGCCTCATGATAACGCGACAAATGCCCGCGTTAAAATCACTGCGATGCCGAAAAAATGCGAAACCCCAACGCGAAAAAAGTTGCGACGTCCCAAATCACGAAACAAAATCAGCGATAACCAGCGACAGGCCTGCGAATCCCACGCGACATGCGGGAAAATGCACCATAAAATCAGAGAAAAAAAAATGTAACTGCGTACCACCATGGACGCACCCGGCTCGAGTGCACAGGACAACGCGAACCCCACAAGCCCCACAGATGACCAGCCAGGAACCCCGGGGCCGGGGAAGGGCAAGGAGAAGAGGAAGACGGGGTTCAGTCCGCAGGAAAAGCAGAACATCGTCACGGAGGAGACAGAACACAACCGACAACTGTACATCACCTCCACTGTGTCATCGGCAACACAAACAGAAACATGGCAGTGCACCGTGAACAACGTGAATGCAGTCGGAGTGTCGAGGAGGACAATGGAAGAGGACAAGAGGCGCTGGAATGATGTGAAGGGCAAAACCAAGAAGAAACACTATGCCAACTTGAAAGCAGCAACGCAGATTGGATGTGGGGGACCAGCAGCACACCATGAGCTGGATGACAGTGAGAAAATGGTGGCCACAGTCATCAGTCGGGATACGGTGCCAGGAGTTGGGTATCAGGACACTGCTCAACATGACCTGACACAACATCAACAGGGTGAGTACCTGCCAGGGTCTGGGGGACGGGCGGGAGATGGGCACAATGGCACACATGCACAATTAAGTACAGCACACTGCACACCCACAATGACTCTGGAACATGTCCCTGATCCCCGTGCCACACAGCAGCTCACATACAGATACTCATGGAATGTGTGTCACATTGAATTTATTTGCACATGCTGTGCCTGTGGCCATTTTGCAGTGTCTCATGATTGCCAAGCACTGACACAATGTGACGTCCTCATGTGAAGAAATTGTCAATGATGTTGTTCCTACGGGCTATTCCTGCTGCAGCTGCAGTGGGGTGTGGTCCACCTGCCTCATCTTCTTCATCATTGTCCGGTGCATCTGGCACACGTAACCATGGGGCATTGGTGCATACACATATGTTGTGCAACACACAACATGCAACGATCATCTTGAACACGATGACTGGGCTGTACAGGAGCCTCCCACCTGTGATGTCCAGGCACCTGAAACGTGACTTCAACACGCCAAATGTGCGTTCCACGATGTCCCTGGTGCGTTTGTGGGCCGCATTGTACTGCCTCTGGGCCTGTGTGTTCGGGGCTCGGAGGGGTGTCATCATCCAAGGGCAGAGTGCATATCCCTGATCACCTGTGACAGTGCAGAGAGACATGAGTCAATAGTTGGTTCTGCATGATGTGTTGGCAGGCTCACTAGTTCATTGGCATGTGATATGTGTGTCATAGTGATTCCGGTCTGACATGTACTGCTAGTAGCAAATGAGCGCCATCAATGTGCATTACGTAGCCTCACTGCTGCTCCTCCCTCCGAGCCTATTTCCTCATGTGCGCTGCGCGCTTGCATCACCTGCACTCCTACGGCACACCATTGTCATGCCTGTCTGCGCATGTCCACAAGCCTGACAACGACACTGTGATGTTGTGCGTTGAAGGTGGTCGGCCACGTGTGTGTAGGCCTATGGCAAGGATAGGGCGGACACAGATGTGGAGTACATGGCTGGCCGAAGTCGCGATGCAGTCGAGGCAAGACCTTTGGCTCATGCTGCGGCAATAGCGATACACACACAGCAGTTGGCATATATGTTCCCGGACCCCAAGCGGGCTTGCGCTCATTCATTGATCCCTTCTTCCGAGCCCGCACTCGGGGGCATGTTACATAGCAACTTTTTCCATTGCGGGACGGGTGGTGCCGACACCACAACAAAGACACACGCATCAGGTACCAAATTGGCATGCCCAACACTTAACCACGCCCAAAGCCCCGCAGTGATCATCCACACCCCTACGCTGGACTGCCGTACGCCAGCCCACTCCGGCAACGCCTACAGGGGGGTACGACACAGCTACATGTCCCAGGTCTACCCCACTGCCTGAGGTGACATGGTTGCGTCCGCTGTACACAGCACAATGCAATGTGGTCAGGCCCGGGGCCCTCATGCACACACAATGACCACACGGACACACTTAGATAGTTAGTGGAACTGGCTACGGGCACGTGCGCCCGATCCCTTTATTGCCAGCGTCACATGTCCAGTGACGCCTGTGCTGGATGGGTGTGGGGTGAGTGTAAGCCAGCCCTCAGGGAGTTGTTGGCGCTGGCAACAACTACAACAGTGATCAGACAATCAGAAGTTCAAAGTCCAAACAGCAAGGGTACACGACTTGAGCTGCACAGAGTTAGTGGCCACGGATGCACTGCGGCCGGCACAGGCACACCGCCACGGGACGGTGACTACCTGTGCACTGAGGTAGGGCCACGAGAGCTGAGCGGGTTCTCGTCGATGTCCAAGGTGATGGACGCAGAGGGTTTTGGGGGACAGTGGAAGGTGTTCTTCCAGGGCATGATACAGAGGGCAGTAACATGCAGACACATGCAATATGGAGGAGATGAATGCTACAGACTCATGTTTAACACCAAGTCATTACCAGCCACATCATGATGAAGACAACCCCCAGGCCACTGACTGAGATGCCACCAAAGTTCAACCAGAGGGTGTCCATGAATTTCGGGGCACAGAGTTAGTGGCACCAGAGCTGAAAGGGGATGCAGTCTGCGATGAGGCCTGTACAATGGTTTAAACTCTGCCATAAATAGATCAAGGCTCAGTTCCAAATGTGTAACCTACTTGACTGTAGTGTGGGCCGGAGGCAGCGGTCAGCAGGGGCCCCCAGCCACGTGTCCTTGGCTTGCGATGCACAGAGTCAGTGGCACCAGGGCAGTTGTTGGTGGGGTTCGGTCACCTCCGTAACGAGGATCCGGTTCGTCATCCGGACTGAATCGTGTCTTCCTCTTACTCCTCTCCTAGCGTGCAATGATACGGACTCTGCCATTGTAAAATCAAGACTCAGTTCCAAATGTGTGACCTACTTGACCGCAGTGTAGGCCTGAGGCAGCCGTCAGCGCGGGCCAACGGCTGTTCAGGCAGCTCCTCCTGGTACTCTCACACACGACGTTGGAATGCCATGTGGCGATGATTTGTGGTTGACGGAGGTAGTGGTGCCAGAGCTGTGCGTGTGTGCAGCCTGCGACAATGCCGTGTCCTGCATGGTACGGATTATATTGGATTTGTGTGAGGCCTGCTGGACCGCAGGGTAGGCAGTACACAGGTGAACCCCGCGGTGCTGGGTCGTAGTGTAGGCCAAAGGCAGTAGTCAGCATGGGTCCACAGACACGTGTCGGTGGAATGCTATGCACAGAGTCGGTGGCACCACATCGTAGGGAGTACGGTGATATAAACCCTGCAATAAACGTATGTCCTCTGCCATTGTATAATCAAGACTCAGTTCCAAATGTGTGACCTGCTGGACCGCAGTGTAGGCCGGAGGCAGCGGTGGAGTACGTCAATGAGAAAGGAGTAATGGGGGGCCTGTGTCGCGGAGGCCGTGATGGTCTGAGGAGGCTGCCATGGTCGCGGGCCTCGGGCTTGAAGCTTGCACCGGCACGTGGTGGGCCCTCTTTGACACACGCCGGTGTCGGCAGGGAGCAGTGCGGCCTGGCTGCGCAGGGGCGGGCATGACGGGTCTGGGGACCAGCGGCCTGGGGTGCAGCAGGCGCACAGGATCGCAGGCACCACCGCTCACGGCATCGGCCTCGTGGTGGGGTGAGAGGCACCGCCCTGGCAGACACGTTGGCCATTCCAGAAGAGAACCACGCCCAGAGTAACTGGCTTTTTATTCACACCCCTACGCTGTCCTGGCGTACCCCGGCCAGCCCACTCCACGCACGCTTACAGGGGGGGACGTAACAAGCTACATTTCCGCATTGTTCCCCGCTGGCTGCGGTTACATGGTTGCGTCCACTGTCCAGTACACTCCAGGCACCAGCAGTGTATGTCGACATGGAAGTGTCTGTGGTCTGCATACTGCAGTCTGTCCAGCACATCCACTCCACACTTGGCATTGTGTGCATTCTTATTCATGGGTCACTTGGCTCCTTTGCACATGCCGGGTTCCCACCTCTCCCCACATTCTGCTATTGTGTGGCTGAGGTGCCATGCCGTTGATGGCTTGTGTAGATGGCTAACGCAGGTTGCCACAGTAAGTAGTGTTGTCGCGTTTGGAATGTGGGGATGTTGGTTGTCATGTATGTGATTTTGTGACGTGTGCATACCCAGAGTTGTGAGTTGTCTGAATGTGGTGTTGAGGTGTGTGGTGGGTTCCGTTGGTACTTACCGACGAGCAGTGCATTCCCATAGGTGGCATCCTGGAAGCGCTGGTTGATGATGGACTGTCGGAAGATGAAGGAATCATGCACACTGCCTGGGTAGTTGGCGACGACATTGGTGAAGAGTCCCCAGTGGTCCACTATTGCCTGCACATTGATGGAATGCGTGTGTTTCCTGTTGCAGTAATTGTGTGCAGTGGCGGCAGGGGGCAGGAGGAGTACATGTGTGCAGTCGATTGCCCCCAAGACGCGCGTGAAGCCAGCTATGGCATACAAGCCTTGCTAGATCTCCAGCTGTTTCTGCGCAGTGTGTGGGAAGTAAAGTTGCTGGGGTACCAAGCTGATGATGGCATCCAGGACATGTGTGAGGAACTTTGACAGGGCTGGCTGTGAGACTCCTCTAACTCAGGCAGTTGTTGGTTGGAAGGTCCCAGAGGCCAACAGGTGCAGCACGGCCAGCAGCTTTGTCTGCGGAGGGATGTTGGTTCTCCGCTGTGTTGGTACCGTCAGCCTGTATGATGGTCAGGATGCGTAGGATGGGTGTCCTTTTGAGCCTGTAGTGGGCAATGACTTCCTCTGGCGTTAAGTCTCCCAGGCTGGTGCAATTTCGAAATGTCTGGTGTCTTTGTCTGTGCTGCCTCTGTGGTAGTCCGGGGGGTGGGGGTCCTGGGGGGGTGGGGGTCCTGGCGGTGGTGGCGGTGGGTGTTGTGGCCCACTTGGCGCTCCGAGCTGCATGATCAGTAGCTCCATGGCATCTGTTGTTCTTCTGGTGTGGCTGTGGGCTGGGCTCCCTTTCATGGTGCAGGTTGTCGTCCGACTTAACACCAGGTAGGAGCAGGTGTTAAATCCATACTGCTAATGCGCCTTATCGCATGTTTTTGATTCTTATCGACGTTCTGGCTGGTCGTTGTGAATGTTGCGAAGTGGTGTTTCCGCGGGTTTTTGCACGGGAACGCCTACTCTGCATCTCATTAGCGTTAGTTGCCGGTGTCATCAGTGGCGATGTTTTTGGCGGCTGCTCTCGCAGGAATACTGGTGATATCGGCTGTTAGCACCAGCTTGTGAATGGTGCGATGTATTTGTCACCACTTTGGCTGCGATAAAGTGCCGCTAACTCGGCGATAAGTCATGGGAATATGCCCCTGAGTTTGATAGTGTGCTTCCTAAAATGCCCACAGACCTCAAGATTTTGATGCAGGAAGGCAGCAAGAAAACTTGGACCATGAGCCAAGCCATCCCCATTGTGGCCCTTGCTGCAGGCACATTTGTCGAAGGTGAAAGAAACATGAACCATTGTTAATGAAGAAGCGGCTGGTTTGGAAAACATCTTAATCCTATGCCTGGATACAAATAACAAAAAATTGTGGCCTCCAAAGTGTACATATCTGCCAGTATACTGGATCTATATTACAAACTTCGGATATTTGCTTTCGTTCCTTTTTCAATGCTGAACGTCTCTATTTACAAGAATTGTATTGTCAAGAAAGTGGTCGAACTGGAAGATGAAAGATTGTTACTTTGAGAGCGAGAAATAAAAGAAGTGCTGTCTTCGCCAACCTTTGGAAAGCAGGCTGACACCAGCATGTCACAATAGTATGGTCTTGCACAATCACTATTACTAGTAACACCTGCTACAAACAACTTCTGTGCTGCGCTGGATTTTTGAATAAATGTAATAAACACAAATGGACAAGGGTGCAAGACACAAACTGACAATCCAAGGACACAACTTTAGGCACGGAGTGAAGAAACTTGTGGATTTTTCTCCAGCGATTATGAAAAATTTCAGAAAAAGCCAACAGCGAAGAGGATGTCTGTTGCCTGTGAACTGAATGTTCTGATGTTATTCCATACACACTGACAGTAAATGGAAAAGGGACGTGTTAGAAATGGGATTTCTGGTTGGCTAGGGCAAGCGCCTAAGCCAGGCAGAAACCACCACTCTAGTCAGGGCAAGGGAGTTACACACCAAAGATAACCCCTGCTCACCCCCTTGGTAGCTTGGCACGAGCAGTCAGGCTTATCCCAGAGGCAATGTGTAAAGCGTTTGCGCAACACACACAACAGCAGCGACACACTAGGCACACCACAAAAGAAACTCCACACAAGGTTATATCAAAAATAGCCTTTGTATTATCCATAAACACATTAGAATCATAATGACAATATGTACACTGTGCCACCTGGCACTAGGCAATACTTCACAGGGGATTATATACATGACAGAGCCAATCGGGCCACCGTCAGAACCATTAGAACAGGTAAGTAATGACACAACCAGTGACTACTGGTAAAATACTGTACTTAGCGGAACATATTATGCATTAACTCATTAGGCATAAATCACATTTAGAAGTGTACTGTGGAAACGCTCCCTAGGCGCATACATCACCTCAGGCATAAACACATTATGCACACTCTCAGGGCCTTGCGCCCTCCCAGCACCTCAGGTGCTCACTGGCCTTCCTCTGGGGGCCTGTCTGGGCTGTCCCAAATGCCCTCTGTCCCAAAAGTCAGGGCTCGATAATCATAGGGCCTTCCACCAGGCCCTCCGGCTGCCAATGCAGCAGAGAAATGTGCGTGATGCACAGGGGTGCGGGGGGTGCATCTCACCCCTACCTCGTTATAAAAATAAGCAGGCCCCCGTCGTTGCAGCTGCCCACGCTCTCCCAGTGCAGCTGGGAAAATCAGCCTTGGCACCACAGTGCCTCTCAAGCCCCACTCCGGGACTCTAAAACAAAGTGCCCCCTCGTTGCAGCTGCCCGCGCTCTTGCGGTGCAGCTGTGAAAAAAAAAGCACTGTCACCAACTGTGCTTTGAAAGCCCCCTTCACCGGGGCTCTTCTGGTGCCACTTACGGCACCAACACTGCTCAAACTTCAGCCCCACTCACCGGGGCTTCTTGTGTGCAGGTTCCAGGCACCGACAGTGAGCCTGGCAGAACCCCGCTCACGGGACCTCTCCTCACGTTGCCAGGTCTCCTCACTGGAGCCGTCAATCCCCGGGGACCCGCCTCTCTCTCTACGAGACGGGGGGAGGGGGAAATGGAGCCCGCAAGGCTCTGACTCCTTTGGCAACACGCGGGGCTCCCACCGGCACACGGGGGCCCCGCCTTCCTCCAGGCACGATCTGCCTGACTTCCGCGAGGCGCTGCCTCGCCTCCGGCTGGCTGTCAGCTTCCTTTTCCTGGCCATGCCCACAGTCAGGCAACGGGCGCCTGGCTTCTGGGTCGCTTGTGGCGGCGGCTCTTTTGTGCATCAAAAGGCGGGGTAGGCTCCCGCTCCATGGCTAGGCAGCACGGGGGTTCCCCACGCCGGGATTCCCTTGGAACACTTTTGCAGCCCAGCGCTGCAGGGCACAAGCGCTCCTCTCATCCTGGCACCAGCAATTAAGATGTAGCGCTCACGAGGCGCTGGGTCTCAGTCCAGAGAGGTAGAGCTTGGGCAAAGCTGGGCCCAGGCAGGCCAGATCACAGGGCCCTCCAGTAGAGGGGCAGTCCCTCGTGGCGGTTCCTCCTGGGGCCCAGCAGGTACAAACAAGCACCCAAAACAGCACACTCACATGGGGTCACAGCCCCAATATTTATACTGTTTGTCTTTGTTCTGCCCTGGCACAGGGCTTGGGGAACCAGTCCCAACTGGTTCTGGGGGGTACTGAAGCACTTTGTTTACAGGGCTTCCACCCTCCTTTGTCAGGTTGGGCTCTGTCCTCAGACACACCACAGGGGGGCAAAGCCAGCATTGAACCAGGCAGGCACAGACCCATTCAGGGTCAGGGGCTACTCCTCCCACTACTCTAAATGTAGATCTGCCTATTCAGCCTAGCGCTGACTCACCCTGCCCCTCTGGAGCCACACACCTCACCAGCCCCTGTCACTCCAGAGCCAGACATGCAATACACATCTTGCAGGCAAAGGCACATAGCACACAGAAATGCCAACTTCTAGAAGTGGCATTTCTAAAATAGTGATCAGAAATCTGGGCACACCATTACGCAGCATTTATTATCACTATTCCAAACATACCAAACTTGACCACGCTGCTCCTCTCATATCAGGAATTACCACTGAAACACTTATCAGGGAATCCCCAATGCATTCCTATGAGAGGGCAGCCTCACAGCAGTGAGAAACCAAAATGGCTGTTTGTCACTACCAGGACACGTCACACACTTAAGGTACATGTCCTACCTTTTACCTACAATGCGCCCTGCCCATAGGGCTAGCTAGGGCCTACCTTAGGGGTGACTGACATGCAGTAAAAGGGGGATCACAGACGTGGCAACCACTTTGCGTGCCACGTCACAGCGGCAGTAAACTGCGCGCACAGGCCCTGCAATGGCAGAGGCCTGAGACAGGTTTGAAAGGCTACTTCAGTGGGTGGCGCAAGCAGCGCTGCAAGCCCACCAGTAGCATTTAATTTACTTACTGGCCCCGGGTATATGAAATACCACTTTACTGGGGACTGATAGGTAAATTAAATACGCCAAACAGGTGTAGACCAATCTTACCATGTTTACCACAGAGAGCACACGCACTTTACACTGGACAGCAGAGCTAAAGTGCCCAGAGTCCTAAAACCACCAACACCAGGTCAGAAAAAAGACTAGGAGGAAGGCAAAAAGTTCAGGGATGACCCTGCAAAAAGGGCCAATTCCAACAGGACACCTTCTAGTTTTCTCTTTTTTTTTGGTTTCTACTCTGGCAGTGTCCTGGCTTCTCGTGTGGTACTGTCCTCCTGAGCGGGTTACATTTGTGGCCAGTTCACCTGGGGTGCCATTTTTGATATCCTTGAGGTAGCAGGTCTTAAAGATGATGCAGGCTTGGAGAGGCAGCCAGGGCAGTTCCTGCAGGGTTTGGTTGATGTGGTAAAATGTGTCAGGCCTTTCATTAGATGTGATGCAGCGCGTGGTTTCAATGGGGTTATCTTTGTGTTGGAGAGGCCGTGGAGTAGGGCATTGCCACAAGTCCAGATGTCAGAGGACCACGGATTCTACAATTGCTCAGAAGTTAGTTTCAAGAAGGGAAGGCTTTGCTTTCTTCAGAATGAGAGGTGGTACCCTTTTGTTTTTTCACTCCCAGAAGTATGGACCGGTTCTATGGACTTATCTTTTCATCCTTCCAAGGTCGACACATTGTTTGCAATTGAGTTGTGTTAAAACAACAAAAATAATCCAATGACCTAGAGAAAGTTCAGTTTGTAGTGCGAGCTATATGAAAGCTGATGGTATCTAGTGAACAAAAATGCTGTGGGTGAATAGATAGCGACACAGAGTGCTGCTGTTCTTCCAAAGCAGCCCACTCAGGATTTGTATCCCTTCTTCCACAGGTTTACAGCCTCTCCTGGGAGCTCCTGCCACCAGTTCGAGCCAGGGGCATCAGTCCAATGCTGCATGCACCCTGTGCATCTCACTAACATACTGGAAGAACATCACAGTGCAACCCACTGGAAAAATGCGCTTCAGGATTCACGGTCACTGACATATGAATGTGACATCTACTTGAGCCGCCGTCTGAAGTACGGACGCCTCACACCAGTGCACCAGGCTGGGGCACAACGAAAGCAAAATATGCACTGTCTTCAGTGCTTTAAGTGGGCCGGGTGCCTCCGGGCTTCAGACGCATCAGTAAAAAAAACTGACATTGAAAAAGGGTCATATCGGGCCCTATTTTCATGTCCGGAACTTTACAGGCAACAATCCTAATCGATGTCTGTTTAACCTGTTAATCCCTGTGAGGGACGCTGTCCATGTTTAAATCTCACTTGTTTTACTTAATCTTGCACTAAGAGTGTTTGCTTTTTTCAACGTTATGTTTCTATAGTTCTTTTTTGTGCAGCATAAACTCTCATATAGTGCTTAATGTGAACAGAGACGACCCTAGGTGTCTTTGTAAATTCAGGCTGTGGGTGGCTGTGAGATATGGGAGCCTAAGGGGTCCCATCACATTTTGCAAGGGGTGGCTTCGTTTTGTGTAACGACACTGCACACAACAATAACACTGGGGCAGGGCGCCACACACACCGGGGCACGAGAGACTCTTATAACGGAAAGGAAGACATTGCACTGTGGCAATGAGAAAGGAAAGGGGGGGCCGCTCGGCCCCCACGCACGTATGGCGGGGCGCCGGCCCCTTCCTCCCCCTGCACTCTCGGTGGTGGGCGTGCACCTCCGCCGCGTCTTGAAGACGCGGCGGGCGCGCCCACCGCCGATTGGTGCTGGCTCCTGCATTGACCCGGAAGCAATCCAATTGCTTCCGGGTCAAGGGAGAGCCAGAGTGGGCGGACCAGTTGTAACTGGTCTGCCCCCAGAGGGGTTAAAAGGCCGGGGAGCGCGGGAGGCGCCTCTTGTTCCCGCACTCCCCAGGCTTGCCCCGCGCCTCGTCAAGGCGCAGAATATCTTTGGGCGGAATAATCTTTTCTTTTGTTTGCAGGTTTGGGAGCGATCCGGGCGCTGTCTAGGGGAAGGATCAGCGCGTGGGGACCGGATCGGCGGATCGAGAGCTGTGGGCCCGGTTTTTGGTTGAATCGAGGCGGACGAGGAGAGCGATCTACGCGCTTCCTGGGAATCAGTCGGATCGTGCTCCCTGCTGCCTCATCCCCCTGCCCGCGCAGACTCTGCCTTTGACTGCAGCAGGCCCCCGGTTCTCAGAGCTACAGAGACACAGTTTGTAACAGAGGGCGAAGCAGGGTGGGCAGGGGCAGCACACGGATGGGAGACCACAGGGGCAGATAGGCAATTTAGGCAAATAATTGCAGGCGAGCAATGTGATTGTGATAAATAGGAGATGTGAGGTGGTGGTGGCACTGTTTTAGTGAGGGGTGATCTGCTAATAAGCGCAAGTCGGGGTGGACAAGGTATTTAACGGGGGGGTGTTGGGACCGGCTGCACACATAAAAAAAAAAAAAAAAAATAGGGGCCTTTTGAGAGATTTGGCAGTGCTATACCCTAATTTACTTTTCACCCTAGGATCTCGGTAACGCGACTGAGCCAAAGGAGAGTGGCGCGGTGGACGACGCGATCCAGGGACACAGGCAGGCCTGCATTTCACTGCTTCTGTTGGTCCGCCGGGCTAGAGTGCGCTCGCCCAACACCCAGGTTAGCTGGTGTGTCGCGGTCACAGTTGCGTGGTGCTTACGGCCTGTCTGTGTACCTCCAACTCGGGACAGGTAAACACCAGGCAGGCCCTAGTGGGCGCAGAGACACAGCAGGGCTTTCAGTGTAGGGGGTAAGTGCAGGTGGTGTACCTGTTGCAGGGATGACTAGTGGACGTGGCGCTAGGCGCTCCCGCATGGAGCATATGCTGGAGGGCATGATGCGCAAGATGACAGCTATGGACAGGAGATGGGGGAAGGTTGACCAGATAGGCAAGAGCATGGCAGAGCTCAGACAAAGGTTCGACGAACAGGTTGGGCCATCGGGGAGACCCAAGCGAATAATTGTGCCCCCGCAGCCCAGGGGGGATTTGGATGCGTTGCCCAAGCGGGTCAGGGCCAAGAAGGGTAGCGGTCGGGTCCCCAAGCCACACGAAGAGGGGGGGCCTTCTGGGGTGGTCCCTGAGGGAGGGCTTGGACCGCCGGTAGCTCCTATGCCCGCTCCCATAATCCCGACAAATCTACCGGTGACACCGGCTCCGGCCTCACCGGCGCCAGTACCAAACATAGTGCCTCAGGTGGTCCCAGCGGTAGTCCCGGTGGTACCCGCGCCGATTCCGGTACCCGGCTCGGGATCCCCCATGCCAGTTACAGCACCCCCAGTGGTTGGTCGGGTACCTCCAGAGCTGGCAGCGCAGATAGCGGCTTTACTGCCTTGGCTAGGGATAGGTGGTGTCATAAGGTTTCTGCACATACACAGAGCTATGCACAGGAAAATGGGACCCCGGAATACAGTGGTTTGCCACCATATACCGTAGCACCCAAAAACCCCAACCCAACTAGCTTAGCATCCCATTAGCACCCAAGTACTAATGTTTGGACAACCCAGAACACGGTATCTTTATCTCAGGACTCACAGAAGCAAGAACACTCTTTCGCCACTCACTCGTACTTGTCCACAAGATGCGTAGGAAGAGACACTGGATAGGTTAAAATGTTTATTCCAACTTACGTGCTCTAATATACAGTACACGTGTCAGTACTAATAGCATAATGCATATGACTAATATAAGCAGCATGGTTACAATTCCATAGAATACAAACGGGGAAAGCATCTCAGAGCTCAGTGGATAAACGTATAAATAACATTACCACCCTCCCCTTGCAGTAAGATAGTTTATTATAAAAATAGAAGACCTCTGGGCTTTGACTAGCGAACCCCCATACCTCAGTCTCTAGATGCAAAATTACATCAGCAGGACATCATAGCTCTTCTCACTGAAAAGGATTTCTTCAAGTGTTTTAAGCGCTAGTAAACCACAGTATTAAAAGCATACCAAATTCTTCATGGCAATTGCACATAATGTTATGTCTGGGTGCGCGAGACTGGCCATATCAGGAAGAACCAAAATACATTGTTATGCGACCTTGTACATGTTTGTGCAGACTGAGCCCAAAAAGGTGAACAACAGAAAATGCAGACAGTGCAAAAGAACTTGGCACGAGCAAAGGGCGAGGGAGACCCGGCTCAGTGTAACGTGCGCAAAGAAAAGCAGCATGGCAGCCAGGCCTAGGCCAACATAACAAGGCAGGTAACAATCCACAAGACACCCTCCCCTGGACAGTCCGGCGTCCAAGACAGAGGGCAAACAAAAAAATATATCCAGTAGAGCACAGGGAGCGCCCAAACGGCGAAAAACAAGTCAATCCATGAAAGTGTAAGTGCAGAAAAAAGCCATACCCTCCAAAAGTTCATCATTGGAATTGTCAAAGAACATAGATGCCATCCAATCCATGAGATCAAAAGAGCAGGAATGCTCCTCAACAAAGGGAGCATCCAGAAGCAATGCGGGACAACTTGCGTGATAAACGAAACAGCTTTGTTGTAGGAGCTCCTGGGCAGCCGCCCAGATATCCCATTGCGCCAAAATCCCCAGTGCAGCCGCACGCGCCATACAGCCAGCAACGGAACAGTCCTGCTCATGGGCCTCTAAGGGACCCATCAACTGAACAAAATCCGGAACAGACAATGACGAATTGGAGAGGCAATAATCCAGAGTCCAGGTGAAAGGACAGCGGACACAAGTCATCACAGGTTGCACGCAAGTGAAATACGCAAAGCGAAATGAAAGAGTATATGACACACTCAGTGTCGCCAATGGCAAGACACCAAAACCGGCCAAAAGTCGCTCACGGAGCAGCTGGAGGCGTTCTGGATCGAGCAGGTCCCATCGGGGAGCAGCCATTGCGCAGAAAGCAAATTAAGAGCAAGACACCAGCCGCTAAAGCGAGGATCAATGGGAAACCGCCAAAGACACTGGAAAAAATAGAATGTATGAAAGCCGGGATGACACCAAAAATAGTTTGGAAGGAGGACACCAAGCCCGACCCCACAACCTTAAAAAAGTGTACTAGGCCTTCAGTGTTAGATGCGTTAAAAATTCGATGTATTAACTCCCCAAAATGTTGGGGGAGATTAGTGTTTAAAAGGGCCTGTATTTCACTGTGGGTACTCGCCACCTGGAGAATGAATGTCTCCCGGGCGGACGTGAGCATAACTTCCTCGTTTAATAATAGTGCCTTTATTCTGCTCAGTCTATTGAAATCTGCCTCCATGGTAGGGATGGAAGGCCAAATAGAGATATCAACCTTGCCATGAGGGGGAGGAAAAAGCACATTTTTGCAGCAGACAACCCTGTGCGAAACTGTTACAATGTAAGGAATGCCAGCCTGCAGGCCACAACAGTTTTCGTTATTTAAAAGTAAATAACTACCATTGGAAAGGAGAGTGAAAGTAGGTGAAATAACAGGAGCAGGAATACCTTTCAGCACACAAGCAAGATTAGGAGAGGAAACGCTACATGAGCCATGCAATTTAATGTGTTTACAAATAAGCGAATGACCCATAGTCGAGTCGCAGTACTCCCCGTGAGAAAGACTTCCTTGCCGTCCCGAAGGCATTTATACATGAAAGGCAAGGACCAGAGTTCATGCAGGAAAGCACTGCCCAATGGCCGGTAACGGCCCACAGGATAATGTTTCATGCACGAGTCAAATTCAAACAAGGAAAAAGGTAAAACGATAACCCCATGAACTAGCCATACAGCAGAATCGAGTTCTGCAACAGAGAACGGCAAAGGATCCACCTTTTCGATATGTAATAGAGTGTAAGTTGCATCTTTCATGGACATAAATTGCTGTTTGTCAGTTAAGTTAAAAGGTAGAAATAAGGCAGAGGTGTTCAAAAATGCCAAGGCACTTTACCTAACTTAAGTGTTTGTAAAGTCCATGCAAACTGCATAACTGAGCGCAATTGATTCTGACCATGATATAACACAGAAACATCATCTTGTACAATATCAACAACAGAGGACACAATATTCTCTAAAGTGTAAATGCGAGAAGACAGGGTATTAATGCTATTGTCAACAACAGCAAGCACCTTTTCCATATTTGCTTGATCTATTTCCCGAAGACGGGAAGCAGCTTCCATTTGTGATAGCTTCCAGAGTTCATTATACGTTTCATAAATGAATCTCTTAGGTCGGGGACCACGAGGTCCCAAAACAAAGTCGGACAGATCAATATTGCCTGTAAGGAGGGACAAATGTTGTTTAACAGAATCAAGGGACGAATGTTGCAACCATTGTTTGCATAATTTACCAACAGAGTATGTAGTGACAGTACGGGCATCAGTAAACCGCGGATCAGGCCTATTCTGTGTGTAGCTAGCACCAGTATCATGAAAACGCATTTGACATGCATTAGATGATATAGGCCATACTAACCAGGGTGACTGAACCAGCTCAGAAACATTAAACGAATTATTTTGTAACATTGCCTGCAGGGACACGAGGGACAGATTGAATCGTGAGCTTTCATTTGGAAAACTCGATAGGGATGGTATTGATGGCGTATTCAATTGTTTAGTGGTTGCTAGGCCCCAACATGTAGTCTGATAAATGGAAACATTTAGGAACATAATTTGGGTAGGGATGAGGCAAGCACGATGCAACGCCTCGGTTCCCTGTACCTGCCATGGCTTGGAGCCCCAAATAGATTTTAAATCCACTGTATTATCCCAGTACTCATAACCACCCACAGCTAGGGCACTCAGAAAGGAACCTGAATAAAGCAATTTGGTGTGTGTCAACATAATTTTCTGAGTTGATGTGTTATTAAGTCTAAAATAATAGGATGCAGGGTTCGACCGATTAAAATCAGTAAAATAATTAAACTTATTTCGAAGAGTTTGAGAGCTACCTGGCAAGGGGTTTGGACAATGTTCCCATTGGGTATAGTTAACAGAACTACGCAGGGCACTGGGCTTATGGAGAAAATGATTACCCCAATGTTGGTAACAATACAAATCGGCATAATTAGCAGAATTCATATATAAATCTTCAGCATTAAAAGATGCATAATATTTTAAATCGGCAAACAATGCTTCAACGGCATGCACATCCCAATCATCAGAATGAATATTATTTTGTACTACATCACCCATTGAAACACGAAGGACATTAGGTACATTAATAATTTCCGTCGGACCATGGATTTGATAGTTCACTGCATCCCATACGATGCCATCAGCAACTGGGAAGGCTGAAATGTTCACAAATGTGTGGTCACGCTTCATGATGTGAGACGAGGAATGAGGAGCCAAAGTTCCAGAAACATAGTCTACAGCAGAGCGTTCAGGTAAATAGTGACCATTGATTAGTAGAAAAAACACTGTGACAAAGCCAATGGACATGAACAAAAATATCAAGAAAAGTACCAACCAGATGTATGTCCAGGGGGAATCAAAAAATTGTCTCTAAACCAGGATATAAAAATACTGAACTTGGATGGAACTTTTGAAGATGTGGAATCCGAATCAAAGGAATAACGAGTCGGGCTTAGTGGCGTTGTTGGCTGATGTGCCACCGATTCTGATGCAGGATAAGTATACTCGTCCTCGTCGATATTGGTGGAGAGTTGGGGATCAATCGTAGTTTCAGGCAAATCAACCATCTCAATTACAGCATCAGCGATCGTTCGTGCAGATGGACTATCAAATCCATGGTCTGATGACGTCAAGGATGTAGCCCATTGTATCCAACGGGGATGCATTGCTTTTGAGTTCGGTACACTTGCCTTTGTTACTGCCTCCAGGGCAGGACAGGGTGTTACCACCAGTATCCGCTTTCCCTGTGCTAGTGCGCGTTCTTTCAGAATCGCCATTTGCACTGCAGTTAGAACTTTTTCGACAGATGTAAAGCGCAATTCAGCGGAAGTGTACAGATGTGACTTGTATGCGATGGGTACTGTATCACCTTCATTAAAGGTTAAATAGGTGAATCCCACCGCCCCCGGAATTATTCTAATCACCAGGTTTGTGTGGTTATCACGAGTCAAAAGATATTTAGACTCCAAAAGGTCTGTCTGCAAAGACTGCAGAATTGAGGTATGCTCAGGCAGCCAGCAAGACCTTGAATAAGTAGGTTGTATCAAAGCATACAAAGGCTTGATACGCTGGGCATATTCGGGAATGTAAGTACGCCCGAAATTCAAGAAACCCAGCAAAGACTGAAGTTTCTTCAGAGTATTTGGGGGCACAAATGTGCACATTTTTCCAAGAAATGAGGGGCTAAGCCCTTACCTTCGTTATTGAGCTCATAGCCCAAGAACAGAACGGTAAATTCAGCAATGTGTGACTTAGCAAAGTTAAATTTGTAACCCTGCTCCGCAAATTCAAGAATAATGCGGTCCACACGGGACAGATGCTGATATAACTCGTCGTCTGTCAGATAGATGTCATCAACGTACGAACATGCGTCTTGATCAATGTCATTTAACAAAGAAACAACACGGGCGGCGAATATACCCGGACTATTTTTATAGCCCATGGGTAAACGCCGGAACTGGAATAATTTACCACCGGATGTGAATGCGGTCCATTGACCACTCTCCGGGGCTAGGTTGTGAGTGTAGAACCCGTTTGAAAGGTCAAGTGTCGTTTTGTATTTTTTACGAACAAGACTGTCTACAAGCGCAGAACTGTGTGTATTTTGCACCGCAAAGTTCCGACAATGAGTATTTAAATGCCGGTAATCCAAAACTAAGCGGTACGATCCATCGGGTTTAGAAACCACGAAAAGGGGATTGTTCATAGGTGATACGCATGGTTCAATTACTCCCTGATATTCCAACTGTGTCAGAATTTCGGAGACGGGGCCTTTTGCCTGCCGTTTGATGGGATATTGGGGTTGTGGCTGCGGTAGTGACCGCAAAGGTATTGCATGGGGAGGTGATTCTTCATCCCATCCCACATGGTTGCGGTATAACGCTGGTGCCAGGTACACAGCCCACTCAGCTGCAAGTGCTTCAGCTTTGTCTTTTGGGACATGCCTTGAAAAGCTTGGAAGGATTACCTCCTCTCCTTTATGTGCAGCTAAAACGAATGGGGGTGGCCAATCCACCTCTGCTAACAAAATGTCATATGAAGAGGTTAGATTTTCCCAAAAAATCCCTTTTATTTCACGCGGTATGTCACCTTCAATTTGTATGACTAGATTATATAGTCTGTCAGGGGGTGCCACTCTCGTGTCAGCTGTCTCTACAGTAACGAATGTTTCAGTTGCTGTCGCCTCCATATGAGGACGTAGCGCCTCCCGCACTATGGTAACTTCCGCGGCGCTGTCTAGGAGGGTCACTGCCCACGTCCAATTCTGGAGTCTCGTTCTCACGGTCTGAGGCATATTTCGCTGTAACAGCGGCAACTTTTTTCTTCTGAAATTGCGGTCGAGGAAGATGAAAGTCTTCTGCTTTCCCTCTGACTTGTTGTCGAGGTTGGTCTCGCTCCTGGGGAGCCTCTCGGCCCCTTCCTCTATCTTGCCGTCCTCCTCCACCAGCCTGTGACGACGTCTGGGCCTGTGAAGAACGAGGAGAACGCGTATCAGAGCTCTGAAACCTTTCTGGTGATTTAATCCTTGACCTATCACGTAAATCATAAGTACGTTCAGAAGAAACCGAAACTGGGGAAGCGCCTCTCGACCCCGGCTTCTTTTGTTGCTTACCCTGTTTTTTCTGTCTCCAACTTTTTTAGTGAAGACCGGTTTTTAATCTTTCTCAGATGCACTTTTTGTTTGTATAACTTGTGTTTGCGATTGAGTTTGCATTTTTACAAAAGGCTTGTTGCCTAGGCTATTTCTTCCAATTGTTTTATAAGCCCGGGCTATTATTTTCGGTAATTCGCGAGGCCTGTCCAACTCTGGGACCAAAGCCAAAGCATTCGCTACTTGAAAGTTCATAGCATCGCCCTTGACATTTCCAAGGATCAGCTCAGCTACTACATCAAACACTCCCACTAGTCTCATCCCTAATTCCACAGCCGCTTCAGGGCCATGTTCATCCTGTACTTTTTTAATTACAGAGGGTAGAACCGTCATGGAAGGAGTTCCAAAACATTTTGAATAAACTGCTGCGAATACCTTACCCCAGTTTTCACATGATGTCAAATCGGGGATTATGTCTTTTGGCAAACTTATCGTGAGGATGCGATGTTTATCTACTGGGGATGTATGTGGAAACACTGCTTCTATCTGATCGAACTTTTCTGCAAGCCAGTAAGGATAGTCGTCCTTATTTTGTGGACGTTTGCCCATCACAGAATTTACCATGACAGGACTTATAGTCACTCCAGCTGCAATAGCTGGTTGGCCTGCGACTACAGGAGCAGCTCCATGGAGGCTACCTGTAACGTATGTCACCAAGGCTCGATGCACTCGCACCAATTCGGTATGCATAGTGCGCAGTTCCGCAAGCGGTAATGCCAGATAATTTGGATGCGGGGTATACCCGGCCAATACAGGCCAAGTGGCCCCCTGAATTGACAAGGGGCCTAAACGAACTGCGGTAGTTGGTTGTGGTAGGGCGCCATTAAACCAAACACGGTGCTGCCAAGCCGTGAGAGGTACTTCAAGAGCAGTATAGGGTCGATAGGCAGCAGGAACAGCGGTGGGCTTATATTCATGAAACAGCTTATCACCTGCATCCACCGCTTCAAAAGTGATCCAAGTGTAAAACACTTCAAAGTGATAAGCCGGATCGGCTTGAACCACAAAGACCAACTCGACCCCTGTATCGGGCACTCCATACACAGCTAAGTGGTCTCGGAGTGCTCCTCGACTATGTGCAGCTATCGCCACACCAGCCATTACTAAATAATTATATTCGACAACCTAACAGGGAGCACAAAAATGGGTCTGTTAACTAACCTTTTTTAATAATATCAAGCTTGAAAGAACCTATAAAACATTCAATATAGGAGGTATCACCGTCACATACGCCTCCGGAAGCGTACGCGAGGGGTTTGTGGACAAGCACAAGTACTACTCAAGCGTCTCGCAGATAAGCAGCCCCACGTTGGTCGCGCCATGTCATAAGGTTTCTGCACATACACAGAGCTATGCACAGGAAAATGGGACCCCGGAATACAGTGGTTTGCCACCATATACCGTAGCACCCAAAAACCCCAACCCAACTAGCTTAGCATCCCATTAGCACCCAAGTACTAATGTTTGGACAACCCAGA
This sequence comes from Calotriton arnoldi, assembly GCA_963921515.1. Classification (NCBI taxonomy): domain Eukaryota; kingdom Metazoa; phylum Chordata; class Amphibia; order Caudata; family Salamandridae; genus Calotriton; species Calotriton arnoldi. Next base: position 926,698 of record CAWUFW010004521.1, read on the forward strand.
ACACGGTATCTTTATCTCAGGACTCACAGAAGCAAGAACACTCTTTCGCCACTCACTCGTACTTGTCCACAAGATGCGTAGGAAGAGACACTGGATAGGTTAAAATGTTTATTCCAACTTACGTGCTCTAATATACAGTACACGTGTCAGTACTAATAGCATAATGCATATGACTAATATAAGCAGCATGGTTACAATTCCATAGAATACAAACGGGGAAAGCATCTCAGAGCTCAGTGGATAAACGTATAAATAACATTACCACCCTCCCCTTGCAGTAAGATAGTTTATTATAAAAATAGAAGACCTCTGGGCTTTGACTAGCGAACCCCCATACCTCAGTCTCTAGATGCAAAATTACATCAGCAGGACATCATAGCTCTTCTCACTGAAAAGGATTTCTTCAAGTGTTTTAAGCGCTAGTAAACCACAGTATTAAAAGCATACCAAATTCTTCATGGCAATTGCACATAATGTTATGTCTGGGTGCGCGAGACTGGCCATATCAGGAAGAACCAAAATACATTGTTATGCGACCTTGTACATGTTTGTGCAGACTGAGCCCAAAAAGGTGAACAACAGAAAATGCAGACAGTGCAAAAGAACTTGGCACGAGCAAAGGGCGAGGGAGACCCGGCTCAGTGTAACGTGCGCAAAGAAAAGCAGCATGGCAGCCAGGCCTAGGCCAACATAACAAGGCAGGTAACAATCCACAAGACAGTGGGATGTTACCTTCTTCAGTGGGTGCCAGGGAGGTGGGAGAGGACCCCTCGGCGGAGGCCCAGAAAATGGTAGCAAAGATCATGATTGCGCAGGGTGGCGGGGGGGGCCAAGCGCGCCCTTTACTCCACAAGCAACATGTTCGGGCAGCGACTCTGGAAAGGACAAGATTGTTGAACCAACGCGACCCGCAGAAAGTGGTAAGGAGGTGGCATTACCAGTGCTGGGGGAAGGGACAATACCCTCCAGGAGGGAAAATCTGGCTCAACATGTGACACAAGAAGTGAAGGATTTGATCTGGGCGGGAAAATATGTCAATATGTTTTCCTTGCTAGTTGATAACAGAGAAATGGAGTATGCTAGGAAACAGAAAGACTGGATGTTGCCTAGCGAATGGCGGGGTGAAATGGCGAGATTCAGGGTGGAGGAGACATTGATCAACTGGATTAGAGCTTTTTCTGTGTTTATGGCAATTACAGCCGAGCGCTTCCCGAATTTGCAGGCCGAAATGGCTTGTTACCAGAGTAGGATCACAACTTTCAGCGAGAAATATGGAGGGGATGGGTGGAAGGAGTACGACACTACTTTCAGGAAGGCTAAGGAGTTTGACCACGCATTATCATGGGATAGAGTGGATTCAATTTCATGGTATGGCCAGTTTACGGCATGGAGTGCGGGGCCAAGCTGGAGCAAAAGCTACCACTCCAATCATCAGCAGCCCTTTCGGTCACCTCAGGGGGGTGGCACAGCCACTAAGACGGGGAGCAGTGGTGGGCGAAAAGGGGTGTGCTGGGATTTTAACAAGCGTACATGCACCAGGACACAGGGCACTTGCAAGTTCAGGCACGCATGTTCCATTTGTAACCATCCTTCCCACCCAGAAACAGTCTGCCGCAATAAAGGTAACGCCTCAGGAAACAGGGGAAGAAAGAAGCAGGATTAGGGGAGGAGGCCGGTCTGGTAGCTCATTCACCCATTGACGTTCTGGCTATGACTCCTTGGCTGAACAGGTACCCTGACCATGCCTCGGCGGCGATGTTGCACGAAGGATTTTGGCAGGGCTTTAGGATCCCAGCGGTGGGATATACCGGAACACCAGAATGTAGGAATCAACTCTCAGTTAAGCACAACCCAGATGTGGTGGCGGCAAAAATAGCTAAAGAGCTGCGCCTGGGTAGGATAGCGGGGCCGTTTAATGACATCCCTGTACCGAATTTTGTTTGCTCGCCCCTCGGCGTGGTCCCCAAAAAGGAGGAGGGCGAGTACAGGCTCATTCATAACCTATCAGCACCTAGGGGCGCATCATTAAACGACGCCATAAATGAAGACATTTGTAGTGTTAAGTATGCGTCTTTTGACCAAGCAGTGGAGATGTTGAGGACTCTCGGACCGGGAGCCTTGATGGCCAAGTCGGACATTGAATCGGCTTTTCGGCTAGTGCCAGTGCATCCCCTAGATCAGCATCTGCTAGGTTTCTCTTTTCAGAACAAATTCTATATGGATATGTGTATGCCCATGGGTTGTTCTGTTTCATGCGCCTACTTTGAGAAATTTAGTTCCTTTCTGGAATGGGCTTTTAGGCAAACGTCAGGACACCTCCATGTCATGCATTACCTGGATGACTTTCTCTTTCTGGGGTCGGCGGGCTCACAGGAGTGTGGGTGGGCATTGCAGGAATTTTGCGTGCTCATGCGGGCTTTTGGGGTCCCGCTGGCACCCGGAAAGACGGTGGGCCCTGCAACCACATTGGAATTCTTAGGCATAGAATTGGACTCAGTGGAGGGTTGTTTCAGGTTACCCAAAGACAAAATCACGAAATTCAGAGCAGCTCTCCAGCAAGGTTTGGTCAAAGATAGAGTGACGCTCCAGCAGCTACAACAGATTGTGGGCCAGCTGAATTTCGCATTAAGAGTCATACCCATGGCACGCCCCTTCTCCCGCTCAATCTCGCAGGCCATGACGGGCCTGCGAGAGAAACACCATCACACTAGATTGCTGGCTGAGGTCCGCCAGGACATGCGTATTTGTATAGCATTTCTGGAGGGCTTCAACGGCAGAGTGGTGTGGTGCGGTCCCCCTACTACGTCGACAGAGTTAGGTCTATGGACGGATGCGGCAGGCAGTGTGGGGTTTGGTGCCATGGCTGGGGAAACAAGTGGGTGGCCCAACGGTGGCCGGTTTGGTGGGATGCGAGCGGCCTGACAGCTAATATCGGTTTCTTGGAGCTATTTCCAATATGGGTTGCATTAACAGTTTGGCCTGATCAGTTGTGTAATCGATCTGTAATCTTCTGGTCAGATAACATGACGGTAGTCGAATGTATCAACCAGCAGGCGGCACGATGTAAGTTTATACTCCGCCTACTTAAGGAGATTGTGTTGGTTTGCATGAAACTCAATGTACAGTTTAGGGCCAAACATGTCCCAGGGGTGTTGAATAACGCAGCCGATGCACTCTCTCGCTTTAAGATGCAGGTATTCAGGGAACACCTACCATCCGCGGAGGCGACGCCTGCACACTTCCCAGCAACACTCTGGCAAATTGGTGCCCCCAGCTACAGAACCTCGTGGCAGCTAGCCTAGCGCCCAGGACCAGGACAGCTTACGAAGGGGCGTTTTTGTCTTATTGCTCCTTTTTGGGACGGGACTGGGCAGAGAAATGGGAGCATGAGGAGAATTTCGCTAAGTACCTAGATGCATTACATAAGGAGGGGCGCTCAGCAGCAACAGCTAGCAGACACAGGGCGGCCGTGTCTTTCATGGCACAACTCAGGGGGGCCAGAGATCCCACGAATAGTTTCGTCGTGCGGAAGGCACTAAAGGGGTGGCGGCGCCTGCAAGCAACCGCCGCAGATTCCAGGCAACCGATAGGTTTAGAACGGCTGGCATCATTATTGAATGCCTTGTCTGACACCTGCAGTTTGTATGGGGAAGTACTCTTGTTCAGAGCCGCCTTTACTTTGGCCTTTTTTGGGGCATTTCGGGTAGGGGAACTGGTGGCTAGCAGCAAGCAGGACATGCTGGGGTCTCCGACTGGAACACACAAAAATATTGGGCGATGTGCTGTTGATTACCATACGTAAATCAAAAACTGACCAGGAGGCCCGGGGGACGGGCTGGTACTCCATCGGGCACGGGCTAATCCTTGCTGCCCAGTGTTCCACGTAGAAGCCTTTATCAAACAGCGAGCGGGCGCGAAGGAGGGAGCATTGTTAATGCATGCAGACAGTACCCCACTGACCAGGTTCCAATTCCAACGAGTACTGTCAATGACAATGGTCAGGGCTGGTTTCAATCCAAAGGATTTTGGGACGCATTCCTTCAGGATAGGTGCGGCCACCGAGGCGACTGCTAGAGGGTTGCATGCGAGCAGCGTGAAAAGGATTGGGAGATGGTCTTCCAACTGTTACAAACGTTATGTGCGGATGCACATGCTGTGAGGTGACAAGTAAGTTACGCTGACGCCTGTCTTGTTGTTTGCTTATATTTCAGTTTCTCGAGCCTGTCACGCAGGGCGGAAACGGTTGCCGGGTCACCAACAGCAAGCACCTTCAGCACGGCGGACACAGGAACGGAGGAAGGAGACACAAGTGGTATGGGTGGTTGGTCACTCATTTGTGAAGCGCGTTAAATCTGTTTTCTTTTCAGGTAGCTATAGACAGAGGGCGGAACAAGGAGGTTTCAAAGTTTCCATTCATGGTAGGGGGGGCCTATGCCTCAGTCAGTTTAGGGGGTTCTTTACAGAGTTGCTCAATGGCACACCCCGCCGCCCGCAGTAGTTATCCTACACCTGGGGGGCAACGATCTGGTGAAACTGGGCAGGAGGGTCCTGGTGGAGGAGATAATTTCGGAAGTAAACTGGCTAGCTAAAACATGCCAAGGCTGCACCATAGTGTGGTCTCAGATGATTCCTAGGCTCAAATGGAGGGGGGACTCGGTCAGGGCGTTGAATCACTCGGTAAAGAGGATCAACAACAAGATAGAGAAATTATTTCGGTCACCTCAACTACAGAATATACCACATGGGTGTATCAGGGGGGAACAGTTCTTCTTGCAAGACGGGGTCCATCTGACGGGGGCAGGTAACCAACTTTTTTTGGAGAACATTTTGGCATGGCTGGGAGGTTCTAAGTGGGCATGACCTTTCGGAAGAGGAGGATAGGGGGGGGCCAGATAGTCGGTCAACTATGCTGGCCTGTGGCGGTAAGGTCATGATCGGTGAGCAGTCAATTTAAGGTCCTTAGGGGCGTCACCATTCTTGAATGGGGTCGCCCAGGGGAGGGGCAAGTGGTCTCTCCCAGAACTCCAGGGGCGGTACATCCGCTTGGTTGGATGGGTGCGGGGGAGGGGGGAGTCACGCTTTCTTTGGGCTGGTTAGCCACCCCGAACGTGCACGATGACGTCATTAAACGGCGCAGAGTGCAAGGGGCCCCCCCTTTTGGGTAATGGAGTTCATGGAGCGTACGGGGGTAACCGGGAGGGGGGGAAGTACCCTCTCGGTAAACGGGCCCTCTGCGCATGCGCACTCATACGTGAGGGCGTAGCTGGTTAATAAGGATTTGACACCGGTCAGCGACCTTGCCGTAGACCCAAAACTAGGATATGCAGAAAAGTAATAAGTATGATGTTAGATTCGGTTAGGAAACACGCTGTATTAGACATTTGTTAAGGTTAGCCATTGATACCTGTCTACATTGATTGTAATCTAATGTCTAATTTTCTGCATAAAAATGCTTGTGTAAATATTGTTTATTTCAAATTTTAATTTGTTTTCATGTTTTAATAAATACGGCCGGGGGGTCGCGAGACCCCTCGCCTTCCAAAGAAAACTCCTCTCATGTCCAAATGCTTTAATTGTTTAACTGTGGTAGTGCGCAAGACGGAGGGGGATTGTCGGTAGTCCCTGACCATAAGGAAAGAGGGGGCCGCTCGGCCCCCCGCACGTATGGCGGGGCGCCGGCCCCCTCCTCCCCCTGCACTCTCGGTGGTGGGGCGTGCCCCTCCGCCGCGTCTTGATGACGCGGCGGGCGCGCCCCACCGCCGATTGGTGCTGGCTCCTGCATTGACCCGGAAGCAATCTAATTGCTTCCGGGTCAAAGGGGGGGAGCCAGAGTGGGCGGACCAGTTGTAACTGGTCTGCCCCCAGAGGTGTTAAAAGGCCGGGGGAGCGCGGGAGGCGCCCTCTTGTTCCCGCACTCCCCAGGCTTGCCCCGCGCCTCGTCAAGGCGCAGAATATCTTTCCCACCCACCAGCCCCTGAAGCAGACTCTTGTGTTTGTGTGTTGATTGTATCATTTTAGGTTCGTTTTCACTGTAGTTGTGAGTTGGTGTGAGTTTTTCCTTAGGCCTTTTTCCCGTTTACAGGCTGTAGTATCAAGTTATGGTTGCACAGTGAGGTTTTGTAAACTTTGTCCTTAGGCCTTTTCCCGTTTGCAGGTAACATAATTGTCGTATTTATTGATAGTCCTTGGTCAGGCGGTAAGGTCATGATCGGTGAGCAGTCAATTTAAGGTCCTTAGGGGGCGTCACCATTCTTGAATGGGGTCGCCCAGGGGGAGGGGCAAGTGGTCTCTCCCAGAACTCCAGGGGCGGTACATCCGCTTGGTTGGATGGGTGCGGGGGAGGGGGGAGTCACGCTTTCTTTGGGCTGGTTAGCCACCCCGCACGTGCACGATGACGTCATTAAACGGCGCAGAGTGCAAGGGCCTCCCCTTTGGGTAATGGAGTTCATGGAGCGTACGGGGGTAACCGGGAGGGGGAAGTACCCTCTCGGTAAACGGGCCCTCTGCGCATGCGCACTCATACGTGAGGGCGTAGCTGGTTAATAAGGATTTGACACCGGTTAGCGACCTTGCCGTAGGCCCAAAACTAGGATATGCAGAAAAGTAATAAGTATGATGTTAGATTCGGTTAGGAAACACGCTGTATTAGACATTTGTTAAGGTTAGCCATTGATACCTGTCTACATTGATTGTAATCTAATGTCTAATTTTCTGCATAAAAATGCTTGTGTAAATATTGTTTATTTCAAATTTTAATTTGTTTTCATGTTTTAATAAATACGGCCGGGGGGTCGCGAGACCCCCCGCCTTCCAAAGAAAACTCCTCTCATGTCCAATTGCTTTAATTATTTAACTGTGGTAGTGCGCAAGACAGGGAGGGGGATTGTCGGTAGTCCCTGACCATACTGGTACTCGTGCAGAGGAGGCCGGCACCAGGGCGGGCGAGACGCTGAAAGTGGGACAAGGGAGATACAGACGAGAACAGAGGAGGCCCTGACACAGGGAAGCTACTGACACAAGAACAGGGAAGTCTCCAGGAGGTGAGGAAAGTGTAATGAATCGGGAAGGCCTTGGACAAGAGTGACATGGATTCTGGGACAGGAAGAGATGGTCACCAGGACAGAAACGATCCTGACACTAGGACATGGAAGACTGCCTTTGGGACAGGTGAGATAGGTGAATCATCGACAATTGGGACAGGGCGCCATCCACATCGGAGCTCAAGAGACTTATAACTGGAAGGAAGACTGCACTGTGGCACGAATACTAGTGCAGAAGAGGCCGACACCAGGGCGAGGGAGGCACTAAAGGGGGAAAAGAGAGATACAGACAATAACAGAGGAGGCACTGACTCTACAAGAACAGAGAAGTGTCTTATACTAGGTGAGGGAAGTACAATGAAACAGGAAGAGTTTTACACTTGCACAAGGGGCAGCGCCAGGGGGAGATGGACACCAGGACAGAGACGATTCTGACTCTTGGGCAAGAGACAGTGCCATTGGGACAGATTAGATAAGAGAAATACAAACAAGGGGGAAAAGGTAAAAAAAAAAATAGGACAGTTTAAACACAAACGCTAGGACAGGTTTGGGCAGTCTACACCATGAGACTAGAATGCTGAAGCTGAAACAGTGATATTAGGACAATGAGAGATTTTGGGACAGAGAGATACATTCATGTGCACAGAGAAGCATGGTTTCTTAGCATAGGGCAAGGAGACAAGGGCACACGCATGGAAGACAGGAGCACCAGAAATAAGGAGACTCTTGGAGTGGGACAGGAAAACAAAATAGAACATGAACATATTTTAAATGGGACAGGGAGATTATGTCATTTGGGATACTGTTAAAAAGAAAATGGGAGAAACATCAGATATCTGCTCTTCGAAACTCTGATAATGGAGCAGGGTGATAGAGGTTTATACTTTGGGACAGTTAGTATAGAGACAATGGACAGAAGGAAATGGAAAGAGACAATTGCATTTGGAAACATATACAATGGAATGCAAAACAAACACCAACACTAGGGTAGAGAGACCTGGGTACTAGCAATGGGATAGACAAATCACTGACCGGAGATAGAGAAGGCACTGACACCAGGACAGAGAGATGTTGCCCCTGGGAAATGTAAGACCACGACTGGAGGAGACACTGAGTCTGATAGTCATCCAAACACCAGGATTGAAACATGTGCCTTGACATCTGGGCAGTGAAAGACGTCCACTAGGACAAGGAGAGAAGTCATAGTGATCAGGAAAAGCTGCAGCTGTGCACAGGACACAGAGGCACAGTAACAGAGGACAAAGGGACATTAGGACATAGGAGACATCAGCACTAGAAGAGGAGAAACACAGTCTGCAAAGTTCAGATATGGGCAGTAGAATAGGAATGTAATTGACATTGTGAGCAAAAGTGACATTTACAACCAGAGCCCGGTCACACCAGTGCTCACCCTATAGAGAATCCCAGAATCAAGCAGGATATGGAGAGCATGTTGTTACAGTGCATTTGTATTTTTGTGCATTTTAATAATGTGCAGAATGTAGCTTTATTCTTGAATGTATATGTGCAGCCTGTCCTAGTGCCCTTGCACTTGAAACGAAATTCCTATGATGTGTAGACGTGGACATTCCTGGCTTTTGATAAATAGGCCTCAATTTAGGCCTGTTGTTATCTTTTTCAAAATGGATATCTTTCCACCACACATTTTACTGTTCATCATTTCTGCAGCATACAGTCGAGCAGAGTCATGTTTGTATATTTCCATTGAGGTTGTTCTTGCTGTTCTCAATGAAAAACTTTCCATTTCGATCACAATAATGTTTTGTTTGAAGCATTTTTCACTAGCTGTTATTCCTTTACAACAGCAAACTGTTGTTCATGTAGTTTGTCCTGCCATCTCCAGATGACATTAGCATAGAGTGGGCAGAATCAATATGCTCAGGTAATATGGTGTCTTACACCACTGTGGTGTGATTCGCTGAGAATGTAACACTCTGGATCATACCACAATGATTTTGCAGTCCTAGTGATTTAATATGCGAAAATAGTTTATTTAAACCCTTGATTTTGGATGAGAGCCAGAAGACCTTCCGATGCTACTAGGATGCTGTCTGTTTCTCTATAGCTTTTGCTGCTCACTTGGGATTTAGAAATTTTCTATGATTTGCACATTATTTTGTAGTGTCCTATTCTAAGAGTCTTTATGGCATTGATTTTATGATTTTGCATTCATTATCTCTGTATCGAACCTTTAATTTTTTGTAATAAAACTTTTACATTTGTACCAGATTTAAAACTCACTTATTGAGTGGGCCTTTACTTATTTCACTACATTTGATATTGGTGTGGGACAGATTACCTCATGATTTTGAGGTTGAACACTATTCCAGATTCATCAATCTGTGGGCAAATATTTGAGATAATATTTTTGGGGTGCATAAATTTTGGGGCTCCTCGTGCCACAATTATACTATATAAAACACATAACAATGCAATATTATAAAAAATCATTACAAATGTATCCTGAGAACCCCAGGAGTTTGCAGATCATGTCCAGCTTATATGGAAAATTCCTCAGAAATCCTCTACTCACAAGTCTTGGATATATGTTGTCCAGTAGCGGCTCGTGGTGGGAGTGCTGCGGGGCGGTGGGGCAGGGGAGGAGCAGGGTGGGGGGTAGTAAACTACGGCATACGGCCGAACAGAGGTAAGTAAACAAATAAATAAATAAAACGAATTTCGTTGCGCGCGCTGCATCGCATTTGGCAATGCAGCGCGCGCAACGAAATTCGTTTTATTTATTTATTTGTTTACTTACCTCTGTTCGGCCGTATGCCGTAGTTTACTACCCCCATCCTCCTCCTCCCCCGCCTCGCCCCACCGCCCCGCAGCACTCCCACCACGAGCCGCTACTGATGTTGTCATAATGCATATTTTTCTTGACCTTTCATGCTTCTGAAAGGTAAGTACTGAATCAATTCATTCATAGCAGGAGACCCTGCTATTTGACCGAGGCCCGGTGGAGCTACCTGTTAGCTGAAGAGGAGATGGGCGGTGGATTCCCCCTCGGCCGTCACCTACCCAGCCGGACTTTGGGCAGACTTTTCTTCGTCTCTCTGTCGTATCCCCCTCCTTCCCATTCACCCTACCCCCTTCCCCCTCTACGCTCCTTTCCTCTCGTCTTCTATCCCTTTTATGTTTTTCTGTTGAGACCTAGCTATTTGACCGATGCCCGGTGGAGCTACCTGATAGCTGAAGAGGAGATGGGCTGCGGATTTCCCTCCCGGCCGTCACCTACCCAGCCGGACCTTGGGCAGACCTTCCCTTCGTCTCTCCGTCGTATCTATACCCTACCCCTTTTTCCCCTACCCCCTTTCCCTTCCTCACTCCATTTTCCTTTTCTTCCATGCTCCTTAAAAGTTTTTACTGGTATCTTTGGTAACTTGTAACTGATGTATGTTTGCAACTATGTGGAACCTTATGTAAAGCGCTCTGATACCTTCGGGTCTAGCCAGCGCTATATAAAACTCTTTAAATAAATAAATAAATGTGGTCTGCCCTCCTCTGTGCATGCCAGTGGCTCACTGTGACTTTGGTCTGAGTAGTTCAGATAAAAGACATTTCCTGCTCCCTAATAAGAACCTTACTTCTAATGCATCATTACCATACCCTCCAATGATGAACTCTCAGTGTAAAGCAATTGTTCTCCCAATTACGTGCACCTGATCTACCAAGGTGTCACAGTCTTTGTAGTTAATTAGTTTCACCCAAACAATAACCAGTTGGGTAGTCTTATACAAACTGTAAAATGAAAACTTAAAATTAGTCCAAAATTTAGATCTAAAGTAGTGCTATCTTACAAATTCAATTTTTTTAACAAATGATACGGGAAAAATATGACACCGTGTGTGCACTATACGCTACCTAATAATATTATTCACACCCTAGGCTGTACAACTTCTGTTTAGCAAGATTTATCTGGATCAGGCTTCATTCCTGGTTTAGAGATCCCTACTCGGCTAGTCTCTGTTCCCTCTCTTTTTTTTAAATTTTTTTTTTTAGTCCTCATATTTGACAAAGGCCGAGAGTGAGATCTATCTGAAGGTCTGAAAGAGATCCTCTCTGGAACCCAATCCATCACAGGACCCTTAGGTTGTCCCTTGGGTGCCCCCATGCATTTACACCTTAAATTTCAGCCTACTAGAAACAAGTGTCACATGGTTGCTTGACTGTATGTCCAATAAGGAAAAACAATACTGCCTCCTATTGATTTACATGGACAGAGAGTGTTTTCAAGAGAGCAAGAAGGGCACGCCCACGTGTGAGTGTGAGCCCTTATCCTGCATAGATCCAAGGTAGTGCTTCAAGGGTTCTCTCTGCATCAAATCTGAAGATGACTTGAATGCTATTAACACTGATGTAAAAGAGAATGCTCAATTATGTGAACAGGGATGCTAACTGACAGATGACAATCGTAATAAAAATTTGAGTTGAGATGAACCAGGAGGGACTTTAGATCTAAATTTTGTAATATGTTATCCGTCCTAAGAAAGGATGGCTGAGACAGATACAAATAGAAATATGCTCAGGTTAATGGAATAGGGGCAATTCAAGTAGGCCTGGGCAAAGTTTTAATTACGTCAGAGTAATTGGAGTAATTTCAGTAATTACGCATTACTCTTGTGATGTAAAATGAAAGAAATTACGCGATTAACCGGCAGCTGCTCCAGAGAGCAAGCAGCTGCCGGCTACTGCTGTTCATGTCCCGTAGCATTTAGTGCTATTTTCTTATTGCAAAGGGCACACTGTTGGACCTTGCCCTTGTTACAGGACCCCTCTGGCTCATTTTGGTGGTGATGGTGCATTTTGCGCTAATAAAATAGTGCTATACACTGGATTATGCTTCTCACACAATTACACATAATTCTGAGTAATTCTGCGGTAATTAAGAGTAATTACGCTAGAGAGAATTACGCCAGTTATGTCCACCCCTAATTTCAAGCCAACAAGGTGCACACTTTCTATCTAATGAAATGAACAACATGTTTCTTTCTGTCTTATTGCTGAGCATGTTCTGAATAGTGAAATGAAATGCAGTGGAGGCAGAGAATACCACACATTTTGGACAAACAAGATGCTCGTGATCTGGGCAGGTGGAATGGTTAGTGTAGTCTAGCAAATTATAATCACATTTTGGAAATCAGTACAGTCTGGCAAATGCTATGTGCATTTGCTTGGCTAACTAATTTGAACTTTGAAAAACTGTGATCATGACTAGGCAAGTTCTCAGTCTATTCCGCTAAATTTGTATTTTTCCACACAATACATTCTCAGAATAAAAAGGATTATTCAGGCAAAGCATCAGCATCTCTGGAAAACAAGGAGCTCATCCTGGAAAATTCTGAGCATATTTTAGAAAAATAATGGTTAACTTTCAAATGGTTGCTAAATTCTATCAAATGATCAGAATGATTCGTCATACGATATGGATGTTGAGTAGGTGAAATGAATCAATGTTGACTGAGTAATCAGTAATGTAAGTAAAGGTGTTCGGTATCTTTGGGTATGCAGTTCTAGGAAGGAATTTCACATTTTACTTCACGGGAAATGGAGTAAAGTGTGAAAACGAGCTGAAGTTCAACTCCCCCGGGGAAGCCATTTTGGGCTGGATAGTACATACAGATACATTATGCTCTGAGGTCAATTCAGGCCAGTGGGCCACAGTGGTATGGAGAACAGAAATGATGGCTTCCTGTAATCCAGTCTTGAATTGAGACCCTCTCAGTCTAGGACAGAGGGAGCTCTGGGAGGCAAAAGCAATGAAGACGGCAGCATAATATGGACGGAGCACGAGTTATGGGTATATCACTATAGGACGAGGTGGATTGACACAGCTTTAACAGTGGGGACTGAGGAGGAGATGGGACTGACACAGTTTATCTTAATGTTAGACCCTGTGAAGTCTCGGGCAAGTGAGCATAGAGCCCCCCAACCCACTTCCGCCCAGAGTGGGACATACTAAGCTCTGGAAATGTGAGTGCTGGAGTCAGGCGCTTCTTAAGGAGGGACATAACAAGACAAGATGCCTTGAGTGAGGCTGAGACAGCCAGCATAGATAACGAGAAATCTGGAAGTCTTTGTATGGAGTCCGATTGTATTATGGAGGTGGTTGCTGGGCGAGCGTGACTACGTGTTGTGTGCAGTGGTTTGCGTGTTGTGGGAAGTGGCATAAGGCAGCAGCAATGAGCTGGACAATTCATCTGCGATTGATTTTTCCAGTGACCACGGAGAGTGAGTTAGAGCGGTGTCACAGCCACAAAAGGGGAATCACTCTGAGCTTGTACTATGTAATTGAGTTGTTGGAAGGTCTTGTCTGGAAAGGTTTGTCCAAAAGGCAGCATCAAATGGGGCGAGCTAGCTGTGGCTGGCTGGGCTCTTTTGAAGAATGAGGTTTTCTGATAGAATTCGATCCCCATCTCGACTTGTCTGTTTGCTTTCCTCTCACTGTGGCTATTGTTTTTTTAACTCCTTCTCTGCGTGCGAGCATTTTTCACCCCCTTACACTGGGAGAGCTGGTATTCCATGGACGTTGAAGAGCAATGATATTGTAAGAAGGCTTTTATTCAGCGTCAGCTAAAGGCTGCACGTTAAGCAGTCAATGTCTCTGAACTGTAACCATGTATTAGGGACCTACATTGCCAGGGAGGGGGCAGAATAGATGAAAATAAAGATCTATTTATTTATTTATTTTATTTAAGGACTTTTATATAGCGCTGGCCAGACACGAGGGTATCGGAGCGCTTTACAACAGATTATAATGCAGGAGTCCCAAAATAAGGCATAGGTATACATATTGGTTCATAAAGTCCCGGCGTGTGGTGCGACAAATGAGGCAAGGCAGTCCTGGGAGCCTCGCACCCTGTCTAGAGCGGAAACCATTTACAGGGAGGGGGGGATCGGGGAGGGGCGTAGGGGTACTTGGAGGAGGTAGATAATGGTGACAAAGTGGCATGGTGCTGCATAAAGTCGGCAAGTGCCCTACAGCGAGGGTGAACTGTTCGGGAAGGCAAGGTTGAGGAAGAGGTCTTTTAGGAGTTTTTTTAATTTTACAAAGGACGGGATAGTCCTAATGTGTGCTGGGATGGAGTTCCAGATTTTGGGTGCGTTTCCAGCGAAGGATCGTGCGGCGGTTTTTTGTTTGGGTGTTTTCATAGGGATGAGCAGTAGGGAGTTGGAGCTCCTGAGGTTCCTTGTCTGGCCAGCCTTTTTGAGTTTGGAAGTCAGATATTCCTGTTTCCCTGTGTAGAGGGCTTTGTGCGTGAGACAGGCAGTTCTGAAGCTGGCACGCATCTCTACTGGGAGCCATTTTAGTTCTTTGAGTGCAGGTGCAATGTGCTCAAATTTCCAGACTCCGGTGACCATTCTGGCTGCTGCGTTTAGAGTAGTTTTGAGGGCGGCTAGGTGGGATTTCGCTGTACCAGTGAGGATAGCATTTCCATAGTCGAGTCTGGATATCACCAGGGATTGGGTGGCTTGTTTGAGGTCTTTGGGTGGGATGAAGGGTTTTATTTTGTTGAGAAGCTTCAGATTGAGGAAGGCACTCTTCGCGGAGTTCTTGATGTGTCTGTCCATGTCCAGTTTAGGGTCAAGGGTGATTCCTAATGATTTTATGGAGTTGGCCGGGGTGAGATTACCGTTGAGAACATCGATTGCATTGAGCCATTTCATGGTTTGGGGATTATCTTCTTTGTTGGAGATAAGGAGGATTTCGGTTTTGTCTTGGTTGAGTTTGAGGTGGTTTATGGATAGCCAATGTTGGACTGCTTTGAGAGTGTTGTTTAGTCTCTGAATATCTTCAAAGGAGGAGGTTTCCAGATAGATCTGGGTGTCGTCTGCATATAGGTGGAAGGTGATGTTGGCTTTTTTAAGTATGGAGGTGAGGGGTTCCATATAAATGTTGAACAGTTGAGGGGAGAGCACTGATCCTTGTGGGACACCTCTGTTGACGGGGTGTGAGTCGGATGTGAAGATTTTTATTTTTATTTTTTGGGAGCAGTTTTGTAAGAAGGAGGAGAACCATTGTAGGACCACCTCATCAGCACCTACTCTGTCTTGCAGAGCCTTGATGAGTAGATTGTGATCCACTGTGTCAAAGGCTGCCGATAAGTCCAGGAGGATGAGTAGGCAGCATTTGTCGGTATCTAGAGAGTTGTGCATGTCATCCACGATGTTTAGGATCGCGGTCTCGGTGCTGTCGCCTTTTCTGAATCCCGATTGGTGGGGATCTAGAAGGTTGAAGTTGTCAATGTGCTGAGTTAGTTGTAAAAGAACGATTTTTCAAGGATTTTAGCAAGGAGGGGGAGGTTGGAAACGGGTCTGAAGTTGTTCAAATCGTTGGTGTCCAGGCTGGGTTTTTTCAGGAGAAGTGTGACTTGGCCGACTTTGAGGCAGTCGGGAATGACGCCGGTACTCAAGGAGCTGTTTATGATCTTGCACCAGAATGGAGCTATGGAGAGTTGCAGCTTTTTAGTCAGTTGGGTGGGTAAGGGGTCAAGTGCGTGAGATGCGGGTTTGGAGGTGGCGATCAGTTTGAGAATCTCGTTTTCGGGTATGGGGTTGAAGGATTTCCAGGATTTAGTGGGGTGTTTGCGTGTGTTCGCTTCGGTTTCTGGGGGTGGGTTAGTGCATGAGGGATCTACTGACGAGTCATGCATGAACTTGTGGTTCATTGGTAATGAGAGCTCATCTCATTCAGTTTATGCAGTCACTACTCTCTGTAACAACCATATTACACGACTATTGGTTGCCATACATACTGACCCCATAGGACAATATTTCATGTATTTTTCCCATTTCGCCTCTTCTGCTACACTGTAATCATTCTCCATCAGTGAGGCTTGTTCAGCTCCTGTTCTGTAGAGTGCTAACACTTTGATT
Source organism: Calotriton arnoldi (assembly GCA_963921515.1). NCBI lineage: Eukaryota > Metazoa > Chordata > Amphibia > Caudata > Salamandridae > Calotriton > Calotriton arnoldi. The sequence continues at coordinate 942,636 of CAWUFW010004521.1, forward strand.
AAAGATATAGTAAGGCCCAGGATTCGGAAGTGATGTCACATTATTAACCTCTTAGCATACAAGCCAATTAGCACCACAGAATACAACAGACACACTAACATCACACTCTCACGCAAACAACACACTGCCAAAGGCCAAACGCATGGTGACGTGTCGCTGTCCAACAGCATTAAACATAAAGAGAGCATAGTCCACAGATAACTCGACAGTGTCACCCAATTATCTCTAACAGCACCAACATAGCGTACTCGCATGCGAGCAGCACAGCACTGGGCATCAACAGATGACGTCACCCAGATATCATTAACGGCCCAACATATCATACTCGCATGCAAGCAGCACAGCACCGAGCGTCAACAGATGACGTACAGAGAAGCTGAGCCGTTAGTCACGTCGATGAGAGGAAGCGTGCTGACGATGACGTCCATTCAAGTTAGTTCGGTCGGGGCTCGTGCCCGGCTCACCCATTGTTCTCTTTGACGGCTCAGGTGAAAAGATGCATGACCTACCCGTCCCCCTCATTCAACTTAATGCATGTGCTGGTCACACTGACTGTCTTGCTACTACTATATATGTGCCCCCTTCCATCCTGCATGCTTCCTTGTTTTCTCGACCCCCCCACCATTGCACCACATGCCATCCGATTCGTAATGTGGCATTAAGCTAATGGGTCTCGGGGTTGCGATAGACATAGCACAAATATTCCTCACTTGAAGAAAGACCACTTATTCAGCAGGAGGGTACTACATAAATGTCAGCAATGTAACGTAGCATAGCGTAAACTGGCATAGCATAACGTGCAACTATTGGTTCCCTCAAAGATGTCTGAGAGTGATAAAGATAAAAATATCTTGGAAAATCTGCAACAGTTTTGTTTGTCTAATTCACTCTATAAACATAAATATGCAGTGATTTACACATTAACCACAGAACATTAATGGACTTTAAATTAATCAAAAATTACGATATTTTTTGTTTGGCATTGAAAAAAAGGCAAGAAAATAATACAAAGAAAACAAGCAATGTTGAAGCCAGTAAATCTGGCATTGGGATACCGGTGTAATGTTTTTTTTGTTTTTTTCTGCAAGACAATGCCACAGAAATAAAAAAAGGAAAAAAGCAAGCCACTATCTAAACGTGACATTCAAATGCTTGCAGAAAAAATGTAAATTAAAAAACAATAATCATTGCATAAAAGTTTAATTGAACTGCCTGGGTGTTTACTAGGAGGCAACTGTATTTAGAGCAAGTATATAAATACTTAAGGGCCTCATTTATGAAAAGTGTTGCATCGCTGCATGAAAACAGCGATACAACACTTTTCAGTGCGCCCTCCTTGCGACACCATGGATGCTTCGTATTTACTGTATGGCACTCCATGTCACATGGATTTACAGATTTGTCAGTATTCCTGACATATCTGTAGGCGCAAAAGTGACACATTGCTGGGGTGTGTTTGAAAACAGACGCAACTCCAGCAATGTGTCCTTTCACATGGGGCAAGCTGTGAGGCAGACGTAAGGATTTGATGCAGTGGCGTCCTAGACATGTCGCAGTGAAATCTCAGAGATTTCACTGCAACACTTCTACAAGCCTTTTTTGCGGGGGAACACCCATCCTACATACATTATACCTGACGCAGGTATAATGTAGCGCAGGGATTTACAAAGTGACACATCTGCCTAGATGCATCACTTTGTGAATATGGCGCAACTTGGCAAATTTTTTACGCCACCGCAGCGTCACAAAAAGTGATGCAACGGCGGCGCAAATGGCTCATAAATAAGCCCCACTTTAGTGTTTTAGTGCAAATCATATAAAGCTATGATTCCTATTGGCACAAAGAAAACATACTATTGGCTTTGAATTACTGTAACCTAAAGACATAGTTTAAACACACAAGGATAACAAAGAAATAATGCAAAATATAAAGAATGGAAAGAATAAAGCATTGACAAAGTGTTGCCCCACCAGTCTTGGCCCTAAAGTGCACTTTCGGTGGATTACACATGTAATCAGTAAAAATTCTGCTACTCACAGTGCAAGAGAGCCAATGGCTGACCTGGGTTGACTCATTGCTCATGGTGAATAGATCAAAATGTGAATGACATTTGAACATATCAGTGGATGAATAGGGATGGTTCAAAATCCCTCCATGCATGTGTGCATGTATGCAGCTAAATATGGCTCTATCAGAAAAAGAGCATGTAATTTACTATGGAAAATACAGTAAGCACTTTAAAGCCTCTCCATAACATCACAATTAAATATTAACATTGCAACAAGCAATATTTTTCACTCTGATCTTGGTGTGTTTCACTGCAGTGACTGCATCACTAAACAGATTGATTTACCCCAACCGGAACAGCTTTCTGCTGCTGCTGAGTTTGGCACAATGTTGTCAACAGTGTGCAAGTTCTGCTAATTGAGGTTTCCTGATACTTTCATTTATTAAGACAAGTCCCCCAGGATGTCACCACTCGTATTCATATGTTTCTCTTTCATTTTCAACTATTAAGAGAGAAGATAAATGCAGGATCTGTGAAAATACAGGCTTGTACACCCTGCATTTCGTTTTGTTCTTTTGTTCATGTTTTCTAAAGATAGTATTTTCTCATAAGTAGAGTTTTATGATCCAGTCACTGCAGGCTAAGTCCGGAAGAAACCATAAAGTGAAAGGCACCTCTCTCCTCTTAAGCATCACTTTAACCTCCTGAATTTCGGGAACAGCCTTCTAGATGATTCATTGCTGAGGTTTTACATTATTGAAGCAGTACAGTTTGCTCTATTGTAATGGTTCTGTAACTCTTTGCACTTTATGCTAATCTAAAAACGATGCCTACCCAGGCTTTTCTGAGAGCACTGGTGCAAGCAACGCTACAATTCAATCCATTAGACGATCAATCAATAACCAATCATCGTTCCCCTCCGGTGAAACCATATTTCCTAATTGAGTAATTGGGAGAAAAACACACTTCTTTGACTTATTCTTTCCCTGACGTGCCCCAGGGATGTTCTTTTGACCTCAAATAAAGGGTAGGAAGGTGTTTTTCTCCATGGTTCCTGTTTTTCTTCCTGGCAGGTCAACTCAAATGTCAATTACAAGAAGAATCAACTCGTGGTTGAGAGGAGTAGTGGCCTCTGTGGGATTGTGAAGAAGGCTCCATGGAAACCTTGGATGGATCTCAGCTGCTGAGCTGCTTGCCCCTCTCTCAAACCCATTTGATCACTCATGGTAATTATTGAAAAGAAAAGTGTCAAATGGACGGACAGGGAGCAATAAGTTTAAGAGGGCCTAACGATTGCATGACCCATGGACTGATGAGGTTTTGTGGGTTTAATCTCAGCTGGGAGTGGGAAGCAGAGAAGGATACTCGCAAATAGATAGTAGAAAATGTCCACCTGTCTGACCATTTTAGGATGTTCTTGGGTATCAGCAACAGATTATTTTAATCCCTTGCAATGTGCCATTGGTTTGTCAAGTTGCGATGATGCAGAGTTGGCACCAGACCTCCCATTTACAGACACCTGCATCCTTGTGCTGATGCTCAGTGCTTTGGGTTATTTCATGAAACACAGACTTTCAACACCGTAGAGTTATTTCCATTGGAACCACTGTTCTGGCATAGGATAGCTGTCCACTAGTGAGTACGGCACACTGTGATTTTTTACTGGATTGGTGTCAGGGCGAAAAACGTAAATTGGATTGATATTTATTTATTTTATTTATAGGTTTTATATAGCACTGGCTAGACCCGAAGGTATCGGAGCTCTTTACATACAATGCAGGGTCATTCCATAGAAGTACATATAAGTGTGCAGATCAAAGAGGTAAATCCAAATAAATATATCAAGGAGATCGTTAGCAGTCAAGGTAGTTACAGGACATTCTAACAGAACAAGATTGTGGTGTGAGAGACAAGGAGGAAGCTTAAACAATCAAATCAAATGCCCGCCTTAAAGGGTCTCAAAGAATTGTGTGACTCATTGTGAGCATAGCTTAGTTTTTTTTTACTATTAAAGTATTTGTTGAGCAGAATGCATTTAAGGTCCCGTTTCACCCTGTGCAGGCAGGGAAGCACGCCGGTTTTACCTCGCCCTCATGGGAGATCTCCCTTCTTTTTTCTATTTGGTGTTTTCAAAGGTTAGAATTGGGATGGGTACGCTACAACCTGATTGGGGGGTTGGTGTGGGTGGAGGGTGGGAGTTGGGGTCAAGTTTTTTGAATTTATGCCAGCACACAGCTACAAGTACATCTGGAGTGTTGCGATGGGTTGGTGGATGGCTGCGCGGCTGGGTAGCAATGGCTGCGAATTCGTTCTTCACTATTAACCACACGCTAATACACTAAACGTCCTCACATGGAACATCAGGGGGTTGAACGATGGTAGGAAAGCCAGACTTGTACATGCATATTTAGTTAGGCACAACATCGATATATGCTTTCTGCAGGAAACACATTTAAATGTACAGCCCTCACAAAGGTTGTGCCACAACAGATGGGGGACTACACACTCAGCAATTTACTCTAGCTACGCACGGTGAGTTGTGGTGCTAATTCGCAAAGGGGTGGATTGGCGAGAAGATGATGCATATGTCGATCCGGAGGGGAGGTACATAATATTACAAGGGAGGCTGGGTGGCACTTCAATGGTACTGGCGGCCGTATATGGTCCAAATTTGGACTCTCCGGAATTCTTCCGTGAAGTCTAGTCGCGCATTAGGGCAACTGGCTGCTGTGCGGTGGTCTGGGGTGGTGACTTTAATGCAGTGCTGAATGACATCGTTGATAGACAGGGTTCGGCCCGCACCTTGCATCCACAAGCTAGCGCTGCAAGATATCATATCAGATGGCGATTTGCTGGATGTTTGGCGGGCTCGACACCCGGGGGTCCGGGAGGGGACATGCATCTCTAGCCACCATAGCGCCTGGTCCCGCTTGGACTACTGGTTTGTATCAAGGGAGGTTGCTACCTGGACGCTAGAGGTGACCCACCTGGCGCGCTCGTTATCGGACCATGCCCCTGCCTGCTCAAACTGCGCCTGCCTGGTGTGCCCCCGCGCGCTTTCACTTGGCGTTTGCCCCCCCACGCGCTTTTAGACGAGGCATTCAAGGAGGAGATTCGATCCGACATTACGGAGTACTTCACACTCAATTCGGGGTCGGTAGACACCGAAGCATCGCTCTGGGAGGCTTTCAAGGTTGTCATAAGAGGCCAATGCATTGCAAGACAGGCCGGGGTGCTGAAGGCCATCAGGGGTACCATCGCTGACCTGGAGGGACAGATAAGAGACCTGGAGGGAAAATTCTATTCATTAAATGACTCCAATACAGCTGCACTCCTAAAGGCGTAACTTCTTGAGTTTGCTGAGGAATCGCAGCGAGAGGTAACATTTTTGGGCAAATATGCTGAGGCGAGGCGGTATGGCGAGGGAGATAGACCGGGCCGCACACTGGCGGCCATGATCCGTCCAGCTAGGTCCACAACATTTATACATGAATTAAACACAGCCGATGGGGGTATTGTAAGGGGCCAGGCAGAGATCCTGACTGAGTTCTCCAATTTTTATTCTTCCTTGTATACGGCCACCCAGGCCTCTAGCCCAGAGGGTCTGCAGGATTTTCTGGACTCCATTGCCTTAGTATGGTTTAATAATACGCATAGAGAATATATGGACCTCCCCATAACGGTGGAAGACGTGGCTCAGGTCATCAAAAGTTTGCCGCTCGATAAAGCCCCTGGACCGGATGGCCTGACCACCGCTTTTTATAAGATCTATGTTGAGGAGCTGGCCCCCAGGTTGCTTGCAGTGTATGAGGAGGCACTGGAGGTGGGTGTCTTGCCGGCTTCAATGAGAGAAGCTGTAATTATAACACTGCTGAAGCCTGAGAAGGCAGAGGCAGAGTTGGACTCCTACAGGCCACTGTCACTCATTAATGTGGACATAAAAATTTATGCTAAGCTATTGGCAAACAGATTACAACCGCTCCTTCAAATGATTGCACTCCCGGACCAATCAGGATTTATTCCTGGACGGTCGACGTCACACAACCTGCGTACATTATTTTCGGTGCTGCACTACCTCCACTCAGTCGTGCAGGCTGCTGCCATTTTTTTAGATGCTACCAAAGCGTTTGATACGCTGGAGTGGCCATATTTGTTTACAATCCTACCACGAATGGGATTAAGCCCCCTGTTTAGAAGTCGTATTAAATTATTGTACACTATGCCGTTAGCACGAATCAGGGTGAATGGCTTGCTGTCCGATCAATTCCACATCACGCGTGGCACGCGTCAGGTGTGCCCACTATCACCCCTGCTCTTTGCCATTGCCATGGAACCCCTGGCTGCTAGAATTAGGCAACACCACACGGCACAGGGCATCTGTTTAAGCACGCGCAGCCTTCTTATTTCACTATACGCGGATGATGTGACCTTGTACATTCTTAAACCACAAGAAAATCTGGACCCTGTTCTTAGGGAATTTATTAGATTTGGAGGGCTGGCGGGTGTCTCCATTAATTGGAAGAAATCTGTGATTTTCCCACTGACGGACGGTACTTCCATGGTGACATCCGAGTTTCCCCTAAGGTGGGAGGCTGAGGCCGTCAAGTACCTAGGGGTGTGGATCAGTAGAAGCTTGCAGGAAATTTGAAATTTAAATTTTGGCAGGGCGTGCACGTGGCTGGAGGGAAAGGTGGCACTCTGGTCCAAATTGCCCCTATCCATAGCTGGAAAGATAGCGCTGACGAAAATAGTAATATTACCAACATTTTTATATTTGTTTGTTAACGTGCCAATTCCCCTTACACAACATTTTTTCGCACGCTTGCGATCACAGCTGCTGTCTCTGGTTTGGGCTGGGGGGCAAGCCAGGGTTTCCTGGGACCTATTGACTCTTCCGCTGAGGCAGGGTGGTCTGGGCGCTCCGGATATGCAATTATATGCTCTGTGTGCCCAGGCACAGTTTCTCCACTTCTGGGTGCATCAGACGCCATATCAGCCTCATGTGGTGGTTGAGATTGATGTAGTGGCCCCTGTACCACTTGGGGTGGCATTGTATCAGAAGTCACAACGCCCCAGGGGAGATGTAGACACGGCGGGCACCCTGCGATGGGCGTGGAATATGCTTCGGAAGAGAGCTAATGTCCCCTTACTGTATGCGCCATCTGTGCCGTTGGCGCGGAACCCCATGTTGCCCTGCATTGAAGATGGGGTTAGTAAAACCCTGGTCAAGGAAATGAACTTATACACGTTCGCTGACTTATATCCAAATGGTGAGTTTAGGCCCCCTCCTGTTGGAACTGAGGGTCACGCTGTGCCCTTCGCAGAATTGTTTTTATATCATAAACTGAAAGCTGCATGTCGTGCACTATGGGTGGGATTTCCCGAGGCTCCCCCAACATTGCCAGCTCTAGAGGAAATCCTGAAATTGCCTTCTCCGTGCAAATTAGTTACACGTCTTTATACAAGTATGCAAAATACAGCTCCGGTGGTGCAGCCGAGGTCCCTGCTACAGTGGAACAGCGAACTTGACCCCCAATTGACAGAAGAGCAATGGGACTTCTGCTGTAGGCAGCTGACCGCACTTTCCCCAAACTACAGGCTTCGCCTGATACATTTTAAATTTCTGCACAGATATTACGGAACGCCAGTTGGCCTCTATCGCATGAAGCTAAGGGAGGATGATAGATGTTGGCGGTGTGGGTATGCCTCAGCTTCCTTTTTACATATTGCTTGGGACTGCCCACGGCTGTTTGAATTCTGGCAGGAGATCTTTACCGCGATTAATCAGATTGTTGGCAGATCAGATGCTCCCGCCCCGACATTAGGACTTTTAGGTTATGTGAAGGAAACACCGCCAAAGCAGCGCAAGTTGCATGCACTTTCTATTTTTTTTACTTTACGCAAGAAGGCAGGTTGCTATCAGGTGGGGGAGGAAGAAGATACCTAGTTTCAGAGATTGGCTGTCTGATGTGACTTATGGTCACACGCAACTTGGTGTGTTCTGGGAACTAATGCCCCCGACCTCGAGACCTCGGGACATATGGGAACCATTCTTAAATTGGGCGCGAGACAGATCTGAGTCCCCTGTTCCCAGCCCCAGTGCGACCGCATAGTGGTACATGGCCTCTAGACACTGGGTTAATGTGGATTGCACTTGTAGACTCCCCACATGTGTGTATTTCTGATGCTGCGGGTTCGGCTATTTCCTGCTGTTTGATCACCACCAACAATGTACATGCTGTTTCCTCCTGTGATGGACTATACTAAAGACTGTGATGTTGTATATGGGCATATTGCTCCCTAAAATGTGCATGCCATTCGTCTGATGTATTCTTTTATATGTGACATTCCGAAATATTGTACTATGATACTTTTTGTACCTATGTGACGATGTGCTGGCTGGTTTTGGTTGGAACTATGGTTCCTCTTGTTTGTACTTGTATTTTGAATCAAATCTAAATAAAAAATAAAAAATTTAAAAAAAGGTCCCGTTTGAAGCATGTCAAGGATGGGTTACAGCGGAGATCTCTAGGGAGTGCGTTCCAGATCCTAGGAGCATTTCCAGAGAATGAGCGAGTCTGAGAGGATTTCTTTTTCAGTTTGGGAGGGATGAGAAGAAGTGAGTTGGAGCTTCTCAGAGCCCTTTCTCTTCCTGCTTTGGAAAGTTTGGAACCTAGGTAGTTTGGGTTATGGGTGTGAAGGGATATGTGGGTGATGCAAGCCGTCTTGTAGATACATCTTCCTTCGATGTGAAGCCAAGTGAGGTTCTTGAGGACCAGTGAAATGTGCTTAAATCGTTTAACACTTGTTAGTAGCCGGGCAGCCATGTAGAGAACTGTTGTAAGGGGGGCAAGGTGGGTTTTCGGAATTCCTGTAAGGATGGCGTTGCCATAATCCAGTTTTGAGAGGACAAGAGACTGCACTACCATCTTAAAATCATCAGGCGGAATAAAAGGTTTGATTTTCTTGATATTTTTATCCAACGCCCCTTTGGCTGAGTTGTTGATGTGGTCTTTCATTGACAGATTTTTGTCCAGAGTGATGCCCAAGGACTTTACGTAGTTGGATAGTGTAAGAGAGCAGTTAAGAGCGTCCAAGTTAGTGAGCAATCTTGAATTGGGAGAGGGTTGTTATTCGGGGAGAAAAGTAGTAATTCAGTTTTGTTGAGGTTCAACTTTAAGTGGTTGGTGTTAAGCCAAGTTTATACCTTGATTACTGTATCATTCAGATGAATGATGTCACTCGATAAATTAATATTGTAGTAAAGTTGGGTGTCATCGACATAAAGGTTATATTTTACCCTTGCTTGGTTCAGGATAAGAGTAAGGGGTTCCATGAAGAGATTGAATAGAGAAGGGGAGAGAATTGAGCCTTGGGGTACACCATGGGGAACTAGTGTTGGTTTTGATAGCCAGTTGTTGATTTTTTTTTGTCCTGAGGAGAAAGAGGTGTCGATGATTTTTGTCCAGAAAGGGGCGATGATATGGTTGAGGTTTTGTACTAATGTGGATGGGAGGGGATCATTGGAGTGGGAAGGTGGCTTCAAGATTGCAATTATATTGTAGACTTCACTCTCAGTCATGGGTTTGAAGTCAGATCAATTAGCATCATATTTCAGTTGAAGGATATCAGAGTAGGCAATAGTTTTTCTTGGGGCCATTTGGTCAACAGTAAAGTCTGTGGAGGGAGCAAGCATTGGGGCATGTGAGTCAGCAGGGTGGGTTGGTATGGAAGACAGATTTTCGACTTGGATGATGGATTGCTCAATATTTGCTACTTTTTCAGTAAAGAAGTTAGCAATTTCTTCATAAGGTTCATTAGTGGCTGTTGATTTGTGAGGGGAGGTAAGGGTTGTTTGCCGTTTGATCACATTGAAGAGCTCCCTAGGTCTGTTCTTAGCACGATCAAGTTGGTTACTAAAGAATGTGTTTATTTATCTAAAGATGTGTTTCTTATAAGAAAGCCGTGCAGATCTTAGGAGTGCGAGGTGCATTGTAGAGGGGTGCTGTCGCCATATTCTTTTTGACTATCTTAGCTGTCTCCTCTCATTGTTGAGGTCGGTGTTGACCAAGGTGCCACTTGGTCAAGAACATCAATCATCGCTGCATTGTAGTGGGTGGTGAGGTCCTCAGCGATGAGAGTGAGAGGTTGATACTGTAATTGGATCCGGACCCTGGATTCCAATATAGTTATCGGGATTTGATATTCCTAGCCCAATGCGTAGGCTTGTTGGAGGGGGCTGTGTGTGAGTTGAGGTGGGTCTTGATCTTAAACAGTATGAGATGGTGGTTAGATCAGTCGACAGGTGTGATAGATTGAAGTGAGATCAGCTCATTTTTGCTGATTATAGCAGCTAGCGTGAAGCCTCTGTAATGGGTTGATTCATTGCAGAATTATTTGAGGTCATTTATTTCAAGAAGGTTAGTAAGGAAATGGACCGTGGTATCTTCTGGGTTATTCCATTGAGTATTGAAGTCTCCCAAGAAAACATAATTCGAGTCAGTTATGGACAACTGTGCTACTAGATTAGTTAGTTCCTCTGAGAGTCGGGTGCGATCACCAGGAGGGTGGTAGATGTTGTGAGGTTTGATGGGGAAGATGCCTTTAGCTGAAAGTTCAGCTCCGAGGTATTCAAAAGTAGAGTATTTTGAGGCTGTTAAAGAAGTGAGATGGATATCTTCTTTATGAATGATTGCCAGCCCACCACCTAGTCTCTGAGGTCTGTCCTGTCTCATGATGGCTGTTAGACCTGGCATTTCTTGGCGTAGTTACCCCTGACTTTTTGCCTCTACCTCCTCTATTTTTGGTGCTGTGATGGATTTTGTTTTGCCAACTTAGATGCTTTGGACACTTTGCCACTGCTATTCAGTGTCAAAGTGCAAGTGCTCCCTGTATAAAGTGTAATGGTAATTGGTTGTCCATGATTGGTATGTTTGCCTTACCAGTAAAGTCCCTAGTAAAGTGCACTATGTGTGCCAGGGCTGGTAATGCAAATGCTACTAGTGGGCCTGCAGCACGAATTGTGCCACCCACACAAGTAGCCTTAAAGAGGGAACTCAGGCCTGCCACTGCAGTGCTCTGCGCGCAGTTTGTCAAACTGCCATGTTGTTCTGACAAGTGCACCCACTTGCCAGACCTTACCCTTCCCTTTCTATGCACATCAGACACCCCTATGGTAGGTTCAAGGTACCCCCTGGGCAGGGTGCAGTGCATGTGAAAGGTAGGACATGTACTAAGGTGGGTACCATGTCCTGACAGTGAAATAATCTCCATTTCATTTTTCACTGTGGAAAGGCCATCTTGCCCATAGGATAGAATGGGGAGGCTGTGTAATATGTTTTCCAGCCTATCTTCCCAAAGGCTTAAGATGGAGAGGTGAAGTTTAGTGTGCCTGAACTCACAATGTAATAGCACATCTTTTTATGAAGGTGGTTTTTGCATTGTGTGTTTAGAAGCCACTCTTTTAGAAGTGGCTGGGTTTTTGTGCTCTAACATTTCTGTGTGTCTCTGCCTGGTTGTGGATTGACTGTCTGGATTTGAAAGTGATAGGATCTGGGGAATGTCTTGACCCAGGGGAGGAGGGGAGACAGCAACAGGCTGACCTGCATCTGGAGTATAGGGGGGAGGAGTAGCCCCTAGAGGTGAAGAGGCCTGGGCTGCAGCCATAAACCAATGGCTCCGTCCCCTGCTGAGTGATTGAGGATCCAGACCCCCACTATCAAAGGAATAAGGTGTCACTGGCAGGGAGGCACCCAGAACTGGTTTGAACAGGGGTCAGTGCCCCCTGAACACAAAGACTTCAAAGACATTTAGGGGTATAACTATGAGAGCTGAAGCCCCTGAACTTTGGAGAAATGGATTGATCAAGATTGAACAAGACTGAAGCTACTTCGTAGTCAAGAGGAACCTTTGCCAAGGAAGAAACTGCTGAAGAGACTGAAGGAAAGGACTGACCCTTGCTGTGTGTTCTGGGGCTGGCCTGCAGTTTGCTGCTTTAACCAAGGAGAGGCTAAAGGGACTTTGCTGTGTGCTGTGTCCCCCTGCTTGAAAGGACTTTGCTGTGTGCTGTGTCCGGAAGTAACTTATCCCCAAGGGCCCGAGGTGAGCTGGCTCCCTGTTGCGGAAACTCAGGAACACAAAAGTTTCCAGGAGAGTCTCAGCGACGCTTTGTGCATGTGCTTTTTGCAGCCTGAGACCCTCAGAAAAATTGCCCTGAGATCGTGGGCATCTGGAGTCCAAGCGAGTCTCAGCGACTCTGTTTGCGTGTGCTTTTTGCAGCCTGAGCCCTTCGTGAGGATTGTCCTGTGATCGTGTGCACCGGAGTCCAAGTGAGTCTCAGCGATGCTATGTGCGTGTGCTTTGTGCAGTCTGAGACCTTCGTGAGGAATGCCCTGTTATCGTGTGCACCGGAGTTCAAGTGAGTCTCAGCGACGGTGTGTGCGTGTGCTTCGTGCAGCCTGAGACCTTCTTGAGGAGTGCCCTGTGATCGTGCACCCGAAGCTCAAGTGAGTCTCAGCGATGCTGTGTGCGTGTGCCCTGTTGCAGCCTGAGATCTTCGTAGCATCAGCGGCCTGGACCGGCAGCCCCGGAGGAGCCGAGCCGCCAGCCCGAGCCCGCCGTTGCCAGAGCGGGACCTCGAACCAACCTCGTCGAGGGAGGGCCCGAGTCCCAATGCCCGGAATTCACAAAGATTGCATCGGAGGCCCAAGTCTCGGTAAGAGAAGAGGAGAGTGAGGTCTCACCCCCCAGGTATCGTGTGTCGACGCCTGGGGCGGGGTGCGGGCTCGGAGGGAGACGCTCTTGGCCTCTCCCATTCCTGGAGTGCGAGCCTCTGCTTTGGCTCGTATCGCGGCCCGTACTTGCCAACGGAGTGGCAGTACCGGGGCCGGAGTGCGGAGCTGCACTTTTTGTTTACACCATACCCGTGTGGGGGCAACTGTTGACAGAGGCTGACTGCGAGTCAGTACGAGTGGCGGAGAGACCGCCTGAGGCACCGTGATAGGTGCTGGAGTGTATTACGCATTGCATTGTTTCTGCATAATGAACTACCTGATTAGTGTATTACGCATTGCATTGTTTCTGCATAACGAACTACCTGATTGTCGTATTACGCATTGCATTATTTCTGCATAACGAACTACCTGATTGTCGTATTACGCATTGCATTATTTCTGCATAAGGAAATACCTGATTGTTGCGTTACCCATTGCATTATTTTTACATTGCAAAGTGCCTGATGCTAGCATTACGAACTGCATTATTTCTACATTGCAAAGTGCCTGATTCGAGCATTACAAACTGCATTATTTCTACATTGCAAAGTGGCTGATTCTAGCATTAAGAACTGCTTAGCATTGCATGAGGACTGCAGTGGAACGTTTAGAAGTGCTCATTAATATCGCCAGAACTTACAAGGGCTGGCTGGCCTAACAACCGGCCAGGAAGAATATTACAAATACGCATATGTTGGATTTATATCGTGTGGTCTTATCATATATCTTTTTATATAAATTTATACTTGTTTTTATGAAACTCGTGTGGAGTCCATTTGTGGTGTCATCATTGGGTTGCTGTGAGAGTGGTTGCAAATACTTTACACATTTACCTTGAAGATAAGCCTGGCTGCTCGTGCCAAGCTACCAAGGGGGTGAGCGGGGGCAATCTGAGAAGGTGTCCTTCCTTTCCCTGACGTGAGAGCGGGGGTCCCTATTTGGCCTAAGGCACCTACCTCAGCCAACCAGGGATCCCGGGTCTAACAATGGCATAGCCGGGAGGGATGAGCTGGTCAAAAATGGGCGTGGAGTGTTCATTTAGCCAGGTTTCAGTGAGGAATGCAATATCTATTTCTTTATCCAGTATAGCTTCTGCAATATCAGTGGCGTGTTTTACTGCTGATCTGCAGTTGAGGAGCATGCATGTTAGATGGCTGGGCCTATTGTTTGTGTTATAAAGTGTCTGAATAGTTGTGTAGGTGGTCTGGGTGAGGTGAACATTCGAGGTATTCTATTAGAGCCCACAATTACTGGGATAGTGGACAAAGGTTTGTTGACGATATTCTGGGTCATGGTGATGTACAATTCTATGAGCTCTTCCGCATCCAGATCGGATATATGGCTGTGAACTCAGTGGGGTCTGTGGGCCGCGCGACTCAAAGGGATGGTGGTCCTATAGGAATGTTGGCTGATAGTTGGGGAACCTCTCCGTGAAGGCAGCTTCTCCCTACTAGGAGTGTGGTAGCAGGTTAATGTGGCCTGGATCAGGAGGTAGTTTTTTACATGTGAGATGTCTTTAGCTATTGATTTTGTTCTAGTCGATTCAGGAGCTGGGTAGTCTGTCAGTGAGGATTCCAGCTCTGAGGGAGGATGTAAATGCATCAGCACTTGTGGTTAGGTGGGTGAGTGAGCTTCAATATAGGGAGGGCCAGTGCCATTGAGGTTGGGGAGGTGGATATGTTGTGTGGGCAGAGGAGGGTCTGCATTTTGTGTGGGCAGAGGAGGGTCTGTATTAGTTCAGACGGGTGCGTCTGTATGGGACCTTGACGATTGGTCTTGAGTTGGGACTGGAGAGGTCATGTTTTATGTGAATGTCAGTGCGCGTTGCTAGGAGTACTTCAGTGCGCCTTGTTACCGTATGTTCGTTGGTTCGGGTGAGTGCCCTTGAAGTCTTTCTAGTGATTACTTGGCTCAAGCGTGATTCAGGGGGGGCAACAAGGTTGTTTAATGAGTCAGAGGGTTCAACAAAGGTGTGTACTGAGTCCATGTAGTCAGCTCATCGCAAAGGTCCAGGTTTGGCTGAAGGAGGTACAGGGGAGAGAGGAGATTGTGGTACAAGGTCAGGCTGTGTTAGAGTGGCGAGAAGAGACGGATAGTGTCGGTCAAAGATGGTGAGGTTATGGTCTGTAGCTTGTATAAGTATGTTCCCTGTCCTGAAAATAGAAATGGTAATTTCTCCTCTAAAGGTTAGTGAGGGGGAAGTGGTGAGTTTAGTTTCAAATGTGGATTTTGATTGATTTGGAAACCTATAGGTGGAGAAGGAAGATGGTTCTCCACTTAGCAGGGCGTTTTGAGTAGAAGACGAAGTCAGTTTTCTTGTTGCCATTGACCGCGCTATAGAAGGTATCTGCTATTAGTTTTTCTGTTAGTTGTTTAAGAAGGCTGTGTTTGAACTTCTTTTTTGTGTTATTGGAGAGATTTGTAGGATATCCGATGCTCCATGAGTTGGGGCCATATCGCTCGAGTGCAGTGTCGAGCGATTTGGGGGGAACATAGTTAAAGTAAAAGATAAAATAAAAAGTTTTAGTCGTCCAGAAAACCTAGGAGAGGTAAGGATGCACTGATAGTTGAGGGCTGAACAGGGCGTTATCCCAGGGGGGCTTGTCCTTTCCTTGTTGCTGTGAACCTCGAGGCCAAGTATGGAGGAGAGTGTTGTGCAGATTCAAGGGAGACAAGAAGGAGGTGACGGCATGGCCATTTGGGGCAAAGTGGCCGATCAGTCTGCCTGGGCCCCGATGCCAGATAGCCAGAAACATGAATGGAGTATCTGTTAAATTGCAGGGGGGCCAGTTGCGTGAGGCCGCCGCCCCAATGGATCCGCAGTAGTCGTGTGAGCCGTGGAATTGGTCTACACCACTCGGTCGAGTGCACTGTCTGGCCCCAAACTTCCCTGTGTGCTGCACTACCAAAGTGGAACTGGTAATAGGACTGAGAGTTGCCCCAGAAAGCCTCAATGTTGGATAAATCAAAGAAAGGGCCTTAAAAGAGCGTGATCCGCTTGTGTAACAGATGAGTCTATTTGCTTCATTGGTGTTCAGCGGACCGCCATTTGCAGGTCAGGCCACACCTCAGGAGCTCTAGGGGCTCTTCACTGTATGATCCCCAGCAGGAAGCCAGCTTTCCAGGCCTCCTTACGTTCTCTTAATTGGATATGTTCTGAGGATTGTATTTGGACAAGCCAACAGAACAATGTTAATTATCTTGTACCCAGAAACACTTTAAATGTAGAACAAACTAAAAGAAAAAATGCTAAAGCCCTTTTAAATTGATTTTAAATGTAAACTTAATTAATGGATATATAAATAACAATTATTTTTCTAAAATTTACATTAAAAAACTAATTTCCACTTAAAGAAAAAAAAATGAATGTACAACAATAATGTATTAAAAAGTGAAGTATAGAATAAATGAAAATGAATGTAATTGTTGTTAACATTTATTGTTACATTATTTATTAAATTCAAAACAAATTATGAAAATATTTTAGAATTAAGTAATAAACATGTACTATTTTTATATTTTTTTAAAATCAATCTGTCTTTTTAACTATTTATAATAATTTATTTTAACATCATTTTGTGGAGGGTGTTGCAATACCAGTGGTTGACAATGTGTAGTGCAGGGCTTACTACTTTTTTGTTGTTTAATAATAACTTACACTAAGAGTTTGTAACTGATAAGTTGTAAGTTTACTCAAAAGGGTAAGCTACCTTTGCGACTCAGGCCCATAATTTGTGAATAACGTACTACAAAGTGCAGTTTGTGAATCAGTTCCCTAGTGTGTACAGATAAGCATTGACCTCTCCCTGACTATGTAAGGATCTGGACCTGTTAAGTGATCTGAAGGGGCACACCAAGCATGGGCAGAGGACTACTGTTCCTGTCCTGACCATAGCGCATAAAGAGAGACCATTTTTCCTAGGTCACTGGGGCTTACAAGCTGCACTAATGTAAAGTGCCACTTTTATGTTATGCCCACAACTTTGCACTGGTATCTTATGTGGCTGTAGGGTGCATTTGCATGTGTAGTTTGTGCAGATCCTGTGTTGGTGTATGTGTGTGTGTGCGTGTGTGTGCTCATGCCTGAGTACTGAAGCCATCAGGATTCATTTTGGACGCGCATAATCAAGAACAACTGGCTGGTAGTTGAAGCCTTTAGTTTGTGTTTGGGAAACCGATAGGTTTCTTAAGAAAACCCTCACCCACCAACCTAGTTGGTGGCATGCTACATCATCGGGTCCCACCCAAGGCGCCGAGTGCACCCTGGGTATGCTACGACGCCTGAACTACAGCGGAGCTGGTTTTTTGGTGTATTTGGGTTTGGTGCAGTGATTGGTGATGTTAAAATTATCTATAGGTCCCCATCATATGATAGAAGTAATTAAGAGTAATTTGGGGAGAAATAATTAATCTAGCGAGCTAGAGTGGCTGCTTGCGCTGCTGTTCATGATTTTTTGCATTTAGCACTATTTTCTAAGTGCAAAATGCATTCTTACATCCATTTTGGAGGCAAGGGTACATTTTGCGATAAGATTATAGCTCTAAATGCTGTGAGTAAGTTGGGGGGAGAAATCAGGCTGCTATTTGTGTTCAGTTGCATTTAGCACTATTTTCTAAGTGCAAAATGCATTCTTACATCCATTTTGGAGGCAAGGGTACATTTTGCGATAAGATTATAGCTCTAAATGCTGTGAGTAAGTTGGGGGGAGAAATCAGGCTGCTATTTGTGTTCAGTTGCATTTAGTGCTATTTCTTAGTGCAAAATGCATTCTTGGGTCCATTTTGAATATGAGGGGGCATTTTTACTAATAGTGCTAAATGCCGAATGACTCCTTTCTCATAAATATGCAGAATCTCGTGTCATTCTGTGGTAATGCCACTTAATTATGCAACAGTAAATTAAATGAGTTAGGCTCTATTCATGACAGTCATGAATGGAGTAAGAGTAAATTCGGATAGGCCTTCTGGCAGGGTACACTTACCTTACATAGGGATTCTGTGATGCAGTGGGTCAGAGGAAAGTCCATTGTGAGCCCTAAAAAGGATAGGAGGAAATGTAAGAAAGGAGAGGACAGACCCGGTGTATCTTAAATTCAATAGTTCTATTGCAGGTATTAGAATTTGTTCTGCCATAGTTAGTTTTCAGCAATTCAGTTACTAATTAGACAATCCTTAACCCTACTTCATGTTCTCCTAAAAATATTGGGGCATATTAGCAAGACCCACGTTAAAATTATCGCCGTTTTAGCGGCAGGAAACTGCCGCTAAAACGGCGATAATGGGCTTGCTAATATGCGTTATGGAATTTCAATAGAAGCCCAGGTTACTTGTGCAGGACATCTAACCTGGGCTTCTATTGGAATTTTATAACGCATATTAGCAAGCCCATTATCGCCGGTCTTGCTAATATGCCCCATTATGCCTACTCTTCTTCAGCTCGCTCAAGCCTAGGTTGATTTTCTGTAAAACAAAGAATTAAAATAATAAAGGTCTAACAGCACAGTTTATTTTTGTCAATCTATTTTTCAATGTCTCTTTTCTTTCCCTTTGTCAAAATTATTTTTACCATTACATTTTACCCACATTGTTCTCAAGGAGGGTCAAACAGTTAAGGATTCACATCACACAAATCCTCTAAGGAGACATTCAGTGCTTTGTCCACGTAGTACGACCACTCAGGTGCTAATTATCTTGCTCTCTTTGGTCTTTTCAGAAACTGTTGAATCTGTTCTATTTATTTATTTTTGGATTTTATAGAGCGCACAGCTACCCCCAACGGGGGTGTCCCGGCGCTGAGACAGGTGGCAGAAGGAAGGTGCAAGTGGAGGCTAAGGACAGGTGAACAGCCAGGTCTTTAAGGCACGTCGAAAGATGAGTTCTGACTCAGAGGAGCGAAGGAAAAGTGGAAGTGTATTCCAAAGTTTTGAGGTGATCACCGCAAAAGCTCTGCCACCCAATCTGGACCTGCGAAAGCAGGGGGTAGCGAGGAGATGGAGGTGATTGGATCTGAGGGTCCGGCTATGTTGATAGTGCTTAAGTCTCACTCTCAAGTAAGCTGGGCCGTGCCTTTGGAAAGCCCTGAAAGCTAAGGTGAGAGCCTTGAATGCAATTTGTTTGGTCACTGGAAGCCAGTGGAGCTTACTTAGGTGGGGAGAGATCGGGTGGCGGAACGGAATTTTACAGAGTACTCTGGCTGCTGCATTTTGAACAATCTGTAGGTGCCTAATCAAGTAGGCAGGTGCTCCAAGATAGAGACTTTTGGCATAGTCAAGATGGGAAGTAATTAGAGCATGGATTACGGTCCGGCGGGACTCTAAGGGGAGGAAGTGGAGAAATTTGCGAAGCATATGAAGCTTCCCAAAACAGGAAGAGGACACCTGTCTAATTTGGGTTTTACACGACAGCTCGTTGTCAAACCGGAAGCCAAGGTTCCTAGCCGAGTCCACAGGTTTGGGAGGGGGGTTCATCTCGGGTGGCCACCAGAGTAACGGGGCAGGGGAGATTTTTTGGTTGAAGAAAAGCACCTCGGTTTTGTCCGAGTTTAGCTTGAGGGTATTCAGTGCCATCCATGCCGAGATGTTGCTCAGGCAGAGTCTGAAACTAGAGAATGCCACCTCAGAGTGATCTTCAAAGGAGAATACCAATTGGGTATCATCAGCGTAGGAGATCACCCTCACCCCGCAAGATTCAACCAGTGCTGCAAGGGGGGAGAGGTAGACATTGAAAAGGAGAGGACTCAAGGCGGAGCCTTGGGGAACCCCACATATCAGAGGTTTTTCGTCGGCGACAAATGGAGGGAGGGAAACTTGTCGGGTCCGGCTGCTCAGATAGGGCCGGATCCAAGACAGAGGTGTGCCTTGAATCCGTAGATGGTTTAGTCTGTCTAGAAGGATGGAGTGGGAGACTGTATCGAATGCAGCGGACAGGCCAAGGAGCACTAGCATGGCTGCCTTGCCTGAATCCATGCATTCGCGAATGGTCTCAGAGACTTCAAGAAGGGTGGTCTCGGTACTGTAGCCGGATCTGAAGCCGGACTGAGTCATGAAAAAGGTTATAGAATTCTAGATGGTTAGAGAGTTGTTCCTGAACTAGTTTTTCGAGGATTTTAGCTGGCGCGGGTAGGAGAGAAATTGGTCTGTAATTTTTATATACAGTGGGGTCGGCATCTGTTTTTTTTAGAATAGGCACTAACAGGGCCTGGTTCCACCCTGAGGGGAAGGTACCAGAACAGAGGGAAGCATTCCAAATCTGGTTTAGTGGGGTGTTGATGAGAGGGGCTAAGGTATTGAAAAACTGAGCCGGACAGGGATCTTTGGGGGAGCCGGATTTGCACGTTAACAGTTTGTGAAGTGAGGTATCAGAAGAGATGGGACAGAAGGAGGTCATAACATCATAGCCGGTCAGGTTAGTGGTTGGGGCTGTGGGTGGAAGTGGGGGGGCAAACGCAGAGTAGATATCACAAATTTTGTCCTGAAAGAAATCTGATAGCCCGTTACAACGGTTCAAGGTAGGGGGGACTGCAATTGTTGTGGCGATAGGGTTGGTGAAGTCTTTAACGATTTTGAAGAGAGCTTTAGCCGAATTACCTGCAACAAGGATTTTATTAGTGAAATATTCTCTCATCGTAGAGCGTTTAAGTTTGTGGAAATTTTTTAGTGCAGCTCTGTATGCTCTGTATCTATACTGCTTTCATCACTGGACTCAGGGGCATAATTACAAAGAGCTAGCGCTACCACAGACAATATTATTTCTTTACACAGCGGTGGCACAAACAGTGCTCTACACTGCTCCATAATTACAAACTGAAGCATTGGGCCCAATGCGTCAGTTTGTAGAGGCCTGCATCACATTATACCTGCACCAGTTATAATGTATGCAGGGTAGACGTTCCACCATTAAAAGCCACGTAGCAATGACGCACTGAAATTTACAACTTTTCACTGCATCACTCTACGACTTGACTGCGTCGAAATCCCTAAGCTTTCTCAAACCAGGCGGAAGGATTGACACAGGGTGTTTAACATGACACTTGCCTCTGTGTTCTAATGCATTGCGGAGTTGCGCCAGTCTCCAGTAATGCGTCACTTTAGCGCCAAAAGATGCGTCGAAATTTCTGATGCATCCATGAATCCTTGTGCCATGGAGCACTGCATTGTCAATACGCCGCATCCATGGCCTCATTAGGGCATTTACGGCAGGCACAAGAAATCTGACGCAACGATGCCAATGCATCAGTTCTTGTAAATATGCCCCTCAGTCTCTTCAGATATAGTCTCAGGTATGCGAGCAATCGAAGAGCTTCTTCTTGGATTTCCGTGTCCATAGCTCTGTGGCCATTCAGCTTTGTGATTTATTTGTCTTGACCCAGTATTTGTTCTTTCACCTGGATCTTCTAGTTGTACTATTACAATTTCTGTGGCACTTCTGTTCTGCAAATCAGTCTCTGCTTCTCTTTCATTAGAGACTTGAATGCCACTTTGTGTAACTTCAGACACTTGAATCTGCCTTTTAGTTGGTTGATCTTCACCTCTCTCTCCGTCTTGCTGTTGTATTGGCAACGGCGCTACTAGTCTGAATGGACTTTCAGGTGGTGGTGTAGTCACCGATGTTCTCTGTACAGAATAATAGACCACAATCACTTCTTCCGTATTTCTCACTTTCTTTATATGGGAGGCATGAATCCAGTTTGGAGTTCCAGCACACTTAACAGCAGTATTTGTCATCAAGATTATCTGATGGAAGGGGCCTTTCCACCTGGGTTCTAAACAAGTCTTTCGCACGTGCTTCTTGATCACAACCCAGTCACCAGTACTGAGGTCGTGGCACTGTTCTTCATGTGGATCTTGTATTGCAGCTGAAGCCTGATGAGAGATTAGTCAGTTCCTTGCAGTAATCCAACATAATGTCATCAGCATTTGCAGGCACATCAGGTAATCTCATTGCCCTGCCCATGAGTATCTCGAGGGGCGATAAACCCATTTTCCTTTCTGGTGTACTTCAGATGGTCAGTAACACCAAAGGCAATGCATCTGGCCATTTCAAAGATGTTGAAGCACAAACTTTTGCCAATGGAGATTTAATAGTCCAACTGACATGCTCTACGATTCCAGAAGCTTCAGGTCTGTAACTGCAATGTAGTCTTTGCTCAATCTGTTGTGCTGTGCAGATCATTTTCAGAACCTCATTATTAAAATGAGTTCCTCTATCGGACTCAAGAGAAATCAGCATTGTGTATTGTGGTATCAATTCTTGCAATAACAGTTTTGCTACAGTTAGACTGTCATTTGTTCTGGCTTCCACCCATCTCGAGGAGACATACACTGTTACCAGAACATATCTCAGCCCGTTGTAAGCAGGCATCTCAATAAATTCCATCTGCATTCTGTTGAAAGGACCACCTTATCTCCCTATGTGTGTCAGTGTAACATGTGTTTTCTTTCCTACATTCATCCCTACATAAGTGTGTGTATCCATGATAATATTGTGTCATTGGAAACAATATGTAGCAATAATGGTCTCCCATCAGCTGACATCCATATGTCGTTTGCATTTTTCTCACAATCCGCCTTTATTCAGCTGTTCTGTTCTGTTTCTGAAACATTCTCCTTTACCCTCTTTACTTCATCCAAAGTGTCAGTGACATTTATCAACATGGAAAAGGAAGTTTCCTCTTCGGACTCACATGTGAAATTTCCATTAAATGTACAGGTCAGCAAAGCACAATTCAGTCTTTGCTCAATCCAACTGAATCCACATATCTATTTCCCATGGCAACATAACCATTACCACTTTGATGAGCTGCACATTTAACCTCTGCAATCTCTCCAGGTAATAGTAAAGCTTCCAGTAGGTCCTTGATGTACATTCCATTCCTGATTGGTGTACCTGAGAATGTCAAAAAGCCTCTCTGTGACCACAATTGCACAAAATCATGAACAACACCAAACCCATACTGGCTATCTGTAAAAATGGTGATTTTCAAGTGCGCAGTTAAACTGCATGCTCTGGTAAGAGCAAACAATTTGTCAACTTGTTCTGAGGTAACAAGAAGCTTCAATAACATACTTTTTAGTGCACACTGCATATGCTGCTCTTAATGTGCCATAATTACCTCTTACACATGAGTCATCTACAAAAATGGTCGGGCTCAATTAGGAGTTCGTCCTTAATGTTGGGCCTTGGTTTGGGGCACAAATCCATGATCTCTAGGTAATCGTGCTCAATTCATCACAAACAACATCATTTATAGTCAATCTAGCTGATGGATTAAGAATTTGATATATCTTTAGAAAAACATTATCAGAAGACAATATAGTTTACTCATATTTAGTCAATCGATTGTGTGTCATGTATTGATTTTTCATTCTTGTCCTGTGGTGGCCCATGCAGGTAAGCGCGGTTGAGTGGTGAGGGGGGTGGAGCAGGGGTGTGGAAGTGACAAACAACAGAATAGGGAAAATAAATAAATAAATAAAACCACAAGCTCAGGTAAGTGGTTTTATTTATTTATTTATTTATTTATTTTCACTATTCCATCCTTTGTCACTTCTACCCCTGCCCCACCCCCGCCTCTCTGCCCCTCCGCTCCACCGCGCATACCTGCACGGGCTGCCACTGGACAAGAATGAAAAATCAATACATGACACACAATCAATTGCCTAAACATCAGTAGACTATATTGTTTTCCATAATAGTTAAAGGGTAACCCATCACTATGTTCTCATTCTTTTCCAGACTAGTGCTTACCGTGGCAGCCGCTTTAAGGCAACCAGGAAGATCTGCGGCTACACGATCGAGTTTAGTTGAAAAGAAGGCAACAGGCTTTTGAGTATTTCCATGCATCTGTGTCAACACTGAGAGAGCGCACTCTTCCCTCCCACTGCAAAATAGTGTGAATTCTTTTGAATAATCTGGCATTCCAAGTGCTGGGGCATGACACAATTTCTCTTTCAACTCTAAGAACGCTTTTGTGCAATCATTGTCCCTTGGAATCGGATTTGACACATCTCTATGTGCCAACCTTATTAAAGGTTTTGCCATTAGGCAATAGTTTGGTATTCACTGTCTGCAGTCGCCAACCATTCCCAAAAACATCCTGTCTTCCTTTGGAGTTTGAGGTGGGTTCATCTGTAAGATGACTTCCACTCTCACTGGTGACACCTTTGCAGCTCCCTTCACAATGATGTGTCCCAGATACTGAACTTCTTTCTGACAGGCACTGTCATTGGGAAACATCGGAACCTGAACCATCATTTTCGAAAAAAGGGATATTGCTGTATGACATTCTGACTGGCATTTTTAAATTGTGGCATAGAACTCAAACGCATTTGTGTTGGCATTTGATTTAAATTTAATCAAGAGTTTCCCACATTCTGTAAGTTCATTTGAGCTGGTGGAATGGGCATCATTGGGACCTGTCCTTGCATAGGCATTTGTATCTGCTGAGTAGGCACATTTTGCATTTGCACTCATCTCAGCAGCTGCACATTTCTGCTAGTATTTTCAGGATTATATCTACATTCCCTCTTCCAAAGTCCAATCTATGACAGATGTGACAGGAAGTAATATTTTTCATAGCAGCAATATCAGTTGGAGAACCTGTACCCACAGGAACACCTTTATCTCTACCCTGAGGCACATTAAACCCTCCTTGATTTCCCTGAAAAACAACCTTTGGAACTGCAACACCCTGCCTAGTCCCTTGATTTCCTGTAAAAGAAAGATTCTGAAAACCTTTCTGAGCCAACTTCGTTTGAGCCAACATAAATCTCCCTGTAAACATGTTTACACTTTGCATGCCATTACAACGCGGTCATTACAACGACCACGTTGTTACATCACATGCCATTACAACGCAAGCCGTTACAATGACTTGCTGTAGGGGGCAGAAGGTGCTGGATTTTAAATGTAACACCTTCCCTACTGTTGCACAGACTGGAGTTGGAATAGTAAATTATACTATTCCAACATCCAGTGCCCCCCCTACAGCAAGTCGTTGTAATGACTTGCGTTGTAATGGTCTGCGATGTAACAACGCGGTCGTTGTAATGACAGCGTTGTAATGGCATGCGTTCTAAACGCATGCATTGTAACGTGGCATATTCAAATATCTCTTTCACTTTCTTCTGCTTCTGCTTCTAACTCATCACTGCACTACTTTGCATATCTCAGAATTTCATCAAGCGCTTTGCTCTGCCAGCAGATCACGCTTTGAGTTATATGCAAACAGATCTCTGGTTTTTGCTATAAGACAAATTGTGACATGAAAATTCCCATATCCTTTTCCTCAGGATATTCTTGGCCACTTTGTTGCTGAAACACCTGTTACAATCTTTCATAGTATTCATGAACTGTTTTTTTCGGCTCTTGGGAAGTTCTTTTAATTTTAACCCAATCAAATCTTTCAGTGGCACCTTACCTTTCAGGAAAGTAATCACTGCCTCATATTTCGCCATCACTACAGGAGACTGTGGAGTTGTCTTTATATTCCTCACTGGTTCCTCTTTCAGCCGGTAAGACTTTGTACCGCAGTCTTACATTCAGCCCACAATTCAGCAGGTACTACAATATCAAAGAACATATCCAAATCTGTCCACATCACCTTTAAAATCTTTATAAACCATTCTACTTGTGCATACCACTGCACTGGTTTGTCTCTCAATTTTGGAAAATTGTTCATAAATGCTGCCAAATCACTAAGCCTAGGCGGAGTTTGTGGAGTTCCTGCAAAAAAAACTCTGCCGCGCTACACAGAGCTCCGCAAGCAGCGGAGTGCATTAGATAAATGCCGTTTGCAGTTATTTTCAGTGCCAGGTGCTTGTCCTCATTGTGCAATCATCGCAAACGGCACCATACACAGCACAAGCAGGCGCTGCTCGAGTAGATTTTTACTCGAGCGGCAGCTTTCTCAAGGCGAATGGACGGTTTCTCAACGTGAGCGGTCGCGATATATGCGACCACTTTCAATGAGAAATCTGACCGCCCGCATTGAGAAATCTCGCCGGGAGGTTGATTTTCCACACTCGCGCTTGCCAACTTGATGTTGATGATCACAAAACGAGGAAAAATCTCGCTGGGAGCTGGATTTTCCTCACTCGCGCTCGCCAACTTGACGTTGACAAACGCAAGCGAGGAAAAAAACTCTGTTCCGCTACGTAGAGCGGAGTTTTTTGGAACTCCACGAGCTCCGCGTAACGCGGAGTGTGGAAAACTCTGCAAACTCCGCGAGCGGAGCGGAGTTCACCTCCTAGACTTACGAATCACCTCAACTCCAAGCAACATATACATACATTTCTACTGCTATTTCTCTGAATTGATAGGTGGTTGCTTCTCCCTCATTCTCCTTATCTTGCTTCTCTGTTATAGTGCTTTTCTCTTTTGCTTTTCCCATTTAATTTCCAATTTTTCAGTCTCACTCCATTTGCGCATGCATTCGACTCATTTCATAATATGCAGACACATTCCTGAAAGTTGCATGTTCTCTATTGCTGGATCATCTAAATGGATCCTATAGCTTCTCTGCAGGTGAATATTTCGGGAAATATCAATGTCATATTTCTGAGCAATTTCAGTCAATCTGCCATGCACCATAGCTGCTGTTCATATAATCCCTTTACACTGGTAGATCAATTATTTTCTCTTATATAGTTCTATATGTTCAAATTCCAAACATGCCCTTATTAATTATTTTCTCCAATTCCATCTTTAACTTAGAGACATTTAAAGGCTTTTCCTTGAAAGCATCTGATTTCTTTGTCATCTCTGTACCTTCCATCTTTCTAATCCCTGCTGTTTCCTTCAACCAAGCTGGAATATACCTCTCCTCGGTAGAGCTTATGTCAACATGAGTAATAGGGGTTATGAAAACTAACATCTCTCCATCTATTGATACTTGCCTCGTTTGTGGGGGTCACCGTACAACAATTTGAAAAGTTTGTGAAGTTGGAAGAAACCCTGTTGAAGGTATACCTCCAACAGTTTGATGAATTTCTTAAATCCTTAAAGCCTTAGGAGGAGCACTTGCAATACATCTGGGTACTGTCTGGGCATTTACAGAAGTCATCAGGGCTGTGCTATGTACTGCAGTTGCATTTGTCACAGTAGGAACTGTAACCTGTGGTCGAGCCACAACTGCTGGAATAATTTTGAATATTTGTAAAGGCCATTCAATCTCTGCTGCACCTGGATCTACAGGGGCAGTCGCCACTGTACTACCTGTACCAGCACTTGATTTGCCTCAATCAATTAGGTTTGCATATGGTGGGGGTCTCGAAGCTAACATCTGCTCTAAAATATCATCTCCTGAATAAGTATCCTTGTCATCCCCATCCTTTTCTTTGGAATCTCTTTTACTTCCCTTCTTAGTTGCTTCTGTAGTGATAGCTGGGTATAATCTAGTTCCGTCTATTATAACCTTTCTCCATCTACACTGTCCTTCATCCCATTGTGCATCTGCATAGTTCTGCATGGCTATTTTTGTCCTCCTCTGGTATTTCTCC
This sequence comes from Calotriton arnoldi, assembly GCA_963921515.1. Classification (NCBI taxonomy): domain Eukaryota; kingdom Metazoa; phylum Chordata; class Amphibia; order Caudata; family Salamandridae; genus Calotriton; species Calotriton arnoldi. Next base: position 969,915 of record CAWUFW010004521.1, read on the forward strand.
TTTTCTTTGTCCCCTGCAACTTTCTCCCATATACTCAGTGCTTCATATTGTGTAGGTCTAGGAGGTAGCTTCATCTCGTACAATTTTCTTGTCACATTTTCAAGAATTCTGGTACTAAAAGTTCCAAATCTAGGAAAGTTCAAGCCACCTTCTTTCTCAGTGAGCAAAGCCAAGAACAAGTATGTAACCCATGCTCAGTTGTGATAATGTATGCAGGCGAACCTTTGGGAGGTGCTTCTTCACCCTTTCGTACCAGAATGGTAAAATCTCACTTCACCAAATCCTTTATATCGTTAAAACTTTTCATAATTGCAATTTAATGAGAAACAAGACAATTTTAATAAATCAATCAATTAATCAGGTTTTGTAAAGCACAACTGCTTTACCCGTGAGGGTCTTGAGGCGCTGTGGGATCATGCTGCTCGATCATCCTGCCTGTACCTAATGGTTGAACATTCAGGTCTTGAGGTCCTTTCTGAACTGCTGGAGCAATGGTGAGGCTCTGAGGTGGGGGGGAGGGAGTTCCAAGTCTTAGCCACCAGGTGGGAGAAGGAGCGGCCTCTGCTGTTTGCTTGGTGAATGCGTTGGGTGGCTGCTAGGTAGAGGGATCCGGAACAAATCTCCCTAGAAGGTTGGTGAAAGTTCACTCATTTGTTGAGATAAATAGGTCCTTCGTTGTATAGTGCTTTGTAAGTTTTGGTGAGCAGCTTAAACCAGCATCTCTTTGTGACTGGCAGCCAATGGAGTTCCCAGAGGTAAGGGGTGTTGTGCGTCTGTGTGGGGAGGTTGTGGATGACTCTGGCAGCTGCGCTATGGATGGCCTGGAGTTTCCTCATGAGTCGGGCGGTGAATCCTACGTAGAGGGAGTTGCCGTGGTCAAGTCTGCTGGTGACAAGAGCTTGTGTGATAGTTTGCCTGGTGTTGGGTGTGTGCCATCTGAAGACTTTTCTGAGCATTCAGAGGGTGAGGAAGCAAGCGAAGGAGACGGCATTGACCTGCTTCTTTATGGCTAGCTGGCTGTCGAGGATGATGCTGAGGTTGTAGGTGTGTTCAGGGGGTTTGTGGGTAAGGCCCAGCTCAGGTGGCCACCACTCGTTGTTCCATAGGGTGTCCTTGCTTTTCCCGAAGATGAGTACTTCAGTCTTGTCTGAGTTTAGTTTGAGACAGTTGTTCCACATCCTTTATGCAGGTTTTGAACTTGTCTTTGATGGTTGTCGGGTCGTTAGTCAGGGAGAGAATGAGTTTGGTGTCATCAGCATAGGAGATGATGTTGAGTCCATGGCTCCTGGCGATGTTAGCTAGGGGTGTCATGCATACGTTGAAGATGGTTGGTCTGAGGGAAGAGCCTTGAAGTGCACCGCAGGTGATGTTCTCAGGGAGAGAGCAGTAGGGAGGGGGGATGAACGTCTGCATTCTTCCTGTGAGGTAGGATGTGATCCACTTGAGGGATGCTCCTTGGATTCCGATCTGGTGGAGTCTGTTGACCAGTGTGTGGTGGGATATGGTGTCGAAGGCTGCTGAGAGGTCGAGGAGGATGAGGGCTGTTGTTTCTCTGTGGTCTAGCAGCATTCTGATGTCGTCCGTAGCTGAGAATGGAGCTGTCTTGGTGCTCTTTTTTGCTCTGAAACCCTCTTGAGTGGGGTCCAGCAGGTTGAGGTACTCCAGATGTTTGGTTAGCTGGAAGTTGATGGCTTTTTCGATGACATTGACTGGGAAGGGGAGCAGGGAGATGGGTTGGTAGTTCTTGGGAACTCTTGGGTCGGCAGATGGTTTCTTCAAAAACAGCTTTTCATCGGCATGTTTCCATTTCTGTGGGAAATGGGCCATGGTGATTGAGGAGTTGAGAACCTTGCTGAGTTCTTTGCTGATGGGTTGATTTCCGAGGTTGAAAACGTGATGGGGAAGGGGTCAGCTTAGGCTCTGGAGGGGATGGATCTCATAATGTACCCCATTTCTTTCTCAGTGAGAGTGTTCCACAAGGTGAGCTGGTGTTGATATGTGTCAGTCAGCGTGAGGAGGTTGATGTTGTACTCGACGGGGTTCGGGGTGGGAAGCCTAGGTAGATGGTGCTGATTTTGTTGTGAAAAAAGTCTGATAGGGTGTTGGAGAGGGCTTGCACTGGTGTGATGATGTTTTCGGTTGCCGAGGTGTTGGTGAACTCCTTCACTATGTTAAACAGTTCCTTGTTGCTGTTGGAGCTGTTGTTGATGCGGGTGGCTAGGGCTGTCTTCTTGGTGCTTTTCAAGAGGTGGTTGTATTGGCTGAGGGAGTCTTTGAAATCTTTTCGGTCCTTGAGGGTCTTACTGGAGCACCATCTGCTTTCCTTCTGTCTGCAGTCGCCTTTCAGGGTGTTCAGTTCTGTGTGAACCAGCTGGGGTGTCTTGTTCATTTCTTGGGGTTGGGGCTTTTCCTTGGTTTAACTTCATCAGCTCTTGCTGAGATCCAGTTGGTTAGGTTATCCGTAGGGGTGGGCATAGTGGGCGTAGCGGGGCTACGCGAAGTGCCATGGAGACGGAACCAATCTCCACGTAGCTCCGCCTATGCGCCACCCGCCCGCACTATTAAAACATTATAAATAAGAATTTAAAACACCTTACCTTATCGGCGGCGTCCCCGGGCTTCCCTCCTTCTCCATTGCGTCTTCTTCTGGAAAACTGCGCATGCGCATTCCTCATGAGAAATGCGCATGCGCAGTTTTGAAGAAGAAGTCGCAGTGCAGAGATTTGCCTGTTCCGCCTACTTTGCGGAACACGGAACAGGCAAAATTCCGCACATTCCGTGGGAGGAACGGAGTTGTCCGCCCACCCACCCCTAGTTATCCGTCGCTTATTCTGTGTCTTCAGAGGTGGTGGGTAGGCGTGAGTTGAGGGTGTTGGTCCATTGTTGCTCTGATAGCTTAGACCGGCAGCGCCGTGTGTTGCTGGCAGTGGAGGCGGGTGTTTTGGGAGGTTCCAAGATGACGAAATGGACACAGTGGTGTCCAGTCCAGGTGAGTTCCTCGGTGCAGGTGTATTTAATTCTGTCACTGGCTGAGAAGATCTAATGTTATTATTCTGTTCCGTATAAGTCAAATCTCAAACCAATCCTATCACAGCTATTAATTTCCCAAGTTTTATTAACAAATCCAAATACGATATTCACTTTCCTACTGTCCAATTCCAGCGTGGCACTTTGACGTCACCAACCAATCTCAGCGCGTAAACACACCAACCAACCAATCCCAGTGCGAAACAAAATGATGGACAACCTCACTCTTTGCTGCAGTTCACCCTCCCTTACAATGTCTCTCACTTCTACACATCTTCAACAAAATCTTCAAATAACACAGTAAAACATTTTTTTGTTTGCTCTGCCAAAGGAAATAACAGTATCACAATTGCTCGAAAGTATTCTCCACAACCGCAAGTGAAATCTCGACCAGGGAGAAATCACCCAAATCAATGCAGCTTCCCCTGTTTGGGCAATTAGGTTCTACTAACATCGACCAATGTTAGCCAAACACAACAATGCTTAGCATCTTTATCTTAATAGTATAGGTGATGGTACCTCACACACTGCACCTCAAATCCTGCAAACAAGTCTATTATCTATTTATATCCCAGGATCTTTCGACTACATTGAGTCTGAAATCTTCAACCTCTTTTCTTCAACAATTTAACAATACTCTCTTTTATTTATTCATTCAAACTCAAAACACTACTTTATAAATGAAGACAAAATTACTCTACTAATACTCACACCTTCAAACACCTACTGCCTTCTAATACCACTTTGTCAGATCTTCAAGTTCTGGGCATTGGATTCAGGAATCGGAAATTTTATTCTAACTTAGGAATTATTTTATAGCTCCATTCAGGGTGTGAACCATACTCTGCTACCAGAAAACTGATAGTGTGGAAGTCAAATTAATTTAATCAGTTCATCCTCTGACCTACAAAAGTGGACTCCAACTCCTTACTATGGGGCACATTACGATGACGGGCGGACAAAGTCCGCCCACCACCTTAGCGGTGAATGGGACCGTCCGCCATAGGAGCGGCGGTCCCGCCGCGAGTATTAGGATGCCACCGCCACGGTGGCAGTGGCATCCCCTATTCCCAACATTGTGGCGGGCGGTGTTCACAGCACCGCCCGCCACAATGCTGGGAATGCACGTCGTGCATTGGCATGCACAAGGTGACAGGCACTGCGCGGTGCCTGCCACCTTGTCCATACCAATGCAGGGGGGTACCATAGGTACCCCCCATGTGCACCCCCACCCACCCAACACTCTGGGGGCCCGCAACGGGCCCCCAATAGCGAAGACCGTATGCCTTTTCATGGCGGCGTTGCCGCCATGGAAAGGCTGCTCTCTGCATCCATCCTAATATGGATGGCGGTGTCTTGCAGACACCACCACCATATTAGTGCCCTTTTCCGCCCAGTCACCTGTGTGAACGGCGGAAAACCGGCAGACGGTCTTTCCGTCCGCCGGGCTCCCCCCGCCATCGTAATGTGGCGGGGGGGAAATGGCATGCGGGCGGAGGGGAATGGCGATCTGCCAGTCATTGTAATGACCCTCTATGTTCTTTTTCAGGCGCATGGGTCTTTGCCACCATTTTAAAATGGAGTATAAACCGAAAACATCTTAATAGACATCATCATTACAGTTGTTTTTAGTTTAGTTAATGATGAGAGTTTAGGATTGGTTCAAAATCTTTATTTCCCGTTATGAGATTAGCAGATTCTTTTCTTGAATGTATTCAATTAGTAAGTCAGATAAATCTGTTTACAGAAATATCAAGAAAATCATTTGTTAGAGTCAAAATAATGCAGAAAATGACAAGCGAGTTCCATAAAGAGTAGTTCAAGAAGACTCAGCCAAGCCTCCATATGTGAGCAACAGGTGCTATAGTAGCTTACACCCATATAGGCATAAGAGAAATAGCTCACGAAAGGTCACTGCCAAAGTGGCAAGTAACAAAAAGCCACCAGCACAAGCTTACAGCAATGTATTCAGAATCTCTAGTAGGAGAGCCCTCAAAAGAACAGCAGGAATGGCTCAGAAATAATGCCTAGTCTAACTAGGAAACACGCACTAATATAAAACACATGTATCAATCCATTTCAGTGTTAAATCATCTTGAGCCAATGAAGATGAATCGTCTGATTGTCTGCAGCTTCTTCCTTTGTTCCCACGGTAAACACACAATGTTGATAGGGTACTACCTGGAAGTATCAGTTAGTTGCTAGGTATTCATGTACTTGTAACATTTTCCTTGGGTTTCCATGAGAAACTTCAGCAATGTCTAACTATTAGCTTTTTCAGTGTTCCACTGCATAACAATGAACTACTCTAAAGACAGAGACATTTTATTTGCAACGTTCTGGTTAAATCATGAGATTCACGTCTTTATGTAAGCATTATTGTTTTAATATGCTGTTCGCTATTCAAACTTGTATGAATGTGGTAGCTAGAACTATTGAAATACAATGAAAATATGTAGCTTAGGGAAGAGAAAATACATTTTATAAATTCAAAACATTCGACAGCAATGACAAGTTTAGGTAAGTCTCAGTAAAACTCAGTCTAAGGAGGCACCTCCCCGCCCCCAAGATAACTTAGGCCCACGACCCAACTGTGAAGAATTCGCTGACTTCTTCACTCGGAAGACCGATAGCATAAAGAAGGACCTTCTCAACGATCTAATCACACACACTGGCTCACATCCGAACCTATCTCCATCCCTTCTAAATGCTCCACATCGTAACTCATCAAAGTTCGACCTAAAAAATAATGCATCCTGGTCAACCTTCAATACATACAATGAAGAAGCTATTCTCAAAATGCTTATTGCCCTGAACCCTGCCAATCACTTCACTGACCCTCTCCCAGCAAACTTAATAAAAGACTTCACCCCGTTTCTGCTGCCTCTCTGGACCAAGATCATAAATAACTCTCTACGCCAAGGATGCATCCCTGACACCCTCAAAGCCGGACAGGTTTCGCCCATTCTAAAGAAACCTACTGCTGACCCTGCGGACCTAAACAATTACCGCCCCATATCCAACATCCCTACCCTGGCCAAACTCTTAGAAAAATGTGTACACCTCCAGCTGGTAAGACATATAGACCATTTCAACCTACTCAACAAATACCAATCAGGTTTCCGGGCAGGTCACAGCACGGAATCAGCCATGACCCATATAATTGATGATGCTCTACAAATCCTAGATCAGAACGGAGCCTGCCTACTCATCTTACTAGACCTTTCCTCGGCCTTTGATACCGTTAAACACGATAACCTGATAGACCTTCTGCAACACAGAATGGGACTAGCTGGATCAGTTCTAAACTGGTTCTCTTCGTTCCTCCAAAACAGATCGCAACGATTCATGGTCAACCACTCCCTGTCCAAATCCATCCCAGTCACTTTAGGAGTCCCACAAGGGTCTTCTCTATCCCCGACGCTGTTCAATCTATTCATGGAACCACTCACTGAAATTCTCTATTCATCAAACGTTCAATATCACATGTACGCTGACGACACACAACTATACCTCAAGATCCATACCCTAGAAGACATCAAATTACTCAACACAACTCTCCGAAAAACCCAGACTTGGCTGGCAGAAAACCATCTAAAATTGAACGCCCTCAAAACCGAATTCCTCCTAATTGCTCCTCCCGCCCAAGTACCAGTAATGCAAGAATGGATCAAACACCTTACAGCACTCAACTGCCAACCCCTCATCGTTGACTCCGCGAAATCGCTGGGAATAACGCTGGACACAAACCTCAAAATGCAGAAACACATCAGCAACGCAACAAAGGGAGCAAACTTTCAGATAAATACTTTGAGAAAACTGAAACCTTTCCTACCTGAAAAGGACTTCAAGCTGGCAGTACAAGCTCTAGTCATCCCAAGAGTGGAATACGGGAGTGTCTCTCTCTGTGGCCTGCCCAGAGCTGCAACGGCCCCACTAAGAGCCTCAATCAACGCCGCAGCGAGACTTATCACTGGCTCCAAAAGAAGCTCCCACATATCCCCGGACCTAAAATCCCTTAACTGGCTACCTTTCGAAGCCAGAATTCATTTGAAAATAGCATGTATGACACATAAAGCCATTCATCACAGCGCACCCAGCTATCTGGCACAGAAACTGGCGCCCTCAGGTGGGATCAGATCTTCAAGAAGTGCGAAAAACCTCTTACTGAAACCACAAAGATTCAACAAGAAAAAAACGTACAACCGAACCTTTTCAGGGATGGCGCCCAGAATTTGGAATGCTCTGCCCCCAGAGACTAGACTTAATCCCTCTACTGCATCTTTCAAAAAAGAAGTGAAATCGCTTCTCATGGCTAAATTCACTTGAGCATGGACTACTGTCACTATGTCTACATGGAACTTTATAGTGCTGACTGTCCATCTAGGTATCCAATTTATTATATCTATATTATGCCGGATATTTATAGAACGTTTGTACTCACTATAGGGTGTGTTCACTATCATTGATCAGCATGGATCGTTATGTTTTTACCTTGTACCTATGCATCTAAGACACTTACCTGTAAAGCGCTCTGATACCCGCAAGGGTCTTGTTCGCGCTCTATAAAACTTTCAAAATAAAAATAAATAAATAAATAAAGTCAAATTTGGGTTATCTATCAAATACATTTGTGCATGGTTCAGCATTTCCCACAAGCATTTATTAAAAAGTGAAAATAAAGAAAGATAGAAAGAGGATGAGGCCCAGTCTGAGCTTAGCAATGGAAATACGATAGAAGTGATAGCGTAGTGCTTTCAGCACATTTTCTCTACGTGTCATTTTTAAAACAAACAGCATGTTAATTTTTTTCACACATTCTTTTGTAAGTTTAACAAAGGTAAATTTTTTCTAAAGTCACTCTATTGTGTGCTTTCACGTTAATGTCTAAGAAAAATTATCAGCTCTGTTATTTATATTTTTAAACAATATTTTTCCTGCTCTATCACCTGCAAGCCCCATCACAAAATCAACTTTCTTGCCCACTCAAGATCCCCAATGCATTGACTGTGGTGAATGGGGCCATACAGCCCAGGTTGCCCAGGAGGAAGAAGAGCACATGGACGTAGGAGTTACCACTAACCCTTTGGTTCCTAATCTGTGCTTCGTGGCACCCCGGTGCGCCATCAAAACTAGCATGGGGCGCTGCAAATAGATGCACACTAAGCATGCAGTTTAGGAACCACTGCACAGTATATACCCTTGGTTGCTGCTGTCGCAAGGCAGTGAACAGTTTTCTCTCCAGAGCAGCATTGGCTGCAGTGAAATTCAGAGCATAAACATATGATTAGGGTGACTAGATATCCCGGATTTTCCCAGACAGTCCTGGTTTTTTGTGGCCCGTCTCGGCGTCCCAACATTTTTAATTAAAATTGAGAAATGTCCCGGTTTTGGGGAGAAGGGCGGGTAGCATGCAAATTTGATGTAAATTGTTTTGATTTCGTAAGACTCTCCTACTCTGCTGCAGTGTCATTGAAGCAGCACAGCAGGATATAAAGAGAGGCACATCAGTTGACAGCAAAGCTTTTGAGCTGTCCCCTTATGTTCATCACAACATCTGGGAATGAAGGAGAGGGTAATATAATAAAAACACTGTTTACACTATTTTTGTTTGGATTGTCAGACATGGGCACAACGTTAAAGCTAGCTCACCTTCAAAAAGAAACCTTGTATGTTTTATTTTTGGTTCCATATTGTAGAAAAGGCAAAAATATATATATTTTATGGATCCTTGTGCATCTTTCTCTGTTATATGTTGTAGGCAGATTTGCACTTTTATCAAGTGTTGGTTTTGTAATTTGCCTTTGGCACTTTCAGATATGTTTGTACCTTTTATAGGTGCAGCCAAGACTGCAAGTCCCAGAATGCCAACAGGCTCAATGATCTGCTCGTAAGGCAACTTGAGATGTCTTTCTTTATCTAGGTAAATGGTTTATGGGATGTGCCAGTGTAGTGCTTCCATAGCAATAAATTAAGCCATTAAAATTAGCGTGACCTGGCCTCCTGGATTTGCTGAGGCAGGCCTGTTTTCACCCGAAATTTCTCTGCAAGTTTTAACGCATATCCTGGTTTTAGAAGAGGGTAAATAGTACAATGGGAGGAAAGAGTTTATGTATTTTGGTGCAGAATTAATTATTAGGCCATATCAGAAAACTATTTAGGGGCTCGTTACGATGGCAGGCGGAAAAGCATACCGACCGCCGTGCTAGCGGGAAATTACCGCCCGCAGGTACCGCGGCAAAACTGCCGGCCAGATTAGGATGCACCACCAGAAACTCCCTACCGCGGCAGTCGGATTCCAGGATTCAGCGGCGGAAAAGCTGAAAATCCATCCGCGGCGGTCGGATTTGCTGCGGAAAGGCCAAAGACCGCTGTTTCCCCAGCGGACAGGAACACATGGAGCTATCCACAGTATTGCCACCGCCATCCTCGATTGGCCGGATTCTCCGCAGCGGTGTGGTGGACTGTTCGTGGCATCGTAATACAACCGGAGGTCGTAACCGCATTCCGCACGGCTGTCCCTCCCTTTTGGCTCTGTCTGCCGTTGCTGCGGAAGGGGATTCCTGGCGGTTCCCGAAACACCGCAGCGGACCGGAAATGGGCTATCTGTGCCCATAGTAATACTGCGGACGCAAGGACCGCCGATGGAGTGCGGAAAAGGGCATTTTCCGCCACCGCCAGCACCGCGGATGTGCTACCGCCCGCCATTGTAATCAGCCCCTTAGTTAGCACAGATAATACTGTGTGTAAAAGTTGCTTTTAATTCCCTGTAGTACCTATTGATTGTCTCTTGACTGTACTGTCAATCAATTCTTTCTGTGTCTGTAAGTCAATACAAAATTATAGTCCTACATCTATATTTCTGGACTGTCCCAGTTTTGGGTTTACAAAATCTGGTCACCCTACCATACATGCCAACATTTTAAAGCAGGCAAGTGGGAGATTTTAAAAAATAGTCAGGAGAATGTATTTTTCCCTCTAACATATTGAAGCTGCAGCTGTTTTTGTTTGCTCTATGTAAAACCGGCAAAAATAAAATGCAGAGGCTGGTCACACACTCTACTCTCCCACTTCATGAATGAAGAACAAAGCGTTAACTTTTGATGTCACAAGTAATTTTTTGACGGGACGATTGGTGCATGTGTGACAGGCATCAACATTTTATTTTTGTCAGTTTTACAAAACTTAGATTCGGATTCTGCATGCAGGACTCGGGAGATGGAAGACTAGCCTTGAAATTGTTAGTCTCCTGCCTGAATTGGGAGGGTTGGTATGTATGCCCTACCTATGATGCAACTGCAGGTCTGTGGATTTACATGAGGGCACCATAGAGCTCTCCTTTTCGCAGGAGCAGTTTCAAAGGATCACTGACAGAATCGACCACCACAATATCGACTTACACAAATATCGGGACATAAATATTCTTGTCAAAAATATCGACCTCCTATCTTTATAATGGTAAGTACAAAAATATCGTTGTAAAAAATATCGATGTACAAAATATCGTTTTTTAATATGTTTAAAAAATATTGTAAAATAAATTTAACTTAAAAAATTAAACATACATATATAAAATGTAATATATATATTTACTTAAAAACAATTGATAAATAATATTTTTAATAAAAAATTATAAATATATAAAAAATTATAAATAAATATATACATACACATATAACATAACAATTAATTAAAAAATTATATTATAAATTAAAATATAATATTTAATATTTTTTAAACCTACATTTTGCACTACATTGAGTGCAACAGTAGAGAAAGTGTTGGAGAGCGGAGAGCGGAGGGGAATAATTTACTATTTCCACTCCAATGAGTGCAACAGTATGGAAAGTGTTGGATAGCGGAGGGGAAAAAATTACTATTCCCACTCCAGCAAGTGCAACAGTAGGGAAAGTGTTGGATAGCGGAGGGGAAAAATTACTATTCCCACTCCAGCAAGTACAACAGTAGGGAAAGTGTTGGATAGCGGAGGGGTAAAAATTGCTATTCCCACTACAACGAGTGCAACAGTAGGGAATGTGTTGGATGGCAAAGGAGTAAAATTACTATTCCCACTCCAGTTAGTGCAACAGTAAGGAAAGTTTTGTTTAGCGGAGGGGATAAAATTACTATTCCCACTCCAGAGAATGCAACAGTAGGGAAAGTGTTGGATAGTGTAGGGGATAAAATTACTATTCCCACTCCGGCGAGTGCAACAGTAGGGAAAGTGTTGGATAGCGGAGGGGTATAAATTACTATTCCCACTCCTGCGAATGCAGCAGTAGGGAAAGTGTTGGCTAGCGGAGGGGTAAAACGTACTATTCCCACTCTAGCTAGTGCAACAGTAGGGAAAGTGTTGGATAGCAGAGGGGATACAATTACTATTCCCACTCCAGCGAGTGCAACAGTAGGGAAAGTGTTGGATAGCGGAGGGGAAAAAATTACTATTCCCACTCCAGTGAGTGCAACAGTAGGGAAAGTGTTGGATAGCTGAGGGGTATAAATTACTATTCCCACTCCTGCGAATGCAGCAGTAGGGAAAGTGTTGGATAGCGGAGGGGTAAAAATTACTATTCCCACTCCAGTGAGTGCAACAGTAGGGAAAGTGTTGGATAGCTGAGGGGTATAAATTACTATTCCCACTCCTGCGAATGCAGCAGTAGGGAAAGTGTTGGCTAGCGGAGGGGTAAAACTTACTATTCCCACTCTAGCTAGTGCAACAGTAGGGAAAGTGTTGGATAGCAGAGGGGATACAATTACTATTCCCACTCCAGCGAGTGCAACAGTAGGGAAAGTGTTGGATAGCGGAGGGGAAAAAATTACTATTCCCACTCCAGTGAGTGCAACAGTAGGGAAAGTGTTGGATAGCTGAGGGGTATAAATTACTATTCCCACTCCTGCGAATGCAGCAGTAGGGAAAGTGTTGGCTAGCGGAGGGGTACAACTTACTATTCCCACTCTAGCTAGTGCAACAGTAGGGAAAGTGTTGGATAGCAGAGGGGATACAATTACTATTCCCACTCCAGCGAGTGCAACAGTAGGGAAAGTGTTGGATAGCTGAGGGGTATAAATTACTATTCCCACTCCTGCGAATGCAGCAGTAGGGAAAGTGTTGGATAGCGGAGGGGTAAAAATTACTATTCCCACTGAAGAAAATTCAAATTTAAAAACAAACCAAATATGAACTACAATACAAAAGATAATAAAAAAACAAAAAACAAAACATATATAAAAATATAAAAAATTACAAAACATAGAAACATATTATAATGTATAACAAATCTAAAAATTACACACAAAGATTTTTTTTTTTAAATTTTAAAATAATTTACAAACCAATAAATATTTTGTAATAGAAATTATTTATAATCAAAAACATTAATTATTACGTAAATGTAATAATTTTTTTCCTACCCTATAACACCACACAATTTACAACACACATCTAAATTAAAAGAAAAAGTGTACCTCCATAATTAACACAATTAAGTATCAATTAAACAAATATTACTAATTAAAAAACACATTAAAACAGATAAAAATGAATGTACTAACCAAGCATCACCCCTATAGAACCAAAATCCACAAACAAAATAGAAATAAACAATTACCAAAAATATTTATCAAGTAATAAATGAATATTAATGATCAAGTAATGATTAATTAATTTAAAGTAAGTTACTTTCCACCCTCTACCCCAATAAACACCACAACACACACCTAAAAATAATTACACAATTTCCATAACTAATTTAACATTAATAAAATATAAAATAACCACAAATCATTAATTAATTTAAAAAGAAATTACTTCCCACCATTTACCACTATAAACCCCAGAACTCACACAATTACACAATTGCCATATTTACATTTTAATTAATTAATTAGCATTAATTAATTATAAATACATTACTTCCCACCCTATTCCCCTATAAACCCCACCACCCATTTCTAAAAATATGACACAATTAACATAATTAATTAATTAATTACTATTAATTAACAAGCAAATTATAAATAATTATTAATAAATTAATTCCCACAATCAACACTATAAAATAAAATTAAATAAATATTATATAAAAAATATTAATAAATGTATTAAATTAAATTACTTCCCACCCTACTCCCCTATCAACCCACAACCCGCTCCTAAAAAAGTCACAATTAACATAATTACCAATTAATTAATAACAATTAACCAATTAAAAATAATTAATAATAAATTAATTCCCAGTTAGTATAAAATATTAAATAAATAAATATTAATTAATAATAAAAAATATATATTTTAATTATAATTAAATTACTTCCCACCCTATTCCCCTATAAACCTACAACCCGCTCCTAAAAAAATGACACAATTAACTTATTTACCAATTAGTTAATTAATAAAAATTAACTGCCAATTATTAATTAATTAATAATAAATTAATTCCCACAATTAACACTATAAAATAAAATTAAATAAATATTATATAAAAAATATTAATAAATGTATTAAAATTAAATTACTTTCCACTCTATTCCCCTATAAACCCACAACCCGCTACGGAACTAAAATGCAAAATTTAATTAAAATAAAATTAATAACTACTAAAAATTTAACACATATATTACAAAAAAATAGAGCACATATATTTAAAATACATACTAAAATACATAACACTAACTAAAAAAACGATATTTTTAACAACTATGGGGCACATTACGATGGCGGGCGGAAGCACAACCGCCGTGCTGGCGGATGCAAAAACCACCAGTTACCGCCGGCACGCAGCAGTCCACACGCCCGTCCAATTACGATGCGAAAAGTAGGCCAAACACCGCCGGCAAGCCAGCAACACCGTCCGCCATCAAAGTGCGCCCGTACACGTAGCGGCGCAGCCCAACTGACACACACCGTCCGACGAAACACGTCCCGCCCGGCGTATAAATTACGATGCCGCAAACAAACGGCTCCCACGGCTAAGAGACACCGCACGTGAAAGAGAGGCGGTAACACGGACGCAGAGCACGGACAACGAAGAAGCGGCACCCCGAGCATGAATCCAGCACTGCAGGCCCTTCCCATGCTTCTGCTGATGCACCACCAAGGACGCAACATACCGCGGAGACGCAGGTAGGCACACACACAACAAGTGCACGCAAACAGCGCACACAGTGCAAGGGCGGAAAAAGCGGACAACCCCCCACCAGCGCGTGTACACTACACATCCACCATTGCATCCACATATGACACACAGGCCAAATCCTAACATCGCGGAACACATGTGTACACACCACCTGGGACTAGGAACCAACCACCCCGTCACGGCCCCAAAGCGGCGATGACGCCGCCACACATGCGCACAACGCAGAGGCCAACCGCAGCGCCATGCATGCGTCGCACACAGACACAGGGACACAACCAAGCAGCACACACATCAGCCCCACCCCGAACGCACATGACACGTGACAGGCCTGCCACAGACATGTCCCCAACGCCCAAATCACGGACAACACCCAACGCCACACAACCGACGCACACATGTCAGTGAAGTCACGCAACAGCAGGACACACCCCAGTGTAACAAACATGGCGTAGCACACAGCGGCGGCAACACCAACTAGGAGAAGCAGGGCCCCTTCGGGAAGAGGAACGCCAGTACCACACTGAAAAACCCATACCACCCTGCACATATGAACAAGACATATAAAACGGAACACCAAAGAGCACGGGGACCGACAACAGGTGGCCCAAGAATAACATTCACACACAAGGCCCAACGCAGAGCGGAAAGGCAGCCTGCCGCCCACACAAGGGAGAGCAGACAGCACTGAATGACCTTCCATTCCAACTCCGAAACCACAGCCCTACGACAGAAGCCGGTGAATACAGCCATTGTCCAAGAATAGACCAACACAGGCATGCCGAGGAGACCGACCACAGGGCAGATAGCGCATATCACAGAAGCACACAACGGACGGGGAAGAAAGAAGAAAACACTCCCCCATGTCGGCCACATGCAAGTTAATTGGAAGGAGTCACACATCACTGACCTTGAACTGTCTGAGAAGCATGTGGGAAGAGGGCCCGTGTCCTCCAAACAAGCAAACAGAACACAAGTCCTGTCTCCCTACGACTACACAGAGCTCACAGCAACCTCGGAGCGTGCACATTGCAGACTGCACACACAGCCGGAGCACGCCACCACAACGCACCGCTGCGAAATGGCAACCGCAACACACCTACCCAACTACGCCGAACAGCTCAAGCTGTACAAAACCAACCTGTTACATACATTGGGATGCGATCTCCTGTCCCTGCTGAACGTAAGTTACCGACTGACTTACCGCATCACATTGTTCAGCTGCGTCATGCCCGTCTTCTACTGTCGGAGGTGTCCCTACCAGCATCCCGTCGAGATATGCCTCTCCAACCCGGCATGTCTGAAGGCGGACCTGCTACCACTACTCCTCCCTCTGGACGCACACGACAGGGCCTGCTCTGCCTATGGGGGCATGGCGTATGTGGCCAACATCGCACCCGCACTGAAATGGGACCACTGTGCCTCCACACGACGGATCATCGAGAACAGCTACATCGAATGTCACCCAGCATGCCCCATCATGGTCCTCCAAGGGACAACTTACGAACAACACCTTGACAGCCACCATCCGCTACATTGGCTGGCAAACATGTACACCACCAATGACATGTAAGCCCTGCTGGACGGCATCGCATACCTGACAACCTGTAAATACGTCGGACCACAACGCAGGTTCCCCGAGTGACCTATGATGTCCAACCCCGCACCCATGCTTAGCTTCCGCACGGACTGGCCAGTCACCACCACAACAGCCATACCAAACGACCGGCAACTGTAACCACACCATCAACGACATCGCCATGACATCGGATATGACCGGGACATGCACACTGTTCCCCATCACATCCAGGAACACCGCATGCATCGTGGGAGGCAGTGGCATGGGCTCTGTGTATCGCACCCACATGGACGGAACTGCACGAACAACCAGGACACGACATGGATCCAGCGCCCATGGACACACACACCGCTCAGTGGACATGAATAGGTCGCCTGGAGTCTGTGGGTGCTGCACCCCTCCCACCCCCGCCCCGGGAATCCCATACCAGGACCTATGCATGGACGACAAGTGCATACAACAACAACACGACCCCAGTGACTGTGACATGTCCAGTAACCACCACAGTGCAACAACAAGTGGCACGCCGCTGCATGCACGCAAGCACATGCCCTGATGTCATCTCACATGCACGCGTGCATGAGGAACAACCGCAGCAAACCTGTCACATGGAACTGAGATGGACTGTGCCCATGATGCCAAGCGGTCTGGTAGGCTACATGTATACCGTCTGTGTCAAAGTCCGCAGCTCCGCAGCTATACGTAAATGTACATTAGCACAGCCTTGGCCAAGCAGATGTCACTCTGAAGCCCACATCCCACATGCAACAGCCAATCACATGTAACCCCACACCCTATCCCATTTGCAATCATGCTCAGTATATCCTCAACATGTATTCCGCTGCCAGTAGTGTCCACTATACTGCATCACAGAGGACAGAAGACTCAATATAATGTTTGAAACCAAAACTGTCTCCGCTGACTCATTTCACATGTACGAATGAGAGAGGATGAGAGTATGTGAAGTACACGGCAGTCGTGACATGACCATGTAGTCCACTGGTATTGGATGTCAACGCAAATGAGTAGCACAACTGTGGAAGACACACATGTGTCGTGTGAAGTCGTATGGACGCAGTGCACAGGTGGGTGGGTGTGACGGGTAGATGCGCACATGCCAAGTTGGAGCACGCCGTGTTGGGAGGGGTCATGAACAGTACACCAACGCTTCCCTGGGCATTGTGAGAGGACACCTGTCGGGGGGAGTGAACACGTGTGTGCACAGCAGCCGGGCACACGTACATAGCGGTACCAGGCGCACCTCAGCCCACCCTCTGTGGACAAGCTGGATCCTGTTGTGCGCCCGCCATGCCCCTTGACAAGGCACACACAGCCCCAGTCGACCAGGTGTAACCCCAACATAGTCAATCCGCACAGGCGATACAGGGCACGGGATGGCAGTGGAGCATGGTGTGTGAGAGGTCTCCTCGCGCTCCTCCTGGTCATATCACGCAGGCAATAGAACCTCAACGTCTAGCATGGCAAAAAGTCAAATGGAAGTGTAGGGGGACGCACCACAGCACGAGCAGCACTGACGTCACGGGAGGTGGCTCGCACCATCCCATCCATTGCCCACCATACCAACCACGCCACATGCCATTGCGACTAAGTGCAAGCGCGTGCGCCACCACCCCCGAGCCCTCCCCAGAGAGGCCAAAGAGTGAATGTGTGGGCCATCAGCCACAGACGGACGCGGCATGGCCGCAAGGGCAGCCACAGCCACTGGGTGTCGCAGGTGGCGGATCCGGAAGGCGAAGACTGTGATGCATAGTCCATGCAGGCCGGGTCTCCATTTGGGGCACCACGCAGGTGGACGGCGTCCCGCCACACATCATACCCTGAGACAGCCCACTCGTGCAACTGGACCCACACATACACTCCTTGCCCTCTCTGGTGCGAGCTTGGGGCTGCCTGTGCAAGCGCTAGCCTCGCAGGTGAGCATGCATATTGGGGGGCGAGGGGAGGACATGAGGGCTGGGGCGAAGATGACTATATCACTGTCAGTTAGTACAAGGGATGACCCAGATGTGGAAAGGAAGAGACGTGTTCCGTGTGTACTGCAACTAGTCGCCAATCCAACTACCCCCCATGTCCGGAATGTAAGCCCGCACCTAGGCTCGCCCATCCGCCACATCGAACATACCACCAGCACGACAACCTTCCCATTCGAAACACTGACTGGGGGTGGCGACCAGTGAACAATCATGTGTAGCCTACCCACGCGTACATGTGGGCCCTCCATGATCCATGTCACCTGCGGCAAAGACATGACATGCGCAATGAGGGAAGTGAGGAGAGCTGTCCGCCCCACGCACAGACGGTGCATCAGCTCCACAGACCCAGCAGCGAGTCCAGCAGGGGTCACATGTGCAGGGGCAGCTGTGCCTGGTGTGAAGGCACATGCATATAGACAGCACATCGACCAATGTGTAGTCTGCCCACATCCACAGTCCATCATCATGCGGACATAGGAATTGAACACAGGGCAACACATCTTAGTTGGTGCACCCACCGTGACCAACAATGCGCAATCATCGACGTACCCGCCCTGTGCATGGCCCCCACCCAACGGAGGCACATCCAGTGCCACCATCCCACACACACAAGCCTTCCACGGAACATGCTGTGTCCAATGGTCAGTACAGAGTCAGCGCCCATCTGGTGGATCCTGAACAGGAGACACATGCACACACATGCCAGCTCCCACTATGTACGTCTGCCACCTGGCACGTGCAATGTAACCTCTCACCTGTGACGTGTGACTGCAAGCACACAGCCGTCTTGGCATGGGGCTGTCAATGTGGACACCTGTCAATGTTTCGGGAGGTGTGATCCGTACAGTGCTGTACATAGGGTGCAGTGCTGACACCTACTACTGTCTCATATCCCCTCGTGCCACAGGTCCCACTTGTATTGACCGCTCAGCCTGTGCCCACATCGTCGTCGTCGTGTGCCATACTCATCCAGCCTCGGAAGCAGTTCCATGCTCAGCAGACACTCATGTTGCCGTGGCGTTGCCGCTTGACGAATATGCAGTCAGTCCCCATCAGCACGCCACGCAAGTCATTGGGGCCTAGATCCCCATGTGCATGCACATGGCAGTGGTATGTCTCACTTGCCATTGCCATTGTTGGGAGACCTGTGTAAGTGTATTGTGGCCGTGCCGTCCCAGCTTGACAGCTGGGCTGTGGCTCATGTGCTTGCTCAGTCATGTCAGTGATGTGTATGCGAAATTGCTATGTGTTGTGTTGCTTTGACATGTGTCCTCTGCCATTGTCCCCAGGCGGAGACCGAACATTGACCGCCCATACCAATTGCTGGCGGACATGGACGATACAGAGGTTATTAGGAAGTTTCGGCTGGACAGGCCAACCCTGCATCGACTGTGTGCCATGTTAGAGCCCCATCTCCGTCCCCGCAGGGTGTATCCGACTGCTGTCACCCCCACGGCTAAGGTGATGGCCGCCATGCATTTCTTCGCCACTGGGTCATTCCAGCACACGGTGGGCAGTGGAGGAGGGATGTCCCAGCCCATGTTCAGCAAGGTGCTGAGGGATGTACTGGCAGCCATGATGCTGTAGCGAAACAGGTACATCCGCTTCCCCAGGGCTCGTGAGTTGGCGGCAGTGAAGGGTGCATTCTATGCCCTTGGCAGAATCCCACACGTCGTTGGAGCCATTGACTGCACACATGTTGGCCTTGTTCCACCACAGGCCACTGAGCACCTGTACCGCAACAGGAAGCACACGCACTCCCTGAATGTGCAAGTGGTGTGCCTTGCGGACATGGTGATCACCCACGTGTGTGCCAAGTTTCCAGGCTCGGCACATGACGCACACATAATGCGCAACAGCATCTTGCCACGACTGATGGCCAATCTGCAACAGGATCGTGGCTGTATTGTCGGTGAGTATGTGGAGTGGTGTAGCGTGCTGGTTGTGCGATGCTGTCCCCTGTCCAGTTGGAATAGCAACGGTTCTCTGTGTCCCTCACACCCAGGTGACTGCGTATCCGAATGGGGCATGGCTGCTCAGTCCATTGAGGAATCCTCGCACCCCAGCAGACGATCGATACAATGAGGCACATGGGAGGACCAGACGTGTGGTCGAGCGTACCTTTGGCCTCCTCAAGTCCAGGTTCAGGTACCTGGACCGCACCGAGGGTGCACTGGCGTACTCCCCACAGAAGGTGTGCCAGATAGTGGTGGCGTGCTGCATGCTGCACAATCTGGCCATTCGTAAGCAGATCCCCCTCATTGTGGATGACGGAGATCAACCAGGGCCCCAGCCCGCAGACCAGGACAGCTCGAGTGAGGAGGACAGCGGAGAGGAGGAAGCTGGGAATGTGCGGCAGCAGCTCATCGCCCGCTACTTCACTTGACGGTGAGTGTCCATGTACGACGGCTGATGTGGCTGTATCTGTGCAGGTGTGTGTGTGCTGTGTCAGGGTGGCCGTTTGTTCACTACGTGCTGTGTGTCAACGCTCCATGGCCAGGGTAGTATGCCACTGTTGGTGACTGTGGCATTGTGCCCTATTGCTCTGTGCGATGTGTGTACATTGCTTGTAGTTGTTGACATGTACTGTGTGATGGGTGTGTGACACACTCATTGAATGTGCTCCTGTTCTGTCTCCCACCCCTAGGTCCCTACAGGCCCTCCGGATTCCATTGCCATGCCACGCATCAGGTGCCTTTCCGCCCAAGGTGGCCGTTGTATTCCGTACAAATAAAACACAGGGCACAAACAGCAGTTAGTGAAAAAGGTGCATTTATTCCAAACTGTGACATGTGATTGTGTGTAAGGTGATGACAAAAGTGGTGCGTGCAGTGACAATGAGCTGTCGGTCATGGCTGCGTGATGCTCAGGGTGTACCCACTGGTTCTATGTCCATAGTCCAACACACACATGCCATCCAGCTGGCTGTGTGGAGTGGGATCGTAGAGCAAGTCAATGCAGTGGCTGGTCAAGGAAGGCTGGCGGAAGGCTGGCTGGCTGCCTCACTTGCGACTGGAGCGTGCGAAGTCCTCCCGGGAGATCTGTTTCCTCTTCGGACGGCCCCTTCCATGTTTGCGAGGGGGGTGCCTGCTTGCGACATGCTGGTGGTTGAGGTGTGCTCACTGGCTGTGGACGCAGGGGAACTGGACACTGCTGCTCGACCCTGCGCCCCGGCAGGTGGTGGCGGAGGGGAGCTGCTATCCCTGGCCGTGTCCTCACCGCCACCACCAGCTGGCCCATGATGTCCACGAGTTGACCTATACGGGCGTCCATGGACCTCAGCACCCCCAGCACCTCCCGCGTGTCTGAAGCAGACCTGACCCATTGTTCTTGGGCCTCCTCATAGGCCCCAAGGACTCTGGCCATTTGAGGCAGGGCATGGCTCCCAGGGAGGCTGGCGTTTCCCTGACCCTGCTCCTCCTACCAGTCCTGCTGCCACCGGCCTGCCCACTAGCCACATTGCTCACCACGGTCCTCGCTGTGGCTCCCAGGGTGGATCCAGTCGGCCGGGCCACCACCTGCGCTGGGGCTGGTGCCAGTGAAGACGTGGTGGTGGTGGCGGCGGTGGTGGTCGGTGCGGCGATGGTGGCGGTTGCGGCAGTGGTAGTGGCCGCAATGACCGTGGGTGTGGCCGCAATGACCGTGGGTGTGGCCGCAACGACAGTGGCAGCAGGGGGCTGGGACTGTTCAGCAGCCCTGGATGATGGGTTGGTGGGTAGGAGGGGTCCTGGGGAGCGGCTGGGCCCTGCCACACCAGATGGGCCTGCTTGGTGGTCCGTGTCCGAAGAGGAGGACAGATCCTCCACATCCGTGTGTCCTCGTTGGGGGCTTGTAGGCTGGCTGTGCTGGCTGCTGTCTCCATCCCCAGCATCCGGCAGTTCGTCACCTGTGGAGAGAATGAGATTTGTTATTGTGTTGCACCTGGCGAAGTATGTATTTGTCGTCTGACATTGGCAGTTCGTGCATTCTCGTACATGGGTTTCCCGGAGGCGAGTGTGTGGCTGTGGCATTTGTAGTTGTGTGTGCTTGGCAATGGGACTGTGTGCTGTGCACATGTGGCATGGGACGGATTGGCCATGCCGATGGGTGTGTTGCTGTGCCCCTACTCATTGTGACTCTGGTGTATGTGGGCTCCTGGCCCATCCTGGGTCTGGTTTGTACTTTGCTTTTGGGGTTCATATGGATCGCTTAGGAACGCATATGGCAACATGGGGGCCATGCCCCAGATTCGCATTTGGGAGGGAAGATGCTTTTGGGGTTCAAATGGAACGCTTAGGAACGCATATGGCAACATGGGGGCCATGCCCCAGATTCGCATTTGGGAGGGAAGATGCTTTTGGGGTTCAAATGGAACGCTTAGGAACGCATATGGCAACATGGGGGCCATGCCCCAGATTCGCATTTGGGAGGGAAGATGCTTTTGGGGTTCAAATGGAACGCTTAGGAACGCATATGGCAACATGGGGGCCATGCCCCAGATTCGCATTTGGGAGGGAAGATGCTTTTGGGGTTCAAATGGAACGCTTAGGAACGCATATGGCAACATGGGGGCCATGCCCCAGATTCGCATTTGGGAGGGAAGATGCTTTTGGGGTTCAAATGGAACGCTTAGGAACGCATATGGCAACATGGGGGCCATGCCCCAGATTCGCATTTGGGAGGGAAGATGCTTTTGGGGTACATGCTGTGAGCCATGGGTGCCGAACGTGACATGTGTTGTGGCAGCATGACAGTGCATGGTTTGAGGTGTGTGCATGCTTGACATGGCCTGCATATTTGCTGTCTGTTGTGATTACTGGACATGGCATTGGACGCATCGTTATGAGTGAGTGATGGTTGTGTGTGAAAGCCAACGTATTGCAGTTGTCCCATCTCCTTGGTGTGCGTGCTGCCCTGTGCCATGTGCATCACTGCAGTGCTCGTGGGGGGGTGTGGCCCATGTTGTGTGTTGTTGCTCACAGTGTGTCGTGCGCTTCATTGACTTCTGGCACATGGTTGGTCATGGGCATGTATCTTAGCGTGACTGCTGTATGTGTGGCAGCTGTGCGGATGACATGCCTTTCATGAGACTGGGGCTGACGGATGGGATGGATGGTATGTTGTATGTGCATGGTGTGTCTGTGTGTTTGATGGGTTCAGTGGTGTTCGTGTGCATTTCTGTTGTTCCGCTCTGTTGCGTCTAGTGTTGTTTGTCTTACATAGGCGTAGTTGTGGGGTGTGTGGTTGACAGGCAGTAGGGGCTACATGGACAGGACTTCAATGGTGTTTCGGTTGTGTGTGATGAGTTGCACAGTGGCTGCCGTGTGGTACTATTTTCAGTGTGGCTTGTGTATGCAGACGTGGCTCCTTGGGTGTTGCTATGTCTGTGATGGGTCATGTGGGGTGTGAGTCTGTTGTTCATGTCCGTGTGCACATTGTTCACTTGTTCGTGACGGTGGGCGGTGCTGCGTTTTCGTCTGCTACGTGACATGTCCCATGTGTTGGTCGTGTGCCGGTCCTCATACCTCCAGTAATCCAGCCCTGTCCAGTTTCCCACCTGCAGGTTGTTCGTGCGTGCACTGTACTGGATGCCACATGGCTCTAAGCGGGGGTGCTCCATGTTGCAGGTCTGTGGGGGTGGGGGGTGTTGTGGGTCGTGGGGTGGCTGGACACCCACTGACACCGATTGCTGTGGACCGTGATGTCTGCCTTTCGGCTGTCGTTGTGCACTGCAGTGGCTGACACGTGGCTGTGGGGTGTGGGGGATGCTCCTCCTTGCTGTGCTGTGGGACTAGGGGCCTGGTGTGTGTTGTACTTGGGCTGTCCACCGTCCCACCCACTGCACTTTGTGTTCCTGCCACTTACCTGTTACTTGTCGGTTAGTGCAGCTGTGGCGGACACATGGGTGTGGTGGGTGCTCGTTGTGGCGCTTCTGGCATATTTGGGGACCTGTTGGTGGTTACGTGGCTGGCTGAGTGTACACATGTCCCCACGTATGTTACAGTTGTTCGGTTTGGGCTGTGTGTGGTGGTGTCTGTTGCATGTGTGTGTGATGTGTTGTGTATTGTGTGCTGGACATGGGGGTGTTTGTCCCTGGGAGCTGTGGCATGGTGGTAGTGCATGTGAGTACATAGCGGTGTGCTGGTATACATTAGTTTGTACTTACCAGCCTCCACTCCCCCTGCTAATCCGGCGAGGATCTCGGGATGTATGATGACTCGCACCTTCTCCTCCCACGCTTTGAAGGTCTTGAAGAGCGCGGGATTCCCTCCGCCAGTGACGGCAGCCAGCTCTCTGTTTTTGCCCTCCTTCTTCTTGACCAGGCTCTTGACGTCATTCCACCGTTTGTTAATTTCGACTCTGTTCCTGGGCAGGGTCCCGACTGCATTGACCTGGTCTACGATCCGGTTCCACATTCTGTTTCTGGTGGCTAGTGGTGTGTGTTGGACCATGTTCCCATAGATTTGTGGGTGCACCTTGATGATCTCGTCGACCATGACCGTCAGCTCCATGGGCGTGAACTTGGGCATTCTTTGTGGTGCCATGGTGTTTGTGGTGCTGGTGCGGTGTGTGTTGTGTAATGTGCAGGGGGTTTGTGGTGCCGGTATTTGGTGGTGTTTGGTGGTGGTGGTGGTGGTGGTGGTGGTGGTTGTGATGTGTGCGTTTCTGTGGTGTGCTGCTGTCCTTGCTGTGTCACTGTGTCCTCTCCTCTCCTCTCTGGTTTGCAATGTTGCAAGGGGTTGTGGTCTGTGGGAGTGCTGCTTTTGTACTTACCTATGTGGGTGTGTGTCCTCATGGTCTGTTGTTTTCAGGTGTGTTGTGTCTGGGGTTCTGGCCTTTGTAGTTTTTGTTTGTCCGGGGGGGTGTTTTCGGGATGTGTACTGTGCTTGTCTATTTGTGCGTGCCTTGCTGTGTGGACTTATTGGCCATGTTGTGTGCTATTGGTTTTGTGAGCGGATGGTTTCTGTGCAGGGACGTGGGCGCCATGGTTTCTGCCGTGTCGATTGGCATCGGCGTTGTTTGCGCTGGCGGGCGGTATATTTGTGGTTTTCCCGCGCTCATGGCGGTGCGATCGTAATTTCACGTGCGGTGTGTCGGCCGTGAGGGCGGGCGGTTTTGTGTTGTCGGGCGTGTTTCCGTCCGTGGCGGGCGGTTTGACTCCGACTCGGACGATGGCGGGCGGTATTTTGTGTGATTTTTCCGCCGATGGCGGTTTTCGGTTTGTGTAATCGTAATGGCGTGGTCGGTGTTCAGACGGTGTATGCGGGCGGATTTTTGCCGCTTCCATGCCTGGCGGATTTATTTACGCCGGGTATCGTAATGGGCCCCTATATTTTTGCAAACGATATTAATGACTTCGATATTTTTCAAAACGATATTTCTTACCTTAAACTCGATATTCTTGACCACAATATTCTTGCTGTCGATATTTCTGTGTCTCGATATTTCAAACTCGATATTAGTGCAAGTCGACATTTCCAACTCAATTTTCTGTCTATACCGTTTCAAGAGGCCTGACAGGAGCTGGACCAGCCCATGCTATCAGGAGGCAAGGAGCTCTTCTCAGAGGCCATGGGAATTACAATTTACCAGTTCTATGACAAGGTACGGATCACGCAGTCTCCCACACTTTCACACTGTAACTTCAGTGGTGTCAATCCATTTAATTTAATCCATTTAATTGAAGACACAGTGGGTCAAATGGACTGCGCGTTTGAGAATGATTACTGCCAGTCTTTGTTTGATTGTTGGCACAATGGCTGAGTGCTGTAAAGGCCAATGTTGTTTTTCTTTTATTTTGTAAATAATTATGGAAAATGAAATGCAGGTAGTGTAGAGGCATATGAAGACCGATACTTGGCAACATTTGAACGTTTGTTAACATAAACAAATGAATGCAATATTTACTGGGACTGCACCTTTGAAAGGAATCAATAATAACTTTTAAAGGTCTGCCTAGAGATAGCTAATAGACTGAACGTAATCTCTTTGTGGAAGGCTTGGAGGTTATGATGCTACATTGATTATTTTAATGAATTGTAAGCATTTGTATGGCTTACAGCTTTGGGTCTCAGCTGGACCCATTTCTCCTGGGTGGCATTCAAGGTGAGAACTGTAGGAAACAAACTACAAATACTTCAGGCCCAATCTATGTACTTAGGGGTCTATTACAATGGCGGGCGGACAAAGTCCGCCCGCCACCGCAACGGCAAAAGGGACCGCCCACCATAGGTGCGGCGGTCCTGCCATTCAAATTAGGATGCGCCCGCCACACTGGCGGCCGCATCCCGCATTGTTTACATTGCGGTGGGTGGTGCTGTAAGCAGCACCCGCCGCAATGTAAAAAATGCATGTTGTGCATTTGCATGCACAACGTGACAGGCACTGCGTGGTGCCTGCCACCTTGTGCATGCAAATGCAGGGGGGGTACCATAGGTACCCCCCATGTGCACCCCCCACCCGCAACATCCTGGGGGCCCGCAATGGGCCACCCAAAGCAGACACTGTATGCCTTTTCATGGCGGCGTTGCCACCATGGAAAGGCTGATCACCGCCTACATCATGATATGGTTGGCGGTGTCTTGCAGACACCGCCACCATATTATGGCCCTTTCTGCCCGGTCGACGAGTCGACCGGCGGAGAAGCGGCGGACGGTCTTTTCGTCCGTCGCGGACCCCCAGCCATCCTAATATGGCAGGGGGTCACTGAAGCATGGATGGCGGGCGGATCACCCCGCCGGGCCAGCGGTGGCTACCGCTGGCCCGGCGGGGGCGATCCGCCCGCCATCGTAATAGGCCCCTAAGTACTTTTTGCTGAAAGTCACCATAATGACGTGGAGCCAATCATAGTCATTTATTTATTTGATTTAAATGTATTTGTGCAGCATCAGAATTTTATTCATGCGGATTCAGGTCTGGGTAAGGTTATGCCTGAAATGGCATTTGAATCGCTGCTAGTATAAAACATTTCTAGCCCAGCTTTGGATACTTAGGATTTACCACAGTGCTGCTGTTTATCACACATTTCTCACACCGTAATGCTCCCATGTACTCATGGCATGAACTACACTGCTCCTTATTGAGCGGAGGCAGTTTGCTGCCCAAGTTAAAATGCACCCTCCCCCTTGAATGCGCAGTGGACGTGCCACTTCTTTACATGAACAAACATGTTTTCGGACGTATTTAATACGGACACTGGAACAGCTGCTCATTCTGTATTGTACCTTGCTGTTAGAAAGTCATCCTTTTGCCCTGTTCACCCCCATTTCTTTTGTTTTGCTGAATGATACTAGTGGTAACTAACTCTAACTGTACCCTGGGCCCTGCTATCCAGGCACTGGGCCAGTGCTATGTTTAAAAAGGTAATAGAGTACACTTACAATTAGCAATGACAGACCCTATAAGTCCCTAGTAGATAATAGGCCATTGGGTGCAATCTACCTATAAGTCACCAGTATATAATGGGCATGGAGGTTTAGAGGCCCAGCAGATTTCCTGCACTTGCACGTGTGCGCTGCTGTGTGCCTGCTGTCCTTTCAAAGGTAGTCCTGCCTTGCAGCCTGTCTTTAAAAGTAAATTTTCACAATTGGTATTGACTGACCCTATACGGCCCGAGTATATAATAGGGCTAGGGGGTTCAAACTACCTATAAGCCACTAGTATATAATAGGGCTTGGAAGCTTTGAGGCCCAACAGATTTCCTGCACTTGCACGTGTGCACTGCTGAGTGCCTGCTGTCATTTTAAAGGCAGCTTGGCTTTGCAGACTGTCTTTAAAAGTAAATTGTGTACAAACTTAATTTTGGTGGTATGGGCACTTTAAAAGTGATAATCTACCTTATTGTTACATATTAGGCAGCCTCCAGGTCTCCCGTAGTTACCCCAGGGATGAGGGGGCATGTAACTATAAGCAGAGACCTTATAAAGGATGTTTTATATGACCTGGTGTGGAAACAAAAACTCCCATTTAATTTTTCCCCATTGTAGATACTTAGCTTCATAGGCTAACATTGCAGTATTTTATTTAGGAATAACTATTGCCAGGAAGGGAGTGAAAATATCATTCAAGGACTTAAAATAACTTCCTCTTCAGTAAGCCAAAATCCAGCCTTCTAGTAGTCTCTGCTGATTGGTCAGCTTTAACAGGCTGCTTTGATTAGGTGATAAGTGACCTGGCTGGAGCAGACTTTATCTGATGGAGGAAGCTCTGAAGCTTAGGAGGATGGGTTCTGCAGAGGGGGCTGGGTAAATCAAACTGAGCTCAAAGAGAGAGCAGTTCATTAAGGAATGCGCGGCGTACCTTCCCCCACACCCTGTGCCCCACCCAGATGACAGGCTCAGGACAGGAATTTGCTGAAGTCAGTCAGGGGGAGGAGAGCTAATCGAAATGAGCCATACTCTGTGTTGGTTTAGCTAGCTCTTACTCCTCTGGAGAGAAATCATCCATGTTGGATTTTGGAAGTGCAGTGCTTTGTGGGACAAGAAGATGCCACACTTTACAGGACGTTGTCATTCTTTTGGGTGGGACCCAGCATCTCATTGGACAGAGGTGCCCGCTGCTTGTCGCTCCAGAACACTGAATGAATATGTGAGAGCTGCATAGTCTCTCAGATCTGCTGCCTGAAACTACAAGGAGAAGAAGGACTGCCCTGCTGGAATCTGGATTTGCACCCAAAGGCCTGCACTTTGAATGATTGCACCTGCTGCACAATCTGGTAATACAGCCCTGGGTACCGTGCCTTGCTTCAAGAAGGATTAAGGAGTGGATTCCCTGCAACCCACAGGTTAACAGAGCCCACCTGCATCATCTCCACCAAAATACCCCATCCTGGAGTGTGTCCAGTGGACTTTTAAGGATTTGGTCAGGTGCATTGTGGGATTTGTGGTCCTGACATCCCAGAGACCAACTAGGAGATTCCAGACCTTTCGATTGGTGATCTGGGCACTTTGAACCTACAAGGAGGCCTTCAGGAAGCACCTTCTGAAGTTTGGAGAACTTTTGTGAAAAAGCTCCATGAGGTGACTGACCCGTAGTCGAGAGTCAAGCGTACTACCTTCAACTGCGACCTGGCCAAGATTTCAGGTTCATCCAGCTGAAAGCTCCAGAGCTCCAGACTTCTAGGATTTGACTGGGGCCTTGCGGAAAATCAAGCCTCCGAACCCTCTCTGAATATAGTCTGCTGTGGAGGGTTGGGCGACGTTGGAAGAAAAAGCTCCAGAAACGTTTCTAAGTGTGAAGGTAAAATTGTGACCTGGGACTTCCACAGAGTGTATCTAACCAGGCCTCCATTGCGGTCAGCCTCAAATTTCGACTTTGGCCTAGTCAAGCGTGACCAGATGTCCCAGAGCGGTGCTATATGTTTTTAAGCACTATAAAGTGGTTAATCTTTAAAAATTCATGTTTCCAATTACCTACATTGGATTTTTGTCATTTTGGTGTCTATATGTTCATAAAAATATTTTGTATTTTAATAAATTGGTGTGGGATTTTTATTGGGTGTTGAGTCTTACTTGTTTGATGTATGGTGTTTTTAAATGCTTTACGCTCCTGTCTCCTAAGTGGGGCCTGGCCGCTCATTGTCAGCTACCGAAGGCTGAGCAAGGGGCTAATTTACTGAGACCTTTACTGGACCCTATACCATGTTGGTGGCCTTATTACTAGTGGTGGATGCATTATTCATGTTATGCTATATACATGCCAATGTTTAGGTATTTAGTCATATAACACCAGTTTTGAGACTGAAATGAATATAAAATTTACTTATTTCTCGATCAACAAAGGGCAGAGGTTGGTCTGCTTAACTTTTTTGCTGAATTGCAAAATTGTAAATATGGATTACTACTGGCTGGTTTGGAGTCATTTGTAGGACAAAAACAAGCTGCTTCAGCAGCTGCTTTGTACGTGGCGTGGGGAGAGCACGGATGGCCACGATGAGGCAAAGGTAATGGAGACAGGTCTGGTGACCTTATCAGTGATGGGTTTGCGGGTGCTAAGGCGATGGCAGGTGTTTTCACAAAATTATTAATCATCAACAGTTCACTTCTCCGAGAACCCCATGTCCCTCTAATCAGTCGTTGACACTGCATGGAGCTCTGCAGTGGATAGGATAGGATTACATCTATGATTATAATCATAGCCTCATTGCAATTACTTTCAGCGAGAAAAATGGAAGTACTCCTGAGGCTGGGCTTACACCCCCCCACTCTCCCTCACCAAAAAAAAGTAACATAATAATGGGGAATCACGGCCAACCGCCAATTGGTCAAGGGAGCCACGGGTCGAAAAAGTTTGGGAACCACTGCACAAAACCAATAGCTTATATAGGAAAGCAAAGTTTCAAATTGTATAGCCCCATCAAGGTCACTGGTGTAGATGTCCGATCCCCAACAAATATAGGCTCCGGAAAGTCTGTTATCCAGCTGCAATATGTAACTCCAGAAGCCTTTTTACAGGCTGAAACAGTAAATATAAAATGTATTCATGGTGATCAAAAGAGTATCCAATGGTGGAAGTGAGAAGTTAGAAAAACCTAAACATACAAGAGTGGGTTTGAGTAGGAGCTGTCTATTGTTATATGAAGCTTTCATCCTAGGAGTTGGCAGTCCAAAGTTTGAGTTTTTACCTAAAGAAAGTTGGAGGTGCTCTGAAGATTGGTTAGTAGAGCTCCACTTGCTTTAGAATATTTCTCCACTATCCGAGGGAAAGTAACAAAAACTCACAAGGAACAGAGATTAGAAAAGAAGAAAGGTTGAACTGCATTACCTATCTTTATGGATCAGTCTATGTGGAAGTTTGATTGTGACTTCCGAAGCACAAGAGAGGATCCCCTGCCGTAGGAAGCATGGACTCATGAAAATTAAATAGAGGATCTTTTGGAGGTATATATCTAGTTATAAAAAATGATGGGCTAGTTTAGAGAAAAGAAAAAGTCCACCTTAGAACTAGTGTTCTCTCTGACTTTCCAAGAATGTCTTTTGTTCTTTGCATACAGTTACTTGTTAGCAGGACACAATGGGAGTGAAACAACTGTGAAGAATACACTAAATAAATATTATTGGGCCATAATTGTTTCTCAGATTCATAAACACTGCAGAGACAATATCGTATGTCAGAAAAAAAGATGATATGCTCCACCTAAGGTTTCATTGTGTTCTATGCCTATCATTGATGAGCCCTTTAAAAGAATTGGTATAGATCATATTTGGCCACTTTTTCCTTCTCATGAGGGATGCAAATATGTCCTATTGTTAGTGGATTACACAAATAAGTATCTGAAGCAGTGCCCTTAAGGGAGATGAATACTACTCAAATAGCCACAGCAATGACAGAGAATTTTTCTAGAGCAGGTTTGCCATAGGAGATACTGATCAAGGCGCCAAGGCAGAGGGTTCATCTGCAAACTTATGGCCCAAATGTGTCCCCAGCTGGGAGTTCAACAATTGCACACCTTAGCCTACCATCCTCAAACCAATTTACTAGTGGAGTGCTACAACTCTGCCGTACAGCTCTGGAATGTCCAATAGCTGTGACTCCAAAGCCTTGCACCTCAGTATGTTTTTTTATTGACTAAAGACAGGTTAATCAAATTTCCAAATTCAATGCTTACCCTTTCCCTCGGGTGGATGAGAAGACAGAACAGCGGAGAGAATCCCAGTAAATTACCACTTTAGACCTTAGTAAACGGTACTGTAAGATCCCACTAAATCCAATAGATAAGGTTAGGACTGCATTTTTCACCCCTGACAGCTTGTTCCAGTTTATTGTAATACTATACGGCCTACATGGGACACCAGCCATTTGCCAATGACTGATAAATACCTTGTTGAAACCCCATCAGGATTACACCACTGCCTAATTTGATTACATTGTTATCTTTAGCACCTCCTGGACACAACTTTTTTAGGCTGTCTTTTCCACTCATAGTCAGGCTGAACTGAAAGTCATTCCTGAAAAAAGCAGGTTAGGGGTACAGTAAGTTAAATATCTAGGATAACGTGTGGGTCAAGTTTTATCAAATCACAAGACGAGAAAATGTCTGCTATAAAAGTAGCCCCTTTTTAAAGATTTTAAAGCTTTCCTTGGCTCGTAGGGAACTAAGGTAGATTCCACCCTACCTTTTCACAGAAAGTGGCTACTTTACTGACCTGCTCAAGAAAGAAAGCAATACTGGAAGCTTTAGAAACCCAGACCAAGAGACAGCAATTGGAGCGTTCTGCTCCGACTGAGGCACCGGAGAAGTGAGGGCCGCCCATCCCCGGCACGAGTACCGAATGAGAGGAGTGCGGCTCCCCCCCGGGTAGGAGGTGAGTGCGAGCGGCGTGTGGCGCTCCAAGGACACTCAATTTGGCGCCCGCCGCGAAAGTAAAACGGAAGGCGCATCAGTCAATTTCAGCGCGTTCCGGGGCTACACGCCTTGTAGTAGGCAAGAATCACTCACCTAGCGAGAAGAAATCCGGCGGGGGGGGGGGCTCACAGCACGGAGGGCTGACGCGAAGGAGCCATCTGCCTGATTCTAAGATGGTGCCCGGTCGGGACACTCCCACAGACGTTAAGCAAACGGACCCCATCATAAGAAAAATGATGAAGAAGCAATAAAGGCACCAACACCACTCGTTTTTTCCCCCCCACAAATGAAGGCACATAACCGACACAGGCAAGAGGCATACTAGTCCAACACAGGGATGATGGCAGAAAGACTGGGAAAAAGAGAAGATGGTCATACAAGGGAAGAATACAGCGCATGAAATGAAATAACCTCCAGTTAAACAATAAGGACACAGGGGAGACCCCCCACGTGCTCCACCCAGCCAGTCAGCTCAGTGAAGATTCGGAGCACTTCCCCGCAGACTCAACCCAGGACCCCATAGCCACGCAACATAACGGGGGGCACCACGAAGGAATATAAGAGAATACACAGAGCGACAAGCGATATTATAGAAGGAGAGATAAGCATAGCAGGGGCGTGACCCCCAGCTGGGCACCGGGGGTACTGAGAGACCCCGAGGCCAGACCTCTCGTGAAGAAGAGCACTTCCCAACACAGAGAGACGAGAAACGAAGGGAGGGCACCCAGGAATCATAAGCTGGACAAGGATAAGAGAATCCGCGAAACTCTCTCGGAGGAAGTAGAGGGGTCCCCTATGCCTCCCAAAAAACAACAAAACAACAGAGTCTCCTCATACTTTAACGCCACACCTGCCAAAGAGCTACCGGTGCCCGCAGGAGGGGGGACAGCCATGGCACTGTCTAAGGAGGACCTACTCACCACCCTCAGAGAGTTTAAGCAGGAATTAAGGGACGAACTAAAGGCCGACATGACACAGTCACTAGACTTATTAAGAACTGATCTCTGCAGTAGGTTGTATACCCTGCGGCAAGATATAGACTCAGTGGGCACTAGGGTGATGAACCTGGAATCCAAAACAGAAACCCCGGGATGACGAACGGAAAACCTAGCACTGACCACGAAGGAACTTAAAACTCAATTGCAGACAATGCTTCTGAAAAACGAGGACCTAGAGAACAGGTCACGACGTGAGAACATTCGCATTCGCAACCTAGAGGAAGGGGCTGAAGGTCCAGACCTGGAAGCCTTCATGACGGGTCTATTTGTGGAAATCTTGGGTGAAGCAGCACCTAAAATCAAAATAGAATGTGTTCACAGAGTAAGAAGGCAATCCCAAGGAGAGAAGCGCCGACCTTGCGACATTCTGGCAAAAATGCACTCCTTCAAGATCAAAGAGGCCATATTGCAAGCGGCCAGAAAAATGGACTCAGTGTGTTTTCAGGGATTCTCATGTGATCTCTTCCAAGATGTAGCCCCTGCGACACTAGCGTGCCGACAACTATTCAGACCTGTTACGGAGAAACTCAGGAAAGACAATATTAGATATCGGTGGACCTACCCCTTCGGCCTAGGGTTTAAATATCGTAACAAGGCGCACCACATAACCGAGGTCAAAGAAGCCTTTTCCCTTCTGGGCCTCCCAGTCCCAGAGAACAACCAAGAAGGAAACAACAGCGAAACTCAGGATGGCTATTCACCGGGAGCAGGGCCAGGGACATCATGGCAAAGTCGCCGCCCACCCAAAGGAAAAAAGAAACAGGGAGCCCCTGAAGTACCATAAGAGACCTGATACACCTCACACTATAAAAACTAAAAGGAAAATTTTCCAGATTCCCCAGAACATCCCATGAAATGGGAATGCCATCGCAACTCGACGCTTCCACTGAAGATTAAAAGGAAACATTGATAGAATGTAGGTCAAAGCCGGAGCTGAAACACTGGAGGTTGTTCAGTCGGCAATACAGCGATAACCGGTGCCACCGATCGCAAACGTGAAGAAACGATCCTATTTCATCGACTTACTTTATAGAAAGACTGCAGCAGCGGACAATGGTCCGACTCGCCTCGAATGTTTGATAGAAACCACTATTGTGGTCCAGTTCAGGGGCCAGTTGCCCCAATCTAATTTGAGCCAACGCATGTTTACTATGCTCTACTGTCAGTTTCTACCTTTTTCTCTTTTCCTTTCTCTTTCACTAGCAGGGACCTGGGTGACATGGGTAACGAGAGTGGAAAACAGAGAGGCTATACATTCTGGAGGCATGGCTATGAACAACAGAGAGGGCGTGACCACAAACGGGCAGGGGTGGGGGAGAAAGGGGGGATGGGCGAGAGGTGCGTGAAGGTCCAGAGCGAGAGATCTGGCACATACAGACAAAATGGTAATCACCACCTTATCATGGAATGTTAAAGGGATGAATGCCCCTGCCAAACGCCAGAAGTTCTGGAAATACCTCACCGACCAACTTTACGATATTGTGGTGCTCCAGGAAACTCATCTCAAAAGATCAGAGGACCACACAATAAAACACAAGACATACCCATTGACATATAAATCATCCTCCACTTCAAAACACAACAGAGTCGCCCTTCTATTTCACGCTTCCCTTAAGTTGCAACCGGAGGACTTCAAAACTGATAGGGAGGGGAGGACAGTCTTAGTCTAAGGCCGGATACGAGGGAGGCTCTGTACAATCGCGGCACTATACGCACCCAACACTAACCAAGCGGGATTCCTACATACCACCTTGTCTCTACTAGGGGGCTTGGCAGAGGGTGATATAATCCTAATGGGAGATTTCAACCTGACCTGGAATTCCGGGATAGATAACACACATCCACACAGAGCCCACACAGGCAGCTTTCCTAAGAACCTGAAACACACTATTCAAGATCTGGGGCTCAGAGACACCTGGAGGGAGGCTCACCCGGAAGAAAGGGATTATACTGTCTTTTCTCACTCCCATCGCACATATTCGAGACTTGACTACATCTTCATGAGCCACACATTAAACAGACAAGTACGAGAAGCCAAAATACACCCTATCATAATCTCGGATCATGCCCCAATACAGGTCTCTCTGAACAGGGCTTGCCCCGAACCCAAATTTAAGAGATGGTTCTTCCCCAATGCCATATCCAGAGACGCTACAATGCGAGACGCTTTGCGCACTTACAATTAGGGATTTCTTCCACATAAACAATCCCCTTGACATGACACCGGCAAACAACTGGGGCGCGTTTAAAGCTGTGATACAAGGCCAATGTGTGAGCCTCATGGCAGCCCTAAATAAAGAAAGGACTGCGGAAAGAATAAAACTGGAGGAGCAACTTAAAGCAATAGAACGAATACACAAGACTAACCCCTCGCACACACTTCAAAGACAAGTCACAGCATTGAAGGGGAAATTACACACAATTTACTCTAATAGGGCGGAATTGAATCTACTGCGGCTCAAACAGATGTCCTATGCGCAGGGCAATAAATTGGGGGCACATCTAGCGCAACAACTCCGAGTGAAAAGAGAAAGGCAGTATATTGGTAACATAAAGAATTCTAGGGAAGTGCCGGCACAAGATGAAGCTGGGAAAGCTAAAGTCTTTAGAGACTTATACACGTCTTTATATACAGCTGACCCACCCAACCCGCAAGCACAAGCGGACTACCTCGACATAGTGGAAATCCCACAAGTAACAACAACACAGAACAAACGCTTAAGGGAACCCATAACGGAGGATGAAGTTCAACAGGCTTTAGGGGGTCTGAAACTACATAAGTCGCCAGGACCAGATGGCCTGACCACTCAATTCTACAAAACTTTTAGCGCAGAATTAATCCCTCAGCTGACTTCTCTCTTCAACCATATTGCGAGCACTAAACAGACAATGCAGTCCATGAGCGAGGCCCTTATAACGGCGATGCCCAAAGCAGGGGAAAGATCCACAGAACTGCGGTCCCTATCGCCCCATAGCACTGCTTAACCTCGACTCTAAATTATATTCTAAAATACTGGCCACTAGACTGGAGAATTTGATGCCGGATCTTATTCACCCGGATCAATCGGGCTTTATTAAAAATAGGCAAACTCACGACAATGTTCGCAGAGTGATTCATCTTATAGAAAAAGCCACCAAAAAACAAATACGCGCAGTGCTAGTGGGTTTAGATGCTGAGAAGGCGTTTGATCGAGTAGAATGGAGTTTCCTCTTTCGGACCCTTCAACAATTTGGTTTTTGTGATACTTTTATAAATATAATAGCGGCCAACTTTGCAGCCCCGAAGGCCAGGGTTTTAGTCAACGGAGAAGGAGCCAAACCTTTTATTTTGGGCAGGGGAACACGGCAGGGGTGCCCTTTATCCCCGCTCCTTTTTGCGTTAAGCATTGAGCCGCTAGCCGCAAAACTCAGAGAAAATCAAGAGATTAAGGGGATAAAATTTGGCCAAGATGAACATAAAGTTTCTCTGTTCTCTGACGATATCCTCATGACACTATCAGATCCGCAACATTCCCTAACAACACTGCTAGGGGAGTTAGACTGCTTCGAAGGAGTAGTGGGCCTACGCATTAACTTAACAAAATCCTTCCTACTCAATTTGACACTAACGGAGGAAGTAATGGAGGACTTGGTGGCTTCCACACCCTTTCAATGGGCAAAGAAAGACATAACATATTTAGGGATAAGACTGACCCCTAAAATCTCAGCATTATTTGCCGCTAACTATCCCCCCCTCCTGCGACAGCTACGAGCCGATCTTAAGAGATGGGCGCCCCTTTACCTATCCTGGTTGGGCAGAATCCATGCTGTCAAGATGGTGGTCCTCCCAAAATTCCTGCATCTATTCCAGAGTCTACCCATTGATCTTGAAAGAGACTTCCTACAAGAAGCTCACTCAATGTTAAAGAAATTCATATGGCAAAATAAAAGGCCAAGATTACCATTTACCCTCCTCAGGAAACCTAATGACGAGGAGGGCTTTGCACTCCCCGATCTATCTCTATATTTTAAAGCGGCGCAACTCCGTGTCATAGTGGAATGGTCCCAACGTGAATCGGACAAACATTGGTTACATATGGACTGTGCGATCGCGGGTAGGGTGATATGGGACTTAGTGTGGAAACCAAAAACGGACCGTCCGGCTAATGCTTACATAAGCACCCCCACCAAAATGACTCTTAAAACGTGGGATAACGTTCTCAAGCAGACTGAGTGGACTTCGTTCCCCTCGCCGTTCACCCCCATACACTACAATCCTGCCTTCCCGCCTGCGTTAGAACCGGGCCTGTTCGACGTGTGGAGGGAGGGAGGTTGTCTCACCTTGACAGATATTTTCCATAATTGGGACATTTTAACATTTGAGAATTGCCAAAGAGACTTCCATCTCCCCAACACAGAATGTTATCACTACATGCAACTACGGCATTGGGCTCTACAGCCTGGGATCAGGGAAGGGGCGATGAGAGAACTCACAACGCTAGAGCGCTTTGTGAAAGGGGCAAGCACGGCGAAAGGGGTGATTTCCTTCCTATACTCTCTTCTACTGCACACTCTTCCTTCTAGGCGTCCGAGACACCTTGAATTTTGGGAACATACATTAGGCCAGGGAATATAAGACACACAATGGAAAGCCCTCTGGAAAGACATAAAATGACACAATCACTCACTGGGCCAGCGGGAGGCTCATTATAAGATACTATACGATTGGTACCTTTACCCCACAAAACTAAAGAAGATCTTCCCTAACACGTCAGAGTTTTGCTGGAGAGGATGCGGCCTGCTGGGAGACTTCCGCCACATATGGTGGGATTGCCCAACCATCCCTCCTTTCTGGTCTGAAATACTGGTGCAAAGTAAAGAGATACTAGGTTACCCCATCCCCACATCTCCAAGCTGCACACTTCTAGGCCTCCGAGACTCAGATTTGCAATTCCAAACAAAAGCAGACCAGGCCATAGTGTGGCTATGCCTCGGTGCTGCCAAAACGGCAATTGCGGTCGCCTGGAAAAAAACAGAAGCACCATCTCTCACACAATGGCATGCCCGACTATGGCAAGCACTAACCATGGAACGTATGAACGACATCTACAGGGACGAGTTCAAAAACTTCGAATACTCGTGGGGTCCATTGGTCAAATGTTTCTCGGAAGGCCTCCCATTGACAACCTGCCCCACAAGAGTCAGAGCCCTACACCTGTTCCAATTCTAGCCCAAAAGCTCTCACTGCCATTAGAGCATTCTCCATAACGTGTCCAGCATCTACCAGGACACCCAGGCTCCATAAGGTCTTAGCTAGATAGGACTTTCTCTTCCTGTTCTTCCTTCCTCTTGTTCACCTTATCATTCCTTATATTTCACTTTCTCTTTCTTCTTCTGGTCTTCTTCTTAATACCAATCTTGGACTTGGATCTGTTCTCCTCGAAATCGGTTATATGTTGGACTACCCAGCTCACCAGGTACAATCTGAAGAGGCAACCCCGTTGCTCTCCCTCCCCGACAGACAAATGAACAGAAAATATACGCAAGACTACTAGACCAAGGCTGGGTGGGGAGCGGGTTATGGAGTGAAGAAGGGGAGGTCTTTGAGGAGAACATACTACGTCGTTTTATTGCTCATGTTATATCCAATTATAATTTGTTTTTTGCTGGTAATACATGAAGAGACTATAAGAAAGATATTGACTCGGACTAACCGACAGAATCTGATCCCGGAACTAGAATGACAATAGATGTAAAAGAGTACAATATATTTAATGTATTGTCATGTTTATCTTTCTAAGCTGTACATGTCAATAAAAATAAGTTTGATAAAAAAAAACCCCAGACCAAAAAGCCTTCAAAGCCATTGAGGGCTTAAAGGAAGTTATACCTTCGAAACAAGTTTTCCAACCCTTACATTTCTCTAAAACCTCCATGTTACAGACAGCCGCCTCAGGAGCCGGCCTTTGAGCTGTCCTTCTACAAAAGGATGAATCAGGAAATGAGAAACCAATCATTTACATTAGTAGAAAATTATATCCCGTGAAATGAATTATGCAATTATTGCGAAAGAATGTCTTGATATTAAAAGGACAATAGAAACTTTGATGTACTACTTAGAAGGGCGAGAATTTATTCTTTAGACAGATGACACATCCCTTTCATGGTTAGTTAGAAACAAAGGAAGCAGTCCATAAGTGTTAAGATGGTTTATTTCACTGCAACCCTTAAGGTTTCAAACGTACCATCGACAAGGTGGAGAACAGGGAAATGCAGATTTCTTGTCCGGGTTTACATTTCCTCAAATTCTTCCTAATAGGAAGAATGTAAGATGAGAGAGGTGTGACTGGGTTTACTTACCTGACATAGGAATTCTGCAACATGCTGACTCGGAAAGAAGTGCATCCAGAGCCCTGCAAAGGAAAGAAGGACAACATAAGAAAGGAGAGGAGGTAGAAAAAAGACTAGAAAGAACTTGGAGCAGGGAGGGAGAAGGAATATAAAGAAATTAAGGGGCATATTAGCAAGGAGTTGCGATATTTATCGCAAAACGCGCTTAGCGCGTTTTTTGTTAACGCCGCCTATCGCTGGAAATTATCGCTGAGATAACACCCTATTAGTAAGGTTTATCTCCATAGCGATAATATTTCCAGCGATAGCGGCAAAATGTGAGAATATCGCTGGAAAAGCAGCGATATTCTCGCATTATCGCTAAGGTGGATTCAGCATTAGAATCCACCTCCTATACTTTAAACAGGTAAGTCATCCTCACTAGCAGGTGATAAAATATAGCGATAAACGCGCTTAGCGTGAATTATTTTATCGCTTCGCCTGCCGTGCTAATAGGGGGTAGTGGTGTTAGCGACTGTTTTCAGTCGCTTTTAGTAGGGAACGCCTTCCTTGCATGTCATTAGCGATAATTATCTCTGACATGCAAGGCGATGGAAAACGCGGCCTCTAACGCCTGAAAGCTGTTGCTAACGCCTGTTAGCGACAGCTTGCTAATAGGGCGATAAAATTATCGCCGCTTTAGCGGCAAAAAGTGCTGCTAAAGCGGCGATAAAGCCCTTGATAATATGCCCCTTAGTTCTTATAAAAGGGACGTTCCCAAGGCAGGTCGGAGGGACGTGAGACAGATTAGAAGATAAGAGACGAGGAGGAAGGAACACAGTGCAGAATCATCTGGTACAGATAGAAGTGGTTTCAGAGGTGAGGAGGAGAGGGAAACTCTGAGCAGTCAGGAGGAGACAGGTGACTCACTGGAGGAGGACCTTGAAGATGCTGAGGACTGGACAGAAGAATGGTGGATGCTGCCTCCTGGAACTGGTTATGTCCCTAGGCCTGTCAAATTACAGGAGGGCTGTGTACTTGCCAAGTGGGTTACGGGGGCAGGAGTGGGTCACCAAAACCAAAGAATGCCGTCTAAAGATCAGACTGTGAAAAGGAGAAAAAAGAGGGAAACAGTCACAATAGTCCAGTCAAAAAGTACAGTTTTGTTCCCTTGTTTTGTGTTTTCCAGTTTAGGTTGGGGGCAGGGGGAAAGGATTATAAAGAGACCCAGTGCTCTAAAGAAAGAAGGTAGAGGAATTTGTTTGGGAAAAAGGGTCGAATAACATGACAAAGAGTCACGATTTTGACTCTATCAACACAGAACCTGAGGAGGTCAAAACACACCATAGAGAGAGGAATAAAGAACTAAAAGGAGTGTCTTTATTATTGTGTTTATTTTACTCTTCTTTTAACATCTACTTCCTTGGATTTTTTTTTTTTTATCTTTCACCGAGAATGACTGACCTGGAGGGAGGAAGAGAATTCGCACCTGCAAGGAGGAAACGACCAGGGGTTCAATGAAGTTGTTATTACAAACTATGTTTACAAAACCTAGCAACTTACAGTGGTTTTGTCTAAACAAAAAAGACACGTTCTACCCAAAACTCAAAGCATGGATCTATTTAAACACCCATCCTCAAAGTCCTTCTAGTGGGCTGTTATCTTGTCAACGTATAACTGGAAACATTCCTGGGCTGCGGACCTGAGATTGTTTGGATGGAGAAATAATTTTATATTGTTAGCTGTCATAGAATCACTTCATTTGAACTTTTTAGGTCGAGCTAGACAGCACAGCTGTCTCTTTGAGACCTGCTGTAATTGGTCTGTGGGCATCGAGTCCATCCCCTTTCTTGACAATATTTTTATTTGTCTACGTCAGTGTCCTTCAAAAATCCCTGCTTGCTAGTGGCCAGTCCTGCCTCTTTGTCCCTCCTTTCTCTCTTCTGTTCCTCCCACAGAGCAGGGGCTTAGTACTGTCTCATTCCGCTCTGATTCTTGATATGTTCTCTGGGGGACTATTTTTTTTCTTGTTTTCCTGCTCTGTTACTGTTTGTCTGTGTTCAGCTTGAGAGCCCTAGCTGCTTACATTCAAATAGAGCATTTTTCCTCCCACCTCCTGTTAATGCCACAGTTGTGTTACTGCTGGTTCCTGCCCCATTGCTTGTTTTTTAAACTTTCCACCCTTGTTTAAGAAAGCTGCTGATTAAACTTTCCATCCTTGTTTCTTTCTCTAAGAGCCTTCCTCAGAAGTGCCTGTGTTTTCACATTCTCCTAGGCTTTGAGGCGTTTTAGTAACCAGGGTTGTAAATCATGTTATCTCCTCCCATTGCTGAGCATCCAAAGACTGAAAGCACATGTCAGATGCTGGGAGCCTGTTTACTTTTGTTTGTTTGACTCAGTCCTGGTTTGCCTTCAAAGTAAGACACTAAGGGGCCGATTCCGATTCGGGCCGGAAATCTCTCCGACCGAGCCGGACTCGGAGAGATTTCCGACCGAATCGGCCTCTGGCAGCCCGACCGAACGATTACGATGCGCACGTATGCCATCAGACTCGAGTCGGTCGGACTCCCAATGAAGTCAATGGGAGCCGGTCGTACAACGCGTACGCGGGCTCCCATTGACTCAATGGGTGCGAGGCGGTCAAGGGCACCCCCTACAGCGGGTACGCGTCGAAGCGACTTGCGCCGTACACGCACAGGTAGGGGGGACCCATGGGTCCCCCCTGTGTGCGACTCGCGCGGCTACGCGTACAGGGGGGTCCGACACGGACCCCCAAAGTCCGTCTCCGACTGCTCTTTGGAGCCGGAGTGCGCGGCTCGGTCGGACTGCTCGCGGCGCGCATCGTACTCACCCGGCCGGGGAACGTCTCCATTGCGCGGTGCGAGTCGAGTCCGAGCGAGTCGGTCGGTGCGGTTCGACCCGGGAACGAGTCGGTCGGAGCGGTCGGGACGCCCGGACGAGTCGGTCGGTGAATTCGCATCGTACTCGCTCGCCCGGACGCCCGTACGAATCGGTCGGAAATAGGGCTCCGAATCGGATCCGGTTAAGCCGAATCCGATTCGGAGCCCTACCGGCCGAGATCGGAATCGGCCCCAGAGAAGAATGCCGAGTCACAGCTCACCAGCCACTAGCGCAGGCCTCTGTTTCTCCCCGACCTCGGCTGCCTCTGTACAGCTGGCAGCTAATCATGTGAAAGGCTGTTTCAAAACATTTTAGCTGCAGCCATTCCGGCAGGCTCTCCGTGTTTAAGAAGAGTGAAGCCCTGCCTTGCAAGAAGAGTGAAGCCCTGCCTTGCAACTCTAATGCGCCTCTTGTTTTTGTTATTTTGACTCCATAGGCTGCTTTTGCCAAAGACTAGATAACTGTATTAAAACTGGGCAGATGTCCCTGCGGAATAAAGGATGGAACGTTCACATCAGTTCCTGGTGATGACTGAGGCTCATGTTCTTTAGGCTTAGCCCGTTGTGCTAACAGGCTAAGGGGCATATTTACAAGCGCCTTGCGCCACTTTTGCGTCATTTTTAACATGGGAAAAGTG
Source organism: Calotriton arnoldi (assembly GCA_963921515.1). Taxonomy (NCBI): domain Eukaryota; kingdom Metazoa; phylum Chordata; class Amphibia; order Caudata; family Salamandridae; genus Calotriton; species Calotriton arnoldi. The sequence continues at coordinate 1,012,815 of CAWUFW010004521.1, forward strand.
ACGCAAAAGTGGCGCAAGGGGCTTGTAAATATGCCCCTTAGGTTTTCAAATTTGATTGATGAGGGCATGGCCTCTGTGCATGTCTGCTCTTGCGTCTGGAAAGCCTATTTCAACTTTCATATAGTGAAATAAACCCAAACAGAAACGTCAAAAAACGTTTATTTATTGGAAACGGCTGTGCTTTAATTAAAATGCAGTTCTTAGGACAGAATATGCTGTGACAAATACAAACACTTTAAATCTAACTTAATGCACAGTGTTTGTACGTAAAATTCAAATACAACCTAAATAGAAGCTCTTTAAAAAGGCATCTGCTCTTTTTCCACGCTATGGATGCTGCACACATACCCCAGTCCATGTCTCCCCATTCCAGAAATATTAACTGGATGTTTGTTTAAAAAGAGGCCCCAAACAAAATCTCTCTCTCTCCCCCTTTCTGTGTCACTCTTCCTTGCCAAGCGTGGGTGATTTTGTAGAGAAATGTTGTGTTTATGTAACATTCATAAAAATTGTTTCTTTCAGATAAAAACGGACCTCATATATAAGAAATAGGGGAGTGCCACAGAGATTATTTGCAATAATATTAGTGCGCTGCTGCTGTGTTACAGCATTAAAACAAGCATTTACAATGCAATAGGTCTCACAATGACATTGTTTTGAGCTATTGGCATTGAAAATGTTATTGTTTTTCCCTTCGTGAAGCATTAATCAATTAATGGCGTTGTAAATGACAATGTCTTTTACCCCCTGTTGACCCCCGCATACAGACATACATAGAAACCGCACTACAAACGGGCACACATGCATGCACACGCTGAGAAACACACGCACCCCGTGAGACAAACACACTAATACATAGAGGCACACGGGTGCACGGGTGCACCGAAGCACGTGATCACACACGCAGGCACACTGAGTCACAGGCACACTGAAGCTTTGGGTGTGAATGGCCCCGTTCAAACCTGGCTGAAGCCTGACTGATTCCCTCCCCGTCCGACCATCATTCTGAAGGTTGATAGGAGGAAGGATTACACAACCCCAACTCAGTCACGCTGTTACCGTTGAGTCAGGCACGTGGCTGACTTTCCCTCACTTTTAGGGATTTAGCGAGCGACCCTGCCCCAGTCAGTCTACTGTCCTGTCTTGTGACTGACTTTACCAGCCTCATAGCGGTTGACTGTGCCTCAGCCCCGCCAGCCTTTTGGTTGCAAGCTGGACAAAAAAGAACCTTCTCCAATCCCTGCCTCACTCAGTGTTGAATCATGTGCCAGCAGTTTTTCTCGCTTCCATTGGCCTACTAGGAAAGTGGCAGACACGTGACTGACTCTTTCTCAGTCACACTGGCCCATCAAAGGCGGCTCTTAGATGTGACTGACTTCGTCCCAGACAGGTCAGCCTCTATGTGGCTGACACTGTCCGTGCCCTGCCATCCCTTCCATGTCTCTAACACGCTTCCTGAGTTTGTAGATGTGAACGAGGGGGACTCGAGACCCAAGAGGAAGCACCTGGTCCAGTGACGTAACCAAAACGATGCCAGCCCCTGCATAATGTGGTGCACCCCCACTCCATGTCTCATTGATCTCGGGCTGTGACAGGTATCAAAAGAAGAGTGTTTGAACGTATGGAAGGGGCTCAGGAGTGAGGAAATGTCAGGATGGTGTGGGTAGTGATCCAGCGCGGCTAATATAAATTTCTCCTCAGGACACAAATCCAGGTAAATCACTTACATCTACTAAACCATATGACAGTGGGGCCCATAACACCGCATATCATACATTCATTCGTTCATTGGATTACACACCAAGGAGAAATGTGTTGCTGGAGGAACGTGATACCTTGTTAAATCTGACAGAATAATACCTCAGACATCGTATACATTAGCTTTTAGTCCTGTCGGTTCCAAACATCAAGGTATTCCGCTCTTTGGTCGATGGACCAACTAGTAGAATAAGTTGATGGCGATTAAGACCAGCTCAATCACTTCAAAACCTGTTAAACTTTAAACATATTAATGAACTAAAGAACCACAGACTCATTTTAATTAGAATGAAATTTTATCTAATTTCTTGATTGCACGGGTGAGATTATTAGTTTATTAATCACTTTTAATACATTGATAACATTTATATGGAGAGTTCTAATAAAGAATTGAAAATTATGCATTACCCATTTAGATGAGATAGGAATGGTTCACCAAAAGAAGATAAACTGTAGATCACAGAATAGACTCCCAAACTGACTGACTGTCCCGCTAAAGGCCTCCTCGACCGGACCGCCCGTACAGAATTTCCCGCAACGGTCTCGTTCCTTCTCCAGTCAAGTTCGAAGTCCAAAAAATGACACAGTTCTTTGTAATATTGAGGTGGAAAAAATGGAAAAAATAGGAAAATGGTATGGCCAGAAATACCAATGGCAGCAGTAGCATCAATAGCAGCGGCCACAGCAGCAGCAAAAAGGCAACCCAAAGAAGCAGCCTATAGAAGCAACCCCTCCCACATAAGAGTAGTCCCTCCTATACCCTACTTCTAGCTTACTACACAAAAAGTTGCAATCCTTAGGGGCAAGAATCACGCTAATTGGTCCAATTGAGAGGTGGTGACAATCACCTCATCGCCTTCCTTGTTCAAACTGGTTTTGGGGACGGTTAAGAGTACAATTGATTCTCATGACCTTTGGGTAAAAGCAGTCCAATTTGTCCATTCATTTTGTTGCAATCCCGATGGTCACAATTTAGTTAGTCCACTGTCGCTCAGTACTTTTCTCATTTATTCCCACAAATACGCGCTGAGTCTTTCTTGGCACCCTCCTTATGGCAGGTCAATGCGACCTTGACATCTCTCACTGTGTGCACGGCCATACCCACGTGGTTCAGCTCCTCTATTTCTTCCGCTGAGAGGCCATCTTTGACTTTTCACGTGACCTCATCTGTCTCGGCAGCCATTTTCGCAGCATGGCCTAACAGGCCCGAACGAACTATCATAAGAACAAACACAACCAAATTAAAACAAAGAAAATAAGCCCTTCTGTTTACCACCCGCCATTCTAAAGACCTGTGTTAGGTGTTACCTAGCAGAAGCGACATTTAAAGCCATTTTACTTACCATCCGCATTCTTTTGCCACAATACAAATCTACTACATAGCATAAATCATGCGATTTTACTCTAATTAGTACGCAAATCACAATATTAGTGTTAATCAACTTCACAATTGTAAATAAATTAGATTTTGCACAAATTGCGAGTTACCCTTATGTAGTGTCTACTAAAGGTGCATTTGTTGAATATTTCATCAAACAATTAGTATCGTTAATTTATTAAAGCTCATTAATTTTCCAAGGGGGTACAAATTATTTTATTTACCCTGCTCCATCAATTCCCCCCTTTGGTGATTTTTAATATCACCACAAAAACCTATTCTACAATTTATCAGATAAATGTTTCTTGTCCACTTGCTTTTGTTAGTTCATAAAACGGTGTTTTTTTCATCTTGTCTTTTAGACCTTTTGTATATGTTCTCTTTCAATTCTTCCAATTCTATTTCTCCCATTTCCCGTTCTCTTTCTTTAATTTTCTCATTTTCTCTTTTTATTCTATTTTGTCTTTTTCTCCTTTTAATACACACATATGCTAATCTTACTGATAACATTACTAATATTATCACTGTTACTGATATTAGTATTTTCCCAATAAGAGAACCACCTATCTCTGTGAACCATTTCTGCATTGAGGAAAAACTCTTACCAAGTTTCTCCCAAACACCTTCAACCTCCAGTGGAGCAATTTCTTTGTGCAAATCAGTAATATTATTTATATACTTCTGTATATTCTCACTTTTATCTGGAATATAAGTGCAACAATGTTGGACCTTCAGCATTCCACAGACTCCACCCTCTTTTGCCAAAAGAATGTCAAGGGCAAGTCGATTTTGCATTACCATAGCTCTCATGGCAACCATTTCGGTATTTACCATCAAGAACCCTCCAGCAGTATTCGTTGATAAACGATCTACTACTGTGGACAATTTCCGAATCTTGAATGCATTCAAAGATATACCCACTGCTGGTATCAATGCTCCAAAAATATTGCCTACTATTTCTGAGAAGCTTTCCCTTCTCCTACGTGTTAATGTTTTACCTATCTCGTGTATTCCTTTCGTTCCTCTCTCCACATGAAAAATCTTTGGAAAGACCAGGCCTAAATAACACGTTCCGTACCAATGGTCCGGCAACCTATAATAAGCTCTATTTCCGCAAATATATTAGATCCCTGGAAATACTGGATCTTTTCCTCCTTTAAATCCCCATCCTCCTAAAATTTTATATGTATCTCGGCATTCACTGGAACCCACGAAATAGTTATCATACATAGTCTTATTTCTACTAATACACAATTTTCCCTGTTGGGGCCAATACAGAACCATAGCTGCATTTGTTTCTCCTTTGTCATGATTTTTCTCTTCAAACGCCCAAAGTGGTGTTTTTGTCTTTTCTTCTACTACCTTTCTTTGAAACTTAACTCTTCTGTTTTCTACCATATCCAAGAAAATCTTTTCCTCTTTCTTTAATTCACAGGTGAGATTTTGTCTAACTATATACTCTAACGTTAAATCTTTATTTTCTAAGAAAAATTCTCCAAACATTTTTGCATCTTTTACCTTATTTAGTTCAGGGATTACGGGAACTTTTGCAAAAACAGTGTCTATGTCAGTGTAATAATATTCTAATCTACCTGTTTTATAAAATAAACTAGCTAGAACACTACAAGTTATCCCATACGTCAAAGGAAGGTGATGATAGGTCACAACTTCTGTGACAGACGCAGGTAACTGCATACAGACATAACAATCCCTCACATCCATTGTCTCCACATATTCATAAAACAGTTTTGTGAAGACATTCTTGGAAAAGTCAGTTATGGACCTATCCTTATCTAAATCAGTACTATCTACTAATGCTGCAGTGTTTTGTGTGATAACTTCTTTGTCCTTTTTCGTGTTATTCCCTAGTACGGATGTTTCTTCTACAACTAACCTAAGTGGAATTATTATTGCTAAAATAAGCCAAATAGACATTAGCAAACCTGTACAAAAGAAACACATTCTACACCACCTACGTAAAAACTCACATCTAGATCTTCTGTTCTCAGTGTCTACCATGTTGTTCTATTATCTAACTATATATATATGTACAGAAAATGTGTCACCACACCTCAGAATGACTTTTCAGCCACTCTACCCTTTACTTTGTCTCGTTTTGCTGCTTTCTTCAGCTCTTTTCAGAACTCTTTCTTGTCTTGTTCGGTTTTTGTGTCCAGTCCGGGTTTCTTTCTTTGTCTTTTCAGTTTTAGTGCAATTTACTTTCACCCATTGGTTTACAGCTTTCGTCTGGGCTTTCGTGACTGTTATCTTCTTCTTTAATGTCAGTTAATGCGATGTATAGCCACTCAGGTGACTTATATTTCAAATTAGGTCTCTTCACTCTTTTTGTTTTCTGCAATTGTTTTCCACTTTGTTTTCCTTGTTCCTTTTGACTGGTTATTTAATTTACTTGTTCCGCATCATCTTTGTTCAAATTTATTATCTTATATCTCAGTCTTTTAACTTCGTGGGGCCAATTGTCTCCTTTTCTTGGCCTTTTTAGTTCGCTTTCCTCTTCCTCTCGTTCAGCTCTCCAAGTTCTCTTTCTTGGTTCTAGTCTTTGCTTTCTTTCTTCTTCACTTTCTTCTGATTCCGTCTCAGACCTCACTTCACTTCCTCTAACCTTGAACCTTATGATCTCAGTTTAGTTGTCTGAATCTGAACCTTCTTGTGTCTCTTCTGTTGGGACATTTGATTCTATCCCTCCTCGATTGTCTTCCGCATTTATATTAATCTTTCTATCTGAATCTAAATTTCCCTGTGTTTCTTCTATTTGTTGGTCTGTCCCTACTACTCCTCGGGTTTCTTCCGCTTCTTCCCCTAGCTCTCTGTCTGAATCTAAGTCTCCCTCAGCTAACTCAACTATCTCTGGAGGACTTCTTCCATAACTTGTACTTGGCTGTTTGTTGTCACTGTCTCTTGGTTCAGTTTCTTCGTTTATAATGTCAGTTCTTGTTTTTCTCTTTTGTCTTTCATCAGATTCAGGTTGGTCTGTTTCAGATGCTGAACTGGTATCCGATATTTCCAGATGTCGACTTACAGATCGAGCTTCAAGATTTGGAACTTTGATCGTTTCAGGTTCTTCTTCAGTTGTCAAACTTGTACCTGGTTCTTCCAGATGTCGACTTACAGGTCGAGCTTCAGGATCTGGAACTCTGCTTGTTTCAGCTTCTGCTTCGGATGCTGAGCTGGTATCAGATATCTCCAGATGTCGACTTACAAGTCGAGCTTCAGGATCTGGAACTTTGATGGTATGACTGGCATGAACCCAATTTTTCGCTCCTGCACATTTTACAGCAGTTGTTGTCACCAGGATCACTTGACGTGGCTTATCCCAGCGAGGAACCAAACAGTTTCTTCTTCTGTGGACTTTTATGCGGACCCAGTCTCCTGGACTCAAATCATGAGCTAGTTTTCTTTCAAGAGTGGTTGCATCCGGTCCAACCTGATGAAACACAGAATGTACCACATCAGCCAATCCTTTGCAATAGTCCAATACGAGATCATAAGTTATAGTCAGCAGTTTGTTGACAGGTACATGTGCTTGTCTCATTGCTCGTCCCATGATTATTTCATGAGGACTTAGACCTGTTTTTCTGTCAGGTATGCTTCTGATAGCAGGGCATCTGGCCATTTGAGTCCTGTGGCTTGACACATTTTCCCTAATCTATTCTTTATTGTTCCATTTACTTGTTCTACCACTCCAGAAGCCTCTGGTCTGTAGGCACAGTGCAATTTCTGTTGAATGTCAAGAGCTTCACATATCAATTGGATCAGTTTATTTTGGAAATGTGTTCCTCTATCTGTTTCGATCATTACTGGAAAACCATATCTCGGAATGAATTCTCTCAGTAGGAGCTTAGCCACAGTAACTCCATCATTCCTTCTTGTCGGATAGGCTTCCACCCAACGAGAAAACAAACAAACGACCACAAGGACATATTTCAATCTATTGCTCGGGGGCATTTCAATAAAATCTAGTTGCATTCTGGTAAAAGGACCTCCTTCACGTCCTATTGTTCCTAAACTCACTACTGTCTTCCTTCCTGGATTTATCTGTTGGCATGTAAGACATCTTTGACAGAGACTTTCAGCTATAGCTCTAAATTTTGGGTTGTACCAAGTCTGTCTAAAAAGTCTGATCATGGCATCCCTACCAATGTAAGCTTGTCCATGGTACATCCGTGCCATATTAGAAATCATGCTATCAGGCATAACTGGTCTTTCATCTCTTTAAACCCAAACGTCATCTTCCTCTCTTTGTCTACAGCCTGCTTTTATCCAACTATCTTTTTCCTCTTCATCTGCTTCTTCCTGCAATTGTCTTACCTCATCCCAGGTTTCAATCGTGTTAGTAAACAGCAAGGGACATGAAACATTCTCTCTTTCTCTTCTTCTATTCAGTGAGACCATATTTCTGGCGCAATATTGAGCTATTTCATCTGCGTATTGGTTTCCCACTGTAATATAGTCAGTTCCGTTTTTGTGTGCAGCGCACTTCACCACTGCAATCTGTTTAGGCAGCTGTATCGCCTCAAGCAATTTCTTCACAAACTCACAGTTCCTAATAGGAGTTTCTGCAGACGTCAAGAAACCTCTCTGGGACCAGATCTGTCCAAAGTCGTGGACCACTCCGAAGCCATACTGGCTATCTGTGATCACCGTAATTCGGACGTTCTTTCCCAGTTTGCACGCCTGAATCAGAGCAATCAGCTCAGCCTCTTGGGCTGAACGTATCCCTCTCAAACAAGATGCTTCCATTATAGCCGCTACTGTACACACAGCATACGCAGCACTTAAAACTCCTTCACTCGTCCTCAGACATGACCTGTCCACAAACATTACATAATCTGATTCTTTTAAGGGCTCATCTTTAATATCTGGGCGAGGCTTTGTGCAAAATTCAAGCACATCCAGACACTTATGATCAACTTCATCCTTGACTCCTACATTTTCTTCATCTGGCAGTGAAGTTGAAGGATTCACACTTGTGCATCTATCAATGGTTACATTGTCTGCACTCAAAATCACCTTTTCGTACCTAGTCAGCCGACTCTGGGGCCGATTCCGATCTCGGCCGGTAGGGCTCCGAATCGGATTCGGCTTAACCGGATCCGATTCGGAGCCCTATTTCCCGACCGATTCGTACGCGTGTCCGGGCGAGCGAGTACGATGCGAAATCGCCGACCGACTCATCCGGGCGTCCCGACCGCTCCGACCGACTCGTTCCCGGGTCTAACCGCACCGACCGACTCGCTCGGACTCGACTCGCACCGCGCAATGGAGACGTTCCCTGGCCGGATAAGTACGATGCGCGCCGCGAGCAGTCCGACCGAGCCGCGCACTCCGGCTCGAAAGAGCAGTCGGAGCCATACTTTGGGGGTCCGTGTCGGACCCCCCTGTACGCGTAGCCGCGCGAGTCGCACACAGGGGGGACCCATGGGTCCCCCCTACCTGTGCGTGTACGGCACGAACCGCATCGACGTGAACCCGCTGTAGGGGGCGCCCTCGTTCGCCTCGCACCCATTGAGGCAATGGGAGCCCGCGTACGCGTTGTACGACCGGCTCCCATTGACTTCAATGGGAGTCCGACCGACTCGAGTCCGATGGCATACGTGCGCATCGTACTCGTTCGGTCGGGCTGCACGGGTCCGAATCGGTCGGAAATCTCTCCGGGTCCGGCTCGGTCGGAGAGATTTCCGGCCCGAATCGGAATCGGCCCCTTTGTGTCATGAATTGGGTTTTGGTTCTAGTCAGAAGAATTTCAACAGAGTGTGGAACAAATACTCTCAGTGGATATCCCATCACAATGCCTTCACTCTGTTCCAGACTCACACAAGTAGCAGCTACTGCTTTCAGACATCCAGGCAATGCCTTCGCTACTGGGTCCAAAACCTCTGAAAAATAAGCAATGGGCCTTTTCATTTTTCCATGCCTTTGCACTAACACTGAAAGTGCACATCCATCTCTCTCACTACAATACAGCAGAAATTCTTTTTCATAATCAGGCATTCCCAATGCCAGTGCCTCACACAACTTTGTTTTCAGCTCTTTGAAAGCCTTCATTTCCTCCTCATTCAACTCAATCGGATCGCTGACATCTCTTTTTGTCAATCGCTGTAAAGGTTTTGCAATTAATGAAAATCCACTTATCCACTGTCGGCAATAACCAACCATTCCAAGGAACATTCTCACCTCCCTCTGTGTCATCGGAGCTCTCATTCCTCGGATAATCCTTATTCTTTCTGTCGTTACCTTTCGCATCCCTTTCTCAATCTTATGACCTAGGTATTGTACCTCCTGCTGACAAAATTGTAGTTTTGACGGGGACATTTTATGCCCTCCTTCTGGCAAATGATTCAGTAAAGCAATTGTGTCTGTAACACATGCTTCTTTGGTCTTTGATGCCACCAATAGGTCATCAATATATTGGACCATCACAGATTTTTCAGGCATTTTTAAATCTTCCAATGATTTCTTTAGGATCTGATTAAAGATTGAGGGACTTTCTGTATACCCTTGAGGAATTCGGCACCATGCCAAAATACGCTCTCCGAACCGGAACGCAAATAATGGCTGGCTGTCTGGGTGTAACGGAATAGAGAAAAATGCATGGCACAAATCAATAACTGTGTACCATTCTGCATCATGTGGAATCTGATACAGTATTACAGCGGGGTTTGGCACAATTGGACAACAAGGAATAACAATTTTATTTACCTTCCTCAAATCCTGCACTATCCTATATGTCCCATTTGGCTTTTTCAATCTCATTATAGGTGAATTACATGGGCTACTCATTAATTCTTTCAAAATTCCTTGCTCGATCATCTTATTAACTACAGGTGTTATTCCTTCAATAATTACTGGCGTTAATTTGTACTGTGGAGTATTCGGGTAATTTGTTCCTTCCCTTACAGTAATTTTTACAGGGTCTACTCCCCTCATTAGCCCAATGTCTTCGCCTGTGAAATCCCATACATCAGATCTGACTATTCCTTTCAATTCAATTGGGATTTTCTCTGCATCAAACACAGGAAACATGTCATTTACTCCAGGTTCTAGTTCTTCCATTGTCATTTTATACAGGACATCTTCATCTGGTGTCTGGAAAGCAATACCATCTGGAGTACAATAGATGGTGCAATTCATTTTACAAAGTAGATCGCGTCCTAGCAAATTTACAGGACTGCAATCACATACCACAAACCGATGCATCTCTTTGAATGGTCCAACTTTCACCTCTACTGGTTTGGTAAGAGGCGCTTTAATCTGTTGGTTTGAAACACCTACAACTTGGATATATTCTCCTGAGAGAGGAAGGTTTGGAATTTCCACTGATCTAACAGTAGAACGGGTAGCTCCAGTGTCCACAAGGAATGTAACATTTACACCATTCAATTCTCCATCCACAAATGGACCTGACTGATCTACCTCTAGAGTTGCGCCAAGCACGCACTCTTCTTCCTCTCCTAGGCACTATCATAAACTTTCATCCGATTCATTTCCATCCTGCCATAACCAATACTGCGACACTGCAGCTGCGCGCAGCAATTTTGTTACCTGCTCTCCTCCGTAGAATCCTGCCTCTGCACTGTATCTCTGGGGGTTTACACTCTTTGGAAGAGGTGGTTGTGGCACCTGACTCTGTTGAGTAAGTACCTGCGGTTGTTGCAGCTGTTGGTAACTCACCTCATTCTGCACCTGTGGATTTAATGGTTGATTTTCCGTATTAGCTTTTGGAGGAAATTTACACTCGTTTCTCCAATGCCCTAACTTTCCGCAATTATGGCATGGCCATTTCTTTTTAGCCTCTTCTATACTCATTTGACCTTTTCCCTTACCTATATTCGTCTTGGATTTAGTCTGTCCTGCATCACCAGACTGATTATTCATTTGAGCCTCTTGTTTTTCTGCAACCTTTACTTGTGCCCACATCGCTATCTCTTTGAGTTTACGCTGTCTACACTCAATGTCATCACTACAATATTTGGCATACCTTAGTACCTCATCTACAGTGCTATTCTGCCAACACAACATATGCTGCTTAATCATTTCACTTATTTCGGGTTTCAATCCATATACAAATCTATATACGAAATGACTCATGTACTTTTCACTCAAAGTCTCATAACCTCTATACTGTTTGAAAACCAAAAGCAACCTTTCATAATAGGCGTGTACAGATTCCTTACTCTCCTGAGTTGTTCTATCAATCTTTACCCAATCTGTCTCTTTCGGTGGAATCTTATTTTTCAAAAACGTGACAGCTTGTTCATACTTTTTCATCACTTCTGGACCTGGGGCTCCAGTTTTTGCATCTCTAGGATAGTCTTCCTTCGGCCAGTCAATTGTAATCTTACATTCTGTCCATAAATCTGCTGGCACTACAATTTCAAACAATCCATCCAGCTCTTCCCACAACACCTTTGAAACTTTGACAAATCTTTCCACTTGTCTATACCATTCTACAGGTTTCTCTCTCAATCTTGCGAAGTCATTTGTAAATGACAATATATCTTGTCTGGACCATGGAACATGTACATAGCTACCTCCTGGAGTTTCCCTCATTGGATATTCCAGTACTATTGGTTCCTTTTCCTTTACCGGAAAAGCCAAAGATGCTTTATTGGTCGTTCCCTCCTTTCTTCTTATCCACCTGCTCCTCCATCCGTCCACATCTCCCCATTTTCTCAATAACACAATCAGTTCCTTTATCTGGGTTAATCGTCCTGATGTGTTCAGATTTTCTATATCCTTTTCACTAAAATCTACCCTATACGATTTCTGCACTCCTCTGATTTTTCCAAACTCTACTCCCAGTTCATTCGCTGTTTCTTCCAATTTTTCATGCAAATTCCTAGCTCTCCAAGTAACACTCTTACACATAAACCTGAGCTCGTCATCTTGATAGGATTTCAATCTATGTGTACCAATAGTCCCTAAAATCAACTCTTCCATGTCTATCTTTAGTCTGATTACATCCAACGGTTGCGGTTCTGCATCTTTCTTCTGTAAATTCCTCATCCACTCATTTAATTCTTCTGGAGTTGGACCTACGGGGGTATTATTCATTTCTATCCAATTTGTACTTCTCTCTGGGGTCTCAGTTGCTGACTCAGTTCCCATAGGAATCCTATTTATCTGACTCTCATTAACCGTCAAATTTGTAGGTGGACTCGATCTATATGAGCCAACCAGATCTCTTGTCTCTCTAGTTTCTGGAATTATCCCTTCTCTCATTCTTTGCATATTCGAGTTCATTGGAATTGTCAAGGAATGCTCATCTATTCTTTGGTTTTCAAATACCGGTATTACTGGTCCTATTGTCACCGGTACAGTCACGGCTTCCATGTTCATGGTTAATTCTCTTATTTTCTCAGTCAATTCTCTTGTGGTTCTTGCTAATTCAGCTGTATTACCACTATCAGGCTTCGCATTCTGTGGAGTTTCTGATTTTTCATAAGACCTATTTATTTCATAATTTCGTTCAGGGCTTTGATTCCTCACAGTTTCCATTGGTGGTGCATTTGGAGTCACCACTGCAGAATTCTGTTGATATGGAGGTGGTTTTCTATTTAAAATGTCTTCCAGCAACTCATCCTCTGTGTCGCTACCTCCATACCCATACCTCTCTGTTACTGCATGTTTCTTTTTCTCCGTACACTTTCTCCTTGTAACTTCTTCAACTGTTCTGACAGGAAACAAACCATCCGTCATATTAGCATACCTCCATCGTCTCATCCTGTCTTCATGATTCACTCCCCATACTCTTCCATGAACTAAATTATAATTCTTTGCACCTCTGTGTCTTTCTCTTTCATACATCTCATCTTCCCATTCACCTAACGCTTCGAACTGTGTTGGTCTAGGTCTCGGTTCAAGTTTCATAATTTTCTCTCTCAAATTTCAAAGTACAGCTGTGTTAAACGAACCGTTTTCTGGGAACGCCAATACTCCATCGTTCTGAGTATATTTTGTCCAATTTCCCAACCAAATGCAAGTATGATAACCGTATTTCAACATCATATGAGAAGCTGGCGTTTTCGGCGGAGGAAGTACTTCTCCTTCCCTAGTCACTACCTTTTTGTCCTTCTTCAAAAAGTTTTTAATCTTCGCCATCCATGACGGTTTCTCTCTACCATACTCATAATAAGCCATATTGCACGATTCTTTCTCTCCAACAAACTCACGTAAATTCTTCACTACTCTGTTCTTTCTACTGTTTGGCTATTCGGACCTATCCCAGCGCGTCTCACACCAACGCACCAATCCTAAGGCTCTACGTCATTCTTAACTGGCCAATACCAGCGCGTCTTCACACTAACACACCAATCAGGAAGCTCTTCGTTTTCCCACAACTGGCCAATACCAGCGCGATCTTTGTTAACGTCAGTTCTACTCCTGTCTTTTCTGACCCCTCCTTTACAATAATTATCGGCAGTTTTCTTACCTTCTTTTCTCGACTGAATTTTATTAGTTACAACGTAAAACACATTACCATTGTCTGTTTTCGCTAAACAAAAGAAATAGTTTGCTCTATTTTGCAAGAATACTGTTTCGTTCGATAAGTGTAACACTTCCCTCTACCTTACTCTTCTCTCAAGCAAGGGGTAAACCCATTTCTCTGGGGATAAAACACATGCGGAGACAACACTGCTCCTGAGAATTAAGGCCAGAGTTTCACAAGAAAACCGGTTGCTATTTCACTCATACGCGTTTTTATACATGAAATGTCCCTATCATAACACAATCCTGTGTTATCACCAATTTTGAAAACTCAGACAATGCACAATTCAATGTGACTTCTCTTGCCACACGTGTCCACTTCCTACTTCCCGGAAGCTTCAAAGTTTCGACTTACACATAACATAATACAATTCGACACAAAGTGTTAGACATAAATAATCAACAAATCAATAATCAATAATCACCAAACTAATCTATAGTAACCATAACTCTGCTACCAAGAAATCTGATCCAGCGCAGCTAATATAAATTTCTCCTCCGGACACGAATCCAGGTAAATCACTTAAATCTACTAAACCATATGACGGTGGGGCCCATAACACCGCATATCATACATTCATTCGTTCATTGGATTACACACCAAGGAGAAATGTGTTGCTGGAGGAACGGGATACCTTGTTAAATCTGACAGAATAATACCTCAGACATCGTATACATTAGCTTTTGATCCTGTCGGTTCCAAACATCAAGGTATTCCGCTCTTTGGTCGATGGACCAACTAGTAGAATAAGTTGATGGCGATTAAGACCAGCTCAATCACTTCAAAACCTGTTAAGCTTTAAACATATTAATGAACTAAAGAACCACAGACTCATTTTAATTAGAATGACATTTTATCTAATTTCTTGATTGCACGGGTGAGATTTTTAGTTTATTAATCACTTTTAATACATTGATAACATTTATATGGAAAGTTCTAATAAAGAATTGAAAATTATGCATTACCCATTTAGATGAGATAGGAATGGTTCACCAAAAGAAGATAAACCGTAGATCACAGAATAGACTCCCAAACTGACTGACTGTCCCGCTAAAGGCCTCCTCGACCGGACCTCCCGTACAGAATTTCCCGCAACGGTCTCGTATCTTCCCCAGTCAAGTTCGAAGTCCAAAAAATGACAAAGTTCTTTGTAATATTGAGGTGGAAAAAATAGGAAAATGGTATGGCCAGAAATACCAACGGCAGCAGTAGCATCAATAGCAGCGGCCACAGCAGCAGCAAAAAGGCAACCCAAAGAAGCAGCCTACAGAAGCAACCCCTCCCACATAAGTGTAGTCCCTCTTATACCCTACTTCTAGCTTACTACACAAAAAGTTGCAATCCTTAGGGGCAAGAATCACGCTAATTGGTCCATTTGAGAGGTGGTGACAATCTCCTCATCGCCTTCCTTGTTCAAACTGGTTTTGGGGACGGTTAAGAGTACAATTGATTCTCATGACCTTTGGGTAAAAGCAGTCCAATTTGTCCATTCATTTTGTTGCAATCCCGAAGGTCACAATTTAGTTAGTCCATTGTCGCTCAGTACTTTTCTCATTTATTCCCACGAATATGCGCTGAGTCTTTCTTGGCACCCTCCTTATGGCAGGTCAATGCGACCTTGACATCTCTCACTCTGTGCACGGCCGTACCCACGTGGTTCAGCTCCTCTATTTCTTCCGCTTAGAGGCCATCTTTGACTTTTCACGTGACCTCATCTGTCTCGGCAGCCATTTTCGCAGCATGGCCTAACAGGCCCGAACGAATTATCATGAGAACAAACACAACCAAATTAAAACAAAGAAAATAAGCCCTTCTGTTTACCACCCACCATTCTAAAGACCCGTGTTAGGTGTTACCTAGCAGAAGCGACATTTAAAGCCATTTTACTTACCATCCGCATTCTTTTGCCACAATACAAATCTACTACATAGCATAAATCATGCGATTTTACTATAATTAGTACGCAAATCACAATATTAGTGTTAATCAACTTCACAATTGTAAATAAATTAGATTTTGCACAAATTGCGAGTTACCCTTATGTAGTGTCTACTAAAGGTGCATTTGTTGATTATTTCATCAAACAATTAGTATCGTTAATTTATTAAAGCTCATTAATTTTCCAAGGGGGGTACAAATTATTTTATTTACCCTGCTCCATCAGTAGTGATGTGTGAATGTAGGGGTATGAGGAGCGAGAGTAGTGTAAGAAGGTGACTAGTGTAAGAACAAGTGCATGTGAACACATGAGAATTGAGCAAGAGGTGAGCACGAGGAGTTCAAGTGTGTGTGTATGTCTGAGTGACTGCCAGAGCATGCTACAGCTTCCTATCATTACTAAACATATTTACTCAAGTGAAGTTGCATATTTACAGAGGAATCAAACTACTTGTTCATTACATTTACTTCAGTGATTCCTAGTTCTTCTGTTAGACACCACTGTCAAGAGCAAGCCTTGACTGATTGCTTCAATAACCTGAAAGTAAGGGCTTACATAAACAAACATTGAATTTTCAAAAAGCGATGGTGAAGTACATAACAATGGGTCTCTTGACAGGTGTGTTTACATCGAAGTGTTTAGAGAGAATAACTTCGCGCACGTCCTGTTCACGCTTGGAACTCGTATTTGAAAACAAAAATAGAAATTCGTTTTTGCTGGACAGAAAACAGTGTGCATTGTTTACATGTGGCTGCGGGTTGATTTCTGGGGGTGGGGCTGGTGCACATAATTAAAGCTACATGGCAGGGCACATGTGGGAGTATTTAACGCATGTCCTGTTCACGCTCGGAACTCGTATTAGTGGGTTCAAATTTATTTCAACATCCATATGATAAATGACATGCTCATGCGAGGAAACATGAAAACAAGTACATGCTGAAAATAATATATGAATATACTCTTGGCTACGTACGTTGGCTCTCCCTATTATAAAAGCGTGGTGATAACTGGAAACATCGCGTCCAAGTGGTCCCGAGCCATGACGATTCCATCACGGGCATTTTCTAAAATTCAAATTTTGACGTCACAAGTCAGAGAAAGGAATATGCGCTTTGCGAGGAGGTCAGGACTGAGTCTGCCACAGGGGGAAGCACATAACATGGGGCCTCTTGGCAGGTGTCTTTACAGTGAAGTGTTTAGAGACAATTGGAAGAGCTCTCCGTCGCCAGCCTCGGACAGTCCCAGACGGGAGGAGGGGCCATCACACACTGGAACAGAAGAAAGCGCGAAACGGAGATGTGATTGTCGACAAAAATGTTTGCCTGGCCTCTTGACGGGTGTGTTTACAGTTAAGCGTTTAGACGCAATTGAAAGAGCTCTCTGTTGTCAGCCTCGGGCAATCATAGACGCGAGGAGGAAGGAGGGGCCGTCATGCGCTACAACAGAAGTAAGGGTGAACTGCGATGTGATGGGCAACAAATGTTCACTGAGTGAAATCGCCTGGGAGGGAAGCAGGCACCCAAAGGAGGGGCATTCACAAAAACGCTTCAATAACAAGTAACCTGAGACTGCTAATTATAACCAGATGGCCCGACAAAGGTAAGAATTTGCTTTGCGACAGCCGCAAAGCAGACGACCCTGTCCGGATCGGCCGGACAAAAAGGCGAAAGGGCGGCAACAAAAAAACCTCATTTCCAATGGCAGCCCACCGTTTAGCATAAACAGTGAAAATGAGGGGCGGGGCTTCAAGTCCCCTTCTCAAATCTACTCTCTCACTATATGTCTCGCCGAGCGTGCAGCGCATGCGCTGCAACGCTAGGTGAGACCTAAACATACCTCACTCTGAATATTAGATGTTAAAACATTTGGAATATGCCTGTGCACTGTCAGCAACTTGGCCAAAGAGGGCATGAAAGAGCTGAAAATGGATCATAAATCCAAACCTGTTCCATACAGTGGCCCCCAAAATACGTTTGGCCCTGGACCTCTAAAATCCTTCAGATTTACCTGCTCGTGACATAGCTGTGCAAGGGTGAAGATTGAGTTCAAACGCTCCCAAGAATGCTATGTGACCCATTTCTTCTGACTGTAAGTCCCCACACGATTACCAAGTGTGCCTTTATTTGTTCAGAGAAGCGTTATTTTATGACAGAACAGGTAGTTCCTTGTGTTTTCTCAATGTGCTCCTCACAAAGCAAACTGAGAGCCCAGTGTCAACAAGCATTGACAAAACCAATACGTTTCGCCTTTGGGACCTACTGGCTTTTTTACAATGATTTTTAGCCATGCTGAACAGCATCCCTGATGCTGCGCAGCATGGCTAAAGAAAATAGACTTTAAAAAAGATGCTATTATGGAGCAGTTGCGTCATGTTGTAGGAACATGCACCATGAATGTGCATATGTATAAAATGATGTGAGATTGAATGAAATGTAATAACAAACAGTCTTCCACAATACAGATCAACACTAATTACACCTTTGTGATGTCAGACTGGGGCACATACCCTGGGGACTAGATTTAAGACAGTTCAGGTTGGTAGAGTTGTGTGTCAAATAATACCAAGAAACAGAAACAGACAAACAAAAACACTTGTATTACATGTAAAGTGAGCTGTGACAATACCCAGTAAATAAGGCTGTTTATGGGAGAAATGGCATATTTTCAAAACACCAACAGATAGACAAACATACACAGCTTAACAGTTTTGGCAAAGGCATATCATAAATTTGGGCGTATAAATGATGGTATCAGTCTGGTACATGGATCTTAATGCAGTTTGCTTTTCTGAAGCTGTGCTTTTGTTGAGCTCCATGGGGGACTTTTTCAATTATTTGGGTTAGAGTGGTTTAAGAGTATATTGTCAGTGTTGCTTGTGTAACACAGCAAAGCCCATCAAGTGTGAGCTGAGATCTTTCTTCCAGTTAGTTTGTAAAGTCTTTAGAACCACTGTCAAAAGTAAGTTCAGGAGGAGGAAGTCACTTCTTCCAAGTCGTGCAAGTTATGAATGGAAAATGCTCTTAAACAGATTATTGTGGAATTCAGAATGATGCCAAGCATGACCTCTTCATTGGCTTTGGATACCTTTGTCCAAAAGGTTGCAGCATTTTGCATTTGAATATCAAGTCCAGAAAATCCTGGTTTTTATCTTGTCAATGCAAGCATGTATTAATGGGAAACAGTTTTAACTTGTATAGCCTCCTGAGGGTTCTACAAATTCTATAAATAGCTAGGAATTCATTTTGTGCCAAAGCAGGAGATGCATTCAGGGAAAATGCTCCATATTGTGGCCATTGATCGTGGCATGAGGTTAGAACCTCAACTGATTTTTGATCTTTATTGCATTTTTTGTATGATTTATTTTAGACTGAACATTAGGTAAATAATTCATAAACTTCAGAGACAAGGTGGCCCTGAAAAGTGGCTTTCTGCAGTATTTTACTTATGCTCAGTTGGGAGATACACCCAAGACAAGTTATTGAGGTTTTCATTTTTAAGAGTTTGAAGAAGTCCATATTTTCTAGATTACTTTTTGGATTCCTGCAGAGTTGGAAGCGAGTTGCAAGTCCCCACTAGACTGCAGAATTTTGTACTTTGTCCCAAAATATATTGTTCCTCCCTGTTGTAATCTTTTCACTATTCCATAAGGTCATTATGGCAGAGAGTGACAGTTAGTTAATTTGTTTGTTAACCTTTCGTCTAGTAGCAGTAATGCACTTAGAATACCAAGAAAGTTACCTTTGGGGTCCACAATCTTAGCTTTGGTATTAGTTATGATATATATAGTTATATGATTAGTCAAAGGAGGAATCTTTGAACGTCTGGCCACACTGGGAAGTTTCAGTTTTCTAGCAGAAAGAGCAATGCACCCTATCTAATTAGGAAGACTTGGAGTAAGAAAGCTGCTTACTAGGTTTGCCCCATCCAGTCTGTTCATAAACCTTAGTTGTTGAGTGAAAAATTCGGTTTTTTGCATTTACAAAGAAATCTGGAGATTTATCAGTAGTTTTAATGAAACCGTTATGTAAGCGGATTGAGAATTAACTGAGGAGGCAATTGATGATTATGTTACAATTATCTTTATCTTTTTTAATCTTTGCTGCCAAAATAGATAGTTAGGTGAAATATATTTTTTTAAATTATTTGAGGCAGATTTTTGCAGATCATCATCAAACCAGATCCCAGGGTATTTCAAGTAGGGAGTACAGATGAGTGCGGTACCTAGCATGTTTGGGACACATATGAGGTTTAGGGCAGGAGCCACAGATGTGTCTCTTTTTAGAGCATGTCTGGAGACAATCACATACTCTTTGATGTCTAGTAGCGTCAGGTTGATAGTATTCATATTTAACTTTAAATTCCAAAGTGTCATCAATAATGGCCATTGTTTTGTAGGCCTAGAATCTAAATATGATGCCTTTGAGAGATTCAGCATTCCTAATTGAGGCTATTATGTGTCAGCATCACTCAGCACCACCACAGCATCACTCAGCACCACTTCAGCATCACTAAGCACCACCGCAGCATCAGCACAGCACCACCTAAGCACCACCACCAGTGCAGCACCAACTCAGCATCAGCACAGCACCACCTCAGCACCACCTGCTCTCACCCCATCTATTAACCATGTCACATGATTCCACTACTCAAATACACAACACACCACACAATACCACCCCACACAATTCCACAACTAACAATTCCAATTCAACCCACATAATTCCAGTCTAAACCACATACTAACACTCCACTCCAAACCAAAACACATAGATAAAAGACATTGTTATTTACAATGCCACTAGCTCTACTCCCACAAATGCGAGACCTATTGCATTGCAAATGCTTGTTTTCTTTATATTGCTATTGAAGGATAGGGCTGAGTTTATGTGTTAATCTAGAAATTTAGCTCATGGCAACAGACTAGTAGCTAAGCCTTCCATAATATTAATGAGTCACTCATTACTCCGAAACGTATAATGTGCGCAGCTACCCCAAGGGGTTTCCCAGCGCAGGGCTGAAGTAGGGAACAGAGATGGAGAAGTCTGTGAACAAGTTAGAAAAGCCAGGTCTTTAGACCCTTGAGGAATGCAAGGAGAGATGTTGAGTCTCTCAGGGAAGCTGGCAGGGAATTCCATAGTGTTGGCCCAAGGAAGGAGAAAGAACAACCTTTCATGCGGGCCAGTCGGGCTTTTGGTACCACGAACCGAGTCTGTCGAGCGGATTGCAAGGGACGGGAGCGATGGTATAGGTGGGCTGAGTCCAGAAGGTATTAAGGAGCAGATCCAGACTTGACCCAGAACATATAGCAAAGTGCTTTGAACTTGATACGTTCCGACACAGTCAGCCAGTGTAGGTCACGAAGAAAGCCGGAGACCGAGGTGAACTTGGGTAGGAGTTCTGCACAAGTTGCAGTCTATGAATAGTGGATTTGTCGGCTCCCAGATACAGGATGTTGCCTTAATCCAGTCTAGAAATCACAAGAGCTTGGTACACAGTCTTCTGCTGAGAGAGGAATCAGCCATAGGATATTTTTTAACCACTTCAGGACTGCAAAGCAGGTGGACGTCACCTTGGCCTCTTGTTGTTTCATGGATAGTGACACACCCACAATGAACCCTAAATTCCTAACACTGCTAGAAGGAGTGGAAAGAGACCACAGTTTGGTGGGCCAGTGCTGTGGCCCCCAGAGATCAGGCCTTTTGCCTAGAATCATAACTTCAGTTTTGTCTCCATTGAGTTTGAGCAGATTATTCTGCATCCAGAGAGAGACCTTGCTCAAGCCCAAACTAAGGTCCGAGGGCCCATGTCCATGCGTCAAAGAGAGGGAGAACATAATATGGACATCGTCGGCGTAGGAAAAAAGAGATAGCCCAGCATTTTTTACCACCTCAGCTAAAGAGCGGATATAGATATTGAATAGCAGAGGGCTCAACACCGGTATTTGTGAGTACGAATCGGGATCGAGTGCTGCAATACCTGGTAAGTTTTAGAGATCAGTCCCCTAGTGCCCGCAAAGGCCCGCACTAGTTTCTCGAATAGCGTAAAGGGGCGCGCCGCCGCCGCACGAAGTCCAGGGGTGGAAAGCCAGTGCCTTAACTGTATGTATTGACACCACGCCGTGGGGGGGAGCTTAAATTCGGTCCTGCAGACATCGAACGTCTTCATGTCATCTCCTACTAATAGGTTGCGGATTGTCCGGCAGTCTCCGTCACTCCATTTACTGAACGCGAGTGTTGGTAGGCCCGGACGGAACTCCGGGTTGTGTGCGATAGGGGTATTCGGGGACAGGAACGTAGTTAATCCCTTTTTTAAGCTATTCTATCCCAGATATCCAGTACTGTTTTGGTGGGAGTCGCGACATATGCACTTCGGGGTCGGGCATGCTTAGGCAACCAAGCAAGGTCCCACAGTGGCCGGCACGCTACCGCACGGTCCATGTGGAACCAATGCTTTTCGCTTTCGCGCACCACCCATTCAGAGATGTACCTCAGATGAGAGGCCCAATAGTATTCCAACGGATTTGGGCAAGCCAGGCCTCCCCTTTCCCGCGGGGGCATCAGTGGTGAGTGCGCTTCCCGAGGTCGCATCCCATTCCACACAAAGGTACGCAAGTCCCCCTGGAGGTGCTGGATGTCCACTTGTGGGATCGGCGTAGGCAGCGTCTGAAACAGGTATAAGACCCGCGGTAAGATGTTCATTTTAATAATATTGATGTGCCCCAGCCAAGAGATGTGGAGGGGCATCCATCTCAGGAGATTGGCCAGCACTGAGCGGCGGAGAGCGGTCCAGTTAGCACAGGACCAGGAGGCAAGCGAGGGGGTGATATGGAGCCCCAGATACTTGATGGAATCCGAAGTCCATTGAAAGGGGTCAGGCCCTGCAGCACTCTAGCCTCTGGGGTCAGGATGTTAATGTTTAGGACGAAAGACTTAGAGAGATTGATCTTGAAGCCAGAGACGGTTTCAAAAGTCTGTAAGCTATCAACCACACAGCGGAGCGAGAGTTCAGGTTGAGTCACAGGGAGTAGGAGGTCATCCGCGAACAGATTAATTTTGTGGGTCTGACCGCCAAACGACAGGCCCTTTATCCCTTCTAATTTTCTCACCCGTATTGCCAAGGGTTCCACCGCAAACGTGAAGAGCAGGGGCGAGAGTGGACACCCCTGTTGCGTGCCCCGATGAAGTGATATCGGCATCGTAGTCCGCCCATTCACCCTGATGCAGGCTGTTGGGGCAGCATTTGACGCCATAACTTTCAAAATACATTCCCGTCCTAGGCCTATTTTACCCAACACGGTGCAGAGATAAGACCAATCCACCCTATCAAACGCCTTCTCCCCATCAACCGAGAGAAGGCAGGTGGGGATGTTCAAGCATCGCACTTTTTCGACTAGGTGAGCTATACGCCGGACGTTATCCGCACCCTGTCAGTGGCGGACAAACCCCACCTGGTCGGCACTAATGAGGCCAGGAAGATAGGGGTCAAGACGTGTAGCCAATATTTTAGTAAAAAGCGTAGCATCTGTGTTAAGAAGGGCTATTGGATACTTGCCTGCTTTGGGGATGAGGGAGATCTCAGCCATTGCAATGGTGTGGGTAAGGCCCGTATCTCCGAAAAGGAGTTAAACAGGCGCAAAAGATGTTCCTGCATCTGAGGGAGAAAGAAACAGTAAAAGAGAACAGGGAGCCCATCCGGACCTGGCGCTTTACCTAGGGGAACTTTGGACAGCCGCGCATAGCTCCTCTGCTGTAATGGGACTATCTAAGAGAGTCTCATGGTACGAGGGCAGGGGTTCCCACTCACAATCAGCAAGGTAGGAATGTCGTCTCGTGGGAGAGGGGTCTTCCGGAGGGTAGAGTCGTTGGTAGTAATCTCAAAAGGCCTCAGATTTTTCCTTTTCCGCTGTACCCCATGTAGCAGCACCTGTCTGAATCTTAGCGATGTGTGCCTTAGCCTGGCGCTGGTGCAGCTTATGGGCCAGTAGCCTGCCCACCTTATTCCCGCCCTCATAATATTTCTGCTGCAGAGACATGAGCGCTCGCTCTGCCTTACCTGTGCGGTGGACTCGCAACTGACCACGCAACAGGGCTAGTTGTCTTTTAGTCTGTTGGGTTGGGGCCTCTTTGTCCGCGTGCTCTAGCTGCTTGATCTCTGCCGTGAGTTTAGATTCCACCAATTTGGCCTCCCTCCCTCTGGCGATGGCAATAGACGTTATCGTGCCCCGTATCGTGGCTTTAAATCCATCCCAAAGTGTGTGCAGGGAGATCTCGGGGGAGGTATGGAGCTGGAAATACTCTGTAATTCCCTTCTGAATCTCCTCTATATCCACTGGCTCCCGCAACAGATGCAAGGGCATGTGCCATCGGGGTGCGCTGACCGGACGAGAGGCCCGATCTTCCCATGTGAGTTCGAGATGTGCATGATCAGAGATGGAAATATCAGAGAGTTCAGCCAAGCGCAGGCATTTAAGGAGGGAGGGGGTGACCAAAGCATAGTCGATATGCGAATAGGAAGTGTGCACATGTGAATGGAAGGAATAGTCTCTCACATCTGGATTTTTGTATCGCCATGCATCTACCAGCCCCCATTCTTCAATATCTCTCTTAAGATGTGCCGACATGGCCCCAGTGTTTTGAAATGTCGTGCTGCTTCTGTCTAGGGAGGGGTCCCAGACTAGGTTAAAATCTCTGCATACTATTATGTCCCCGCCCACTCCAGTAAGCTGTTCGCGTAAAACACCTCTGATGTATGCATCCTGTGTAGCGGTTGGGGCGTAAAGATTAGGCAGTGTCAGCTGGCGCTTCCCCGCAGCATTTGCAATCGCAAATATCTGCCTTCTCCATCCCGGGTCACCAAAGTAACAGAGGTGTAAAAGTTAGCCTTACATAGCACCCCCACCCTCAGAGTTTTAGAGGTTGTATGAGCCCAGTGAAGGTGTAGGTACTTCAGGTGAGACATGCGGTGCAAGTCTGCCTTCATGAGGTGGGCCTCCTGGAATATTATGACATCTGGGTCGTGATGGAGGATGTAGCGCCATATTTGTTTTCATTTATTTAGGAAGTTGAGGCCCCGGACATTTAATGAAAGCAGTTTAATGTCCCCAATGGAAAGGGTGGGGTCAAAGGGAGCATCCCTGGATGGTGTGTAAGATCTAGCATCATAATGCTAGAATATGGTGTGTCGCAGGCAAGATTCTCTGTCCCCGTCTCCTGTGCTTGCCCCCTCACCACAACCAAGCCAAGACAGATCCCAACCACTGAGGAGTCCCGCCGCAAAGGGTAGTGATTGCCAAGCTATTTGTGTCTTCCCCCACTGTCCACAGCAGTAAGTACCCCAGCATCATTCCTACAAGTAATATCGTAAGCGACCTGTGAAAGCAACCAAGGAATACAAGAAACAACAGCGGGCCAACGGGGCCCAACAAGGACTTCTCAGTCCGCGGAGATCGGCACCAAGGTGCTCCAATCCTGCTGGAGGAGTCACCCTCTAGGAGAGAAGGTCTGGGGAAGCGGGCCATCGAGGGCATATCCAGAGCATCAGAGCATTACCAAGGTGAGCCCCGTGCGCCCCCAGGGCCCACCAACTACAGCCATAGTTCCTGGTGCGAGGACCCGTATTCGCCATTACCTTTATTTGGGTCGTCTGTTCAGGATGTGTCGCATGCGGCCACCGCCAGGGTGTCTCATCCTCAGACAGAGTCAGCTGTCGAGTGTGCAGAGGAGGGGCCCCTGCTAAGATTGCGTAGGTGATCAGGAATGTCTTTTTTTGCCTCTTGAGATGATAGTTCTGCACCCTGTCTATTTGAGCGACGTGGAGGGACTGTGGCCCACCTGGGCTTAAGATTACGTCCTGAGGCGCCCGAGGAGGAAGAGCTTTCTTCTGTCGGGGGTTCATCAGGTAGACCCAGCAGAGCTTTGGCCTCTGTCAGTGAGTGTAGGGAGCGGCACCTGCCCTCCCACTGAAACAGGAGCACAAACGGGTGGCCCCACTGGTATCGGATACCCTGTGCTCGTAGCTTATCAGTAACATGCTTAATGTCCGTCGCTTGCAGAGAGTGTCAGTGGAGAGGTCTTGGTAGAGTTGGATCGTGTGTCCCTGTTACTTGATCTACGCCTTGTTGCAGGCCGCCTGCATGATCGCTTCTTTTTCTGTAAAAAAAATGCCCCCTGGTTAGGATGTCCGGCCCGCTGTCTTTGCGAGCCTTTCCCACGGAGACTCTGTGAGCTCGATCAAGGGCGGGCGGGGATGCATCATCATCTCCTAGGATCGTCTGCAGAAGCTCTGCAGTGATCGCCACAATGTCTGTGCCTTCGGCGCCCATCAGGACCCCCGTATACGAATATTGTTGCGGCGGCTCCTGTTTTCGAGGTCTTCCTGCTTGGTCTGAAGCTCAATGCTTTGGTCCTCTAATACGGTGATGCGCTTCAGTAGCATCTCATGATCTTCGACAGTCTGCTCCAGGTCGTTTAGCCAGTCCCCAATCTCAGTCACCTCTCTCTGGATGTCATAGAGACCCGACTTAAATTCCTCTTTGAGTGACGAGATGTCTGTCCGTATCTCCTGCAGGAACCGGTCCATGTATCCCTGAGTGATTGGCGCCGAAGGTTCCCCACCCGCTGGCGTCGGGGTCGGGGCTTGAGGACTGCATTGTCACCTCCGGCTGGGGGGCCTTATTCCAAAAGGACGTTACCGGTTTTCTTTAATTGCCTTAGAACGTGGCATAGCAGGGGTCCGAAGCCACTAATATATGGGGTTCCATGTGGAAGGTCGCCACTGTGCAGAAGTTCACCTGCTAGGAATGTCTCCAGGAAATCTTAGGTGCAGCTCCCGCTATATAGTGTCGTCGTCAGTCCCGATCTATCTGGGTCCCCCACGAAGGGTTCCCAAAGGCAGAGATGCTCGGTGCCGCCCTCTGAGTTGGGGCCTGGCACAGCGGTTATGTCCACCTCGCTCTCAACGATGACAAGGGAGGTCCCAGTTGCCCTGCTCAAAGACTCAGGCTATTCATCCGGGCCGATGCGCCCGATGTTGAGCTGTCTCTAGCCGCTGATATTCCTCAGCAATACACAAAGTTCATAAGGGCCGCACCCCACCCAGCATGGAATACAATAGGCTCCGCGAACAGGGTCCAGGGGATGGCAGCGCGCCCCTTCCTAACCCATCGCACGTGCACCCACCTCACAGCTTCAGAGGTGGATGATCCGCTGCGGGACGGTTGCCCCTACGATGTACTGTGCAGCGCCGCAGCGGAGGTCAGAATCCAGCGAAGGAGTGCCTCACCGCCCCTACCTCCACCGCCAGGCCCGGCCATTGATCACAAGTCTGAGGCACCTCCGCTCTCACACCCCGCGACTGTGGTGTCAGCGCAGGTCACTGTCAGGGTCAGGGAGCTTCAAGGTGGGAGACCCGCGGGCAGCCGCCCAGCAGGGAAGGCCGTCCAGCATCCGGTCACCCCCAGGCCTCCACAGGTACACCAGATTCTTTTACGCGTCCAGTGCGCGCCGCATTAGTGGGCCCCCTTCTCAGCTGCACAGCTCATAGTTACAACGTCCGCTTACTGGGGGAAGGCGAGCCTGCCTCTGCTCTACGAGCGGCCTCTCCAAAGGCCCACCGTCTGGCCTTCTATCGTGCGCCAATGGAGATGGGCGCTTCAATCCGGACCAGGTTGGTCAAGTAACAGCATGGGGTGTGTGAGGCAGCTCGCTCCCAGCACTATGCGGCAGCGGAGGATGCTCCAGGCTGTGTCCTGCTGCCAGCGGGGTATCAGGTCCCAGTCCAGACCCCCCTGGAAGAACGGGCGTGAGTCCACCCACGGCGCGCCGGTCGAGCGAGGCCCAGTGTGTGCGCGACGAGGGAGGGGACGGGCACGACGCGTGTGCCTGGTTCAAGATGGCGGCTGCCGATCCCCTCTGCAGTTTACTTTGGCCCAAAAGTGCAGGGTGTTGGCTGCCGGATCAAGCGGGGGCACGGGCACTCACCAGGCAAGCTGTGGCAGGTCTCGGGGGCAGCCGACGACCCCCTGGGCTCGTCCGCGAACCACGGGCTCCAGCCCCAAGATGGTGGCCGCCGATCACCGCTCCCAGCACAGCGGCCCCCGGGGAGACGGAGCATGCCAAACACACGTCCTAGTCCATTGCTCCCGTGGCCATGCCCCCCTTAAAAAGAGTTTTAGCATACTTTTGGGCCTTTAGAATCTTTTGAGAATAGAACTTGGCACGAGCGGTTTTACAGAGGCTGTGGTATTTTTGTAAGGCATTTTTGTAGGTAGTTTTGGTTTCTTCATTGTAAAATTTTCTCCAGCGCCTTTCAAGTGCTTTGCATTGTGTTTTTTCAAGTTTTAGCATTTTGTTAAACCAGAGCACGGGGCAGGCAGTGTCCTGAACATTTAGCTGAGATAAGGAGACATTTTTCTACAGCTCCCATATGCCAATTGCACACAAGCTCCTGATCAGTAATAGAAATTTGTTTGAGGTCAGGTCTAGTGTTGCACAATAACTTGTTAAGCGCTGGAACATTCAGCTTAGCCCAGCTTCTGGTTTTACGTTCCGGGGCCTGATAGGACGTCATAAAGGGGGACACCATTTTCAGCGTGAAAGGCACTGCAAAATGGTCAGACCAGGATAGAGGGCAGGGGAGAGCGCTGTTTAGGTCGCAAGTTGGAAAAAATAGGATCCAACAAGTGCCCAGCCACATGTGTAGGGTTATAGTTACACTATCTCATTGAATTAAGATTTGCATGAGCCACCATTGATGAGGATATATTTATTTTCCTTGTGTTACGTTTGATGTACACATGATCTTTTGTTGGTGTTCTGTTTTTGAGTTTAGAAGGGTGAAGAGGGTTTGGGATTAACTTCTTTGTTCGTGCTCAGCGTGTTGTGGATATCTGTCAATGGTAGGACAGTATATTTAAGTTTGGAGACAAAGTGGTGTGGGTCAGAAATTGAAGTATTAGAGAGACAGGCAAACTTTTGAGTATGCAAAGGTCAGTTATTGAAAGGGAGTGTGGTGATATTAGTTTAAATTGCTTTTAAATTGAAACTGAAACTTGTAATTTGTGTAGAGACTGGCATCTGGTCACACCAAATGAGGCAGTTAAGACTTAGCACATCAAGGATGGCACAATAGGGATAATCATGTGTACCTAGTTACTTTTAAAGTAAATTAAATTGTACTTAGGTAATTATGTCCGTAAAATAATGCTTCATAGCCTCAGCAGTGTGGTCCTTGTGAGATTAAAGTCATCAAAGTAGATGTTGTAACAGTGAGAGATTGTGTTTTTAGAAATGTGAGCAGAAACGTCAGAGATGAAATATTTGTTTATTATCAAAGGGGTGGTAGATGAGATTGTTGCTGCATAGATTCATCTTGTGATTAGACATTCAGAGGATACGGCACAAAGTACTCAGAGAATTGTAATATGTGGTAAATTTCCATGATTGATGTGTAGCGGTTCCTCCTACATGTCCTGGCCGATAGACAGCTTTAACATCTCACCAGCCTCGTGTTTTCAAAATACTTTATAATAAAAGTACATCCCTGTTTGTATACTTACATGGTCTTTCAGTCAGCCCTTGTATCCACGAGTCTGTTCAAAATATAATTTACATTTTGCTTCCGCCCACCAGCGCATACAGCAGGAATTGGTCAGCAAACTTCTGCCAATGGCTCTCTTCAATGTGATTGATGACATTTTGCTTATGCATGTGTGCATACCCACCTAAACAAATAGGCTGTCCTGTTTTCAGTGTTTATTTTTGTGGATTTCAGTTGTGTTTTATCAGTGTTGCCCAATTGTTTTAAAATCAGAGATTATCAGTGTTTATTCAGCTGTCTACCCCCTCAAATAGAAAGGAACTGTGTTTTTCCAGTGTTTACAAGACATGCTGTTTTTTTACAGTGATTATTAGAAAGCACCTCTTAAATTTAAAGGAGATGTATTACAGGGCATGTGGTGTTTTCCAATTGGCAGTGTGTCCAATAGACTTATATTAGACTGCTTTAAGGAGTTTACACTGTCACTCACATCTCATCACCTTCTCTCTCATCTCACTTCTCTCACGCTCACTCTGTCAGTGCACTGTCGGGTTTACAGGACTATTAATTAAATTAGAAAGTAAGATTACTATATTCAAATGTTTTAAAAAACAAATTCCTGAACATAGCTGGGGGTCATTCACCTATGCTGACTTAACATTATGACATTGTAGGGGTGGTCAACCCAGCCAACAGCATAGTACGTTGTGAAACCTTTGCGTTTTTGAATTACACCAGAAAAATCTGTAGCCCTGCATTAAAAGGCACCAAAAACGTGATACTTTAAGCATGCTCCTCACTGCTTTTCTGCACTCTTTGCATGCCTACATTAAGATAGTGCTGCTGTCGTGTGGTCATTCATAGCTGCCAAGTGGGCCCATGGCAAATGTTTCATTTTAGGTCAGTCCTGACCTTTTAAACGACATCACGTTGTAATCTGGGACTTAAAATTTGGCTGTTACCATTGTGACTATGGGCCCGATTCTGATGCGGGTTGGAAAAGCTTCCCGACCGAGGGCCTGATTCTGATGCGGTTAGGAAGGCCTCCTAACGGCATTTGCTCCTTCCAAATCGGATCAGGAACGTGTCTTCCCGACCGAGGGCCCAATTCTGATGGGGTTAGGAACAAATGTTCCCATTGAAGTCAATGGGAGTTCAACCAAATCGTATCTGGAAGCATCCGGATGCATCCTACTCCGCCGGTCGGACTTTCCCGATCCGAGTGGGTCGGAAACCATTTCCCAACCGATTCGGTCGGGAAGCTTTTCCAACCCGCATCAGAATCGGGCCCTATGTGTCCAAAAACTCTGGCAGTAAACTGCACTTAATAGCCAGGATTAGTTGAAGGGATCACACATAACAGTGGGCAGGGGTGGCTCCTCCACTAGGGCGGAGGAGCGTCGCCCCACTACTTTCTGGCATACGAGAAGCAGAAACATAAAATGGTAATAACTTTCCGTTATTACCATTTTATGTTTGTTTGCGGGCGGGCGGGTGGGCAAGGCTGCTGCGACCAGGCAGGGCAGGGGAGGAGTGGTATGCCCACTGTTGAGGGCGCAATACTGTTTGGTCGGCACTCTGGGGCCGCCCAAACCAGTCATGCGCACTCTGATCTTCTCCATGCAGGCTGCAATGCAGCCTACATGGAGAAAATGGCCTCCCAGTAAGCCCCTGGCTGGGTGGCGTCCCCACCAATCACAACGCTGCTTGCAGCATTGTGATTGGCTTAGGAGAGGGTCCGTAGGGAGCTTGGCTGCCTGAGAGCAGGTGCAGGAGCCAAAGCCGAGAAGACGCGGGGCCCGGCCGGCGGAATGGTAAGTTTATTTATTTATTTATTTTTGTTAAATTAACCCCCCTCCCCGCGCGACCCCCACTTCCCTGCGTGACCCCCCCACCCATGAGACATGCTGGCCATGACTGACAGTGGGACACCTTGCAGTTATGAATTTTATTGGTATGTGGAAAGTCTTGTGTCATGTTTTCACCACTATCCCATATGCATGGTGGCAGTCCTTTTTTAACAGGCACCTGTCACCTTGCATTAAATGTTTAAAGCCTGGTTTGTTTGGCAGTTGACCTGCTATCAAGACTGACGTGCTAGAAAAGGGGGCTGATGTTTCTAAGGATATTACCCATTTTGTGTCTGTGGGGCAATATGACAGTACATATTGGCCAAACTTTTTATGAGCCAGCCATTTCACAAATAACTAAAATAATTGAGCACTGCCAAAAGAGCAAGCATCATTTTAATATCCCCAGATTCTCTACAGTGTATACAATAATTAGATCAGACCTAGAACAAGCTTCTAAACCTAGCATCTTCAATTCAAGCACACACAACTGGAGGAAACAATATTTAAGTGACATCCCTAACCAACAAAACTCACGTAGAATAATCTTTAGACCAGTTTCTCTTGCTGCTACCTTGTATAACAAAGTTACATTGTATTGGCCCTTTCAAAACAAAATACAAATGGCTCTCTCAGTTTCCTTTCTTTGACTGGCATTTTAGTTTGTGGTTGTGCAGGGATTAACTCAGTGTTTATATGTTTACACTGACAAGTGTGGTTTCCCTTTCGGTGGGATATTATCAGTTATTATAGGTTTGAACCGAAAACAGGATAACCTAAAAGTTGTCCAATTCAGTGCCAGTTTTACTTTTTTTCCTTTATTTCATGTTTGTATTATTTATTTCTACATTTATGCATTATTCTGTAGCCTAAGGAGAAAGTACATCAGGGGTCAGATTACAAATAGAGATCACAGTCCCTGTTTGCACCGTGGGCCACCTTCACATCGGCGCACTGGGTGCAAACAAGGACAGTTCACCCTATTACTGTGAAAGCCCTGGCCTGAGGTTGAATGCAAACTTGTGGCTGCCCCGGTTGCAGAGCATTAGTGAAAAACAGAGCTGCTTTTTGAAGCAACCGCTCCGTCTTTCTTTGCAGACACCACCCGCCTGAACTTCAGTGGGGATACGTAAATCCCCCTGCAGGTGGGTGCAGTGGGGACTGTCTGGGCGATTCATGGGACACCCTTCCCCTCTCCAAAATGCTTTCTGAAGGGATGCTCTGAGTATGCACTACCTTTTTGTGGTGCACAGCCAGTGCACCTACTGATGGCCTCTTTGCCTCTGTGCCAACGTCCATAATGCAGGTAAAGATGCAACATGCTTCCTTCATTAGTATGGGGCCATGCCTCCATGAAAATGAAAATGAGGGAACTCCTTCTTAAGATGGCACTATGTATGTGCTGACACTACTTGTGCTACAGAAGGGGCTGCACAAATGTCTTTGGCCTCTTCTGTAATACTGCAGTGCCTCGGGGAGCAGAAAAACAGGCGCACACACCCATTGCTCTCCTGGGACACTGTGCATAGTATGGCCCCATAATGTAGCATAAATTGCTAAGACCTGGCATAATAAATAGTTTTCTGCAGCAACTTTTTGGGTGTCATATTCTTCTGTTTATTTAACTTTAACTCAGAAAATGAAGCTACACAGCTAACAGACCTCTACTGGGCTCATTGTTATTTATTTATTTGTAAACGACCCCCCCTCTCCCTCTGTGTACACATTAAGATATCACTATACATGATAACTTTATAGTCAAACAAACATAAGCTTTGGTTTGAGGCTGAAGATGCAAAATATCCTAATAGAACATATAATAGTTAGTCACCAGTATCTCAGTGAAAGCAACTGATCTATAAACTATATTTTGTTTGTTTATTTTCATATCTTGACTGTGGTGTTCCTTTTTAGGTCGAGCCTAAAGTCAGTGCGCAAGCGCTGCTCTGGTGAAGATCTGCTGTAGTTCAGTACGTGAGGGAAGCCCCGCCCACTCCCCGCCCATATTTTTCATTGGCTTGTGGCTTTTTCCTTCGTAAATGCTGCCTTTGAATTCATTTATAGGCTTGTTAGTCCCTCCTTATTACGGCCATGTCGTCATTTGTATCCTCCCATGGCTACTGGCCCCTTTACTTCGAGTGTTACACTGTACGTGTTATTTAGACTGTGAGCACTATTTTCTTTAATGAGGTTCTCCTACTTACTGCCTTCTCTACTCCCCCCTCCCTCCCGTTGTCCGTGCCTTCTCACCCCCCCGCCCGCACTCCTGTTGTCCGTGCCTTCTCACCCCCTTGTCCCCCCTCCCCCCGCCCGCACTCCCGTTGTCTGTGTCTTTTACCCCCTCCCCCCGCCCGCACTCCCGTTGTCCGTGCCTTCTCCCCCTCATTCCTGTTGTCCGTGCCTCCCCCTGCCCTCCCCCCGTTGCCCGTGGTGACTATCGTTTGTAATGCAATAGGTCTCGCGTAAATGCGAGTCCTATTGCATTGCAAATGCTTGTTACTCATCGTATCTACCTGGAGAGTGGAAATGCAGCGACAAGAAAATACACAGCGGGGGATGCTATTCCGTCCAAAAGAGCCAATCCAAAGAGAGTAGTCATTGACACAGAAAGGGTACTGCAGGAAACCGGGCTCTTTGGTTGGTACTCCAACTCTGCCATTACTGCGTTGTTTTAATTACTTTATGGTTAAGTGAGTTGCTGCATGTTCTATTGGACAGAAATATCTTTTTGTTGTGACTGAACGCAACGAAGGCTTTACTTGATATTAAAGATAAATACATTGGCACCTCTTATAATTGATTGTTAAAACTGTATCTATATCTCTTAAAAATATACCTAGCCTGTTAGCAAGGTTGGCAGATTGGTTACAGCACTTGATTAAACAAGCATTTGCAATGCAATAGGTCTCGCAGTTGTTAGAGTTTAGGCTATTGGCATTGTAAATGGCAATGCCTTTTATTTATGTGTTGGTTTTTAAAACATAAATAAAAGGCATTGTCATTTACAATGCCAATAGCTAAACTCTCGCAAATGCGAAACCTATTGCATTTCAAATGCTTGTTTTCTCTGCTTTTTGTTAGGATGAGTACCTCCACTACTTACGTATTTCAAAATGTTTGTTGTGTTGTGTTAAAGATATTGTTCGGTGTAACAACAAAAATGAGTGCAATTGTTTTAAAAAAAATCTGTTTATTAAGAATATATATACATTTTTGTTATTTATTAAATGCGACATATGTGATATATATTTATTTTATTGCATTATTCTACCTTAAATTTGTTCAACAATGTCATTTATGCATCCGTTTGAAAATAATACTTTCAATGTAATTGGCAAATGTGCAATCAACGTTTGTTTAAAGTTAACTTTTGCCATGCGTTATGAAAGCGCCTAACACGCGATTACGCTTTGGGTTCTGCTGTGAAAGCGCCTAACACGCGATTAGCTTTGTTTAAAGCTAACTTTTGCTATCTGTTGTGAAAGCGCCTAACATGCGATTACATTTTGGTAAAATTAAAATAGTTTAACTAAATAAACAGCAGACAACAGTCACATTTGGCTGTAGTGAACAGATGCAGTGATGAAGCCTGAGGTCAGTTTAAAAGCAGCACTAGGTGGCAGGACTGCTTTTAAACAGTAAATTGTGCCCAAACTCGACTTTTGTGGTAGGGGCACTTAAAAATGGAAAACCTACAATGTTTTGGCATATTAGGGACCCCCAGGGTCTCCCCTAGGTATCCCAGGGGTGGGGGTTCAGTTATCTATAAGGTACACCCTTATAAATTGAGTTTTTATATGCCTATGTAAAGTGAAATTTTACATTTCACTCCCCACATTGTGTTAAAGTGCTGCTAAAATTCGACTTTGATGGTAGGAGCACTGGGTAAGGAGGATCTGCAATATTTCTGCAGATTCAGAACCCCTAAAGTCTCCCCTAGTTGCACTGAGGGTGGGGGTCCTGTAGAAATTAGGGAAATACTTATAAAATATGTTTTTATAAGCCCTGGTGCTAGAAAACTGGCCCAAGTCATTTTCCCCATTCCAAACCCCATGGCCCATAGGTTAACATGGTAGGAAGTTATTGATTAATAAATATTGATAGGAGAGGACTAGCCGGACCATTCAAAGACTTCCCAGAATGGTAGTAGTAAATCTAACAATATTATATTGTTGAATTTCTCCTAAAGTGTACATACAAGAAGTTATAAGACTTTCTTGTTTGTAAGTCCAAATTCAGCCTTCCAGTGGTCTGCCCTGATTGGTCAGAGTTAAGTGGATTAGCCAGGCTGCTTTCAAGAGGTCATAAAGAACCCCTGGGGTTAACAACTTTGCTGGGAGGGCAGTGTGCTGGTCTATAGGAATGCCAGGCCAGGGGGTAGAGTCGTAAACCATGCTCTTCAAAGGCAGAGGGGAGGTCTGGGTTTCAGTTTCACTCTTACACTCTTGACCCAGAGTCAGAGCTAGGCTTAAGGAAGGTATGTGCAGATGGTAGGGGATAGGGCATAGAAATAAGCCATCCCATAAGGCTGTTTAAAAGCTTGATACTGAGGAAAAGGGTAGTATAGAGTCTGACAAGACATAGTGCTATTACACTGTAGTAAGCAGAAACTATGTTGAAAATTGTATTGTGGTGCTATAGTGATTATTTTACATTTACATTGATATACTGAAGACAGCTATTTAGAGCATTGTCTGTTGTGCTTTATAATATAGTAATTGCTTTTATTTGTACTAAACATGCAATTAGTGCTAATTAGCAGAATTACAATAAAACTGGAAAAGTGTAACAATTACATTTTTGGTGCACTGATATATTAAGTATAAAAGCACTTGCTTGAATGCAAGTGCTGCAGACAATGTATAAGACTGTTTTAACAAGTGTTTGTGATGTTTTAACAGTGCAATGTAGTCTAATGTAAGCAAAAAAAAATCTTGTTGCCCTCATTTAAGTAATAGAAACAGCTATTATTGTGGTGCAATAGAACACTTGCATCCATGCACTATGGTGCTTGAATGCAAGTGCTGCAGACAATGTATAAGACTGTTTTAACAAGAGTTTGTGATGTTTTAACAGTGCAATGTAGTCTAATGTAAGCAAAAAAAAATCTCGTTGCCCTCATTTAAGTAATAAAAACAGCTATTATTGTGGTGCAATAGAACACTTGCATCCATGCACTATGGTGCAGTGCACCTGGTGCACTATTAATAGAAATGTGTATAGTTTAGTTAGTGACCTCTGATGTACTGTTCCCACTAAATCACTAAATAAAGTCCCATCTTGAAAGAGTGAGAGATGTAAAGCAAGTCAAGGGTCCAGGATAGCGCTAAAACGCTGTGTACATCTGACTGAGGAGGCAAGCTAGTCCAGATGCATCAGGGGCGAATTTACACATTCCGTGCTGCTTGACTCCCGCAGAATAGGAGCATCAGCTGAGAGGTCACTATTTGAATGGGCACAATAACAAAGCTGTATTTAACTGCCTTGAGGACACCTCTATTTGGAGGGTTGCTGCTAAGTACTGTAACAATTCCCGCATCTCAATGATAGTCATTTTCCTGACGGTGGGAGGACGGCGCGCAGCCAGCCCTGCTATGGTTCAAACTCACAATCTGCAGCCTGCGAGGACGTTTCTCCAGCAGATGTATAAACCCGCTGAGTTACCTCTTACTACCATCAAGCACTCTGGCAGAAGTTACGAGGGGCCAGCTGGGCTATAGCGCACACACGAGTGGCGATGACCTTCAGGCGCTTTCACTGCGAAGTACAAAAAGTCCCATCTTGAAAGAGTGAGAGATGTAAAGCAAGTCAAGGGTCCAGGATAGCGCTAAGACGCGGTGTACATCTGACTGAGGAGGCAAGCTAGTCCAGATGCATTAGGGGCGAATTTACACATTCCGTGCTGTTTGACTCCCGCAGAATAGGAGTATCAGCTGAGAGGTCACTATTTGAATGGGCACAATAACAAAGATGTAAAGCAAGTCAAGGGTCCAGGATAGCGCTAAGACGCGGTGTACATCTGACTGAGGAGGCAAGCTAGTCCAGATGCATTAGGGGCGAATTTACACATTCCGTGCTGCTTGACTCCCGCAGAATAGGAGCATCAGCTGAGAGGTCACTATTTGGATGGGCACAATAACAAAGCTGTATTTAACTGCCTTGTTTTTTAAAGCGGGTGGGGGAAGCCGCACGGTGGTGGAGGTAGGAGGCGCGCGTGAGCAACACAGTGGATGAGGGATAGAAGCAACATTCGGCCATGTGTGAGAGGCACGATCAACATGGGGGAGGAGGATTGGAAGCTACCTGGAGGGCACAGGTGGAGGGAAGCAACACAGGCGCGGGTGGGAGGAAGGACCATGGGGGCGAAGATGGAGGCTCAAACAAGTGAAAGAGCAACGTGGAGTGGCGGGGCGAAAGCACACAGAGAAGAAAGCAATGCACGGGATTGGCAGACAAGCACATAGCCAAGAGAGAGGAACATGGAATGCAGCCGAGGGGGAAGAGAAACAAATGAGGGAGACAGCGGAAAAACACATGTACTATCGTAAAGTTCTTAAAAACAGAATAGTGGCTTTTGAAAAACTGAGAAGTGGAAGGAGATAGTAATGCGTCCAGGCCCTTGGGGTTGTGGCAAACACAAGAAGGGAAAGGAAAGTGCATACATGTATCAAATAAGACGCGAGCAAATGTGAGTGTACTACCAACCAATGCTAAGCAATGAAGGGTCCAAGTCTACTGTAAGATAACTCACAACAGACAGCGCATACGCTGTGAGACCTAAAAAAATGTACAGAGCTGCCATAATCTTCTTACAGATCTAGGGTTTGTAAATTTTGATACAATGAGAGGGTCAGAGGGAGAAGTGTCATTAAACTCTGTGTAGGGCTTAACTGGAAATGTGACACCTGCTTCCAGTGATGATGTCTTCCCACCCGCCGTGCCTTTCCTTTCCCGTGTGGTGACACTACTGGAACAAAAGGATGTGCTGCTTATTTTCGCAACTGCGGGACAGATAAACATGACTGCGCCCAGGATAATTCAGAAGGCAGACCTGAGATACGACTTTGCCATAAAGTTAATGTCAGGATCTAGAGGTTCCCACCAGGATTGTGTGTGCCAGTTTGTAAGGATTCAAGTGATGTGGGGTGACGCTGTCACCCCGACCCAGTCGCACTGCTGAACAGTATCATTATAACGATAATTTCACTTATATGAGCCAAGTTTATGTCCTTATTCCACCATTGTTCGTCCAAACTTTCCATCAATCTTCGTATTTAATCCACATCTATGGTACCATGCTGTTGCACAAGCTTCAAATGCTCAAGATGTGCCCATTCCAGACCTCGCTCAAGAACACGATGGCAACGCATGATCAGTTCAAAGCAGTGTTCTTTTATTAAAACCCAATGCATTTCGGGCATCACAGGCCCTTCTTCAGGGGTAACTGTAAATAACAATCAGACATTCACTTATGTTGCATATGCCACGTTTTACATGTTTAAATGCTAAGCCTCCTAATTTAATTTCATTATAACACCATATACCAAAATTAACCTGGTGTAACAAACATTCTTTCTGCTATCAATCGTTTACATTATCCTTCTTCTTCATACCCAACCAATTCATGCTACTCGTGACACACCATCTATTTAATCCCCCCACCTCAAATAAATAATAAATGTGAGTGATCCACTCTCTGTAAACTAGCCAACCATCCTATTAACTCCTAGCGGTTCCTTCAAACTTCTCACTACCGCTCACTTACTATCTAGTCAAATGCGTTCCCCCTAATCAACACATTCTAACCTGCTCTTACTTTCACACTCGTACATGCTCTCATTTTCATTATAATCACACCTTCTCGCCCCTCTCGAAATCTGGCATTACAAACACCCACAATCATACCTCATTTACTCCCGGATGCGCCCTGCTTCCAACCCTTGCTGCATCCACGAATCGCACGTACCTGCCAACGTTCGCTGCTGACTTCCATTTTCAAACAAGTGTTACCTACATCTAATCTCCATGTTTCCCCCTAATCATTCAAACAACACATTCTAACCTGCTCTTACTTACACACTTGTATATACTCTCATTTTCATTCTCGCCCCTCTCGAAATCTGGCATTACAAACGCCCACAATCATACCTCATTTACTCCCCAATGCACTCTGCTTCCAACCATTGCTACATCCACGAATCGCACGTACCTGCCAACGTTCGCTGCTGACTTCCATTTTCAAACAAGCATTACCTGCATCTAAACTCCACCTACATATATCTACTCCCTGGCATACTGGTTCCACCCTCAATCATTCTAATTAAACCACCTGATTCACTCCTCTCACTCGCACTCCAATTCCTCCCACAATTGTACATCTAAGTTAAACCTCCTTATTCATCCAATCCTACCTAAACACCACCTCGTATTCAAACCCTACAATCCCCATAGTGCACTTGGTTGCCATTACACAATACTCAATTGTCACTTGACAAATAGAACGTTTTTAACGAATCTGCATTGTTGAACATTATGTCATTCTTTCGTGTTTAGAAGTTACTTCACATTATTTAAACAACGTTTTTTGTATGTATAAAACATTTCCAAAACATAAAATATGAATGTCCTGTGCACATACAGTAAAATACCAACGTGAACATGCTTAGGAAAACTGGATGTTACTCGCCATACATGTGGTATATTCTATCAGTTCAATTTAATTTGTCCATTTTCTTCTCACTGGGTCGAACCAACGTTTAGGGCAATCATATGAATTATCAACAGAAGGTGGTGGGATGCACACCATGCTTTAACACGAATCCATTTTTATCCCAATAGTCCTCAAAGAATGCGTGCTCACTGGGAACGTGCCTTGCCCTATTGGCACTCCGGTATAGATTCAAGTGATGTGGGGTGACGCTGTCACCCCGACCCAGTCGCACTGCTGAACAGTATCATTATAACGATAATTTCACTTATATGAGCCAAGTTTATGTCCTTATTCCACCATTGTTCGTCCAAACTTTCCATCAATCTTCGTATTTAATCCACATCTATGGTACCATGCTGTTGCACAAGCTTCAAATGCTCAAGAAGTGCCCATTCCAGACCTCGCTCAAGAACACGATGGCAACGCATGATCAGTTCAAAGCAGTGTTCTTTTATTAAAACCCAATGCATTTCGGGCATCACAGGCCCTTCTTCAGGGGTAACTGTAAATGAACAATCAGACATTCACTTATGTTGCATATGCCACGTTTTACATGTTTAAATGCTAAGCCTCCTAATTTAATTTCATTATAACACCATATACCAAAATTAACCTGGTGTAACAAACATTCTTTCTGCTATCAATCGTTTACATTATCCTTCTTCTTCATACCCACCCAATTCATGCTACTCGTGACACACCATCTATTTAATCCCCCCACCTCAAATAAATAATGCTAAATGTGAGTGATCCACTCTCTGTAAACTAGCCAACCATCCTATTAACTCCTAGCGGTTCCTTCAAACTTCTCACTACCGCTCACTTACTATCTACTCAAATGCGTTCCCTCCTAATCAACACATTCTAACCTGCTCTTACTTTCACACTCGTACATGCTCTCATTTTCATTATAATCACACCTTCTCGCCCCTCTCGAAATCTGGCATTACAAACACCCACAATCATACCTCATTTACTCCCCGATGCGCCCTGCTTCCAACCCTTGCTGCATCCACGAATCGCACGTACCTGCCAACGTTCGCTGCTGACTTCCATTTTCAAACAAGCGTTACCTACATCTAAGCTCCATGTTCCCCCCTAATCATTCAAACAACACATTCTAACCTGCTCTTACTTACACACTCGTATATACTCTCATTTTCATTCTCGCCCCTCTCGAAATCTGGCATTACAAACGCCCATAATCATACCTCATTTACTCCCCAATGCACTCTGCTTCCAACCATTGCTACATCCACGAATCGCACGTACCTGCCAACGTTGGCTGCTGACTTCCATTTTCAAACAAGCATTACCTGCATCTAAACTCCACCTACATGTATCCACTCCCTCGCATACTGGTTCCACCCTCAATCATTCTAATTAAACCACCTGATTCACTCCTCTCACTCGCACTCCAATTCCTCCCACAATCGTACGTCTAAGTTAAACCTCCTTATTCATCCAATCCTACCTAAACACCACCTCGTATTCAAACCCTACAATCCCCATAGTGCACTTGGTTGCCATTACACGATACTCAATTGTCACTTGACAAATAGAACGTTTTTAACGAATCTGCATTGTTGAACATTATGTCATTCTTTCGTGTTTAAAAGTTACTTCACATTATTTAAACAACCTTTTTTGTATGTATAAAACATTTCCAAAACATAAAATATGAATGTCCTGTGCACATACAGTAAAATACCAACGTGAACATGCTTACGAAAACTGGATGTTACTCGCCATACATGTGGTAAATTCTATCAGTTCAATTTAATTTGTCCATTTTCTTCTCACTGGGTGCAAACCAACGTTTAGGGCAATCATATGAATTATCAACAGAAGGTGGTGGGATGCACACCATGCTTTAACACGAATCCATTTTTATCCCAATAGTCCTCAAAGAATGCGTGCTCACTGGGAACGTGCCTTGCCAAATTGGCACTCCGGTATAGATTCAAGTGATGTAGGGTGACGCTGTCACCCCGACCCAGTCGCACTGCTGAACAGTATCATTATAACGATAATTTCACTTATATGAGCCAAGTTTATGTCCTTATTCCATCATTGTTCGTCCAAACTTTCCATCAATCTTCGTATTTAATCCACATCTATGGTACCATGCTGTTGCCCAAGCTTCAAATGCTCAAGATGTGCCCATTCCAGACCTCGCTCAAGAACACGATGGCAACGCATGATCAGTTCAAAGGAGTGTTCTTTTATTAAAACCCAATGCATTTCGGGCATCACAGGCCCTTCTTCAGGGGTAACTGTAAATGAACAATCAGACATTCACTTATGTTGCATATGCCACGTTTTACATGTTTAAATGCTAAGCCTCCTAATTTAATTTCATTATAACACCATATACCAAAATTAACCTGGTGTAACAAACATTCTTTCTGCTATCAATCGTTTACATTATCCTTCTTCTTCATACCCAACCAATTCATGCTACTCATGACACACCATCTATTTAATCCCCCCACCTCAAATAAATAATAAATGTGAGTGATCCACTCTCTGTAAACCAGCCAACCATCCTATTAACTCCTAGCGGTTCCTTCAAACTTCTCACTACCGCTCACTTACTATCTAGTCAAATGCGTTCCCCCCTAATCAACACATTCTAACCTGCTCTTACTTTCACACTTGTACATGCTCTCATTTTCATTATAATCACACCTTCTCGCCCCTCTCGAAATCTGGCATTACAAACACCCACAATCATACCTCATTTACACCCCGATGCGCCCTGCTTCCAACTCTTGCTGCATCCACGAATCGCACGTACCTGCCAACGTTCGCTGCTGACTTCCATTTTCAAACAAGCGTTACCTACATCTAAGCTCCATGTTCCCCCCTAATCATTCAAACAACACATTCTAACCTGCTCTTACTTACACACTCGTATATACTCTCATTTTCATTCTCGCCCCTCTTAAAATCTGGCATTACAAACGCCCACAATCATACCTCATTTACTCCCCAATGCACTCTGCTTCCAACCATTGCTACATCCACGAATCGCACGTACCTGCCAACGTTCGCTGCTGACTTCCATTTTCAAACAAGCATTACCTGCATCTAAACTCCACCTACATATATCCACTCCCTCGCATACTGGTTCCACCCTCAATCATTCTAATTAAACCACCTGATTCACTCCTCTCACTCGCACTCCAATTCCTCCCACAATCGTACGTCTAAGTTAAACCTCCTTATTCATCCAATCCTACCTAAACACCACCTCGTATTCAAACCCTACAATCCCCATAGTGCACTTGGTTGCCATTACACGATACTCAATTGTCACTTGACAAATAGAACGTTTTTAACGAATCTGCATTGTTGAACATTATGTCATTCTTTCAAGTTTAGAAGTTACTTCACATTATTTAAACAACCTTTTTTGGGGAAACGACCTTAACAACGCGGTCAAAACACCGCAGTACATTTAGATCGCTGCTTTTACAACGCAAGTCGTTACCACGACTTGCACTGGAGGGCGCTCTAGACTAGGGAATAGTGTGATTTACTATTCCAACACCTTCCCTAGTGTACGTAGGCTGGAGTTGGAAATAGTAAATCATACTATTCCTAAATCCAGCGCCCTACAGCGCAAGTCGTGGTAACGACTTGCGTTGTAAAAACAGCGATGTAATGTACCGCGATCTAAATGATCTCGTTGTTACATCATACATCCCCTTTTTTGTATGTATAAAACATTTCCAAAACATAAAATATGAATGTCCTGTGCACATACAGTAAAATACCAACGTGAACATGCTTAGGAAAACTGGATGTTACTCGCCATACATGTGGTAAATTCTATCAGTTCAATTTAATTTGTCCATTTTCTTCTCACTGGGTGCAAACCAACGTTTAGGGCAATCATATGAATTATCAACAGAAGGTGGTGGGATGCACACCATGCTTTAACACGAATCCATTTTTATCCCAATGGACAAATTAAATTGAACTGATAGAATGTGCACAGGACATTCATATTTTATGTTTTGGAAATGTTTTATACATACAAAAAAAATT
This sequence comes from Calotriton arnoldi, assembly GCA_963921515.1. Taxonomy (NCBI): domain Eukaryota; kingdom Metazoa; phylum Chordata; class Amphibia; order Caudata; family Salamandridae; genus Calotriton; species Calotriton arnoldi. Next base: position 1,056,552 of record CAWUFW010004521.1, read on the forward strand.
GTTTAAATAATGTGAAGTAACTTCTAAACACGAAAGAATGACATAATGTTCAACAATGCAGATTCGTTAAAAACGTTCTATTTGTCAAGTGACAATTGAGTATCGTGTAATTGCAACCAAGTGCACTATGGGGATTGTAGGGTTTGAATACGAGGTGGTGTTTAGGTAGGATTGGATGAATAAGGAGGTTTAACTTAGATGTACAATTGTGGGAGGAATTGGAGTGCGAGTGAGAGGAGTGAATCAGGTGGTTTAATTAGAATGATTGAGGGTGGAACCAGTATGCGAGGAGTGGATATATGTAGGTGGAGTTTAGATGCAGGTAATGCTTGTTTGAAAATGGAAGTCAGCAGCGAACGTTGGCAGGTACGTGCGATTCGTGGATGTAGCAATGGTTGGAAGCAGAGTGCATTGGGGAGTAAATGAGGTATGATTGTGGGCGTTTGTAATGCCAGATTTCGAGAGGGGCGAGAATGAAAATGAGAGTATATACTGAGTGTGTAAGTAAGAGCAGGTTAGAATGTGTTGTTTGAATGATTAGGGGAACATGAAGCTTAGATGTAGGTAACACTTGTTTGAAAATGGAAGTCAGCAGCGAACGTTGGCAGGTACGTGCGATTCGTGGATGCAGCAAGGGTTGGAAGCAGGGCGCATCGGGGAGTAAATGAGGTATGATTGTGGGTGTTTGTAATGCCAGATTTCGAGAGGGGCGAGAAGGTGTGATTATAATGAAAATGAGAGCATGTACGAGTGTGAAAGTAAGAGCAGGTTAGAATGTGTTGATTAGGGCGAACGCATTTGAGTAGATAGTAAGTGAGCGGTAGTGAGAAGTTTGAAGGAACCGCTAGGAGTTAATAGGATGGTTGGCTAGTTTACAGAGAGTGGATCACTCACATTTCGCATTATTTATTTGAGGTGGGGGGATTAAATAGATGGTGTGTCACGAGTAGCATGAATTGGGTGGGTATGAAGAAGAAGGATAATGTAAACGATTGATAGCAGAAAGAATGTTTGTTACACCAGGTTAATTTTGGTATATGGTGTTATAATGAAATTAAATTAGGAGGCTTAGCATTTAAACATGTAAAACGTGGCATATGCAACATAAGTGAATGTCTGATTGTTCATTTACAGTTACCCCTGAAGAAGGGCCTGTGATGCCCAAAATGCATTGGGTTTTAATAAAAGAACACTGCTTTGAACTGATCATGCGTTGCCATCGTGTTCTTGAGCGAGGTCTGGAATGGGCACATCTTGAGCATTTGAAGCTTGTGCAACAGCATGGTACCATAGATGTGGATTAAATACGAAGATTGATGGAAAGTTTGGACGAACAATGGTGGAATAAGGACATAAACTTGGCTCATATAAGTGAAATTATCGTTATAATGATACTGTTCAGCAGTGCGACTGGGTCGGGGTGACAGCGTCACCCCACATCACTTGAATCTATACCGGAGTGCCAATAGGGCAAGGCACGTTCCCAGTGAGCACGCATTCTTTGAGGACTATTGGGATAAAAATGGATTCGTGTTAAAGCATGGTGTGCAACCCACCACCTTCTGTTGATAATTCATATGATTGCCCTAAACGTTGGTTTGCACCCAGTGAGAAGAAAATGGACAAATTAAATTGAACTGATAGAATTTACCACATGTATGGCGAGTAACATCCAGTTTTCCTAAGCATGTTCACGTTGGTATTTTACTGTATGTGCACAGGACATTCATATTTTATGTTTTGGAAATGTTTTATACATACAAAAAAGGTTGTTTAAATAGTGTGAAGTAACTTCTAAACACAAAAGAATGACATAATGTTCAACAATGCAGATTCGTTAAAAACGTTCTATTTGTCAAGTGACAATTGAGTATCGTGTAATGGCAACCAAGTGCACTATGGGAATTGTAGGGTTTGAATACGAGGTGGTGTTTAGGTAGGATTGGATGAATAAGGAGGTTTAACTTAGACGTACGATTGTGGGAGGAATTGGAGTGCGAGTGAGAGGAGTGAATCAGGTGGTTTAATTAGAATGATTGAGGGTGGAACCAGTATGCGAGGAGTGGATATATGTAGGTGGAGTTTAGATGCAGGTAATGCTTGTTTGAAAATGGAAGTCAGCAGCGAACGTTGGCAGGTACGTGCGATTCGTGGATGTAGCAATGGTTGGAAGCAGAGTGCATTGGGGGGTAAATGAGGTATGATTGTGGGCGTTTGTAATGCCAGATTTCGAGAGGGGCGAGAATGAAAATGAGAGTATATACGAGTGTGTAAGTAAGAGCAGGTTAGAATGTGTTGTTTGAATGATTAGGGGGGAACATGGAGCTTAGATGTAGGTAACGCTTGTTTGAAAATGGAAGTCAGCAGCGAACGTTGGCAGGTACGTGCGATTCGTGGATGCAGCAAGGGTTGGAAGCAGGGCGCATCGGGAGTAAATGAGGTATGATTGTGGGTGTTTGTAATGCCAGATTTCGAGAGGGGCGAGAAGGTGTGATTATAATGAAAATGAGAGCATGTATGAGTGTGAAAGTAAGAGCAGGTTAGAATGTGTTGATTAGGGGGAACGCATTTGACTAGATAGTAAGTGAGCGGTAGTGAGAAGTTTGAAGGAACCGCTAGGAGTTAATAGGATGGTTGGCTAGTTTACAGAGAGTGGATCACTCACATTTAGCATTATTTATTTGAGGTGGGGGATTAAATAGATGGTGTGTCACGAGTAGCATGAATTGGGTGGGTATGAAGAAGAAGGATAATGTAAACGATTGATAGCAGAAAGAATGTTTGTTACACCAGGTTAATTTTGGTATATGGTGTTATAATGAAATTAAATTAGGAGGCTTAGCATTTAAACATGTAAAACGTGGCATATGCAACATAAGTGAATGTCTGATTGTTCATTTACAGTTACCCCTGAAGAAGGGCCTGTGATGCCCGAAATGCATTGAGTTTTAATAAAAGAACACTGCTTTGAACTGATCATGCGTTGCCATCGTGTTCTTGAGCGAGGTCTGGAATGGGCACATCTTGAGCATTTGAAGCTTGTGCAACAGCATGGTACCATAGATGTGGATTAAATACGAAGATTGATGGAAAGTTTGGACGAACAATGATGGAATAAGGACATAAACTTGGCTCATATAAGTGAAATTATCGTTATAATGATACTGTTCAGCAGTGCGACTGGGTCGGGGTGACAGCGTCACCCCACATCACTTGAATCTATACCGGAGTGCCAATAGGGCAAGGCACGTTCCCAGTGAGCACGCATTCTTTGAGGACTATTGGGATAAAAATGGATTCGTGTTAAAGCATGGTGTGCATCCCACCACCTTCTGTTGACCAGTTTGTAAAGAGACATTACATGGTATGAGGGCTGCAGTTTGTCTCTCTCAACCGCTGATCCCCTAAATATTGGTTTCGGCTTTCATTAAGACCAGGTCTGTTATTATATATTAGTTTGGGCTTTTGTTTTTTAACGTATGCACAAAATATACGTCTTGCGCATGTCTGAACTTAATCTTCCTATGCTGCAGCTTTCTAGGTGTTTCCAACCCCTACAGTACGCATATTAACTATCTCTGCTATCTTCCCTAGAATGTAAAGTTCTAATGGTTTGGCTATATTTGCAGAAGGCATATATTCAGTGAGCTCTCCCATAGCAATTACAACATAGAACTTGACTTGCGGGTGACTATAATTAGATCTCTGCAGCAGGAACATTAACCTGCTGAGGTATGTTAGTGGACTTTACTGCCATAAATCTGTACAGGAAGGTGCTATTTTATTTTAACATGGTTATAAATCAGCTGCTTCATTGCGAAGGACTATTATACCATTGTGTCTGGAGAACTTGCTACAGCTATGTATACACATGTGCAGTCCTGGCACGTTTTTTATCTTAAATTAAGCCCTGGGAAAGCGATGTAAGTAGCGCCATAAAAGGGGCTACCGCGAGTTAAAAATTCTGCTTTTTGTTAATAATATCACTTTTTAAGTTAAACAACTTTGCAGTAGGGCTGCAGAATAGGAGCATCAGCTGAGAGGTCACTATTTGGATGGGCACAATAACAAAGCTGTATTTAACTGCCTTGTTTTTTAAAGCGGGTGGGGGAAGCCGCACGGTGGTGGAGGTAGGAGGCGCGCGTGAGCAACACAGTGGATGAGGGATAGAAGCAACATTCGGCCATGTGTGAGAGGCACGATGAACATGGGGGAGGAGGATTGGAAGCTGCCTGGAGGGCACAGGTGGAGGGAAGCAACACGGGCGCGGGTGGGAGGAAGGACCATGGGGGCGAAGATGGAGGCTCAAACAAGTGAAAGAGCAACGTGGAGTGGCGGGGCGAAAGCACACAGAGAAGAAAGCAATGCACAGGATTGGCAGACAAGCACATAGGCAAGAGAGAGGAACATGGAATGCAGCTGAGGGGGAAGAGAAACAAATGAGGGAGACAGCGGAAAAACACATGTACTATCGTAAAGTTCTTAAAAAGAGAATAGTGGCGTCTGAAAAACTGAGAAGTGGAAGGAGATAGTAATACGTCCAGGCCCTTGGGGTTGTGGCAAACACAAGAAGGGAAAGGAAAGTGCATACAAGTATCAAATAAGACGCAAGCAAATGTGAGTGAGTGTACTACCAACCAATGCTAAGCAATGAAGGGTCAAAGTCTACTGTAAGATAACTCACAACAGACAGTGCATACGCTGTGAGACCTAAAAAAATGTACAGAGCTGCCATAATCTTCTTGCAGATCTAGGGTTTGTAAATTTTGCTACAATGAGAGGGTCAGAGGGAGAAGTGTCATTAAACTCTGTGTAGGGCTCAACTGGAAATGTGACACCTGCTTCCAGTGATGACGTCTTCCCACCCGCCGTGCCTTTGCTTTCCCGTGTAGTGACACTACTGGAACAAAAGGATGTGCTGCTTATTTTCGCAACTGTGGGACAGATAAGCATGACTGCGCCCAGGATAATTCAGAAGGCAGACCTGAGATACGACTTTGCCATAAAGTTACTGTCAGGATCTAGAGGTTCCCACCAGGATTGTGTGTGCCAGTTTGTAAGGAGACATTACATGGTATGAGAGCTGCAGTTTGTCTCTCTCAACCGCTGATCCCCTAAATATTGGTTTCGGCTTTCATTAAGACCAGGTCTCTTATTATATATTAGTTTAGGCTTTTGTTTCTTAACGTATGCACAAAATATACGTCTTGCGCATTACAAGAAAAGTAGCTATAAACAAACATGTGCAGTCCCAGCACTTGTTTTATCTGAAATTAAGCATTAGGAAAATGAAGTCCTGGCACCTGTTTTATCTCAAATTAGGCACTGGGAACGTAAAACTAACTAACGCTATAAAAGCGGCTCACATGTCAGCAAAAATAATGTCTGGCTTTTGTTTAAAATACATTGTATTATTACAAGTAGCTTACCGTATAGTTAGGCAATAGATGTAGCGAGCCTTTCACTTTTCACAATGGACACGCAAACTCCCGTCTGAATAAATGTTTGTAAAAAACAATAGAAAAGTAATATTAGGCGTGTAGGCAAACGTTCTGAGTCAGAAATACAAACGTAAGCATACTAACAATAGACTATTTATTTATTTATTTAATTATAAGTTTTATATAGCGCTAGTAAGAACCGGGGGTATCAGAGCGCTTTTCATACAGATTGGAAACAAGTTGCATTACCCAGCAGGATATAAGGATGCATAAAGATATAAGCAAACATTGTAATTAGACGCTTGACCTTGCCAGGTAGGTCGCTCCCCCGCCACACAGCTCCGCCTGTGGTGTCCTGCCCGCTGCTGCTGCTGGGAAGCTCGCCCCTCTGCTTGTGGCCTCGGTGCCCGTTTTTCCTTCTGTTCCCCTCGCTGCCCCCATTTGACTGTGTCCATTTTTCCTTCTGTTCCCCTCGCTGCCCCCATTTGACTGTGTCCATTTTTCCCCCCATTTGACTGTGTCCATTTTTCCTTCTGTTCCCCTCGCTGCCCCCATTTGACTGTGTCCATTTTTCCTTCTGTTCCCCTCGCTGCCCCCATTTGACTGTGTCCATTTTTCCTTCTGTTCCCCTCGCTGCCCCCATCTGACTGTGTCCATTTTTCCTTCTGTTCCCCTCGCTGCCCCCATTTGACTGTGTCCATTTTTCCTTCTGTCCCCCTCGCTGCCCCCATTTGACTGTGTCCATTTTTCCTTCTGTTCCCCTCGCTGCCCCCATTTGACTGTGTCCATTTTGCCTTCTGTTTCCCCTCGTTGCCCCCATTTCCCTGTGCCCATTTTGCCTTCTGTACCCCTCGTTGCCTCTCTCCACTCCCGCCGCTGTGTCCCCTGCGGCCCCGCCCCCTGACTGCCCATTCGCTGCCCCTGCCTCCCGCCTCCCAGCTGCTCCTCCCTCCCACCTCCCCATATATGGCGGCCGCTGCGCGTGAGGAGAGCGACCCTTGACCTTGCCAGGTAGGTCGCTCCCCCGCCACACAGCTCCGCCTGTGGTGTCCTGCCCGCTGCTGCTGCTGGTAAGCTCGCCCCTCTGCTTGTGGCCTCGGTGCCCGTTTTTCCTTCTGTTCCCCTCGCTGCCCCCATTTGACTGTGTCCATTTTTCCTTCTGTTCCCCTCGCTGCCCCCATTTGACTGTGTCCATTTTTCCTTCTGTTCCCCTCGCTGCCCCCATTTGACTGTGTCCATTTTTCCTTCTGTTCCCCTCGCTGCCCCCATTTGACTGTGTCCATTTATCCTTCTGTTCCCCTCGCTGCCCCCATCTGACTGTGTCCATTTTTCCTTCTGTTCCCCTCGCTGCCCCCATTTGACTGTGTCCATTTTTCCTTCTGTTCCCCTCGCTGCCCCCATTTGACTGTATCCATTTTTCCTTCTGTTCCCCTCGCTGCCCCCATTTGACTGTGTCCATTTTTCCTTCTGTTCCCCTCGCTGCCCCCATTTGACTGTGTCCATTTTTCCTTCTGTTCCCCTCGTTGCCCCCATTTCCCTGTGCCCATTTTGCCTTCTGTACCCCTCGTTGCCTCTCTCCACTCCCGCTGCTGCGTCCCCTGCGGCCCCGCCCCCCTGACTGCCCATTCCCTGCCCCTGCCTCCCGCCTCCCAGCTGATCCTCCCTCCCACCTCCCCATATATGGCGGCCGCTGCGCGGTGAGGAGAGCGACCCTTGACCTTGCCAGGTAGGTCGCTCCCCCGCCACACAGCTCCGCCTGTGGTGTCCTGCCCGCTGCTGCTGCTGGTAAGCTCGCCCCTCTGCTTGTGGCCTCGGTGCCCGTTTTTCCTTCTGTTCCCCTCGCTGCCCCCATTTAACTGTGTCCATTTTTCCTTCTGTTCCCCTCGCTGCCCCCATTTGACTGTGTCCATTTTTCCTTCTGCTCCCCTCGCTGCCCCCATTTGACTGTGTCCATTTTTCCTTCTGTTCCTCTCGCTGCCCCCATTTGACTGTGTCCATTTTTCCTTCTGTTCCCCTCGCTGCCCCCATTTGACTGTGTCCATTTTTCCTTCTGTTCCCCTCGCTGCCCCCATCTGACTGTGTCCATTTTTCCTTCTGTTCCCCTCGCTGCCCCCATTTGACTGTGTCCATTTTTCCTTCTGTTCCCCTCGCTGCCCCCATTTGACTGTATCCATTTTTCCTTCTGTTCCCCTCGCTGCCCCCATTTGACTGTGTCCATTTTTCCTTCTGTTCCCCTCGCTGCCCCCATTTGACTGTGTCCATTTTTCCTTCTGTTCCCCTCGTTGCCCCCATTTCCCTGTGCCCATTTTGCCTTCTGTACCCCTCGTTGCCTCTCTCCACTCCCGCCGCTGCGTCCTGCGGCCCCGCCCCCTGACTGCCCATTCGCTGCCCCTGCCTCCCGCCTCCCAGCTGCTCCTCCCTCCCACCTCCCCATATATGGCGGCCGCTGCGCGGTGAGGAGAGCGACCCTTGACCTTGCCAGGTAGGTCGCTCCCCCGCCACACAGCTCCGCCTGTGGTGTCCTGCCCGCTGCTGCTGCTGGTAAGCTCGTCCCTCTGCTTGTGGCCTCGGTGCCCGTTTTTCCTTCTGTTCCCCTCGCAGCCCCCATTTGACTGTGTCCATTTTTCCTTCTGTTCCCCTCGCTGCCCCCATTTGATTGTGTCCATTTTTCCTTCTGTTCCCCTCGCTGCCCCCATTTGACTGTGTCCATTTTTCCTTCTGTTCCCCTCGCTGCCCCCATTTGACTGTGTCCATTTTTCCTTCTGTTCCCCTCGCTGCCCCCATTTGACTGTATCCATTTTTCCTTCTGTTCCCCTCGCTGCCCCCATTTGACTGTGTCCATTTTTCCTTCTGTTCCCCTCGCTGCCCCCATTTGACTGTGTCCATTTTTCCTTCTGTTCCCCTCGCTGCCCCCATTTGACTGTGTCCATTTTTCCTTCTGTTCCCCTCGCTGCCCCCATTTGACTGTGTCCATTTTTCCTTCTGTTCCCCTCGCTGCCCCCATTTGACTGTGTCCATTTTTCCTTCTGTTCCCCTCGCTGCCCCCATTTGACTGTGTCCATTTTTCCTTCTGTTCCCCTCGTTGCCCCCATTTCCCTGTGCCCATTTTGCGTTCTGTACCCCTCGTTGCCTCTCTCCACTCCCGCCGCTGCGTCCCCTGCGGCCCCGCCCCCCTGACTGCCCATTCGCTGCCCCTGCCTCCCGCCTCCCAGCTGCTCCTCCCTCCCACCTCCACATATATGGCGGCCGCTGTGCGGAAACGCCGCTGGCGCGCCGAAGGCGCACCTAAGGCAAGCCCGTCTGCGCCTGGACCGCGCCCAGCACCAGAACCCCTGGGCCGTGCGCCCCTCGCACCAGCCTCGAGGACCGACGCCGATACGATGCCACCACACTCCACGCTCTCAACCCCGGACGGACACACAACTGCTTCAAGGCCGCCCCGAAACGCACCCATGGTCCCTTCACCTGCCGGAACTGCAGCTACGCCAGCCTCAGAGCCACCGAAGCGCCCGCCAAGAAGGACCTCAACCACCTCCGATGCATCCTACTGAACACCCGCTCCGCACGCAAACACGCCGTCGAGCTCTGGGACCTGCTCGACACATCATCACCAGACGTCGCCTTCCTGACAGAGACCTGGATGAACGACTCCTCCGCCCCCGACATCGCCATAGCCATCCCAGACGGCTATAAGATCACCCGTAGAGACCGCATCAACGCAGTAGGAGGAGGAATCGCCATCGTCCACAAGAACACCATCAGGGTCTCGACCAGCACCGACGACACTCTCAGCACCGCCGAACACATGCACTTCCAGATCCACACGGACCCCAACACCACACTTAGAGGCACCCTTGTCTACAGACCCCTGGGCCCCGACCCCAGTTCAGCGACTCCATCGCCGACTTCATCAGCACGCACGCCCTGACCTCTACCGACTACATCCTCCTCGGAGACCTGAACTTTCACCTGGAGAACAACAACGACAGCAACTCCACCACCCTGATCGACAACCTCGCCAACCTCGGTCTGAGCCAGCTCGTCACAACACCGACCCATTCCGCCGGCCACACGCTTGACCCCATCTTCTCCTCAAGCTCCCACGTCTCCTTCAGCCACACCACGGAACACCTCTGGACCGACCACCGCTGCATCCATTTCACCTTCCAGAAACCCACCACACACCACCGCACCCAACAGATCCCACGACGCTGCTGGAGCAAAGTCACTGAAGACCAACTACGGGCAAACCTCGCTCTCAGCCCTCCCTCCGACCCATCCAACACCGACGACGCTGCCTGCAACCTCAGACGATGGATGGACGACTGTGCCAACACCCTCGCCCCGCTGAAAAAACTCACCTACAGTGACACCACCAAAAGAGCCAGCTGGTTCACCTCGGATCTCCTAGCTTCCAAGCGTACCTGCCGGAAACTAGAGAAGAAATGGCACAGTGATAAGACACCGGACAGCCACGCAGCCCACAAAGACGCCATCCGTAACCACCACCACCTCATCAAGTCCGCCAAGAGAATCTCCTTCAAAGACCGCCTCGACAACAACGCACACAACAGCAAGGAGCTCTTCAACATCGTGAAGGAACTCTCCAACCCCATCTCCAACACCAACGACATCCCGCCATCGCAAGCCCTGTGCGATTCCCTCGCCACCTTCTTCCACCGCAAGATCGCCAACATCCACGACAGCTTCAACACCCAGACAGCCCCAACTAAGATCGATGCACCAGACCCGCCGCACACCATCGACCATGACGCCCTGCCAGCCTGGGCCAGCGTGAACATCGATGACACCATCAAGACCATGAGCACAATACACTCCGGCTCCCCGTCAGACCCTTTCCCGCACCACATCTTCAACAAAGCCAGCAGCTCCATCGCACCCCACCTGTGCAACGTCATCAATCTCTCCTTCGAGACCGTGACCTTCCCAGAGAGCTGGAAACACGCAGAGATCAACGCCCTACTCAAAAAACCCAAGGCGGACCCGAGAGACCTCAAGAACTTCCGGCCCATCTCCCTGCTTCCGTTCCCAGCCAAGGTCATCGAGAAGATCGTCAACAAACAGCTAACCCGATACCTCGAAGAAAACAGCATCCTGGACCCATCCCAATCGGGGTTCCGCAGCAGCCACAGCACTGAGACTGCCCTCATCGCCGCCACCGACGACATCAGGATCCTGCTGGACAACGGTGAGACCGCAGCCCTCATCCTGCTGGACCTCTCCGCCGCCTTCGACACTGTCTGCCACCGCACTCTACGTGCACGCCTCCATGACGCAGGGATCCGAGACAAGGCCCTGGAATGGGCCACCTCCTTCCTCGCCGGCAGAACCCAGAGAGTCCGCCTCCCACCATTCCGATCCGAAGCCTCCGAGATCATCTGCGGCGTACCCCAGGGATCATCCCTCAGCCCAACACTGTTCAACATCTACATGGCCCCGCTCGCACGCATCGCCAGACAGCACGACCTCAACATAATCTCCTACGCCGACGACACTCAACTGATCCTCTCCCTCACCAAGGACCCCTCGCCGCCAAATCCAACCTACATGAAGGAATGAAGGCCGTCGCCGATTGGATGAAGATCAGCCGACTAAAACTGAACACGGACAAAACAGAGGTCCTCATCCTCGGCTCCAACCCCTCAGCCTGGGACGACTCCTGGTGGCCAACGACGCTGGGAGCAGCCCCGACACCCACCGACCACGCACGCAACCTGGGAGTCATCCTCGACTCAACGCTCTCAATGGCCAAGCAAGTCAACGCAGTCTCCTCCTCCTGCTTCAACACCCTCCGCATGCTTCGCAAGATCTACAGGTGGATCCCGACAGATACAAGAAGAACAGTCACCCAGGCCCTCGTCAGTAGCAGACTTGACTATGGGAACGCCCTCTCGCGGGAGCCCCGGCCAAGCTCATCAAGCGACTGCAACGCATACAAAACGCCTCCACACGCCTGATCCTCGATGTACCACGCCACAGCCACATCACCCCCCACCTGAGGAACCTGCACTGGCTCCCCGTCGACAGGAGAATCTCCTTCAAACTCCTCATCCACACACACAAGGCACTCCACAAGACTGGCCCAGCCTACCTCAACAGACGACTCCTCTTCTACGTCCCCAACCGCCAGCTCCGCTCCGCCGACCTCTCCCTCGCCACCGTCCCTCGCATTCGAAGAACTACCACCGGCGGCAGATCCTTCTCCCACCTCGCCGCCAAGACCTGGAACACCCTTCCACTAAGCCTACGACAGACCCAAGACCTGCTGACCTTCAGGAGGCTACTCAAGACCTGGTTGTTCGACCAGTAGCAGCACCCCCCCCCTTTTTTTCTCCCCAGCGCCTTGAGACCCTCGCGGGTAAGTAGTGCGCTCTACAAATTCTGTGATTGATTGATTGATTACATAGCATCACATAAGAAAGCATAAGGACTATAAGCAACACATAACTAGGCACTATATTATGATAAAAACTAATACTTATAATAAAAATCTACTTTTGATAATAATTAAAATACATTTCAAAAACAAAATATTGTGTGTTAAATACAACGTTTAATAACAGCCCCGTTACCTGTTTTATTTCAAATTAAGCCCTGATAAAGCAAATCTAACGAGCGCTATGAAAGCGCCTAACACGCGAGCAAACATACTGCTATTAGTAAGCAACCCACACTTGTCTTCAAAAGTCTGTGTTTTTGGAGGTACCACTGTGTATCTTTTATGGGAATACATTCATTGACGCAGTGTACTACTACGTGGCAGAGGGTTTGATGACCTTTTTATTTACACACTATTAGGAGCCATTCATATTATTAACAGACTTCTCTTTATTAACTTTGCCACAAGGTGTTGCAGCATTGTATTGTAAGACATTGCCTATGTGATAGGTATACTACACCATATACAATTTAGTTTCTGTTCGCTATCAATTGCTGTTTAAAGCTAAGTTTTGCAATGCTCACTTTTTGCAACGGACCCAGTTTTAAAGTTGGATAACTTTGCAGTTGGGCTATGATCAGCACATTTTTGCAAAAGCATATAGCAAGGCGCGTTTAAAAAAGTATAAAAAGCTCTGCCATTAAAACAATTGCAGCTACGTACAGACACGTGCAGCCCCGGCAGGTGTTTGAGCTTAAATTAAGCCCTGGGAAAGTTGATTTAACGAGCGTTGTAAACGCAGCTGGCACACGAGCAAAGATTTTGTCTGCCATTTGTTACAAATACATTGTATTATTACAATTAGCTTACCGTATAGTTAGGCAATTGTAGCGAGGCTTCCACATTTTAGAATATACAGGAAGATGTCCGTCTGAATAAAGTTTGCACACAAAAAAAAAATAGTAACATTAGGTGCGTAGGCAAAGGCTTCTAGTAAGAAATACAGAGGTAAGCATGGCAAGCGTAGACTATAAAGTACACTATATTATGCTTTGAACAAATACTTTTTAACAAAAGTGTACTTTTGATAAATATACAAATATATTTTAAAAAACGTTAAGGAAACTAACAAGAATACGTTTTTAAATTGTAATATTAAAAGTACCTTACAGTATATTTACGTACTAAATATAGCAATGTTTTCAGCTTTCCAATTCACAGAAGGGTCTCCGTTGGAACAAATGTTTGCAAATGCTTGCTTGTGTGTGTTTAAGTAAAGGAGCAGGTAATAAAAGCTAGTCTTATCTGCTTCCTGGGCATCTCATCACTATGTGCAGGAGCAGGGTGCTGGGAACACGGGCCCTCGGAATGCTTTCATTCAGCCGCTTGTCTTTGCGTCTGGGCTGAGTGAAAACAGATGCGCTTGTCACGGGCGGCATCCGAAAACTGCAAGGGCATCAACAAAAGTGACAGCCAGCAAACCAGAAGCACAGAAAATACATTAATCACTACCTAAGCCAATGGAAAAAGGTTGTGACAGAGGGGCGTAGATTAAAGTCCCCTTCTCTTCATACTGTTTACTATAGCTCTCGCAGGTGAGGAGCGCATGTGCTCCAACGCCAGGCCAAGACCTAAAAAGGAGCTCTTTTGGTGCCCTTACGTGTGTAGTTCCGCACACCATTTCTTCTTTGTATACACAGTGCGGTGTAAGACTGTATATAAATGAAAAACAGAGAACGCTAAATATTACGTCACGCGTGCTCCTCTATCTAGCCTGACGCTCCAAAAACGAAAGTGAAGCTGGAACTCGGGAGTTAACTTGCTAGTGGTGGCCCAGGAGGTGTGTGCGGCTAAATCATGGATAAGGGCGATACCATTGGGACTCCAGGCATCTCACTGCATGACTTTAGCGAGAAGCTGGGTGATTTACGAGTGCACTTTCATGTCATGCGTCTGTCTGGCGGATTCTTCCTTTGGGTTGGCTCTTCAGGATTTTTTTCTAGTCTAGCAGTGGCCATGTGCAGCAGATATGTGAGTGTTCGGTTCTTGCTTGCCTACTGTGAGTGAGGGAGGGGCGGGCAGTTCTAGGTATGGACTCAGTACTTTTTTTGCGTGTTTTTTTGTTGTTGCTAAAGCACACGGTTCTGCTACAGAGTTTATTTCTCCTAATGTCATCGATGAACTTGGACTCAGCACAGAAATGCAAACAAAGCTGGCTACACGTACAATTGTGTGTCGAGTGGATGCAAGGATAGCTGTGGATGTGTATTCGGGGTACGCCGGGGGGGATACATGTGTGAATGGATATTTGGATGTCTCGGTGATTGTAAGGGTGGATGGATGGAGTCTGGGTGGATGGTAATAGATGGCAACTCATCGGATATAAAGTAAAACATATAAACCAGCTAGAGCTTCTGAGGAGAAGCTCTTTGTCCGACCTCCAGACCCATTCCATAGTCCAGTCTCCTTTGCTGGGAGCTGCTTCAAACATAGAAGCGTATGTTGGCTGCTTTCAAGGCATAGCAAATCATCGACTATAAATGCAGGTCTAATTCATTATAAACCAGATGGGGCGTTCTTAGCAGGAACGAAAATAGTTCACACGTCCAAATCCATATTACCATGGTCTTCCCAAGCCATGTTTGTTCTTCATGTCCATTCGTTCAGGGAACGCACCCACCGGGAAGTTTCCTCTTGGTTAATGACGCTCTCGACACACTATGATGGCAATAATGGAGATATGGAGGTACATTTCAGCTTTTCCAGAACCCCACCATAGGAAAAGCCAGGCTTATTTATTTAAGTATATTAACTTACCTCGTGCCCGTACATGCGAATAAGTTCAGGGCTCTTAAATCATATGCGTATCAGAACTTTGGGTAGAGGCGGCAATATTATACCACTTAAAAAAAAACACAATATCAACAGACACAGATCACATTGCTGAATGTTTGTACTTACCATGTTTACGAAAGTGAAGGTGTTTTTGGGAACTGTATTCAATCTATGTGCCATTGAAAGTAGCCCACTCCCGGAAAGGGCACTGTTATCTCGAAACTGAATTGCAGTATCCAGGCCAATAGCAGTGCTGACATTGGTGAGAAATTGTGGTCGTTGAGTTACTCGTCTGTTTTGGAGAAGATTGACCTGCTAGAGAGCGTGTCGAATCCGTCCATTGGCATTGTACGTGCATTCTGTTTTCCCAATTCAAGGAAGTATCTTGACATTACATTGAGCATGTTTAATGCGTTCCTTCATGCTATACTACAACAGTTGTTATTAAAGGTAACATATACGTTTAAATTCACCTGTGAAAGCTAGATGTACTTTGCAAAATGAACTGCTGTAGCGGAATACCACTCTTAACAGCGAGTTGATTTTGTAACTATGTGTATAGTGCATCTTCATTTGTTCTGCTATGATTTTCTTACCTGTTGCTGAAGAATCCAGTGGTGACTTTCCAACTAGTAAGCTGATGAGCCCATAACTAGGGCAAAAACGGTCCTGGGTTGCTTTTGTTCTGGTTCAGAGAGGACCTGACTTGGCAGTGTGGGCAGGACTGTTCCTATTGGAGCAGTGTCAAGGCTGATTTGCATATAGCTGGGTCCAAACTGAGGTGGTATGGTGTGCAGAATAACAATGGATTGGGATGCGGCCGGAGTGATTACCAGTGGCTGAAATTAACTCAAGCATTCCATCCATCACTGTTTTGTATACTTAATACTGAAAATCTGGACATGAAATAAGGTCAAAAAGATCTGGGATGGGCTGAATCAAGAAACACCTTACATTGTGCTTACCAAATAATGCCAGCCTAAAATGTAACATTGGTGAAAAAACCCTGATCACTGGAAGCTACTGTAATGTGACAGGATATTATCACCACACAATATAGCATAAGTTTATCATGTATCATTCAAGTTTTTCGGCGTAGCCAGGAGCTCATGGGGTAGAACGTTGTTATGGTGCAGAAAGAAGATTTAAGAGACAGAGAAAGTATAGAGTTGAAGTTTACGCTAGTGGGTAGGGGAACAGCTACCAAGGGATCATTGTTCCAACTGCTGCAACCATCACGCAAGGCTTAGATAAATACTTGCCTCTCTTGCTCGGAAAATTAGAATGTGCGTATGGACCAGTCACAACAATGACATAACATGCATGTGCAAAAACACAATAGTACATAAGAAGTTCTGTATTAATAAAATATAAAGACCATCACCACAGATGTGCATAACCCGAATTCTTGGCTGACTACCGCAATCCCAGGGCTTTTGACAATGGCAGTACCCAATAGTGCTCTGTAACAAATGGAAAGAGTTGGAGCAATCATGTATGTCTCCTCCTGTGACTAAGAAAAAGTATATAACAAGCGTGACCCTGAAACAGCACCTTAAGCAGCAGACCCTGAGCAGTGAGATGACCTCCCAGAATAGACCCCAGAGTATCAGAGGACAAGTAGGGAGCACTGCACCCAAATATCAAATGAGGAGTGCAACAGCATCCTTTAGCGAGACTTCAGGGAAGAGGAGTGAGGTGCGCAGCATGGCAGTGGTTCTCTGGAAGCCCAGGCCCTCCGTGTCACACACCGCAGCCCAAAGGCAGCAAAGATAATTCTCATGAGGCGAGAGCTCCCTGCTCAGCCTGGAACAAAGTATGGAACAAGACCACAGTAAGTCCTTAGGAGACATGGTTACGTGCTCCACAGTGACTAAGCTCCTTACCCCTTAAGTGCAATGAGGAAGCATGTGAGCATAGTCAGAGAGAAACTGCTAAAAGGAACAGAGTGCATTCTGAGAAGTACATGCAAGCAGGAAGAAGCACTGACTATGTTGAGTATGCCTAGTAGAATCTGGATCATTGAGATAAATTCCAGCTGGTATTAACACAGCCACCCTGCCCCCGTAGGTGATTACCTTCTCCCTGGATCCAGCCATCGAGCTGAGGGATGATATAAAGAACTGACCTATGCAAAAACCTCTGGCAGGTGCCACAAAGAGAGCTACAATAAAGTGCTCCATAATGTTGAGGCATTCTAAGATAAAGGAAACAATGGTGCCAAATAAATGCATGAGTAGATGGGACATTTGAGACTTGTGAGGTGGCCCCTCACCTATCAAGTACAGAAACTGAGAAATTAAACACAACTGAAGCCATCCTGGAGGTTATTAGAACCACTAAGGATACTTTAGAACATAAAACTCTGTCTTTCGTCTTGGGCTTACTATGGGGGTGATCACAGGACGGTGGCAAAATGAGTCAGTAATGCAGAGAACATACCAAATCTGAAACGAGCCACCAAGAAGCTACAGAAATACATAAGAGCTCTAACTGAGAGGGTTTGATTTCTTGAATACAGACTCGAGGATTCGGAAGGCAGCTCCAGAAGAAATAGCCTCTGGATGATTAGCTTACCCTAGAGGATCAAAGGCAGCAAGATGGTTACTCTCCTAGAAAGTTGGCTGGTGCAAACGTTGGCTTCTGAAGGGTTATTGATGTTTTATGCACTTGAGTAGTGCCTGGAGTAGTGAAGTTATGATCTTCCTGGACTTTACCAATGCTGTCCAGCAACAAAGAGCCCCTTATATCGAGGTTAAGTGAAGACTTTGAGAGAGGGGGCCGAGATATGTTCTCATGATCCCACCCAGGTTAAAAGTTCTGACAGACCGACTCTTCACCGACCCTAAAGAGGTCTGGGGTTTGATAGAGACCCATACAGCCACAGTGAATGCACACTGTGGAACAGGTAAGTTGTGATGAAAATGAAGGAGAGCCACAAAGAATAGAAGAAGAGTCTCTGAACAACCATTGCAACAACCAGTGCAGCAAGATAGAGAGAGCAATGGCAGTGGATGCTTCCATTCAGGATGACACAAATGCTGGTGACACTATGGTTACGGCAGAAGTATCAAACTTCGACTTGGAGCAGTCCCGAAGTTCTAGGATAAACCAAAAAATGGCTGAAGTGAACCCCCAGAACATCTGTTGGCTTATAAATTTTGTGATTTTGGGATCTTGAGTGAGAAATCACAAGCGGGGAAGTGATGCAGTCCATCTTAATTCCAAAGGTTCATATGGAAAGAAAACATTTGGGAGCTTTAGAGGCTAAAAAGGCCATGCCTTCTATCACTTAATGGGTGGCGAACAGCTAAAATTTAAAATCTCATGTGGAATGTGAGGGAGCTCAATAATGCAGTGAAACAATATAAGACCCTAGCATACATCAAAATGAGAGGAGTTCATGTTGCCTTTCTTTTAGAGACCCATGTAACATATGCAGAGGGCTTGGCTTTACATAGATGCGAAGGGGCCAGCATTATTACACTGGTTACTCAGCTTATGCCAATAAGATACTAATGTGGATATGACCTGGGGTTGCTATCAGTCCTGAGTCAGACATAGCTCTCATAAACATATATGCTCACAATGCAGACCAGACTACAGTCTTAGAAGAAATAACGGTAGATCTCTCAGACTTAACACAATACCTGATGATTGCGGCAGGTGATTTTCACTGCAAAGCTGAAATGGACAGGTACCATCACCCTATGCAGGCTTCAGGGAAACCTGAACATTTAATACCTGGGTGTAGTGATGGCATTTGGTAGACTAATCGAGAGTGCTTTATTCACATATCAAAGAATACACCTATTACTCGGGCATACAAGGCCTACATGTCAGACTAGATGCATTCTTCTGCTGCTGTTGAACACATCAGACGGAGGTGCATACAGAATATCTGTCCAGAATGCTCTCAAAGGATAACCCATCACTCTTGAGAATGGTATGGACCCAACTTGGAGCAACCATTCCTACTTGGAAACTGAAAGTTGACACTTTAGGACCAGGTGTTTTGGCACTCATCAGGGGTGACAATCTAAACCTATTTTGGGGAAATTAAGGGCACTGCCTCATCGAATGGGTTGCCTTCAGAACAGTAGTGCGTCCCCACTGTATTAAAACAATTATAGGGGTTAGACCAACGCTACTGTGCAACATTGAAAAGAAGGCAATGTTACTAAGGGACCTCGAGATTAGGTGCCCAAACAACTGAGAATAGCAGGCACCTCTAGTGGAAGAGAAAGAACGGCTAGCACACCAGTTGGAGAGATTAAGATGCTTTCCCCCACATGCATCAAACGAAATACCGGTCGCAAACAGGCAGATTCACAGAATCTGCCCCTTTGCGATCGGTATTTTGCATTTGGGATGCATCATCCCAAATGCAAAAATCGCTAAATAAGAAATCGCAAAATTTGCGATTACTGTAATTGCAATTGCATTTAAGGAATCGCAAATTGCGATTCCTTAAATGCAATGCATTAAAGAAAAAAAAATTGCGATTTCGCAATTAAGAATCGCAAATTACCGTCATTTGAAAGGTGATGGTAATTTGCGATTTCTTTGAAAAATGCACCAAAGTGCATTTTTCAAAGTCCCATGTTACACACACACATGCCCTTGGGGCATGTGTGCGCGCAACATGTGGCAAAATTGTAATTTCAGGGGTGCAACAGGGTGTCCCTTTGGCACCCTTGCACCCTTGAAATTGCATGCGCAATTTGCGAGTACCTATTGGGTACTCGCAAATTGCGCATGCAATTCCCATTCATTCCGATGAGCCTGTAGGCCCATAGGAATGAATGGGAAGCCATTCCTTAATTGCGAGTCGAATTAAGGAATGTTTAGGAATCGCTATTTTTTTAGCGATTCCTACATGCATAGGCTTTTGCGATTCCTTAATTGCGATTCCTTAATATTCGCATTTAAGGAATCGCAAAAGCCTTCCTTGATGCATGTGCCCCTTTGATTGCAAACCATATTTGACGAGGGTTCATGACCATGAATAACATGACAAATGAGGGAGACTACTTTCCTGACTGGCAAACCCTGACAATAGAGTAACTATATCTTGGGGATTACAGGGGATAATGGCATAGTGTATATTCAGAGTGAGATAAACATTACTTTTGCTGAATAATACGAGACACTTTTTACTTCGCTGGTGATGCAGGGTAACAGATAGTGCATGCTTACCTACAAAAGATGGCCATTAATAATATTGTAAGCCAAGAGTAGTCGGAATCACTGGAGAAAAATATCAATGAGTGTTAGACTTGGCTTTTTCAGCGGGTTTACCCCCAGACTTTTTGCTTTTTGGCCTCCTGTTTTTGACCCTGTGTGTGTTGGTTTTAGGACTCTGGGCACTTTACCACTGCTAATCAGTGCTAAAGTGCATATGCTCTCTGTGTAAAGTGTGTTATGGATTGGTGTTTCCATGATTGGCCTATTTGACCTATGTGTCAGTCCCTTGTAAAGTGCACTGAGAGTGCCAGGGCCTATAGATCAAATGCTGTTGGTGGGCTGCAGCACTGGATTGTGCCACCCACGCAAACAGCCCGTAAAGTGTAACTCTGGCCTGCCATTGCAGAGCCTGTGTGCAGCCTGGGGCTGCCATGTCGACTTGGCAAGTGCACACACTTGCAAGTCCCTAAACCTTCCCTTTTCTATATAGTCACCCCTAAGGTAGGCCCAAGGTACCCCTGTGGGCAGGGTGCATTGTATGTGAAAGGTAGGACATGCCCTGGTGTGTGTGGCATGTCCTGATAGTGAATTACAGCCTATTTCGTTTTTCACTATTGCAAGGCTACCTGTTCCCCATCGGCCAGAATGGGCAGTTTTGATTATTACAGCTTATAATCCTAACTGACCCAGGGAACATGGTAGAAATTCGAGTTTAGTATGCCTAGACTCAGAATGATAAAATGCATCTTTTAGTAAAGTTGGTTTTAACATTCTGTGTTTGAAAATACCACTTTTAGAAAGTGGGTATTTTCTTGTCTAACCATCCAAGCCTGCCTCTGCTAGGTTGTGTATTCCTTGTCTGGAGTGTGAGTGACAGGGGCTGGGGGATGCCAGGAGACAGGGTGAGTCAGCACAGGGCTGAATAGCCAGATCTACATGTAGATGGGTTGGAGGAGTTGCACCTGGGACCTGAATAGGGCTGGGCCTTCCCTCCACAATGCTGGCTCCACCTCCTGTGGTGCGTCTGATGTCCCTGGCCTGCACTGTGAAAGGAAAGAAGGAGACTTGTCAACAAAGTGCTCCAGGACTGACCAGAACTGGTTTGGACTAGGCAAAGGCCTCTCTGCCTTCAGAGAACAAAGAGAAATTGAGGATAAAAAGGGGGACCCAAACCCCAGAACTTTAGATCTCGCTGGAATCAAGGAACCTGCCAAGAAGAAGAGCTGGAGAGCTGCTAGGAGGAGTACTGCCCCTTTGCTGAGTTATTGCCTTGTTGGGTTGGCCTGCAGTTGCTGCTTCTGTCCTGGGCAGTGAAAGGACTGGACTGAACTTTCTACTACTTGTGCTGGGAATCTAAAAGGGCCTGAAACCGAGCTGGCCTCCTGTTAAGAAGTCTCAGGGACTGCAAAGACTTCACAACCCTCTGGGTACCGCTCCTGGAACCGCTGTTTCAGTTGCCACAGAGGAAGGGAACCGCAACCGACTCCGTCAACCGACTCCATCGCTGGCCCGGTGTCCTGTTTGCACCGCAGACCGCACCGTCCGCATCTCGCACCGCAACCCTGGTCTCACCGACGACGACGTCCGACGCCATTGCCACCGAGCCGCCGCTTGCACCGTGACCTGTGGGCACCGCAGTTCGCATCGCATCGCTTCACTGTGCCAGCCGGACCAGACCGACGCTGTTGCTGCAACTGGCTCAATAATCGTGACCGCATCGCAGTTGGGGCACCGCTCGCACGATTCGCGACGCACCGCTCTGACTAGCACCGCTGTCCGACGCCAGCTCCCACACTCCGGCTTGGTCGCCTGCATCGCAACCTGCCAGCACCGCATCGAGCACCGTCTCACCCTGCCCCGCACACCTTGGACTCACTGACTCCATCTGCACGATTGTCACAGAGCCGCTGCCTGCACCGCATCGAGAGGACACAGTGCCCTGCACCGCTTCCATCTTGCACCGCAACCGCGACGTACGCCGACCGGCTCGCACACTCCGTGCCCGCCACAACGAGAAAAGGTACTGTGACCGAGTCTGTTCATGACTCTGCTGGCCCGTATTGACGCGGTCGGCTGGAACTGTTAGATTCTGTGGTTTTCAGCATCACGGTAGACTCGGACGGAGCTACCGACTCGTATGAACTTTGTTTTTGAAACGTAATCACTTTTAAAGTACTGTATTGGGGATTTTTATCGTATTTGGTCTTGTCTTGAGTATATAAAAATATTGGTTATTTTTCTAAACTGGTGTGGTGTCCTTTTGTAGTGCTTACATTATATTACTGTTGGTTACGTGCAAATGCTTTACACACTGCCTCTAAGATAAGCCTGACTGCTCGTGCCAAGCTACCAAGGGGGTGAGCAGGGGTTATTTTAGGAGTGTAACTCCCTTATCCTGACTAGAGTGGTGGTTTCTGCCTGGCTTTGGCACACGCCCTAGCCTACCAAAAATCCCATTTCTAACATTGGTTGTCAGCGGTGAGGATAGGACTTGTGTTTGCACTTGACTTACAGTAATTGGTGTGCACTACTACCATATCGCAGACCTTTACGTACCACTTACAGGTTCTTTTTCTTTTTGGCCTATTTTTGATCTTGCCAGTTTGAACTTGCTACTTCATCATGCCTGAATCAAGAGCATCATCAGTTGCATCCTGGGAAATTGCCTTTGAGGAGGATAGGTTGGAATCCTACAACAGGAAGGAGTTGAAAGTGATTTGTAAAAACCTGAAAGTCCAAATCAAAGGCCTCACTAGGAAGGAGGAGCTACAAAAGGCGCTGAGGGCCTGGGTAGCAGCCAGACATGCCAGTGGGCAGCCTGGTGATCTCAGTGGAGAGGCGGAGGAGCCTATTCCTAGGATGGATGTGCTTTTGGGAGGGGGGGGGACCCTCCAGGCAAGGCAGCAGTGGCTTGTCCCCAGAGGAGCTGGAGGACATGCGGGAAGCAAGGAAGTTCGAATTAGAGGAACTCAGGATGGAAAGTGAGAGGGAAGACAAAAGAATAGCCATGGAGGAAAAGAAAATGATACTAGATCATGAGCTTAAAATGAGAGAGCTGGAGCTGGATTGGGAAGCCGGTAGGGCTTTGTCCAGCCCAGATGGTGGCAGCAAAAGTGTAGTGTCCAGTACTGAGGATGAGGTAGATACACACACAGATTTGGGGCCCTACTTCAAGGAGGGGGTTGACATACACCAAGGGGTTCAGGATTGTGAGGTAACTCCAGTGGTGCTCAGTGTCCCTGAGGTGGATTGAGGAACTAGCACAGGGGATCATATTCCTGGTAGTGGGAGGGACACTCTACTGACTCTGGATGAGAGGTGCAGGGAGAGGGGTTCCCCCACGATAGAAGCCCTGGTAAGTGAGTATGGAGACCAGCCAGAAGAGTATGGGTGGAGAGACAGCAACAGTCAGACACTGTCTCACCAGTCTTGTGAGAATGATGTGGGGTACTTTTCTGAGGCACTGGATGGTTGGGCGAAGGGTAGTTTGGTTAACACCTGTGTGGGGCTGTGTGATTCAATTGTTGGAGAGCATATTTTAAGTCCCTGTTTTCCAGAGCTATGCCAACACCCAGTGGAGTGTGAGTTCTCTGACCCCAGGGAGCTTGCACTGGAGGCAGACCTTTTGGTGGATTCCAGAGGGTCTGGAGAAGCATCTGGGGGTGATCCTGGAGGATGTGGCTTAGGTATTTCCCAACCAAGAGTGGTGGGAAAGGTTTGTAATAGCCCAGATAGGTCCCGGAGCCTGGGTGGTTCCAGGAGGGAACCCCAGGTGGGGAGCCTAGACTGTACTGGTAGGCCGTCCGTTGAGGGAGATCTCCTACTGACAGGAGAACCTGGAGCCTCTGTAAACAGAGCTCCAGTGGTTCTGGTGTCTGGCAGTACCGCTCCAGTTGGGAGGGTGCAGAAATCCAGAGTGAGGGGTGAGAGGGGGATGTGTTCGCCAGTGGGAGAACCAGTGAGTCAGAGGCCAGCCAGAAGGGCGGAGCCTCCTAGCAGTGACCATGGTGACACCACTTCTGTCCTGGGGGATCTTTGCGCACTGTCAGGTGGACAGTGGTCGGGAGATCTGCGCCAGGCAGACTGTCACGCAACACATGAGTCATGTGTTGCCCTCAGGGGGGGAATGCATGCTCCCAAGGAAGTCCTGGTGCGCCAGGCAGGTGCTCAGCTGCAGGGTTCAGTCCCTGGGTTGGGAGGCCAGGTTCAGGTCCTGCCTGACCTGGAGGGAAGGACGACTGTAAGCAGTGTCCTGACCGGTTTGTCTTCTAGGGGTACCACTCCAGGTGGAAGGGTACAGAACTCTGGAAGGGGGTGCAGAGGGAGGGAGTCCTCGCCTCTGACCCCGGTTCAACCTGAGGGTTTAGATCCAAGGGTGGTGAATCAGTTGCAGGGTCAAGGCTCTGAACTGGTGGAAGAATTGTGTAGGAGGTCTGGTTCCAGCATCCTGACAGTTTTTGGTTCTGGGGGTGCTTCTCCTGGGAGGAGAGGGCCGGACCCCAGAAGGAGAGGTAAGGGGAGGAGAGCCTCGCCCGAGACCTCTGGTGAACCTGAGGGTGCAGACCATAGGTTGGAGGATCAGTGGTTCTTTAGAACTGCACTGATGAGAGGAAGAGTGGAGTATGGTTACTATGTACCAGGGGTTACTGCCCCCCCACTCTGTTAGTTGCCAAAGGCCAGAGACATCTGGATGGCCTAGGGCCTGGTCCTGGCCATCCATTGAGTGTGATCCCCTAGTGTCTAAGGAACTGGGGGGGACTGCTGTAACGAGCATCCCACCGGTTCCGGTGTCTGGCAGCCCCGCTCCAGTTGGGAGGGGGCATGAGTCCAGAGAAAAGGGTGAGGGGGGGCGCT
Organism: Calotriton arnoldi; assembly: GCA_963921515.1. Lineage (NCBI taxonomy): Eukaryota > Metazoa > Chordata > Amphibia > Caudata > Salamandridae > Calotriton > Calotriton arnoldi. The sequence goes on from CAWUFW010004521.1 coordinate 1,081,269, forward strand.
GTCCCCAGTGGAAGGACCAGTGGGTCAGGGGTTGCCCACTCTGAGGTCAGAGCACCCCAGGACTGACCCTGGTGAGGCCACTTCTGGCCTGGGGGGTCTTCATGCTCTGTCAGGTAGACAGGAGGCTGGAGACCTGCACCAGGCAGACTCTCGCACGACTCATGAGGAGTGTGTTTCCTTTGGGGAGGGTTGGTGTACTCCCCCGGAAGTCCTGGGTTGCCAGGCACAGGTTCAACCTAAGGGTACAGACCCTGGGTTGAAGTACCAGGTTCAGGGTGTCCCCCCTGACTTGGAGGAAGGGGCGACTGCTAACAGTGCCCCTACCAGTTTGTCTTTTGGGGGTACTGCTCCAGGTGGGAGGGTACAGAGCCCCAGGGAGAAGGACCGGGTGTGGGGGAGGCCACCCCAGTCCCCTGTCCAGCCTAAGCGTACAGACCCTAAGCTGGAATCCCAGTTGCAGGATAGAACCCCTGAACTGGTGGGAAAATTGTGCAGGACACCTGCCACAGGTGCCCTGACAATTCTGGAAGGGGGTACCGCTCCAGTTGGGAGGGTACAGAGCTCCAGAGAGGAGGACCGGGTATGGGGGAGGCCACCCCAGTCTCCTGTCCAGCTGCCGGGTACAGGCCCGGGGTTGGTGGGTCAGTGTCAGGATGTCATACCTGACCTGACAGGAGGGAGAGTGGACCAAGGGTGCCAGGAACCTGGGGCTACCGCCCCCCACTCTCTGACACCACAGAGGTTAGAGAGCCCTGAGAGGCATAAGGCCTGGGTCTCCCCACTGACAACTGTCGGTAGCCACCGTGGCTTACTGTCCTGGTGGACAGCGTTGCCCCTGAGAGGGGGACAGGAGTCACACCCCGGGGGTGGACTGGGCCACACCACTGTGTTGGACATGTGGGCACTGTCAGCCTGTTGGGACACATCTGTGAGCAAAGTAAGTTTAGGAGCTGCACAGATGGGGTTCACAGGTGAAGAGAAGGGTACCCCATGGGTCAGCTTAGTGGGCCCTGAGAGTATGGATAGAGGGATCCAACTGGGTTTGGAAAGGCGTAGAACCAGAACGTGCCCCCGCTGTTGTGGGCCAGGTCTATGTTCTATCGCCCCAAGCAGGGAAGTCCATCAAGGGATTGATTAGTCTACCCTGGCTTTAGGCTGGGAGGGGGTTGTGTTAGACTTGGCTTTTTCAGCGGGTTTACCCCCAGACTTTTTGCTTTTTGGCCTCCTGTTTTTGACCTTGTGTGTGTTGGTTTTAGGACTCTGGGCACTTTACCACTGCTAATCAGTGCTAAAGTGCATATGCTCTCTGTGTAAAGTGTGTTATGGATTGGTGTTTCCATGATTGGCCTATTTGACCTATGTGTCAGTCCCTTGTAAAGTGCACTGAGAGTGCCAGGGCCTATAGATCAAATGCTGTTGGTGGGCTGCAGCACTGGATTGTGCCACCCACGCAAACAGCCCGTAAAGTGTAACTCTGGCCTGCCATTGCAGAGCCTGTGTGCAGCCTGGGGCTGCCATGTCGACTTGGCAAGTGCACACACTTGCAAGTCCCTAAACCTTCCCTTTTCTACATATTAGTCACCCCTAAGGTAGGCCCAAGGTACCCCTGTGGGCAGGGTGCATTGTATGTGAAAGGTAGGACATGCCCGGGTGTGTGTGGCATGTCCTGATAGTGAATTACAGCCTATTTCGTTTTTCACTATTGCAAGGCTACCTGTTCCCCATAGGCCAGAATGGGCAGTTTTGATTATTACAGCTTATAATCCTAACTGACCCAGGGAACATGGTAGAAATTCGAGTTTAGTATGCCTGGACTCAGAATGATAAAATGCATCTTTTAGTAAAGTTGGTTTTAACATTCTGTGTTTGAAAATACCACTTTTAGAAAGTGGGTATTTTCTTGTCTAACCATCCAAGCCTGCCTCTGCTAGGTTGTGTATTCCTTGTCTGGAGTGTGAGTGACAGGGGCTGGGGGATGCCAGGAGACAGGGTGAGTCAGCACAGGGCTGAATAGCCAGATCTACATGTAGATGGGTGGGAGGAGTTGCACCTGGGACCTGAATAGGGCTGGGCCTTCCCTCCACAATGCTGGCTCCACCACCTGTGGTGCGTCTGATGTCCCTGGCCTGCACTGTGAAAGGAAAGAAGGAGACTTGTCAACAAAGTGCTCCAGGACTGACCAGAACTGGTTTGGACTAGGCAAAGTCCTCTCTGCCTTCAGAGAACAAAGAGAAATTGAGGATAAAAAGGGGGACCCAAACCCCAGAACTTTAGATCTCGCTGGAATCAAGGAACCTGCCAAGAAGAAGAGCTGGAGAGCTGCTAGGAGGAGTACTGCCCCTTTGCTGAGTTATTGCCTTGTTGGGTTGGCCTGCAGTTGCTGCTTCTGTCCTGGGCAGTGAAAGGACTGGACTGAACTTTCTACTACTTGTGCTGAGAATCTCCAAGGGCCTGAAACCGAGCTGGCCTCCTGTTAAGAAGTCTCAGGGACTGCAAAGACTTCACAACCCTCTGGGTACCGCTCCTGGAACCGCTGTTTCAGTTGCCACAGAGGAAGAGAACCGCAACCGACTCCGTCAACCGACTCCATCGCTGGCCCGGTGTCCTGTTTGCACCGCAGACCGCGCCGTCCGCATCTCGCACCGCAACCCTGGTCTCACCGACGACGACGTCCGACGCCATCGCCACCGAGCCGCTGCTTGCACCGTGACCTGTGGGCACCGCAGTTCGCATCGCTTCACTGTGCCAGCCGGACCAGACCGACGCTGTTGCTGCAACTGGCTCAACAATCGTGACCGCATCGCAGTTGGGGCACCGCTCGCACGCTTCGCGACGCACCGCTCCGACTCGCACCGCTGTCCGACGCCAGCTCCCGCACTCCGGCTTGGTCGCCTGCATCGCAACCTGCCAGCACCGCATCGAGCACCGTCTCACCCTGCCCCGCACGCCTTGGACTCACCGACTCCATCTGCACGATTGTCACCGAGCCGCTGCCTGCACCGCATTGAGAGGACACAGCGCCCTGCACCGCTTCCATCTTGCACCGCAACCGCGACGTACGCCGACCGGCTCGCACACTCCGTGCCCGCCACAACGAGAAAAGGTACTGTGACCGAGTCTGTTCACGACTCTGCTGGCCCGTATCAACGCGGTCGGCTGGAACTGTTAGATTCTGTGGTTTTCAGCATCGCGGTAGATTCGGACGGAGCTACCGACTCGTATGAACTTTGTTTTTGAAATATTCCTGCAAAGAAGAAGTTATCTTACAACGTAATCACTTTTAAAGTACTGTATTGGGGATTTTTATCGTATTTGGTCTTGTCTTGAGTATATAAAAATATTGGTTATTTTTCTAAACTGGTGTGGTGTCCTTTTGTAGTGCTTACATTATATTACTGTTGGTTATGTGCAAATGCTTTACACACTGCCTCTAAGATAAGCCTGACTGCTCGTGCCAAGCTACCAAGGGGGTGAGCAGGGGTTATTTTAGGAGTGTAACTCCCTTATCCTGACTAGAGTGGTGGTTTCTGCCTGGCTTTGGAACACGCCCTAGCCTACCAAAAATCCCATTTCTAACAATGAGCATGGCGTCAGAGCAGCGATTAGAAGAATAGCTCCTGGCTATGTATGGTCGGTCTCCATACAGAATGTTATGTTGCATATGTGGACCAGATAGTTCTGGTTCTGGATGAGGTATATAAAACTGTTAGGAGGGAGTGCTGCCTCCTCTCAAGTCTTGGAGTGGGAGAGATAGTATCTCTTCCTAAGCAGGGTAGGAAAAAAACAGGACCAGCATCATACAGACCAAATCAATGCCTTGATTATATGGTGCTTAGCAAAGTGCTAGCAACTAGATTGTGTCTGCTAATGCAAGCACTGATCTACCCTGATCAAAGTGGGTTAATTCCTGGGTGCAACACCACAATACATTTTAGGAGATTAAAACAAATCTTAGAGTCTCTGTTGGATACCCACTCTGATGCTCCAATACTATCCATAAATGTCAAGAAAGCATTTGACACGCAGCAGTGTCAATACCTGTTTGCGGTAATTGATAATATGGGACTGGGCAGAGGGCATAGGGCTTGGCCTTCGTTGCTGTCAGCACAGGTCAAATTCTATCAGAGGGCTAGGATGTGGGCTGAGGGATGCACAGTGCTGTCCCCACTGCTTTTTTGCTGTTATGGCAAAGCCATTGGCATGCTGTTTGGGAAGTGGGACACTGCTATGGGATAGTAAACAGGTATGTAAACGACTTGAGCATACTTGGAGAACAGCTTATCATCCCGCAGCTAAATCTTACTATCGCCAGGCACTGAAAGAGCATAAAAAGAATGCTCTGCCAAGTCCAATTTTTATTACCTCACAATTAAGCAGACTCATAACAAAATCTAGCCAGCCTTTGATATATTTAAATCTCTTTTATCCAGTTATCGTGCATACCTTTTCAAATTCTCTGTAACAATTTATTTGAATTTTTTATTGCTAAAATCAGAAACCTCTTGTATACTTTCAAGGACAGTACTACACAGCTGCCTTTGTTGGAAATTCCTTCCACAAACTCTTTACTGTTTGTTACTTTTGACCGTGTTGTTGAATCCTTCATTTACAATAAACAATCCTTGCTTAAATCTGGCTCGCCTTTGTCTGGCCAAGCTTCTTCATCTTTCGTCTGCACACATTGCTTTTGCTCTCTCGTCTTTTAAATTTTTCTTCGTCCCTGGGAATAGTCCCAGAAATATGGAAGCATGCCTCAGTTGTCCTCTTTTAAAGAAGCTCACCGCCCACCCATAGCTACTCTCAAATTACAGAACTATCTCCTTGATTCCTGGCCCCTGTAAGATTCTAGTGTCATATGTAAAGGAGAAATTGTAAACCTTTCTCTAAACCTCCAACTATTTTGACACCCACCAGTCTGGATTTCAACCTGGTTCTAATACCAAGTCAGTTTTAGAGACAGGTGTAAATAAAACCAGACCATGTTTGAACACTAGAAACTCTGCCATTCTCGTCTTACTGTTGGACATCTGCCGCCTTCAAAATAGTCTCACACTACACCCTTCTGCACAGTCTTCAGGAGGATGAGGTGGAGGCCTTGTGCTTGGCTGGTTTTATTTCTTTCTGTCCAACAGAAACCAAGCTGTGCATGTCCCACCATTCTAAAATGACTTCTCTAAAGCTACATGTGGGGTTCCCCAGGGCTCAGTCTTGAACCCCACACTTTTTTATTTGTGCGTCACACCTCTCGCTAACATTATCTGTTCTTTCGGCTTCATCTATTTCTTATACGCTGATGATATTCAACTGATCATCATACTTCAGGTTGATTTCTCTGCCATCAAGTCTTGATTTAAGCAGTGAATGCAAAACAATTGTTGGCTGGAGGAATACAAATTCTCTGGTGTTGAACTTTTCTGTGCTGGTTTTCCACAATTCACTTATCTGGGAATCTAATTGGTGGCCTTGTTCATTAGGTGTCCCTCCTCTTTCCACATCCTCAGCGCACAACTTAGGCATCATTTTTGACAGCTCCCTTACTTTTTAATACCAAATCTTGAAGGCTGTTTCTACAAGCATCTTCATTCTGAAAAAATGCCATCTCTCTTTTGTCTAAGGATTGGTGTAAAACTTTAATCCAATCCACTATCCTATCCAGGTTGGACTACTGCAATTCCATCTGTCACACCATCTTAATCTTTCCTTATCTAAAATTTAGTAAATATTCTAAAAAATATCTTTTCTAATTAGTTTCTCCATCTGTGGTGTGGGTAGCAGTCCTCTCTATAAAACACTAATTCTTTCATTCACTGCTTAGGGGCTTAATAAATATGTGGTTTACGCATCAGGAAGTGTATCTCAGCATACCTGTAAAACAAAATCCCTTCTCGTACTGGGCCAAAGGCTCCGGATCTTTGATGCAGGTAAGAATTAATCAGAAGCAGCACACAACAATCAAATAACTCATCACAGTTAAATAATCAATTTTTAGAGTCCATGATGAGATTAGATGTGAGTTTAAAGATCTTTAGTAAGTATGTCTTTATTAAGCATCATTTATTTATTCAATACAATACAGAACATATAGCATAAAGCGTGTTCTATACATGGTAATTCCCTAGTCGAAATATAAAAATGAGAAATGTATCTTGAACCCATAAAGAGTTCGAAATCGAGAGGTAAGCATAAAGCTTAGGAAATTCAAATAGCAGTTCTCATGAAGAGAAGTTTAAAATATTCAGTGGAGTCTCAGAGGTAAAGCATAGATTCCAGCAAGGGAAATAAATGGGTTCCAGCAAAAAGTTCGATAAAGAGCGTAGAAAAGTCTGTGCAAAGTGCAGAACTTCAGAGTGCAAAGAGGCTGGGTGGCTGTGTGACCGCAGGAAATAAGCCTTGGGGAAGTCATCTAGCCTAGTCTTAAAACACGCACTATTATAACATTTTGATTTTTATTAACAAATACATTTGTTGCAGTATTTGTGTATCTTCAGCCAATGGGGTTGCAATGTATTCATGGAACAGAAAGCTTATACCATCTACGTTGTCTTGAACCAAAGACTCATAGATTATTCAATTCGTAATGTTACATTTCTGTTAACATTGTAAAAATCGTGGTTGGATCCCATCATCTTCTTCTATACAAAACAAAACAGTTCATGGTTAGGGCCGTCTTTTCATAAAGGAAATCATTACTTTCTCATATATTCTAACGTACATATTGTGTCTATGAAGACACATTTAAGTAAATTTTAACTGCATTATTCAGCACAGTATTGTATTCTATGTGACATATCTTTCATGAGAAGGTTGAAAACTAACCTTCACTACGGGATCATCTTAGTTTAGCACATTTTATCATTGAACTGTTCACGTCTTCACATTACTAGGAATGTTGACCTAAGGCTAGTACAAAAAAGACCCTCAGAAAACAGAAAAGAAACCCGCATTCAGAATTATTTCTAACTTAACATGTTTTACTACGGGAGCCTAGTGATCTCATTTGCCATTTTAAAAAGATGGCTTCTTGTTTTAGGCCAATACGTTAATTACATTAATTTGCATTTATTAAAATGCTCTAACAGGGGTATCACTATCACAGGGACAACTCCTATATCTCTCTCTATGCAGATGACATGCTATTGTACTTGAAAAATCCTCCACGGGCACTATCTGGGCTACAGAGGCATTTGAACTGTTTGCAGAGGTATCTGGATTGAAAGTAAACTCAAACAAATCCAGTGCATTTCTCATCCAGCAACATACTGAAATGGATAGGGATATCACTAGGCTAAAATGGGAAGCAACAAAAATACAATACCTGGGTGTTCCGATTTAAAATTCTGGGATAGATTTATTAGAGGGCAATATTAGAACTGCCGTACCTGCATTCTAGAATGAGGCAAATGTTTGAAAGGCATTACCAATTATCAGTAGGGGAAGAATAGCCCTAGCAAAGATGATGGCACTTCCCCCAATTACTATACTACTCTACAACTCTACCAATCAGAGTACAGAAAGAAATATTCTGACAAATTGACACTATACGTGCTGATCTGGAGACTGAACAGACATAAGATAGTATTGACTAAAATCCATTAACCTGTAGATAAGGACGGACTGTCCATGCCAGATTTCAAACTTTTCTGTCTGGCAGCCCATCTAAAATGGGTAGCCAAGCTGTTGGCTGAGAAAATAAATCAGAGATGACAGAAGGCATAAATATAATCCTGAAACATCAGAACTTTTCTACATATTATTGAATCCTAGAAAGTGGACTGTGGGAAAATCACTACCATGACAGTGCTGTCATATAGCTGGGTAAGTAGCTTGTAGAGCACACACCACACCACACGCCTCTGACCTACCAATAGCATGCATTCAGACTTAGCAGGGTCATGGGGTTTGAAGGGGACTACAGAACTAGGAAGAGAAGGGTTTGTCAATCCTGGGGTACTTATGTGCAGAAGGAGGGGAATTAAAAGACTCCAGGCACAAAGTAAGAGATAGTGGGTTTACAAGAAGAACACTTCTGTTGGAAATGGCCCTTTTTGCAGGGTCACCCCTAAACTTTTTGCCTGCCTCCTGTATTTTTGCTGACCTGTTTCTGTTGGTTTTATGACTCTGGGCACTTTACCACTGCTGTTCCGTGCTAAAGTGCACATGCTCTCCCTTTGTAAAAATGACTATGTGAATTGGTATATCCCTGATTGGCTTATTTGGTTTACCTGTTAGTCCCTAGTAGTGTGGCCTGTGTGTGCCCAGGGCTGGTAAACCAAATGCTGCTGGTGGGCCTGCAGCACTGATGTATGCCACCCACAGAAGCAGCTTGTAAAGTGTGTCTCAGACCTGCCACTGCAGTGTCTGTGTGCAGTCCAGAACTGCCATCTTGGCTGTGAAGTGCACCCCTTCCCAGCCCCTGAACCTTCCCTTGGCATCTTGTAAGTCACCCCTATGGTAGGGTGCATTGTATGTGTAAGGTAGGACATGCCTTGGTGTGTGTAGCATGTCCTGGTAGTGAATTATGCCCCATTTCGTTTTTCACTACTGTAAGGCTACCTGTTCCTCATAGACTAGAATGGGCAGTTTGACTATTACATTCTATAGTCCTAACTGACCCCAGGAACATGGTAGAAAAACGAATTTAGTAGGCCTGAGCTCAGAATATTAAAATACATCTTTTAGTGCAGTTTATTTTTATATTCTGTGTTTGAAAATACCACTTTTAGAAAGTAGGTATTTTCTTGCCTAAGCCTTCCAGTGTGCTCTGCTGTTATGTGTATTGGCTGTCTGGTTTTAGAGGGGCAGGTTGAGTCAGACCTGGGTTGAATAGAGAGATCTGCATTTAGAGTGTGGGGAGGGGTGGCTCCTTGACCTGAATAGGGCTGTGCCTGGCAAGGTGAATGCTGGCTCCACCTCCTACAGTGTGTCTGCTAGCAGACCCCCTCTTTCTGAAAGGAAGAATGCAGCCTGGTAAACAAAGTGCTCCAGGCCTGAGCAGAACTGGTTCTGGCTAGTTTCAGTGACTTGTAGCTTCTGAGAACAAAGACTTTTGGGGTATAAATATCTGTGCTCAAACCCCTACAATTTGTATTGCTTTTGGATCTGGAGAGGAAACTCTGTCCGTGCCACTGGAGGAATCTGCAGGAAGTGACTGTCCTTGTGCTTGTGTGTTTTTCTTGCACTGGCCTGCAGCAGTGACCACTGGACCTTGAAGAAGAGAGAAAAGGACTTTTGAGAGAACTTTTATTTTTGTTACAGCAATTACCCAAGGGCTAGGAAAAGAGCTAGCCTCCTGCTGGAGTCTCAGGCACATCAGACTCCACCACCAACCTCCTGCTTCCTCCCTGCGAGGATTGCTATCTGCTGATGAGGCTCCTGTGAGTTCCAGGGCCTCTAGTTTGCTTCAGAGAAAAGAGTGCTGGAAATCGACGCTAACGCACCTTTGCGAGCCGCTGCAGCCGAGACGCGCTGGAAAAATCATCGCGCTGCTGTCGCCGAGCGCTCGCAACCCCTAAAGAAATCATCGCTTCAAGACATCGCATTGCGGACGCCGTGCGTCCGCCATTTTCATCGCATCGCACCGGATTTCGTCGCTCCCTCGCGGAGCGCCATTTCTTCGCATCGCAACACGATCACACAACGCAACAGGCTCGTCGCATCGACTTCTCCCTCGCGGCAAGAAAGTCATCGCATCGGCGGCCTAGCGTGCAGAAGTTGGTCGCATCGTCTCCGCACGCATCAGCAGATCGGCGCATCATCCTCCCTTGCGGCAAGGATTTAACGCATCGCCGGCCTCGCGTGAGGAAAATCATCGCTACCACTTCTTTGCGACATTTTGTTGGTTTTGCTACTGAATTCAGGTACTTTGTGCGAGAAGGGTCGCAGAGACCACTGCTTTGGATTTGAACCTTATTTTTGCAACCTCTGAATGAGAAAGGGTCGCAGAGACCCCTGCTTTCAATTTGAACCTTATTGTTGCAACCTCTGAATGAGAAAGGGTCGCAGAGACCCCTGCTTTGAATTTGAACCTTATTCTTGCAACCTTTGAACTATTTTTCACAGTCCTTCAACAGCTATCCTATTTTTGACAGTATTGTGGCTTTTACAGTTATTGGTCTTGTGATAAATCTGCCTTTATATAAAGATACTTATTTTTTATAACTACTTGTGTGGTGTCCCTTTGTAGTGTTCCTCACTGTGTTACTGTGTATGGTCATAAATGCTTCACACACTGCCTCTGAGATAAGCCTACCTGCTCGTGCTACGTTACCACAGGGTTGAGCAGGGGTATTAAAGAGGGTAGCCCTCTCACTCTGACTTAGGAAGAAGGGTCCCTACTTGGACAGTGGCCAGCCATTGCCAACTAGAGACCCCCATTTCTAACATTGGTGGTCAGCGGTGAGGATCTGGACTTGCATTTATGATCGCATACAGTAATTATAGTGTACACTACTAGTGAGTGCAGACCATAACGTACCGCATACATTTTTTGAGAGTTTTTTTTGGATCCTATATTGTGATTGATATTGCCGGTGATTTTTTACTCGCATACATTTTCTTGAGAAGTTTTCTTCTATCTTTTATTGATATTGCCCGTGATTGTTACAATGGGCAAGCCTATGTTTTATTGATATTGCCAGGTGATAGTACCCGCATACATTTTTGAGAATTGTTGGATCCTATATTGAAATTGATATTGCCTGTGATTTTTTACCAGCATACATTTTCTTGAGAAGTTTTCTTCTATCTTTTATTGATATTGCCTGTGATTGTTACAATGGGCAAGCCTATTTTTTATTGATATTGCTGGTGATAGTACCCGCATACATTTTTGAGAGTTTTTGGATCCTCTATTGTTATTGATATTGCCCGTGATTGTTACAATGGGCCAGCCTATTTTTTATTGATATTGCCGGTGATAGTACCCGCATACATTTTTGAAAGTTTTTGGATCCTATATTGTGATTGATATTGCCGGTGATTTTTTACCCGCATACATTTTCTTGAGAAGTTTTCTTCTATCTGTTATTGATATTGCCCGTGATTGTTACAACGGGCAAGCCTATTTTTTTATTATTGATATTGCCAGATATTGCTACAATGGGTCTTGCTGAAATGAGACCTACCTTTTATATAGATGATCTGTTGACCTACAGTCTAGAGGAGCTAAGGGGGTTCTGTGAGGAGAGGGGCTTAGCAGTGAGTAGGAAGGAGACTCAGCTGTCCCTGCAGACATCCCTGAGACTTTGGCAACAAGACAGATGGAGATTCTTGGAGGCCCAGTACACCTACCAAGAGGGTAGTTGGTCTGAGGGTGGCTCTGGAGAGTCTGAAGAGGAGGAAGAAAGTGTTATGGAATATCTCATAGGTGGGGAGTTCCTTGATGAGTCTAGTGCCTATGGTAGTGCCAGATTCCCCTCAGGGTCCCCAGAGGAGTTGGTGGACAGGCGGGAAGGTCCCATAGGTAGGGAGTCCCTTGCTGGGTCTGGTGCACAGGGTAGCACCCAATCCCCTTCATGGTCCCCAGAGGAGTTGGGCAGACAGAGGGAGAGGGAGTACCAGCTGGAACTGGAGAGGCTCCAAATAGAGATTGCCCAGCTGGAGGCACCCCTAGCGCAGATAGCAGAAAAGGAGAAGTTAGCTCAAGAGGGTAGGTTACCCCTGGAGCGCAGTTTTAATTGTCTGGATTCCCCAGAGAGGGTGGGGTCCAGTGGTGGCAGCAAAATTGAAGTATATAGTGATGACAGTGTAGTACACCCACCCAGGGATGTGGCACCTGACTTGAAGGAGGGGGTTGATCTACACCAGGGGATTCAAGGACCTGAGATAGCTCCATTGGTGTGCAGTGTCCCTGAGGTGGATTGGGGAACTAGCGCAGGGGCCCATAGTCCTAGTGAAGGGAGGGAGACTCTACCGACTCTGGATGAGAGGTGCAGGGAGAGGGTTTCCCCGTGGTTGAAGTCCTGGTGTATGAGTGTGAGGACTGCCCAGAAGAGTGTGGGTTGAGTGATAGAGACAGTCAGTTAATGTCTCGCCCATTTCAAGAGAGTGGTGTGGGGTACGTATGTGAGACACTGGATTGTGAGGTAAAGGTTAGCACCTGCGTGGAACTGTGTAATCCAATTGTGGGAGAGCATATTGTGAGTTCCTATTTTCCAGAGCTAAACCAACATGTGTTAGAGTGCGAGTTCTCTGATCCTAGGGAACTTGCGCAGGAGGCAGACCTCTGGGTGAGTACCAGAGGCTCTGTAGAGGTATTGGGGAATGACCCTAAGAGGAGTGGTTCAGATGTCTTCCAACCCCGAGTGGTGGGAAAGGTTAGGAGTGTTACAGCTGGGTCCCCTTGTTGTGAGGAGGTTGTAGGGCCTCACATCCTGTCTCGTGGGAGCAGGAGTGAGACTGGGATAAGTCCCGAAGTGCCCCAACCTCAGTCTCCAGGACTGGATGGTTCCATGAGGGAACACCAGGTAGGGAGCCTAGTCTGTCCGGATGGACCGTCCATTGTGGGGGTCCCCCATGTTAGATGAGCTGGGAGTGCCTGTAATCAGACCTCCAGCAGTTCTAGTGTCTGGCAGTACCGCTCCAGTTGGGAGGGTGCAGAAGGCCAGAGTGAGGGGTGAGGGGGGAAGAGTCCCCGGTGGAAGAACCAGTGAGTCAGGGGCCAGCCAGAAGGGCTGAGCCTCATAGGATTGGCCATGGTGACGCCACTTCTGTCCTGGGGCATCTTCACGCACTGTCAGAGGGACAGGAGGTCGTGAGCTCTGTGCCAGGCAGACTGTCACACGACACGCTAGGTATGTGTCACCCTCAGGAAGCCCTAGTTGGCCAGGCAGTTGTTCAACCACAGGGGTTGGTCCCTGGGATGGTAAGTCAGGTCCAGGTGTTGTCTGACCTGGAGGGAGGGACAACTGTAAGCAGTGTCCCGGCCATTTCTTTTTCTAAGAGCACGACTCCAGGTGGGAGGGTGCAGTATGCTGGAAGGGGGTGCAGAGGGAGGGAATCCTCGCCTCTGACCCCGGTGCAACCTAAGGGTTTTTTCAGGTTGGTAGATCAGTTGCAGGGTCCAAGCCCTGAACTGGTGGAGGGGTGTGTTTTCCTTGAGGGGGCCTGTGTGCTCCCCAGGAAGTCCTGGTGCGCCAGGCAGACTGTCGCACAACTCTAGAGGAGTGTGCTTTCCTTGGGGGAATTGGTGTACTCCCCAGAAGTCCTGGGTTGCCAGGCACAGGCCCAGCCTAAGGGTACAGACCCTAGGTTGGGGGCCAGGTTCAGGGTGTCCCCCTGATCTGGAGGAAGGGGCAACTGCTAACAGTGCCCCTCCCGGTTTGTGTTATGGAGGCACCTCTCCAGGTGGGAGGGTGCCGGGCCCCAGTAAAGGGGGCGGGGAGAGGGCAGCCTCACCCCTGACCTCCGCCCAGTCTAAGGGTACAGACCCTATAGTTGGGATACCAGTTGCAGGATAGAGCCCCTGAACTGGTGGGTGAATTCATACAGGACACCTGCCTCAGGTGCCCTGACAATTCTGGAGGGGGTATCGCTCCAAGTGGGAGGGTACCGAGCCCCAAAGAGGAGGACCGGGTGTGGGAGAGCCCACCCCAGTCTCTGGCCCAGCCGCTGGGTACAGGCCCAGGGCTGGTGGGTCAGTGTCCGGGTGCTTTGCCTGACCTGACAGGAGGGAGAGTGTACAAAATGTGCCAGGCACCTGGGGTTACTGCCCCTCACTCTCTGATGCCACAAAAGTTTGAGAGCCCTGAGAGGTATAGGGCTTAGATTTCATCACTGACTACTGTCAGTGACTACTGGGGCTTGTTGTTTATCTGTTGGGACACACCTGGGGGCCAGTTAAGGTTAGATGCTGCACAGGTGGTGTCCACAGGTGAGGGGAAGAGTTCCCCATTGGTTATCTTAGTGGGCCCTAGGAGTGTGGACAGAGGGATCCACCAGGGTTCAGATTGGAGTAGAGCTGGCATATGCCCCTGCAGTTGCGGGCCAGTTCCGTGTTCTATCGCCTGAAGCAGGGAAGCCCATCAAAGTAGTGATTGGTCTACCCTGCGTTTTGGCTGGAAGGGGGTTGTGTTGGAAATGGCCCTTTTGCAGGGTCACCCCTAAACTTTTTGCCTGCCTCCTGTATTTTTGCTGACCTGTTTCTATTGGTTTTATGACTCTGGGCACTTTACCACTGCTGTTCCGTGCTAAAGTGCATATGCTCTCCTTTGTAAATATGACTATGTGAATTGGTATATCCCTGATTGGCTTATTTGGTTTACCTGTTAGTCCCTAGTAGTGTGGCCTGTGTGTGCCCAGGGCTGGTAAACCAAATGCTGCTGGTGGGCCTGCAGCACTGATGTGTGCCACCCACAGAAGCAGCTTATAAAGTGTGTCTCAGACCTGCCACTGCAGTGTCTGTGTGCAGTCCAGAACTGCCATCTTGGCTGTGAAGTGCACCCCTTCCCAGCCCCTGAACCTTCCCTTGGCATCTTGTAAGTCACCCCTATGGTAGGGTGCATTGTATGTGTAAGGTAGGACATGCCTTGGTGTGTGTAGCATGTCCTGGTAGTGAATTATGCCCCATTTCGTTTTTCACTACTGTAAGGCTACCTGTTCCTCATAGGCTAAAATGGGCAGTTTGACTATTACATTCTATAGTCCTAACTGACCCCAGGAACATGGTAGAAAAACGAATTTAGTATGCCTGAGCTCAGAATATTAAAATACATCTTTTAGTGAAGTTTATTTTTATATTCTGTGTTTGAAAATACCACTTTTAGAAAGTAGGTATTTTCTTGCCTAAGCCTTCCAGTGTGCTCTGCTGTTATGTGTATTGGCTGTCTGGTTTTAGAGGGGCAGGGCAGGCTGAGTCAGACCTGGGTTGAATAGAGAGATCTGCATTTAGAGTGTGGGGAGGGGTGGCTCCTTGACCTGAATATGGCTGTGCCTGGCAAGGTGAATGCTGGCTCCACCTCCTACTGTGTGTCTGCTAGCAGACCCCTCTTTCTGAAAGGAAGAATGCAGCCTGGTAAACAAAGTGCTCCAGGCCTGAGCAGAACTGGTTCTGGCTAGGTTCAGTGACTTGTAGCTTCTGAGAACAAAGACTTTTGGGGTATAAATATCTGTGCTCAAACCCCTACAATTTGTATTGCTTTTGGATCTGGAGAGGAAACTCTGTCCGTGCCACTGGAGGAATCTGCAGGAAGTGACTGTCCTTGTGCTTGTGTGTTTTTCTTGCACTGGCCTGCAGCAGTGACCACTGGACCTTGAAGAAGAGAGAAAAGGACTTTTGAGAGAACTTTTATTTTTGTTACAGCAATTACCCAAGGGCTAGGAAAAGAGCTAGCCTCCTGCTGGAGTCTCAGGCACATCAGACTCCACCACCAACCTCCTGCTTCCTCCCTGCGAGGATTGCTATCTGCTGATGAGGCTCCTGTGAGTTCCAGGGCCTCTAGTTTGCTTCAGAGAAAAGAGTGCTGGAAATTGACGCTAACGCACCTTTGCGAGCCGCTGCAGCCGAGAGCGCTGGAAAAATCATCGCGCTGCTGCCGCTGAGTGCTCGCAACACGAAACCATCGCTAACGCCTCTTTGCGAGCCGCTGCAGCCGAGACGCGCTGGAAAAATCATCGCGCTGCTGTCGCCGAGCGCTCGCAACACCTAAAGAAATCATCGCTTCAAGACATCGCATTGCGGACGCCGTGCGTCCGCCATTTTCATCGCATCGCACCGGATTTCGTCGCTCCCTTGCGGAGCGCCATTTCTTCGCATCGCAACACGATCGCACAACGCAACAGGCTCGTCGCATCGACTTCTCCCTCGCGGCAAGAAAGTCATCGCATCGGCGGCCTACGGTGCAGAAGTTGGTTGCATCGTCTCCGCACGCATCAGCAGATCGGCGCATCATCCTCCCTTGCGGCAAGGATTTAACGCATCGCCGGCCTCGCGTGAGGAACATCATCGCTACCACTTCTTTGCGACATTTTGTTGGTTTTGCTACTGAATTCAGGTACTTTGTGCGAGAAAGGGTCGCAGAGACCACTGCTTTGGATTTGAACCTTATTTTTGCAACCTCTGAATGAGAAAGGGTCGCAGAGACCCCTGCTTTCAATTTGAACCTTATTTTTGCAATCTCTGAACGAGACAGGGTCGCAGAGAACCCTGCTTTCAATTTGAACCTTATTGTTGCAACCTCTGAATGAGAAAGGGTCGCAGAGACCCCTGCTTTGAATTTGAACCTTATTCTTGCAACCTTTGAACTATTTTTCACAGTCCTTCAACAGCTATCCTATTTTTGACAGTATTGTGGCTTTTACAGTTATTGGTCTTGTGATAAATCTGCCTTTATATAAAGATACTTATTTTTTATAACTACTTGTGTGGTGTCCCTTTGTAGTGTTCCTCACTGTGTTACTGTGTATGGTCATAAATGCTTCACACACTGCCTCTGAGATAAGCCTACCTGCTCGTGCTACGTTACCACAGGGTTGAGCAGGGGTATTAAAGAGGATAGCCCTCTCACTCTGACTTAGGAAGAAGGGTCCCTACTTGGACAGTGGCCAGCCATTGCCAACTAGAGACCCCCATTTCTAACAACTTCCTATTACATGGAGTGGAATTCAGGCAAGAATGAAACACCCATTCACCTGGGCGTTAAGGTAATATGCACTGCCGCTGCAGGAAGAAAGCAGTCATTCTGATTCATAAAGCCCTGGTTGAACAGTCCAAACCCAGCCTAAACTGCTTTATAGACAAATGGGCCCTGGACATTAATAAGCCTATAGATGAAGAAAACTGGGACCGCGTATTGATGGTAGCCCCAAATAACCATGAATGCCCGGTTTCAATTGATACACTTGTATTACATTCACAGGGTTTACTTTACACCCAAAATAATCAATACGTTTTATCCGGGTGCAGAAGTAATATGCCCAAGATATGGGGAGATGAATTTTGACCATTTTCATATAATATGGAGCTGCCCGTGGCTCTCCAAGTACTTTTAGGTGATATGTAGAAACCTTGAGCTGACACCAAAGTCCTCTATGCTTAGGTTATTTGTGCACGCTAAAGGGAAGCTAATTACCAGTAGATCCATGGATCTGGTCTATGTGTTAGCAAAAAAGACATATAACAATGGGTATGGAAACTAAAAGGGGGTGAGGAAACTAGACTTTGCTAGGGCATGAGACACTATTCTGACCACAGTTGTTGAACCTGAGCTGCAGTAGGGCTGAAGCCTCTTCACACCTACAGTGTTGACGTATGTAGAGTAAAAAAGCTTGGTTGGACTACAGACCAAGGAATTTAGTTTGGGAAGTGGAAAGGGCACTGTGCAATCACATGGGGAGGATTTGTATAACGCAGGCAACACCAAGACCTCTAGCTACCCAAGGGTTTTTAGAATATGGCAATATAGTATCTGTTGGGGACTACCTATATTGAGGGACATAAATGTGTTAGAATTGTGGACAATATTGAAATGTGAAAGTTATTAACGCTATTAATTACAAGCAGGGCTCCCGGTTTTATGGTATTTATTTCCTTAACATTTCTGTCTGTATTTATCCATATTTATTTTTTGCCAATTGTATCAGTATTTATCTATATTTTGTGAATACTTGATATATAAAATTGTATATTTTCACATTTATTTAGCTGATGAACGTGCACTCATACTTTGATGCCTGTCATGTTTTAGTAAATCAAGCAGACAAATATAACAAAACAATACCCCCCACAGGTAAATATCAGCATTATACTTCAAATATATGTTGACATATGCTGTTATTTAAAGATATCTAATCCTCTCTTTTTTAGGTTGACCCTAGCGGCAGCGCGCATGCGCTGCTCGCTCTGCGAGACTGCTGTAGTAGAGTAAGGGAGAGAAGCTGCGCCCACTCTCCTCCCATATTTTTCATTGGCTTGTGTCATTGTCTTTCGTAAATGTTGCCTTCGGATTTGTTAATAGGCTTGTTAGTCCCTCCATAGGACGGCCTTGTCTTCATTTGTACCCTCCCATGGCGACTGGCCCCTTTACTTCGGTTGTTTCACAGGCCCTGTTATTTAGTCTGCAAGCACTATTTACTTTATTGAGTTTCTCTTACTGCAGGCCGAACATGCGCTGCTTCAGCTGAAACCGCTTGTGTTTTTTTAAGCAGCACGGCCGCTCCCGTAACACGGGTGCCTGCTTTCAATCACTTTAACCCAGCATTATCTTGTGTCTGTGTCACCCCCCCAAGTAAAATGGATTTAGAAATGATTAGCGAAATAAGTCATGTGAATTCCAGGTAGCACATAATCCTGTGCTAATGGGCTGAAGCTGACAACAGCACATCTGTGTTACATGTCATCTCTACTAAAGCCACCACCACCAATATACCACCACCAATACCACCACCACCATCAATACCACCACCATCAATACCACCACCAATACCACCACCACCGCCAATACCACCACCAATACCACCACCACCACCAATACCACCACCACTAATACCACCACCACCGATATCACCACCAACACCACCAATACCACCAATACCACTACCATGACCAATACCACCCCCACCACCAATATCACCACCACCACAAATACCACTACCACCACCACCAATACCACCACCACCACCAATACCAATACCACCACCAATACCACCACCAATACCACCACCAATACCACCACCACCATCAATACCACCACCTCCACCACCACCAATATCACCACCACCAATACCAATACCACCACCACCAATACCACCACCACCAATACCAACACCACCAACAATACCACCAATACTACACCACCACCAATACCACCACTGCCACCAATACCACCACCACCACCAATACCACCACCACCACCAATACCACCACCACCAATACCAATACCACCACCACCAATACCACCACCACAACTAATGACAACACCACCAATACCACCACCAATACCACCACCACCAATACCACCAACAATACCACCAATACCACCATCATCACCAATACCACTACCACCACCACCAATACCACCACCACCACCACCAATACCACCACCAATACCACCACCACCAATACCACCACCAAAACCACCAATACCACCACCACCAACACCACCACCACCAGTAACAACACCAATACCATCAGCAATACCAACACCACCACTAATACCAATACCACCACCAATACCACCACCAATACAACCACCACCAATACCACCACCACCACCAATACCAACCAATACCCCACCACCAATACCACCACCACCACCAATACCACCACCAATATCACCACCAATACCAGTACCACCACCACCACCCCCAATACCAACACCACCACCAATACCAAAACCACCACTACCGATACCAATACCGCCACCACCAAAACCACCACCGCCAATATCAGTACCACCACCAATACAAGTACCACCACCAATACCACCAGCAATACCAATACCGCCACTAACAATACCACCACCTCCACCAATACCACCAACGCCACCACCACCAATACCAGCACCACCACCAATACAAGTACCACCACCACCAATACCACCACCACCAATACCACCAATACCAATACCACCACCACCACCAATACCACCAACACAAATACCACCACCAATACCACCACCACCTATACCACCACCACCACCAATACCACCAATACCACCACCAATACCACCACCAATACCACCACCAATACCACCACCCCCAATACCACCACCACTACCACCAATACCACCACCACCACCAATACCACCACCACCAATACCACCACCACAAATACCACCAGCAATACCAATACCGCCACTACCAATACCACCACCTCCACCAATACCACCAATGCCACCAATACCAGCACCACCACCAATACAAGTACCACCACCACCAATACCACCACCACCAATACCACCGATACCAATACCACCACCACAAATACCACCACCGATAACAATACCACCACCACCAATACCACCACCACCACCAATACCACCAATACCACCACCAATACCACCACCACCAATACCACCACCACCACCAATACCACCACCACAAACACCACCACCACTATCAATACCACCACCACCATCAATACCAACACCACCAATGCCACCACCACCAATACCACCACCACCAATACCACCACCACCAGTGCCAATACCACCAACACCACCAATACCACAACACCACCAATACCACCACCAATACCGCCACCACCAATACCACCTCCCCCACCAATACCACCACCACCAGTGCCAATACCACCAACACCACCAATACCACAACACCACCAATACCACCACCAATACCACCACCACCAATACCACCAACAATACCACCAATACCACCATCATCACCAATACCACTACCACCACCACCAATACCACCACCACCAATACCACCACCACCAGTGCCAATACCACCAACACCACCAATACCACAACACCACCAATACCACCACCAATACCGCCACCACCAATACCACCTCCCCCACCAATACCACCACCACCAGTGCCAATACCACCAACACCACCAATACCACAACACCACCAATACCACCACCAATACCACCACCACCAATACCACCAACAATACCACCAATACCACCATCATCACCAATACCACTACCACCACCACCAATACCACCACCACCACCAATACCACCACCAATACCACCACCACCAATACCACCACCAAAACCACCAATACCACCACCACCAACACCACCACCACCAGTAACAACACCAATACCATCAGCAATACCAACACCACCACTAATACCAATACCACCACCAATACAACCACCACCAATACCACCACCACCACCAATACCAACCAATACCCCACCACCAATACCACCACCACCACCAATACCACCACCAATATCACCACCAATACCAGTACCACCACCACCACCCCCAATACCAACACCACCACCAATACCAAAACCACCACTACCGATACCAATACCGCCACCACCAAAACCACCACCGCCAATATCAGTACCACCACCAATACAAGTACCACCACCAATACCACCAGCAATACCAATACCGCCACTAACAATACCACCACCTCCACCAATACCACCAACGCCACCACCACCAATACCAGCACCACCACCAATACAAGTACCACCACCACCAATACCACCACCACCAATACCACCAATACCAATACCACCACCACCACCAATACCACCAACACAAATACCACCACCAATACCAATACCACCACCACCTATACCACCACCACCACCAATACCACCAATACCACCACCAATACCACCACCAATACCACCACCAATACCACCACCACCAATACCACCACCACTACCACCAATACCACCACCACCACCAATACCACCACCACCAATACCACCACCACAAATACCACCAGCAATACCAATACCGCCACTACCAATACCACCACCTCCACCAATACCACCAATGCCACCAATACCAGCACCACCACCAATACAAGTACCACCACCACCAATACCACCACCACCAATACCACCGATACCAATACCACCACCACCAATACCACCAACACAAATACCACCACCGATAACAATACCACCACCACCAATACCACCACCACCACCAATACCACCAATACCACCACCAATACCACCACCACCAATACCACCACCACCACCAATACCACCACCACAAACACCACCACCACTATCAATACCACCACCACCATCAATACCAACACCACCAATGCCACCACCACCAATACCACCACCACCAATACCACCACCACCAGTGCCAATACCACCAACACCACCAATACCACAACACCACCAATACCACCACCAATACCGCCACCACCAATACCACCTCCCCCACCAATACCACCACCACCAATACCATCACCCCCAATCCAATACCACCACCACCAATACCACCACCAATACCACCACCACTAATACCACCACCACCAATACCACCACCATTATCACCACCACCAATACCACCACAACCAAGATCACCAATACCACCACCACCACAACCAATACCACCAATAATACCACCACCACCAATACCACCATCACCACCAATACCACCACCACTACCACCACTAACACCACCACCACCACAACCAATACCACCAACAATACCACCACCACCACCAATACCACCATTACCACCAATACCACCACCACTACCACCACTAACACCACCACCACCACCATCAATGCCACCACCTTCACCACCACCAATACCACCACCACCAATACCACCACCACCAATACCACCACCACCAATACCACCACCAATACCACCAACACCAATACCACCACCACCAATACCACCACCACCAATACCACCACCTCAGCACCTCTCGCTCACTAGTAATAGCAGGGGCACTGTAAGAGGCCGGAGCTGCAGCCAAGACCATCCCTCCCTCCCTTATGCCTGCCATAAAGCACAGCGTTCCCTGCACCAGGAGATGAAGCCAGGGTCCTACTACAGCTGGAGTGTTTTTTATTAGGCCAAAGATAGCAATGACATTACGCAATGCCACACTGCACACTCCTCCTGAGCTGCGACAGTGTAATCACAGAGCGAAAGGTGTTGGAGCGCTTTGTTAGTGTTTATAGCTCGGATCATATGTAACTCTCACTTCACACTTTGTGTCTGTGTAATTTACAACACTTACACATCTTCTTCACTGCACTATTTATCACTACTTTGAAGACGTCGCACGCCGATCTCTTTCTCTGATATTTACAATCTAACAAGCGCTCGAGAAGGCCCTTTATTGCAATGCAATAGGTCTCGCATTCGCGAGAGTTTAAGCTATTAGTATTGTAAATGACAATGCCTTTTATTTATGTTGTAAAACCCAAAACATAAATAAAAGGCATTGTCATTTACAATGCCAATAGCTCACACTCGCATGAATGCGAGACCTATTGCATTGTAAATGCTTTTTTTTCTTTTGAGTGCAAAGGCTACCCAATATATTTTGCTCTCAGGCTACTTAACGCCATCTTTCTGTCACACCTGATATATTATTTTATTACACCTGACTCTCATAGGGATAACTGAAATTCTGTAGTGCTACCCACTGTTGCGAATCCTGGTGGTTCACCTGAAATACTATTTATCTTTGGGCCCTCCTTTCATAAGAATCTCTTTTTATTGAGGAAGGGGGATTGGTTCTATGAGTCTCTATAGAGGTTCCAAAATACCTGGGATTTCTCTCCGGATTCTCTCTGAAACCTAGTCCAAGACTGGCTTTGGGTAGCTTATAAACTATAAGCTACCTCAGGGGCTAAACTGTGTAAAGGTTTAACCCCAGGTTGCCTTTGAAATACTTTTTCATTCTGGACTTCAACACTTCGGTTCTCCACCTAACCTCTTGCCTCTTCAGTTGCCCATCTCAATAGAAATTACAGTAGAACCTTTAAAGGTATAACACCTGCAAGAAGCAAACAATAGAATAATTCTTGAAGGTGTACAGACATGACTAACATTGGCTTATATAGTGAACCAGAATTATTCCTTACTGTGCCAGTTACTCTTTTTTAATTACTATTATTGTTACCCTCAAGCGTGCTAAAGATTTTAAAATAACTATCAGTTTTATGTATGTGTGGCTGTAGGCTGAATATGTAGCAAACAAGGACAACTTCATTTGAAAAGTGTTTTGGAGGATGCGATGAGCTAGGTTTTGATGATGAATAGGATGCCTGGGCATTTGTAGTCATGACAGCAATGTCAGGGGCATGTCCCTAGGCTAAGCATGCATTCATTAGCATGAGTGAAATGGGTGTGTGCGATGGATGAGCTTACTAAGTGATGACGTGTGTCTGTGGAAGGATGTGTGTGCTGAAGGATATTAATGTGATTTGTGGATGAGGGTTAGAGACGCATACTTGGTTGATGGTGTCACTGAATACTGCAAGCAATGTGAGTAAACAGGCTGCTTTAAACTACCTGGCTTTAACATGATGCATTTGAGATGACTGGTGCAAACATGACAAGCGTGGAATCCCCTTTTATAAATTTTAATCAACTCCCTCCTACTGAAGGAGCAGGTGACGGTTGTCTGAAATAGCAGTACGTACCTGAGCTTTGTTGGCTACTTGACCACAGGGAATTAAAGCAGGAATGCACTCTGATACAATAGACTGCTCTTTTCTGACAAGTATGGAAAAGTATGAAACATGCACATCTAAATGAGAGATTCTGTGCAATTGTGATTGTCAGAACCCATTCAGAGTGCCACTGGGCAAGCAGGGGCTACTGGGCCCAACCGTGGGTGTTAAGGCCTTTTACTCCTGAAGTTCCAAAGCTCGACCTACTATGGGTCCTAAGCAACTGGGCCAAGTACATCTTCAACACTTGACTCTCAGTGGTAAAGCGGGTCTAGCAGTCCAAGGCCTCTCAGGGTAGAGGAAAACAGAGAGGTTAAACACAGGCTCACAAATCATAATACGCACAACAGCAGCAATAAATGATTGTCCAGTAAAAAACTTACTTTTAAGAAAAAATGAGTATTTATATAAGACCACAAAGAAAAATACGACATTCACAAACAATACACACAGTCCCCTGAGGTCAGGACTCTAGTGTTTCATAGACAGGTCCCCGAGCCCCACTCCTCTCAAGCTAACGGTAGTGGTTATTCCCCATTCACTTTAGGTGACATTCAGATTAAGTCCCACTAGCAATATGAGTCTCCAGAGTCCCATTCTGACTCTGTATTAAAGTCAAAAGTGTTCTAGAGCTGCAGCTCTATCTGGCTATCAGGTTCCCCCAGGATTCGTCTGGCCCAAAATCAGTCTTACCCACACTAGCGTGTTTGGAGCGACCAGAGATTCAGAGCGCACCCCCTCTGCAGGCACTGACGCTGCATCGGCTCTCTCCGGTAAGGCTTTCTTACACGGCCCAGGCCTTCTGCGCTTGTCTGTCCTAAAGTTCCCCCCGCACGCGGTTACAGTGACGAAGGCTGATTGGTTCTCGTGGCTCCTCCAAACTGGGTAAGTTCTTTAGTTCTTCCCTCCGATAGTGGGGGGTGCAATGATTTTGGCACTGGTCCTCAGTCATGGCCGAGGCCCACTAGGATCATCACAATGGCCTCTCTCCTCCAGTGACAATCCCGACCAGCACCCACTTCTTGCTTGATCCCAGTGGCCCCCCCCGGCACATAGAGGGGGCCACTGCACATGGGTCCCGGTTAGATCAGCACAGCAGCAGTCTTCCTGATGGCCCCCACTGGCATATGGATCATTGTCTAAACACCCCACACAGGTTACGGTACTCTCAGCACTGCAGCACTCTTTACATGGCCCCATTTGGCATATGAAGTCACTGACTTAACACCACACAGAAGGCTACGACCTGCTTGGCACAGCAGCACTCTTCACAGTAGCCCCATCTGGCATACCGGGTCACTGACTTCACACTGCACATGGGTGATGACCCGTTCGATGCAGCAGCGATGATGGCTCACTTCATAGCAGCCATCCCCTGGCATACGAAGGTTGCCAACTTTCCCTGCACAGTGGCAACAACCTGTTTAGTGCAGCAGCCTTCTTTTCACACCTTGCTAAGGGAATCCACTCACCATGTTCCCCACTGGACCTCGCTCCCTCCAACGCTTCACTCTTCCTCATAGGCACACTGGTCTTTTCAAGCAGGCATGTGCTGGTGCTCCAGTCTACGGGGCAGGTGGCCGTGGATTCCACGGGTGATGTCCCCTAACCAAGGTGGGAGACTAGCAGGTCTTGGCCCCCAGTCCCGATCATAGGCAGAAGTCTTGCAGAACTTCTCTCTCCTCGTAATATAACCAGATGCAGGCTGTGTAATCGCAGTGCAGAATCGTTGGAACATCTAATGTGTTGCTGCCCCACCCTACTCCAATACCGCCGCAAATTGCTAAGACTAACGTTTCTAAGGCATGGGATCAGAAAATGCGTTGATGCAGTTGCCTTGCTCCTGTCCTGCATAGTGCCCTCAGACCAGGCCAAATTTGGCAAATTCATGAACATGGCTCGAAGGGACTTAATTGAAAACAATATAGATGCAAACTGTGTGACCCAAACTGTGTGGAATCCTGTCGGCACAGAAGGGTACGAACTGTGAGGCTTCTGCCCCAGAAATGGAGTACATGGGGCCCATGAAATACTGTGATGCATCAAGAAGACTCTTTGCCTAGAGTCAATGAGCATATAAGGGACCTGGACAATTTTTTTTTTTAGCTGAAATTTTAACCCACGCATTTTAGGGCAAAACCCCATCTCATAAAAGGTGTGAGACCTGTTTTAAATGATAACTTTGATACTCTGTCGCAATTTTGCAATGATTTTAAGTAATTATGCAATAAAAAAAATCATTCATTCTCCCCCTTGCACAGCCTGATTGGCTCCTTGACAGCTGACAATTTTTGGGGTCTCAAACTCAACTTGTTGTCCATTTCCAGACACCAATTGTGATTTAGAGTCCGAGTCTTTGAAGTTTGTGCTGGGGTTTGCTTCATTTTGAAGTGCCCATTCCTATGTTCTCTCTTCCTCCAGAAAGCAGTTTGTCAGAGCAGGAGCGACTCCACATTTGATAGTCCCACAACACAGGCCATGGGAGTGATTAGAGGTTCACACCTGGATTTCAGCCACAGTGATATGTATCTCAAATGGTTACACCAGGGCCTCAGCCCTACTCTTTATGATTCTTTTATCAGCCACATCTCCTTCCTCAGATGTGCCCAGGCTCCTTTCTTGTGACCACTCTCTGAATTAACGAGCACCATTTGAAGTGTACTGGAGAGCCTGGCTATCCCATCCTCCAGTGTGTCCCACCCAGCTAACAGGAATGCAGCAATACACAAATCTGTCTGGGGTATTCCTCTACCTCCTCTCCTCATGTTTCTCCATCCATCCCTCGGTCTCCCAAATAGAACCCAGAGTCTTCCATGTATCATATCCTTCACAGGTATACATAAACCCAGCACATGCATATATATCATACACACACTGCACAACATTGCACCCTTCATGTACTGTACCATTTGCAGGCACACATATACCCAGCACATGCATATAATACACACACACAGCACAGCACTACTTCCTTTATATATGGTACCACTCACTGGCACACATACACCCAGCACATGCAGACAATATACACACACTGCACAGTACTGCATTGTCCCCGTATTGTACCATTCACAAGCACACATACACACATCACATGGATTCCACACATGTACTGCCCAGCACTACACACCAGACCAATGTAGGCCAAAGGTGAGTTAAGCACACAGAAGCGGAACTTAAAATGAGTGAGCCTGTAGAGCTGTAAGGCTGTCGAGCTCATTTCAGAGACACAGATAAAAAGGACCTGTTCACCCCTACTGATCACTACACAGTATACTGCCACAACCACACTCATGCTTCTTAACTCCCGATAAAGGAAGTAACCTCCACCACTATTACAGTAGCACTTTGGTTGCCCCTCCCAGTCCAGCAAAACTGCAATCCATTAGACAAGCTTATGCATGGCACACATGCGTGATCTGTGTTTGCTTATGACAAGAAAAATCAGCATTAGGGATCGAGACATCATTACAGTTGGGACACTCAGGGCAGGAGTCATGTCCATCACCATGCGAGAGACTTTTACCGTCCCAACAGAGATTTAATTTGTGAGTGAATATTGAAAGAAAGGTTATTAAATGGACTGAACTACATTTACAATGATGTATTTGAGGGGACTTGGTGCAAATATGTTAAGGGTGACACCCCTTTGTACATACTTCTATGATGGAGTTTTGGAGCAGGGTTTCTTGTCCAATGCTCTTCAGGTCAAAACAGGAACTAATAAGAGAGTTACCAGAGGGAGTTACGCTTAACATTATCCACACTGTTGAAATGACTCATGCGTCAGGCACTCAGAGTACTTCACAGAAGAAGGGCACCCCTTGTCATGTAATATTGGTCAAATGAATTTGCAGCCAATTATACGTCATCAACAGTGGGGGCCTGCCATTTTATTGACAGGAAGCCAGACCTGTTGACAGCAAGGGTAGACTTTTTTTTTAAAGTTGGCAGGAGCAAAGAAGCAACCATCCTAAGGTTTGTAGAACACAGAGGAAAAACGAGAAACTGTAGCCACTGAATTCTCCATTCTCTTTATCACTCTCTTTCTCTGCTCATTTTCTTTGTCCACTATTTTTCCCTGCCACTCTCGTTCTGCCACTTTTTTCTCCTCTGCTCTCCATTTTTAGGTCGAGTATTCGAGACCTCTTGTATATACTTTAGTATATACTTATATGTGTATGTACTTTGTGGGCTCTGGAGATCAGCCCTAGGACTTGTCTGCTTCCGCTTAGGGACTCTTTTTTCTGTTCAACTGCCTCTATTTGTCTGTCTTGATAGAAAACGACCAGCAGAGGTCAGTAAAATACCAGAATTGCTTTCTGCTGAGGGACTTTCTTTTTTTCATTTTTCTGGCAACTGCCTCTATTTAACTTTCTTGATAGAAAACAACCAGCAGAGGTCAGTAAAATACCAGAATCACTTTAGCATTCGCTAGATTCCAGTCCATAGAAATTGTCTTCCACGAGCACCCGTAGACAATAATATTTTTTTCAAATCTTGTATTTTCAGTGATATGACCACCGAAGGCCCTGATTTTATATGAAAAACAGAGCTTTGGACTATACCATTTCCCGCTGAAAGGCAATATTTCTCTCCATGTATTCCCATACCTGGTGTGTCACGTAGTTTGGTGCTTACTTTCCCTCCATGTTAAAGAACAGTAGATGTTTCAGCACCCAGGCTAATGTGCTGCATAGCTAAATACATATAAGGTCCCAAAGGCGAGACCGATTGCATTGCAAATGCTTGTTAGTATTGTCTACCAGACAGGAGAGCTGCATGGTTGCAAAAGGCACATTGTCACCTTACCAAGATCTTACTGTGGGAATAAAGCCCGCTCAGTGCTTAACATTGGTTGGCTTTATTGCCACTCTCTTTTAGCATGACTTTTACGTCTTGTGTTTGCCCCTCTCCTGGGGGATAGTCTATCAGGGAACTGTGGGGCAGATTTACAAGCCCCATGCACCACTTTTGCGCCGCCGTTGCGTCACTTCTGTGACGCAACGGCGTCGTAAAGCCAGCGCCATGCTGCGGGGTATTTACAACGTGACGCATCTAGGGAGATGCGTCACGTTGTAAAGCCCTGCGCCACATGAAACCTGCGTCAGGTTTCATGTGGGCGTTCCGGAGCAGGGGGGGCGTTCCGGCGCAGGAACGCCTCGCAAAAGTGGCTGAGTGAAATCTACAAGATTTCACTCAGTCACTTTTCCGACCCCGCTGCGACTAAACCTTGCGCCTGCTTGAAGCAGGCGTAAGGTGTGACGCACCATGTGCAAGATAGGCCGGGTTGGCACAGTGCTGGAGCTGCGTCGCGCCCGCGACACAACTCCTAGCACTGCGCCAACGTTGTCAGCGGCAGATGCGACACGCATCTGCCTATCCTTGCGCCATGATGCGCGCGCATTGTAAATGCGGCGAATCCGTGGTGGCGCAAGGATTGTGATGCGTGTCGCAAGTTTCCTGGCGCATCCCTGCTGATTTGCAGGGATGCGCCAGGAATTGTAAATCTGCCCCTTTGTTTTTCTCTTTCTTCTTAAGCACTCCACAGTATAGCAAGTGTTTGCCAGCTGCTTCCCTCGTGTGCTTCTCGCCTTTTCCCACTCGGTGTTGCTCTTTTTAATCCTGCTGCTTATTCCCGCAACATGGTCTCTTCGTCCAGGTACTTCACTCCCCCATTCCACGCTGCTTGTGCTTGTTTTCCCTTGCCTCCCCATCAACTGCTTCTAGGATACACAAACACTGCAGTCCTTTTTTTTAAATTGACTCTTTTGCTTTAAAAAAAAAGTAACTATTTTAATTTTACAATCTTAGAGGCATCTGCCTTTTTGGATCGCTAAATAAAAGATGACAGCAAATGGCGCCCCCGTCATTCCGCTGCACTCATGCGCTCTGACACAATCGCGCTTTAAAAAAAAAAACTGATGATGCGGCCTGGTGCCCCAACACTGTACATCACCACCAGAAGCAACTGGCGAAACCAATAGGTCCCAAAGGGAAGACATTGGCTTTGCCAATGCTTGTTCTATTTTCGTTTTATTCTGAGGATCTTCCTTTCCTCAATCCGTCCCACTTCCTGTGCTCTTACACCCCCCTACCTCACTCTTCCTTGTTTGTAACACATTCTGCTCACGTTTGCTTCCATCAGTCTGCCTTCACTTTTACCGTATCTTCCTCTCCCTCACTTTACTCATTAACTTGCTTTTTCGAATCTTTTCTCTCCAGTCTCCCCCGCCCAGCTGTCCTTTCATTCTCTCTACTTCCATAGAGCTGACAGTGAGTTGAACCTCCTCTCAGGTGCTCCCCAATTAGATTTGATGCTCAAGAAGATTTCAAAGTTGCTCCCGCCTGGGCCATGTAATTCGTTTCCAGATCTAATCACTTTGGGCTCAATTGGCCTTTCTGTATTTCCTCGACCACCTCCAGATCCTGCTTGTACGCTGGGAGCTGTGTGCATTTGGGAGCCTGTGCTCCAGTAATCATGTTTAATGGAACCAAGGCCTTGGCTTAAAACCAAAAAAGACGCAGCATTTTCTTCGGGTGGCTGAAGTATTTTTGTTTATGAGCAACAAATAGCATTGAACATAGTACCATTCAAAGCATGTTAATACTGATTGAAACTGAATTCAATTAATCAGGTAATTAAGTGCACATTCTGAAATGTTATGCATTTTGTCATATTTTATTACAATATTGGGATGTGTACATATCACTGGAGGCAATGTTATGTCAGAGTGAAAAAGAGGAGACATTCCTGCCCCCATGCCAACTGCAAAATGTTTTTTTTTCTCCGAGTTGAATATAGAACATCCTAATCCCAATTGGAAGAATTTTTATATTGGCCCCCTCCCTGAGCCATACAATGGCTTCAGAGACCCCATCCCTCAGGCCGGCTCAGTGATGATGTCCCGGGATACACAACCCCCTGGACATCGTCTGTTTCCCTGCCCGTGAATGTAAAGTTCTCCCACCTGGCAGGAGCACAAAGCTACTCCCGTCCGGTGGGAGAACAAAGCATTTCCCTGCCCACGCTCTCAGGCCGGGAAATGCTTTGATTGCTCCCACCCCGCAGGAGCAAAAAAATACTGTTTCAGTGGGTTGGAGCAATGCCAGCTCCCGCTGCACCCGTGTTGGGTGCAGGCAGGGGAGCCGGTGGGGCTGCTGGGGCCATGGGCCTCCTTCCACAAACCCCCAATGTGGGGATAGCTATGGGGTGCCTCAGGTGGGCACCCGGGCACCCCATTTTTTTCAAAGGGCAAGGTTAGCTGTGGGTGGCCTGTGTGGGCACCCCATATTTTTTTTTAAAAGGGCAAGACTAGTTGTGGTGTGCCTCGTGTGGCCACAGGGGCATGCCGCTGTAAAAAAAAACATGCAGACTCTTGCAGGAGCAGGGAACCGGTGGGACTGCGGGGGATCTAGACCTCCCCCTTCAGCTCCCAACATGGCAAAAGCTGTGGCGGAAGACCAGGTGGGCACTAGGGCATGTCTACATAATTAAAAAAAAACATACTTTATGTCGGCTCCTGCAGGGAGTCGGTGGGACTGCAGGAGCCCTGGGGCTCCCCTCGTGGCTCTTTGTAAAAAAAAACAAAAAAAACAGTGAGTGTCCCGTGGTGGACCAGACCACCCCCAAAAATATTTTAAAAAGGAAAAATTGAATAGTAAATGAGCGGCCCCTGCTGCTCATTTATTATTCACTGATCCTTCGAGGAGCACCCCATAATGCCCTGGGAGGGCTATTTACATATATTTTGCTTTTGGTGATATCCCTAGAAGGGACAGGGACATCACCAATCTTTTTTTAATGTTGGGGGTGGGGGGGTCTAGGGACTTCTGCAGCGCCCCAGCAACACTAGAAGAAAAATATTAGTCTCCTGGGTCATTGAAACCATGACCCCATGAGAGCTTAACATATTTTTAAAAAAACATTACCCCACATTGGAGCTTTTGCTCTACAGCTGGGATCGCGTTGCCACCTAGGGGCTGGTTGTGTAGTTGCATTTAATGTGTTGAAGATGTATCACATAAAATATTTTATGAGGTGTAAAATTTTAAAAGGTATAACAGAGACACATTTGTTTTATTTTGTTTCCTTAAAAAAACGAATATATCTCTGACTATCTCTTTTCACATTTTTCTCCACTTAAATGTCATAATAAAACTGTTTAAAAAGGGTCACAGACATGTAGTTGATAAAAAGTATTAAGCATTTTTAGTCATTATTGAAATATACATTTGATTGCATTTATTGGTAATTTCTGGAGAAAGATGGTAGATCTGCTTTATGTGTAGGGCGGTGTTTTGTGTGGAGGGGGAGGGGAGGTTTGGCTGTCTACGGTGGTTGGCTGCTGGGCCTGGCCTGCTGTCTGACTCCTTTACCCCCTTCCGTGCATGACCCATGCCGTGTTTTCCAAAGGTTGTGCATTGCAGGGGTTTGGCTTTACATATGGTAATAAAATATTTTACATTTAAAAAAACAGAAATTCACTGGAAAAAAACAGGAGGCTATTGTAACATTATAGTTAGGTGAAATGTTCAATAACAACATAACGTAATAAGCTCTAAAAACCACTTAAATTCAACAGTTATAGTTATCTCAAGTAACTATATCTCGTGCCCTAAAGTAACTGTAACTCGCATCTTCACCATGCACTGATAATTACTATACATATTACATCACTCATGACATCTTCTATGACATCATTGATAATATCACTGCAACATTTGCAATGAAATTATTGATGAGAAAACTGTGCACGGTGGCGGCGCGAGCTATAGGTACCGTTGGGAAAATCCCTTTAACCCTTGTTTTTTTCAGTGAATAAATTCCTCGTTTTTGCGCCTATTAATTACTTCATACCCGTTTGACAAATCTCCACTAAACTTTCCAGACCTACTCTTCCGTCTACATTTGTGGATGATGGAAAATTTTGCAGGGATTCATCAAGAGGGATGCAAAGAAAAAGGGGGTCCCACAACAGGTTTTGACCCCAATGCATTTTACATACATTTTTTGTATTGGATGTAGCAGCCGAATGGCTGAACGGATTTATAGAAATTTGGCAGGTGCACAGATGATCCTTTCGGGTACTACAGGTAAGTAAGGTAATTATATTTTAAGTCATATGACATTTTAACTTAGTGATATCTGTGGTTGTGGTATTTTGTGGTATTTTGCTGAAGCATAACAGAACATACGGATGACAAGTATTTAGGTGATGGGCTAATGACTACCTTTACAAAAGTTAAAGGCAGCCATCTTGTTATTAGGGGCAGTTTGTCTGTGTCTGCTTTACGCCTTCATATTTAGCTAAGTATTAGGTTTGATATTTTACTCCCTACCTATTACCACTTGAGTAAAGTGGTAATAGGTAGGAAAATATATTTATAAGATTCTAAATATTTTTTTAAATGTATGGACTACTGCAGTACTGTCTCGGAGTACCACAGTGCCAAAAATAAATGAGAAAAAAATATGTTAAAAATTAACATTACATTATAATACACTAAACTTTATATAGTGTACTAGCATGTATTTTCAATTTTTAACATATTTAAATATGCACAAAAACCTCTACAGAGCAGCGCAGTAATACCTATAAATTACAACACTACTTGAAAAAAAGGTTCAGTTCTCCCTACACTGTTATAAAAATATTTAGAAAAGTATGTAGAAAACTATAAATACATTTCTCTATCTATTACTACTTTAATAAAGGTGTAATATGTAGTGAACAGCAATGAAAACTACTACTTACCTATATGTAAGACCCTAACTTAGAACACAGCAAAACGCAGATCGTACAACACACCAAAACTGTGATAAAAACTATACCCTTTCATATTACATCACTTATATCATGTGAAATGATCTCATTGATAACAAGACTCACGACATCTCAAAGGACATCATTTGTGAGAACACAGTGCATGGAAAAGGTGTGAGTTATATGTAATGTGGTGTGGTGGGCAATGTGACAACACTGGATACGTAGGTTCACGACTTATTGAAGGTGGTGCATAATTTATTAATTTAAGTTATAACTTTAGAATTTCTAATGTTAGTCTAGTTTAAGTTGGGCTTGTATAGAAAGAATAAAAAACAACTTATCCCCAACCTTTGTTTTTTCATTGAGTATATATATATATGTGATCAAGGCCCGAACGGGCCGAAACCCGTTATTGCAGACTAAAATAAACTAGTTACACTGCACTCACTGTGTGGTCCGTTTCTGTTTTTGCCAGGGAACGGCAGAAGGAAGCAGAGAAACTGATATATAGACCAGGATGGCTTTCCCTGGTCGCATGCGGACCCCCTCTCAATTTGTGGCGATGTGGAGAGAAGAAGCCAGATTCTCTGGTGTTGCACCGGAACCTAAACCCTGTCCGGAAGGACTGTCTACGTCAGCCCCCCCACCCACGAGCAATGGAATCCTTGCCTCATCGGAGCCGGCGGATCTCGAGTCGGAAGACGCGAAAGACGCCGACAAAGTATAAGGTAGGAAGGGTGTGCAATAGTGGGGTAGAGAGGTGTGCTTGAAAGGGAGAAGTAGCCACACTGATTGGAAAAGACTCCTTCACTTTCAAACGGATAAAATCAATATTTGACCGCAATGTCAGCCGACACGCTGCGAGACCGGGAGGCGGCAGCAGCTGAAATGTTCAGTAACAAACCTTCAGCTGAAACCTCTAGGAATACGAGCAATTTGGCTCCAAGTAACACTACGAACGATTTAAAGGACAAAATTAAAAAACTGGAGAAACTTATGAGACAGGAACAGGGGTAATGGTAGAAATTCAGATCACTGCAGAGATATCTGGACGTAGGGAGAATCCCCCGAGGATTTAGAATTTTAATAGCGCCAAGCTATGAAAATCCGAACCCCAACATGATGAAAGAATGGGCAGAGTGTAATGTGGAATCTTCAAAAAAACTAGTGCAGATCCTAGTTAAATATGCAGAATCTGACTGAGTGGATCTACAAAACCAAATAGATAAATTAAATGATGATTTAAACTCAATGGGGCAAAGTGAGGAAATATCAAAAATGCGCGACAAAATTACCATCAGACTCCACAGAAATGAAGAGAAAATTAAGAAAAGTAAAGCCTATAAATTTCAATGGGACAAAATAGACTACGAAAATGGGCAAATATTTACGTTTTCCCAAAAATATGATGCTTTGAAAATTTCCAAATTCAATCCCAGAAAAGTCAACACACCTGCAGCATCAACAAGCAGAGAAAGTTATGCCAATACCTCAAATTCTGACCTTAGTTCTGCCATAGAGAGCGAATCAGAGTCTGATGTATGACAGGCAAGAACTGGATTTTTTATGCCAAGATCGGCGGCAAACCCTCCGCCCGAGAACGCAAAGGAACAAAATAGATAAAAGGGAAACATCAAGCGCAGGCAAAGGAGAAAAGCGGTCAGACAACGAGATAACCAACAAAAGACAAGGAACTGGGAGATGGAAACGCAAATAATACAAAGCCCAGAGTCTACCCGAACTATAATCAATTTGGCCAACATTGATTTAAATAATGCCGAAAGACAACTTCTCTCCCTTGGCCTCTCATACTGCCCAGAAAGCAACTTTAATTATGCAAACACAAAAATGGATGTTTTCCGGTTTGTTTGCAAATGAAAACTGAAAAAATACCATACATTACGGATACAAAACAACACAACGATTGAAGATAACCAACAGAGCAAATGCTCGTCACCAATGAATCTAACAATCTCGGATATGCCTTTATTAAAAGCATTGCAGGAACTGCAGGAAGAAAATGATAGTGGTGGCAGTCAGCCAATCTCCCAATGCACATCGAGCGGCAATCGTGAAACCAACAGTGACCTAGTTGCATTAAATAGAGGCAAAAATGGTACTCCCTTTAAACCAAAATCAACATTCAATCCCATTGCACCAAGGGATTCTATTGACATCTTCAGTGAACAGGTTGTAGCACAAATGAAGATCCTAAATCACAAAATGCAAAACACGAAACAAAAGTTAAACAAAGGAATCAACAATACCATCAACTGATGATGAAATTACAAAATACTAACCGGATTATAATTCGGAACTCTGACAAGGGAGGAAATATAGTTATCTGGGCAAAAGAGGACTATATGGAAGAAGCCCTATCTCAACTCAAAGACAGGGCATGTTACAAAAAAAGCAACCCATTGGCACTCCGGGCAATTTATAACAATTTTTTTTACAAAATTGCCTGCCTGGAAAAGCGCAGGGCTGATTACCCTGGATGAATACAAATTCCTAAAAAAGGAGAACCCAACAGTACCAATCATTTATTTCATACCTAAACTTTACAAGGACCCAATAAAACCACCGGGAAGACCGATTGTATCGGCGCGGAACAGCCTATTAGAGAATGCATCACAGTACATTGACTTTTTCTTACAGGAGCACGTACAGAATCTACCATCCTATATCAAGGACACTGGTGATTTCCTTATGAAACTGAACAACTTTGTCTGGCAGAAAGACTATCTACTAGTGGCATTAGACGTAACGTCGCTCTACACCAGTATAAACCACAAAGACGGATTGAGAGCACTAGAATTTTACCTTGAAAATAGATCAATGCAAATGTCTCAACATAACAAGATGCTTATTAACATGGTTAACTTCTGTCTGAACAACAATGTGTTTATGTTCAACAATTCATATTATCAACAAATGCGGGGTGTTGCCATGGGTGCCAGCTTCTCCCCCAGCTACGTGTGTCTACACATGGGCTGGTGGGAGGAGCTGGTGCTCGGCAACACACATGACTCCTATATGAAAGACAATGTGAAACTGTGGCTTCGTTTCATTAATGATTTATTTATTATTTGGAAGGGTTCCCATTCAAGTGCAACTGAGTTTGTATCTGTTATCAACACCAATGAAATCAATTTAGGTTTTACAGCCACGATTAGTGACAAAAAGTACATTTTTTAGATGTAGAGGTGTATATTGAAAATGAAAAATCGAAACAAGGGTATACCGCAAAGAAACAGCTGGTAACTCGGTTCTGCACTCAACAAGCTTTCATCCTAGGCATTTGGTGGAAAGCATACCTTACGGGGAAATGCTTAGATTAAAAAGAATTTGCAGTAATCACCAGGAATTACAAACTGCACAACAGGCCAGCAAAATGAGATTTTTAGAACGTGGCTATTCAAGAAAAACTATAGATGCTGTCATTACCAAGAGCAGCACCTTACACAGACTTAGGGGCAGATTTACAAGCCCCTTGCGCCACTTTTGCGTCACTTTTCCCATGTTAAAAATGACGCAAAAGTGGCGCAAGGGCCTTGTAAATAAGTCCCTTAATCTTTTAGTACCTAAACAACCAGCTCTTAGTCATATTGAGCAAACTCCATCCTCATCTACTAATACCAATGAGAAAACCAGAAGATCTTCTACTAAACTCAGAATGATACTAGCATATAATAAGCAGAATAAGGCACTGAGAAACATCATCAGGCAAAACTGGCCAGTAGTTCTTAATGACCCTGTTATTGGCCACTCTCTTCCACAAAAATTGTCAATCACATGCAGACGGGCACCGTCAATGAGTATTTGCCATGTCAAGAGTAGTCCGGAGGTAGTGGAGCACAACACTTGGCTTTCGCAGCTTTATTTCGCAAGGGCTTTATTAAATGCAAAAGCTGCAAAGCCTGCCAATACAGGTTAAATAAGACCACTTACACTACACCGTTTGGCAAAAAGGAATGTAAAATTTCTAAACCACTGACTTGCAAAACGGACTATGCTATTTATGTGCTGAAGTGTTCCTGTGGCTTACGCTACTTAGGTAGCACTAAACTGCAAGCTCACAAAAGGAGACTCCAGCACATATGTGCAATAGTTAATCAAGATCCAACCTATCCAGTGGCCTGGCACTTCAAGGAGATACATAACTAAAACCTTGAACATCTTAAATATTATCTAATTGACGCAGTGCCACCTAACAGAAGAGGGGGTCACAGAGAAGGGGCTCTAAGGAAATTAGAAATACGTTACATTCTGGACCTAGACTCCAAACACTATGGGGGTCTTAACACAACGGATGATCTCTTCACCTGTCTTTAAACTGATATCTCCAACTTGAACAAACAAAATTGATCAATTATAACATTGAATCAAAAGAAATAGACCTACACGTACAGCCCAACAATGCAAAGAGGGACGGGGGTACACAAATTGGGAGATATAATACCGCCCCCATCATTGCCTTTTTGAAAATTGTTCATTTCACTAACAATGTATTTAAACAGGTATTATCAACTCAGATGATGTTTACACAAACGTAATCTTTTCTGCTATACACGCCACAACCAGAAATCAATTGGTTTTTAACCTCAGCACTAGAGCACTTTAATGTAAGGAACACGGGTGGTTAAACACACAGCAACACTTTTTGAATTAATGAATTCTCACATGCACTTTATACAGTCATAGATATTCAAAATGGATTTGTCAAAACATTATATAAGGTTACAGACAATAGCCTTGCATTAGATCAATAGTAATTGGTTGTTTAGAGGAGATTAAACATATTGTGAAAATTATTACGTGTATTTATACTAAAATTTAAAATCATGTATTTATTAAGGTATTTTTATGAAC
Source organism: Calotriton arnoldi (assembly GCA_963921515.1). NCBI lineage: Eukaryota > Metazoa > Chordata > Amphibia > Caudata > Salamandridae > Calotriton > Calotriton arnoldi. Next base: position 1,120,008 of record CAWUFW010004521.1, read on the forward strand.
ATAATTTTTAACAGCAAATCTTATGGATTTTAAATACCTATGTTGAACAAGTCTGTATTACGTATTATACAGATTTTGTAGTATGTCTTTGCTTTCTATGACCAACGGTTTTTTCAATTCATCACTTGTCACTTTAAAAGGGTAAAAAATCACTGCAGCGATTGTCATGTGATCAAGGCCCGAACGGGCCGAAACGCGTAATGGCAGACAAAAATAAACTAGTTACACTGTACTCACTGTGTGGTCCGTGTCTGTTTTCGCCAAGGAACGGCAGAAGGAAGCAGAGAAACTGTATATATATATATATATATATATATATATATATATATATATATATATATATATATATATATATATATATATATATATATAAATAAAATCAAAGTCACTGAAATTCACTAGTTACAGTTAGCTGAAATAATTTTAACTGGCAAGGGTATTAGTTATAGTTAATTCTGGTGAATTTCAGTGTTTTCTTTTAGTTTAAAATGAAATATTTTAACTGACATTTTCAACTAACCATAACATCACTTTAACCTTTGTTTTTTCAGTGAACTTGGATGAGGTGCTTCCAATGTCTAATGCATTCTTCTACTCCTGGCAGGGGCTCAGCAAAAATGCTTCTCAGACTGATGTGCCTGAAGTGTTATACTCACTACAGGTGCAACACCGGGGGCAGATGCATGAAATTTTTACTCGCCTTGTATCATCTTCATAGGTTTTCCAGTCACCTTATTGCATATGGCAGTCTCTACCCTAGGTCAACAACGACTGATTGTTGCTATTTTGTGGTGGTGGGGCTTGTCCCCCACTACTCCTTTTCTCCCCAATGATTCTTTTCATTCTTTCTCTCTCCCCTCTGTCACTCTCTGTAATCATGTGTTCTCATCCACAAAATGGGACATACTTAGAGGGTGTAGGTGAATATATTTTCTCATCAGATGCTGCACTTTGTCCTTTGATTACTCCAAAGAGAAGTGTCTTTTGAATTACACCTCTTGGCCCGTTAAATGTTCTGCTCATTTCCAATTCTAAAGTAAATACCAAGTCAAAGGAGTGAAACTTGAAAATTTTGTTCTAAAATAAGTGACCGTCACTGAGTGAGACTGCATGTCATTGTAAGAAACTCATACCCATAGTGATCTTCCAACCTGAGCATTCTCCTCACCCCCATATGAATTATCCACAGTTTACGCTATAGGTCTCAACTGCAGACAGTTGTAGCTGTCTGTTGGCTATACCTATTATTTCAAGCATACATATATTGGGCTTTGAGACAGCCCCTGGCTCATCACTGGATATTTGTGTTCTATCCCCTTCCCTATTCCTGATTCAATGACTTTCCTTCTTCATGTGTGTGTGTCCTGCCCAGGATCATTCTATTCTCCCAGTGTTCTGATTGGTTGACAGTGTCGTTCCACTGCTGACCTTATTTGCATTCAAGGTACTACTTTATTTATTTTTCTGTAAGCACTCAGTGGGAGTGCATGTGTTTTCTTGCTCTCTTTCCCTTGTTTTGCTTTCTCATTCACTTCCCTGTTACGCTCTCTGCTGCTCCCCCTCCCATACCCATCTCTCTCTAATTTTGTTTACTACTGCAAAAGAAAAAGTGAACAACCATTAACTCTGCATTTGAGAGCTAAGATCTGTTTTGATTTGCCAATGCTTGCTGTGTCTGTTCACCTGTTCTCCGACTCTGCTCCGTGAGCTCCTGTTCAGCCAAACAGCTTTTGCCTCTGGCAGATGTCTGCTACCCAGTGCAGGGTTTGGAGCATGGTAACAGACAGAGTCACACAAAAATCGCATTGTAAAAGACTGATCATATATAGTGCACATTACAAATTGAATTGTTCCTTGTCTAAGCCCACAGGGCATCTGGGAGAGGATTTTTTTAATCTCTCTAATCTAAATTCATGGTTAGAAACGACTGATTTTAATAAATAGTGCTCAATGCACGAATATATTTTTAACCGTAAAAAGCCTATTCATAGATTTACCTGGAATTTAGTGCTTGAGCTACATATTAATTATTTTCATGGCCCCCACTCCTTAGAGTCAAGCTATGCTACTGGCTCGACTGTGTTCCTGCTCTATGAATTTGCTGGCTTATCTCTGCAGAACAATGGAACATGAGGTACAGAGAAGAAATAAGACAGAGAGAGAGGACTGTGCTTTATAACCAGAATCACTGTAATCTGCTGTATAGACTTTTACGAAAAGTGTTTCTAGCTCAAAAGGCTTAAAAGTTACTTAAAACGCAGTGACACGTGTTGCCACGCAGTGGAAGGCTCTTCGCAAAGCTTAAATGGTTTGGTTTCTGTTGCTTATTGCTGTAATGGGTGTCACACCGGTTTAATGAGGTGAAATATTTGCCCAGATAGTGGCACATAACTTATCCAACTCTGCTGCATACTTTGGCCCTCCCCTGCCCCCTGATGCCAGTGGTGGCCTTAGTTATAACCTCCGTCTATCATATATATTCCCCAGTGGTGCTTACAGTGGCGGCTGATGACATTTGAAAGTGGTGAGGCGTAAAATGTGCGGTGGAGCGCACCATGGCGAGCGAGCGTAGGGAGCGAGCCCGATTGACATAAGGAGGGCTCGGGGGGGTTTTTCCCCCTAGAAAATTTTGAAAAAGAGTGGGCAAATGGTGCATTTTCAAGGAAATTTGAGAAAGCAAGAAGGTTAAAAAAGCAATTGTGAAAGTACAGTTATTACATTAATAAAGAGATGTCAATGTCATATAATAACATAGGTAGTTGCTTATTCAGTATAACCACAGAACTTCATAACAGACTTCGAGATAACAATGCTGAGTACCATTCATACATAGCACATTTGCCATCAAAATGCTCTTTTTGTTGAAGCATTCACCTTATCTGTTTGAGCTCTTAAAATAAGTAAAGCAGTGGCAGCTGGTGATTTTTCAAAGTGTAGGGGCTTAAAAGTGAGCCCCAAGTGAGCCCAACCGATATAAGTCAAGATCAGGGGGAGGGGGTTCTTCCTCTGAGAAATTTTTGAAAGAAAAAAAAGGGCAAATAGTGCATTTTAAGCTAATTTAGACAAAAAAATTGAAAAAGCAATAAGAATCTAGACCACATATAAGGTGCATCGACAACTGAGTTGCCGCTTTGTTCATTAATGGCATCATTGTAAGGAGGGAGGCTGAACACTTCTAGAAAAGTACACCTGCACCCCAGTAAGCAGTCTAGGGACTTTGGGCCCGATTCACAGAACTAACTTAAGACAAAATCCTAACCTTACTACCATTTGGCATTCACAGAAGGCACTCTACTCATTTTGGTATTCACAGAAGGCTCTCACTTACTCATTTTGAGTAACTTACTCATTTTGTGTAACTTACTCATTTTGTAATCATAGAAGGCACTTACTCATTGATGAGTAAGTGCCTTCTGTGAATACCAAAATGAGTAAGTTACACAAAATGAGTAAGTTACTCATTTTGGTATTCACAGAAGGCACTTACTCATTGATGAGTAAGTGCCTTCTGTGAAAACCAAAATGAGTAAGTTACACAAAATGAGAAGTTACTCATTTTAGTAGTCACAGAAGGCACTTACTCATCTATGAGTAAGTGCCTTCTGTGAATACCAAAATGAGTAAGTTTCACAAAATGAGTAAGTTACACAAAATGAGTAAGTTACTCAAAATGAGTAAGTAAGTGCCTTCTGTGAATACCAAAATGAGTAAGTGCCTTCTGTGAATACCAAAATGGTAGTAAGTTTAGGATTTTGTCTTACGTTAGTTCTGTGAATCGGGCCCATAGTGTTGGACTAAACCTGACTTGTATTTTTATTTGTCACAAATCTAACATAAAATAAAAACATAAGTGGGCAGTGTAAGGCCCAAGCTTTAATGTGAAAACACACTTCATTCTGTAATAACTAAGCCATACACAGCGACAGTCCTATCCTGCCTCGGCATTGTGGCTTTTATTGAAAAAAAGACACTAGTCGGAATACATCATCTCCCAAATACATTCCATAACTATTTCTCACAACGAAACATCGATCACATGCATCAGTTTACAATGTTGTTGCTCTATAAAATATAAAAGCCAACAGTTGAAAAACTGCTGAAAAAATTATTTAAAAATCATAACAAAGCACAACAGTGCATCACTGCTGAATAATCGGTAGAATTGCCTGTAAATTGGACAGTCACCCGAGGTCAGCTCTGTACCCCCAGAAACATCAAAGTCCAAGAACATATAGGTGTATTGCAAGGTATGGGAGATTGCATGCACTTTACCTGCTGCAGACAATGTTTGTGGTAGTATCAGAGAAATAAACAGTAAAAGCAGCCTTCCAGACCATAAAACAGGAGCACAGACATTAAAAAAAAAAAGCCTACTCTTTTCATTATTAAACGTTAGCTCGCTGTGTTAGTGATGACTTCACTAGGCCTCAGGAGTCTGCTGAGAGAAGGGTTCCCACTTCCCCTCTACTCCCGCCTTCTGTCAGCAGAATCTGTTGCGCAAATTGCACTGCATTTCACGCTACTAAGTTAAAGGCATCAAATGGCGTGCCAGCCACCTAGCTTACGTGGCAAGGAGTCTTTGATGCAGTTTCTAACACTAGCAATAATGTGAAACTCTAAGTAGGTATTCTGCATTTGCAGACCTCTTTACAGCACTAAAGTGAAATAACGTGCTCTCTCTGACGTACTTTGGGTGCTCTCGGACACCAATCTATAAATAGTAGCAGATCAGCTCAGTTTGGCACATATAATGTATGCATGTCAGAAAGTTGTGGCGGAACCTGCCCTTGAGCAGCACTGATACTTGGTCCTGTATCCGAAAGTGGACCCTGCTTTAATTTTAAGAACCCAGAGTGAAAGTGGACCCTGCTTTAATTTTAAGAACCCCGAGTGAAAGTGGACCCTGCTTTAATTTTAAGAACCCCGATACTAGAGCGAAACAAAGAGGCAGTGTATGGTGGTGAAAGAAAGACATGAGGTGGAATCCAGACTAGGCATCCTTGTGTACAACAACCCTCCCCCCCCTCCATTCCATGAACGGAGGCGGTCGGCTGAGAAAACTTTGGGCTCCCTCACCTAGGTTTCTTTCACGAATCAAGCAGCGCATGTTCTTTTGACAACAAAGTCAAGAAGTGCAGGTGTAGCTATGCCAAACGTTACTAGATATTATGCAGCTAAAAGTAACAAACAGAAAGCACACAGACACAATATGGCCGAGAAACAAGCCTTTTACATTGAAGTATACCTTCATGAATTCTACAATATATATTAGACGTATTTGTTTTGTAAAATATATCTGTCTACAATCTGTTTCAGCCACTAGCTGGCTCCTCCCTAGAATCCTCAGTTTAAAAACTTGCACCGACTGAAGCCCGCTTCCTTCAATGAAAATACCTACATGTGAAGATATTTCTCCTCAGCGCACCTGAAATCGGGCGACTGTTATGCATTTCTCATTTGTACCACCTATGTCGACTCGCAACAACCATTGACATTTTCATCTGATTATCTTGTACATTAATCATCAGCGGTGACTAAAGACAGAACAAACATAATGAATATAGGAGCCCTATGCACGGCAGCACACGCACTCTTTAACCCTTACTGTTTTTCAAGAAGCACAACGAATTCCAGGTGCGTGCCTCACTGCATCTGGCTGTATGCACCATAAATGGAAGGAATAACAGAGCACAGAAGTGACTGTTTGGCCACCATTTGCAGTGTGAAAGCCTGTTTTCCTTTCCTCTGCGTTTGGCTGCTTTTTAACCTTGGGCGAGCCACTTCCTTTTTTTCCCCTGGGCCTTAATTTACCCAGCTGAGCTCTGGTATTGCTAACAGCAGGGCTCGTGCTGCCGCCCAGCAAAGTTCAATGCTATCCGTTCCAGAGACTCCGCGCGCAGCTCATGCTATCCGTTCCAGTGACTCCGCGCGCAGCTCTCTAAAGTGACGTGATGGCAGAGGACGCCGAGACGTGACTTCGATGGAATAAAATGTACACAATGCACGCTTAATCATTTAAAGTAAAGTAAATGATCCTGGCAATCATAATAATGCAGCTCTACGTGATTTAAGCGTTAGTGTGAAGGGTTGAAAATAAAATATCATTTTCCTAAATCCCAGTGCTTTCATTAAAAGCAAAACTGGCATTGCAATTCGCGGCTCGCAATACTCGCGGAAGTGGGGGGTCGCGCAGGGGTTACCGAGGGGCGGACCTTAAAATAAAAATAATAAAATGAAAACTTACCTGATCGGGTCCCGCGCCGCCTCTGCTCCTGGGCCGGGTCTTGCGCCGCCTCTGCTGTTCAAACAGGAACAGGCATGCTCCCTCCCCTCCTGTAAGCCAATCACAATGCTGCAATGGCAGCGTTGTGATTGGTGCGGAGTCGCGGGCAGCGCCCAGCCGGGCACCTGTAGGGAGGGCATTTTCTCTATGTAGGCTGCATGCAGCCTACATAGAGAAAATGTTGAGTGCGCATGACTGCTTTGGTCGGCCCCAGGGCCGACCAAACAGTCAGGGCACTCAGAGTGGTGCAAGCCACTCCTCCCCGACCCGCCCACCCTCCCGCCCCCAACCAGGCATACCCTCCCGCCCGCCCCAACCAGGTATACCCCTGCCTTCTGCTTTCTCGCAGCGCGAGAAGCAGAAAATAAAATGGTATTTAAAATACCATTTTATTTTCTGCTTCTCGCACTGCGAGAAAGCAGTGGGGCGGCGCTCCGATGCCCTAATGGAGCGGCCGCCACTGGGTGCTTATCTTATTTTATTGTTCTGCATAGCATTTTATTAAGGTTTTTCACTCCATAATGCCCTTGTATAAAACATAGAGGTGTCTATATCTCCCCAATGCTTCCCTATCCAGTCTGAATTTGGGGTCATCAAGTGTGCATATGCCCACTCGTTGACTAGTCAGATGTGTGCTGCCTCATAACATTTCTGAATATTTGACAATGCTATTCCTCCTTCATATGTAGATCGGTGGAATGGGGTAGCTCTATCTGGGGTGGGCCATTCAACCATAATAGCGATCTACCTAATCTGTTTACAGTCTGGAAACATGACTTAGCAATGGCGTAAAGACTGTTTTGAAGTATATAGTATATGTGAATCTTGGCAGTGCAATCATTTTAAAGATCACTGCACATCCCATCAGTGAGAGTAGTAGCGTCCACCAGTGTTTCACGTCCCCTTTAATCTCTGGAGTAGGGTCAGGTTCTCATCGAAGTGTGATCTCTCATTCCTGGAGATCCACAATCCCAGATATTTAATGTATTGATTCTCAATCTTTAATAGTATGAGAAGGTGGACAGTCGCCACCCAAGAGCCCATCGGGAATATCAGTGATTTCTCCCAATTTATGTTTAGCCCCGAGTACCTAACATAGACCTTAAATATTTCTCCTATTCTTACAAGTGATAGTTCGAGCTCTGCCAGATATAACAGGACATCATTGGCATATAATGATATGCACTCTTCCCAAAAGGGGCCCCATCTCCAACCTTTAACATGGGCATCGACCTATACCCATTCCACCAGTGCCTCCATCGCCAAAGCACTGGCGATATGGGCAGCCCTGCCTCATTCCTCTGCATATCGGCAAGTCTTACGAGATCATCCTGTTGATTTTAATCTGTGCCCTAGGGTTGGAATATAGTAATTTTTACCCGAGCCAGAAACTTAGGTCCAATGCCCATTTTCTGTAGGAGTGCATGTGCGAAAGGCCATTCCACTGAGTCAAAGGCTTTGTGGTCGTCCAAGGAGACTACAGCCAACAGCAATATCACCCCTTGTGCTGCAGTTATACTATTATAGAGCCTACGAAGATTGTGCCTGGTCGACATGTGGGGCATAAACCCATTTTGGTCCACCACAGCTTATTCGCCCGAGCCTTGGCTAGTATTTTGGTATTTATATTCAACAGCGAGATCAGTCTGTATGAGTCCCATCTATCCAAGAGTTTCCCTGGTTTCCTTGGTTTGGGTATGGATATCACTGTTTGTTGGAAAGTGGATTATTGGTAGGGGCAAATGTAGGTCTGCCACTGGCAATAAGGCCACTAATCATTGGTAGGACTCAGCACAGGTCTTAGAAAATTATTCCTATGCTCAACCCTTGGTAACGTGGCTGCGAGCAGACAGGCTTAACTTCAAAGACAGGTATGTAAAGCATTTAAAAACACCAATTCAGTAAATAATTAAGACACAACATATAATAAAAATCCAACACCAATTCATAAAAATAGGAAATATTTTTATCTTTAAAATGACACCAAAACGACAAAAACCCAATGTAGGGAACCGGAGATATGAATTTTCAAATATTTAATAAAATATAGCACTTAGAAGATTATAGCACCATATTGGGATACCTGCTCGCGATAGACCGGGGCAAAGTCAAAGTTTCAGGCCGACCGCGATCGAGCCCTGGGCGGCTACAGCTTGCGGCAGGTCCCGGTCTCAGTTTCTACCTTCACACTTAGAAACTTTTCTGGAGCTTTTCTCCTCGAGGCCACTCGAAGCTCCCAGCCAGTCCGGATCTGGTGAGGGTTCGCCGGATTGCCTTTCGACGAGCTCCCGGTCAACTTCCCTGGAGCGGACTTAGAAACTTTTTTTTTTAGCACTTCAGCGGGGCAACCCAGGAGCCCAGGCCGACACGCAATGGAAGGCAGGTGGCTTGCCGTTCGCGGTTGCTCCCTGTCACCTTTCCTACGAGCGGACTTAGAAACTTTTCTGGAGCTTTTTCTCGCGGGGTCTCTCGATGCTCTTCATGTAGCCGGATCCGGTGAGGGTTCGTCGGCTTCAGATTTCTTCTACTCCCGGTCAAACTCTGGAAGTTGGACCGACAGAGCTTTTAGCGGGACGAACCTGGGTGGCTTGGCCAACTCGCGGTTGAAGGCAGGCGGCTTGGCTGACCAGGTTGAGTCGGTCCCTCTATGGAGCTTTTTTTCAAAGTTCCTCCAAAGTTCTCCAAACTTCTTGAACTTCTTCCTGAAGTTCCTCAAAGGGTCCCAAAGTGTCTCCAACTCACTCCAAGGGTCTGGAAGCTCCAAGATGGTCCTTGAAAGTTGAGGACTTCAGTTCCCACAATCCACTTGGACGTCACCCTTACAAATCCACTGGTAGTTCTCCAAGGTGCAGATTTAGTTGGTGATGTTCCAGATGAGCTCTTTTAACCTGTAGCTTTCAGGGAGTCCACTCTTTAGTTCCTTTTCAGCAAGATAATCCACAGGGCTGTAGTTTCAGATGGTGCAGTCTTCAGAGGTCAGGCCTTAGAAATCTTTGCACAGCAAAACTTCTCAGCTTGGCAATGTCTTGCTTCAGTAAGTTTCAAGCAGCAGATCTGGAGGGCTCTGCCCCTCTCAGATACTTATTCCATGTTCTCTGGGTCAGACAGGACGTCACTCCTGACCAATGGGAGCAGGGTAACTCCTCAAACATTTGACCACTTCCTGTAGAGTGTGGCATTATTTTGTCCCAGAGTGCATCAAATCTTCCAAATCCATAATGGCAGATTTTCCAGCAACGAGGCAAGAGCTGGCTAAACACACCCCTAGGATGGCTAATTTCCTTAGACTCTCCCCTGCATCTGCTCATACCTTCCTTTATCCCCCCATCTGCCTGAGGTAGAAAGTTCAGAGTTGTAAATGTCACTGGGTTCTGCTTTTCTCTTTGAAGCCCATGGTTTACAACCCCTCCCCCTGGCCTGGCATTCCTGTGGACCAGCACACTGCCCTCCCAGCCCAGCTGCATAACCCCAGGGGCTCTTTATCACCTCTCCAGGCAGGCTGGCTAATCCACTCAACTCTGACCAATCAGGGCAGACCACTGGAAGGCTGAATCTGGACTTACAAGCAAGAAAGTCTTATAACTTCTTGTAGGTACACTTTAGGAGAAATTCAACAATATCATATTGTTGGATTTATTAATACCATTCAGGGAAATCTTTGAATGGCACTTCTAGCCCTCTCCTATCAAGAGTTATTAATTAATAACTTCCTACCATGTTAACCTATGTAACAGGGGATTTGCAATGGGAAAAATGACTTGGGCCATTTTTCCAGCACCAGGACTTACAAAAACATATTTTATAAGTACTTTGCTTATATCTACAGGACCCCCACCCCATAGGACAACTAGGGGAGACTTTAGGGGTTCTGAATCTGTAAAAATATTGCAGATCCTCACTTCACAGTGCTCCTAGCATCAAAGTCGAATTTTGGCAGCACTTTACCACAATGTGGGAGTGAAATGTGAAATTTCACTTAACCCAGGGCATATAATACTCATTTTATAAGGGTCTACCTTATAGATACCTGACCCCCCACCCCTGGGACACCTAGGGGAGACCCTGGGGCCTCTAATATGCCATAACATTGTAGGTTATCCATTTTTAAGTGCCCCAAACACCAAAGTCAAGTTTGGGCACAATTTACTTTTTAAAAGCAGTCATGGCACCCAGGGCTGCTTTTAAAACTGACCTCAGGCCTCAGCATTGCACACATGCAAGTGCAGAAAAGCTGCTGGCCTCTTAAACTGCCATGCCCTACTACATACTAGGGACTGATAGGTAGTTTCAATTCCCCTGCCCTATTATATACTAGGGGCTTATAGGGTAGGTCATGCCAATCACAGGGGTACCCCAACCCATAGTGTACCCTAGTGTATGTAGGTATTTTAACTGTATCTAAGTGTTTTCAGCATTGCACTGGCCCTGGGCCTGGTTAGGCAGAGCCCAGGGTCAGTCAGAGTCAGTTACCACCAGTATCAATCAGCAAAAAGTTGGGGGATGACTTTGCAACACCGTTGTCATGGGAAGATCTCCGGGAAGCTCACCTTTCTGGTGGGCCTCCAGATAGCATCCATACAATGGTGCAGCAATTTTAGAAGTCGTTTTTTCATTTATTCTGCCGGTCGGCCATTCGGGCCTGGGGCTTTCAAGGTTTGCAACTGAGAGAGTCCAGTCTTTATTTTGTGCTCAGTAAAGTCTGCCTGCTTTGTGTTTCGCGAGTGTTCTACAAGGACAGTCGCAGACAAAATCCTGCAGGTCTGCTTTTTTGGCGGACAGCTTCCCAGCATAGAACTCCTGCAGATAGTCCACCATTACCTCTGCTATCAACTCAGTTCCTATAACCCTCTCTCCCTTTAGGTCATGAATTTCACTATTGTGTATCTTCCCTGAGACCCTAGCTGTGAGCCATGCAAGGAGATTGCCAGCCTTGTTGCCCGCTTCATATATCGTTCTTAGTTTGGCTAGGTTTGTTTGCTTAACTTCAATGTTGAGGAGGGAGTGATATTCCTCGTTTTGTGAACCATCTTTTGTGCAAGGGTTTCTGTGGTATTGCGATTCCTCTAATTTCTGGAGTTCCTTTTCTGCCTCATGACTCCTCCTGTCGTTTCTCTCCCACTGCTCCCACGATTATCTTGCCCCGTATGGTGACCTTATAGGCCTCCCAGAGAGTAGTCACATCTTTCACAGAGTCAGTGTTTTCTGTGAAGTATAATTCTGTGGCTTTGTGTAGCAGCTCCACCTCTTGTTGATTTATTATTTGCCATTTAGCCATTCTCCATTCACTCTTCCTCCGCAGATGCGGTGTTAGAATTGTGATACTTATTGGGGTATAATCTGATATTCCCTTCGCCTTGTATTCTGCAAACTCTGTAAACCTGTGGATCATCGACTGGGGAGTGAAAAAATAATCAATCTGAGTGTGTTGTGTGCTTTTGAATAGTAGGAGTACCCTGTGCGTATCCAATGCAGTGCCCTCCAGTCATCTCCCATTCCCACCACATTGATGAAGCTCTCCAGCTTCCCCACATGTGTATGTCATACCTGACCAGTACGAGTCCTAGCTAGGTATGGGTGTAATAACATATTTAAGTCCTCCCCCATTTTTCATTGTTGGTGGTATTCCATCAGGAGATATCCCAGGTATTGTAGGGTGTCCGTTTGGACCTCTGGAGGAACATATACTTTTACAAATGCCATTGTCTCCCCCCCCTAATTGCCCAGCACCACTGCGTATCGCTCTCTACCCCTCTGGATCCTGTGGTATAGCCTACATGGCTAAATATTCTATATTTCTCCCTGCCTAGCACCGGGACATTGGTACCTTTTACATGTGTCTTTTGCAGATACACTACATCCGCTGAATATCTCACGAACGCTTTGGTGACTAGCCCCCTCTTGATTTTGTGGCTCAGGCCATTGATGCTCCATGCCAGGAACTTAAGCATATGTACAGCCATTTTTTATTCTGGTTAACCTCAGTTCTATGGGTTCCATCTCTAGTTGAGCATTGTGACCCAGTTTGTGTCCCTCATAACTAGATAGCATTATGAACTGTATATTCCTACCCTAACTCCCGCCCCTCCCTATCTTACTCTGCCGTGGTCTTTGAACTAATGGCCACCACAATTAACTGTATATCCATCGTCCACTTAATGTAGAACTTGCATGTCCTTTCCTTTGTGCACTTTGTCGTTGCATGTTAGCTGTCGGGGTTGTACCGGCTGAGAGTGTGTCTTGTCTTTCGCAGGTCGAAGAAAGTGTATCCCTTGCCGTCCACTGGAGAGGAGATCCTTGGACGTTGGGCAGTGGTGAGTTCTGCTGAGGCCACCTGCTTCTCAGATGATCTCCTCTGAGGTCATTAGTGTAACTACTGGTGGAGGTGTCCCCTATCTGCCATCGCCAGGTCTGATTTGTCCTCACCGGAGTCGTCTGAGCTTTCCTGCAGGGCTTCCCACCTGATGGCTTCCCCCATAGGTCCAGATTGGTTCTCTGCCATGTTTCCCATACAATGCTCCCCTGGCATCAGTCTCCGCAAGTGGGTGTGTTGGGTGCGGCGGGCTATATATCGTGGTGCTGCCTCTGAAGGGTGCTGTAGATGTGGGGTGGGTCTGCACTTCTCAGGGTTTCCGATTCTGCCCCGCCCCTCCTGGAATGCAGAGGGGTTCAGTCCAAATTTATCCTCCACACCGGGACTGCTACTGAACCCCGGGCATGTGTACCCCATCTCACAGTCTCCTGTAATGTGCCCACTATTCAGTCATTCCAGGACCCCTCACCTCTCCTGCAGGAGATCCCTATCTGGTGGACAGCCTCAATGTCTCTGGATGTAGCCGGCCCCTGCCGCCCTGCGCTTTGAGTGCTGGTTGGTGGGGCCACTATTGAAGCGATTCAGCACCGTACTCTGTTTCACCTTCGCAGCCTCATAGTGTTGAGCTGGTGCAGGCTCAAGAGGCTAGAAGGCCGGCGTCTCCCCCTCTTATCTCCTCCATGGTTCTCCTGCTCTGTGTGCTGGCCCCCTCATCTTCCCACAGTCTACACCTTTTCCCACTGGGGACTCTGTCTGTCCCCTGGTCCGCTATCTTAGTGTCATCTCTCCATTGCAGGCCCACGCAGGATTAATGCTCTCATGCGGGCCTTGAGCACCGGAGCTCCACGGCTAAACTTCCCCCACCATGTTGCCTTGGCCACGAACCCTCGGTACTTATCTTATTGATCCCAGAAAGATGGGAGAATGCCTTGTCCCTACAGGGAATCACCTGTATCTTGCAGATTACACAGATATGGCTGCCATTGGGACAAAACCCAGCAGATCTGGCCTACAAGCTGTCTTTCACTAGAAACAACATGGGGAACGTGTCAGTCCCATACCCAGCAGCTACTGTTGTGTCGAAGGTCAGAAATGAAGCCCTTGCTGCCACTTTCAGTCAGCTACAGCTACATTTGTATCTTTCTCATCTCCCGTCTCTCTGCTGCTTTCTCGAGCGCCTGCTTGATTTTGTAAGTTCCCACAGTCATTTAACCTCTACTTATCTCGGCTTTTTGCCTGGGATTAACTCAGAGTCTCTCAGTGCCTAATGAACTGAGCCAAGCAGCAGTTCAGTAAATGATCACTCCGACCCCTTCCTGCAGAAAACCATGTCGCTCTCAGCCCTGGTTTTCCTAATGCAGAGAGTGTGTCTGACTGCGGGGACGAATTTTAATGAGGATTCAGTGGCTGCTGTTTCTGCCCTCTCAGGAGCCGGCCAGGCCTTCCCTTATCGTCCATTCCATCCCTTCTCTATTCCCTCTGTCCCTTCCAAAGCTCCCTAATTCTCTATTTTGTAGTGTGTTCTCACCTGCCCCTTTCTGTCCGTCTACCCTTTCTTCACTTCCTTACCTCGAGAGTCTCTTGCCCCCTCTCTCCAGGACTTCACATTTGCCCTCTGTCCTATCTGGCCTCCTCGTTCTCCTCAGATATTTATTTTGTGTGCATGGTTGTAATGAAGCCAGGAGAAGGAAGAGAATGTCACCAAATACAGTGCTATGATTTCTGTGATGAAGGAGGGAATTTGCTTTAGGAGAAGTTGAATGGCTATTATAACCTCAGCAGCCTACCCAGGCACAAGATGGCAAGAGGCAGACGAAATGGAAGCAACATCCCTGTAATTCACTGTTACCCATGGCTCTCATTGAGCTTCTAAATCTAGTAATTCACTGCTATTATACAGCATTAGTGCGTAACAGAACTTAACTTCTGTTGCTACATCATAAAGGAATTCCACGCTGCTTTGCCTGGGCTCATTGAGAATCTGTCAGGGCTCACTGAGAATCTGTCAGAGCAGCGCTGGAAAGCATGATGCACAGCTTCTAAATGGGAGGGAATGGAAAGGCACAAAGAATGGTGGGTGTGGGTGGCAGGAAGCTATGTATTTTTTCAAAATTTAGGACAGGAAGGGGAGGCCATGTGTTATGTGCCTCCCCCATTTCTTAGAAGACTGTCCTGCTGCTTGAAGCCTGCCTTAATGTTTGAAGGAGAGAGGACCATCTCCTTGAACCCAGGGCTACCAGAGCGACTCTAAAGGTCATTTGGCTGGCCTCCTGTTCTGAGCAACAGGGATACAACAAGCTCCATAGGCCTCCCAGCAACTACCCAGCTTACCTGCTGCAAATGGCCTTGCCTAGACCTGCAACTGGACCTGTCTGGACCTGCAACTAGATCTGCCTGAGCCTAGCTGGTCTCTGCTGGAGTCAGTTTCTGATCCCCAAAAGGTGTCTTCCCAGGTCCTAAACCCTTGGCTGGCATCAGTTGAGCTCCTTCTCTGAAATGCTTACGTTTTTAACTCTGTGCACCGGACTTTGAGAAGGTAACTTTTGCAGCTGGACTAACCTAGTCCCTATATCAGGTCTGCACTCCATCACGGTTGGCCTGAACTTGTGACTTTGTCCCAGTCCAGAGCAACCAGATATCCACAGTTAGTACCTTCTGCTTCAAGAAGGTACTATTTTAACTGAAACATTTAAAACTTCACAGTTCTACTAATCAGATTATTATTGTTTTGGACTCATTTTATTTATTAATATGTATACTATTTTTCTAAATTGGTTTGGGAGTTTTATTGTGTTGTGTTTTCACTCTATTACTGTTTGTGTGCTGCACAAACATTTAAAACAGTGCCTCCAAGATAAACCTTACTGCTTTTTGTGCCAAGCTACCAGAGGTTTAAGCACAGGTTAACTAAGTGACTTTTATGGTTCACCCTGACAAGGACTGTGGTTGTTGCCTGAGTAGGGTTTCACCGCCCTCAACCAATAACCCAATTTCTCCTACTCTTCCCATAGCATCATGATAATCATGATAAAACTAAAATGTTAGTGTTCGGCAAGCAACACAGGGCTCTCTCCTGGTACGTTGGACCAACCAGAGTGCATGACCAGAGTGCATAGGGTAAAGATCTACAAATATTTGGGACTCACATTTCACATCTCTTTGACATGGTCCTTTCACCTTGACCAAACAGCCTTGTGGGTTCAAGTCTCTGTAGGTGGCTGAGGAAATTTAATAGAGACTTTGGAGGACTTGCATCAGATCCACTAATTTTGGCCTTGCAGAGCCAATTTTTCCTGCAAGCATTGTTTGGGGTGGAACTTTTATTGTTGGATCCCAAAACTTCTTGGGAAGCCTTAGAGACCATGTTCCACTCCTATTTTGCTTTTTGCTGATGATGCAGTACTCATCTCTAGGACAGCAAACAGTCTCCAGCGGTTGATTCACATTTTTGTAGATTTTATGGAGAACAGAGATGTTAAACTGAATTTAGCTAAAACATTAATTAGAACATGTGGGGAAAAAGAAGACACCTGGGAAGAGTGTTTATGCATAGGGACAAAAACTAGAAGAGCTAAAAGCCTTTAGCTACTTGGGTAATACATTCTCCCATAAAGGGACCTGGTCATCTCATATTGAGTTAGCTAAATTAAAATGTCTTAGGGCTACTGCTGCAGTTTTTAGCTTCTCCAAGAAGATAGGAAATACGCCTACATGAAATATCATTAAGCTGTCCTGGTTTTGGGCAGGGAAAAGTGTAACCTGCTGCAGGTCCAAGAAAATATTTTCCTACAGAAGCTCCTTGGTGTGCCCAGCTTGACCCTTATAGCATGCAAAGAGCTTGGTATGGAGTATATTGAAGAAACCATTCAACTCAGTACTCTGAAGAAGTGGCATGGCATCTCGTTAAAGTAGTTTCACCAGGGAGGTCATCAGGGACTGCCTGAGTCTGGATCATTCTGACAAAATCCCGTGGTTGCAGAATGTGAGATCACTACTACACGAATTGGGGGTAGACCTGAACGCCCTAAAACCCCATATTATTTTGAAATATTGTAAAAAAGAAATTAAAACTATCTTAGTAGGGAAAATGAATGTTTGCAGATTACACCAGGAAAAGGCAACCCCCCTCGATTTATAGCTATTATATGAGCCATGTTGAACAAGGGACACAATAATACTTGGTTGGAGTAAAAAAATGTTTGCGATAGGTTTGTGTTGACTAGATTACGTCTAGAGTTAATCCACCATTTAGTAGTCTTCCCAAAAACTGAATTGTGGCCCCTGAATCTACCTAGATGCCTGTGAGATGGGAAGGCAATACAATCAACATCACATTTCATGTTGTTCTGTAATTTTTACAGTGACATTAGACGGCCCTCTTGCTTTTATTATGCCCTCTCTTCCTGTCTCAGGGCGTTATTCACCATCAGGTGGCACTTACCTTTTTAAACAAATTATCAAATATCTATACATGCTGTACGATCCTTGCCTTTATTAAAAAGGCCCTTCGTAGGCATAAATCATTAACCCACTTAGATGATTTACGCTATGAGGAAAACTGAAAGGGCCACAGAGTTATGTTTAAATTTTGAACCTCCCAGAAAATTCCCACAGTAGTTTTAAGATTTTATTATTCTTAATATGTTTTGTACTTTCTTGATTTATTGACTTTCAATGTAAATATTGTCTTTAGATTTATTATCTGATATATTTGCTTTAACTTTATAGTGTCAGGATTTTATATGTTTTTATTGTATTTTGCATCTTTTATGGATTTGTATATACATTCGAAAAAAGATTTGACTGCCTTAGAAACCAATTCTTGGAAACAGCTTCTATGTCTCCCACAACGCACCATGATTCAGGCCACTAGACTTGAAATGGCCCTCATCTCTTGGCAGGATCTTGCAGCAAAATGGTTCCTTAGATGCCTGAATTCCCTCTCCTTGGGTAAGGGATTTATTCAAATATGAAAATCAGATCTCACAAATCCCACTATATATATCAAAGTGGGAAATGAAAATGATTGCCATTCAGACTTAATTTCATAGGAACAAAAAATATTTAGTCTGCCAGCTGTCTGTTTCCTTAACTTTGTTTTAATTGGGGCTTGTGACTATGTTTCTGTATACTTCTCATTAACCAAGATATGTAATGTGATAAGACTTTTTTTAAATTAATCCTTTATATTAGATTCCACTGGCTGTCGCTAATTTACCACAGTCCATAGGGAAATGTTGGTGTCCTTTAAATGTAAAATGTGCTTGTTCTCATAAATTAATAGATTGTCTATTATTTCTAGCCTGCCACCAAATGTAAAATGTGCCTGTTCTCAAAATGTGATAGATTGTCTATAATTCCTAGCCTGTCACTATCATTTTCTCAAACCTATTTTTATCAAGTATGGTACATTGACTCGAAAATTAGCCAAGTCATTAATGGTTGGTATGAAGTTTATGGAGGACCTGAACATTTCTTAGATTCTTTCAAAGTTGGGGTATACTATTGTTATGATTTGAATCTGGTCAGTATGACCGCTCTCCCCCCAGGCAGCTCCACCACTGAGTGTTGCCCCCTGAGCCTTGAGCTCACTGTCGCAGGGTGTTCAAGGCCCTCCTCCACCTGTAGGCTCCTGCCTGCGCCTCGTCCCTGATGGTCCAGTGGAAGAGCACTCTGCTCTTCTGCTGTTCTGCCTCTACCTCTCTTGCCATTGTCTACAAAAGCACCCTCCTCATGATGACCACCATCCCGGACGACACAATGACCCTCATGGAGCGCCTCCACTTCCAGATCCAGACCAACCCTAAAATGATTCTCCGCTGAACCCTCAAGACAGACACATCAAGAAAGCAAGTTGGTTTACCCCTGCCCTCCAAGAATGCAGAGGCTCCTCCAGACGACTCGAAAAGACATGGAGGAACAACAAAACCCCAGAAACATGCGCCAACTACAAAGCAGCCACCACCGCACACCACCATTTCATCGAATCGACAAGGAAGAAATCCATCCAAGACAGAATCCTCACCAACGCTCACAATACCAAAGAACTCTTCTCCATCATCAAGGAATTCCTCAAACCCTGCTGCGAAACAACAGACGTCCCACCCTCCCAAAACCTCTGCAACAGTCTCAGTACCTTCTTTCACCTTAAGATTAAAATGATCTAAGACAACTTCGACAACCAAGACCTCCTCACCACTCCAGCTCCCCCTCCATGTTACGCCACCCAACAGACCCTGCTCATATGGACCCCACTCACGACAAAAGATATCCTGAAGACCATGAAAAGCATCCACTCCAGAGCGCCCTCTGATCTCTGCCCACACCACATCTTCCACGGCTGCCTTGGCCATCGCATCCAAACTACGTCGGACGATCAACTGCTCCTTCGAGACCGCCTTCCCTATCGACTGGAAACAAGCTGAAGTCAACCCCCTCCTGAAGAAACCCTCCACAGACCCGACGGACCTCAAATACTTCAGGCCCATTTCCCTGATTCCATTCGCAGCCAAGGTCATCGAAGAGGCTGTCAACACCCAGCTAGCAAACTTCATCGAATCTAACAACGTCCTGGACATCTCACAATCTGAGTTCCTACTCGCGGCCACTGACGACATCCGCTCCCTCCTCGACCAGGGCGAAACGGCAGCCCTCATCCTCCTGGACCTCTCGGCTGACTTCAACACTGTTTCCCACCGCAGCCTAGCCATCAGACTCCACGACGCCGGCATCCACGGCAAGGCCCTCAACTGGATATGCTCCTACCTCACTGGCAGAACTCAGCGGTTCAGACTCCCTCCCTACCTCTCGGAACCGACAGAGACCAACTGTGGAGTGCCCCAGGGCTCTTCACTCAGCTCCACCCTCGTCAAAGTCTACATAGCCCCCTCGCAACCATCATCAGGAACCACAGGCTCAACATTGTCTCCTATGCCGACGACACTCAGCTTATCCGCTCCTCACCAACGAACCCAACACCATCAAACACAACTTCCAAGAAGGGATGAAAGCCATCGCCACCTGGATGAAGAAGAGCTGCCTGAAACTCAACTCCAAGCAAACAGAAGTCCTCATCCTTGGCTCCACCCCCTCCACATGTGACGACTCCTGGTGGCCCTCCGCCCTGGGAAATCCCTCCTCCCCGACCGACCATGCTCGAAACTCGGCATCATACTTGACTCATCGCTGACAATAAACCGCCAGATCAACGCCGTATCCTCGACCTGCTTCAACACCCTCTGCATACAGAAAAACTGTCACGCACGCTCTCATCAGCAGCAGACTGGACTACGTCAATGCGCTCTACACCAGAATCAACAAGAAACTTCTTCGCAAACTCCAGACCGTCCAGAACGCCGCCGCCTGACTGATCCTCGACATCCACCTTCGCAGTCACATTACCCAACACCTCCGCGATCTCCACTCGCTCCCAGCCGAAAGAAGAATAACCTTCAAACTCCTCACCCACGCACACAAGGCCCTTCACAACACCGGACCCACATACCTGAACAATCGCCTCTCCTTCCACGCACCCAAAAGACACCTCCGATCAGCCAATCTCTCTCTGGCCACTGTCCCACACATATACAAGACCAGAATGGGAGGAAAGTCCTTCTCCAACCTCGCAGCCAAGGCCTGGAATGACCTCCTCCTCCACCTTCGGCAAGCTCCCACATTGCCCCAGTTCAGGAAGGACCTCAAGACCAGGCTCTTCGGATGACCCCAGCACTCAACTGAGCCGCCCCCCCAGTGCCTTGACACCCTCACGGGTGAGTAGTTGCACTTTACCACCCCTGATTGATTGATTGAATCTGATTATTGATTAATCATAGTAATCATAGTATCAGTCCCTGAAATATCATATTGTTTGGAGAGGGTATGGACATTTTGAACATCATGCATCTTTTCCCTCATGTTTTCTAGGGACCTTGCTTGGTGAATTTTTTCATCATTGCCAGTTTTTATACAGTGCAAACTTAACCCAAGGGCATTGGAGCGCTTTAAGTGAGCACCAGTTACATTACATAAGGTCACAATCATTTTTCAGGCACATGGACATTGACTGATATGCCCAGAATACCAGGATGTTGAGGTGATGTTGGGATTCCAACCAGGTTCCCAAGTTACAAAGTCAGCAGCCCTCCCTTCCCTCTTTTGTGCTTTTCCCTTCTTGATCTTGGTGAAAGTCTGATGAGGCAAAATAAGTGCTGGTCCTGAAAAATGAGAGCCGGTGGACCCCACCTGCAAACATAGGCTCACATCACACACTAACTTTAAGGGACAAGGGAAAGTGTAGATGACTATATATATTAGATGCTCATCTACTGTATGCTGTGGTTTCATGAATAACAAACTTTGGATCAACACAGATTGTTGGTTACCCCTACAGCTTCGATATATTGTTTCAGGGTTTTGATTAGAGGCAAGGCCTTCACAACTGTTTACTAATAGTGTTTCTGTCTTCTTTAGGTACTCCCTTCAACTTGCAGCATCAGTGACCTACAGACCTTAGTGTGACAAGTCTGAATCGTACTGTTCATGTTGCTGCTTTCTCTCCTATATCATTACCCTTTCCCGGTTTCTACTTTTAGCCCTCGTATTATTGTTGTATGTGGTCCCTTGTGGAGGTGGTGAGAGATAGAAGAGTACATCGCTCCAGTTGGCTCCTAAGTACAAGCATAGTGCTTTGAGTCAGAAGCATTGGGCTCTATGGCTTGAATCACATGGTTACCCCAACTTGGCTGTCCAAGTGGAAGTAGCCTGAGCTTGTTCTCTGGCAGGACAGCGAGGCCATGGTGCCTGCAATGAACATGTAGACCAGGCAGCCAACACTTCCATGTCTAACCTGGGAATACTGAAGGAAGTGACCCGATTGGGCCACCCGGGTCACTCGCGACCACCTCTCAGCCTTCCATACAAATGAAGAGTCAGTCAGACAGTAGAGAATACAAACCAAGTATATTTATTCAGCTACACTCGAGCGGAGTCCAGTCTGACCAGCCTCCTGGGATTGCTGCAGAGGTGCTGACTTCAGCAAACATGCTGATACATTATGTACAATTCGGAACCAACAAAGACACGCCCAAACTGGAAATTTCCAGTTGGAGGCAGCTAAACAAAGAGGGTACAGAAGGATGAGTTTCGATCCTGAGACTAGGCACACACTATCTCTACTCCAAGGTCGTTCTGTCTGCGCCCGCCACTCTAGAGGTGGGAGCAGGCCTATCTAGTGGGAAAGGTATGCGCTAATAAGAACAATGTATTCATTAGTACAGCAGGACTCAACCTTGGAGAAACAAAAACTATTGCAGCTGCTTTCAGCAGGGGATGAGGGAAGAGTTAGTTTAGATCATGGCTCAAAATGGCGGCTAAACATAAAATGGTGCCGCGAATGCTAACTTAAGACATACAATGCAGAAACAACACAGCTAAAACATTTTTATTCCAACAGACCCTCCTTTTAGCATTCGCTAAACATTTTTTGTTACTATCTAGAAACAGATAACATATTGCAAAAATAAGAGCCATCACTATAAGCTGGAGCATACAAAGTCAATATTCAAAAATACCCTCGTCAATTTGCATAATTTCATCAATGTGCTTCTGCAACATAATTGCAGCATTAGTATCATGAATGGATATTTTTTGTTTAGGTGTCAGAGCACTTACACAATAGGTGCAACAAGCCGGGAGACAGTGTATGCAGAGACAACATGTAAAAATGATAACGGCAACTACAACCAAAAAGATAAGGATCTTCCAACCCCATGTTGTTAGCATATTCCAGAACCACCCCGATAGTGTCCAAGTATCTGTCTCTTGATGTATGTCTGACGAAATTCTATGTAATTTTTGTATGGCTGTATACACACTGATGGTGTGGTCAGGTATGTAAACACAACAGCTGCTGCCAATGATGCGACAGGCCCCTCCCCGATCAGCGAGGATGACGTCTAACACCATCTGGTTCTGTAAGGTAACTAACCTCGTAGCCTGGAGCTCGGCGGTAATGTTTGTCAATATCCCAGCTGTTGTATTAATAACCCCTTCCACAACTCTTGTTAGCCGACAAAGCTGAAGACTGTTTTATAATTGTTGAATCTGGGGGGGCTTTTATATTGGTGACTGTAACGCCGCATTTTCTCCTAGTATTGCGGGAGCTGTGTTAAAGCTCCGGGGCTGCTTCCAATCTTGAAGCACCTTTTAGGTTAGCAGTCGAGTGTTTGGGACACTCACGCCAACGCGCACGCCCAGCTATAAAAGGGGCTGATGACGCGACCGCGCCGAAGGCGCGCCTAAGGCAAGCCCGTCTGCGCCCGTCCGCGCCCGACCGGTCCCAGGTGCCAGGATCCCTGCCGGTTGCGCTAGGGCGCCGCTCATTTATACTACTGATCAACTCCAGCAGTATAGAGGGACGGTAAGGAGTAATTGTATTCATAGTATGTGTCCTGATGGGATGACTATGCAATGTGTGCACTGCCCCTTTCAATTCCATCCTGCCCTCAATGAGCATACAATCTTGAACCCAGCCACTGTTTTTAACATGCTTCTATTGAATTGTCGCTCAATGCCCAGACACACTAATGAAATTAGATTACTGTTAGAGGAGAGTCCAGATGTTCTGTTTTTAACAGAAACATGGCTAACGAGTGAGTCAGACCCGAGCCTTACGCAAGCCCTCCCCTCTGGGTACACTATTCAAAGACATGATAGAGAATATAACAGAGGAGGTGGCATAGCCATCATTTACAAAATTGGATTTAACTGTCGTGTGTTAGGGAATCCTATAGCCGACTGTGAGAGTTTGCTCTTTTCCATCGGCTTCTCCCACACATGTACTTTTTCTGGGATTTTAATTTATCGCCCTCCGGGGACATTGGGCAAATTTTGTAACGATCTCCCCGAGATCACAGCTAACCTAGCCAGCCCTTTGTCCAATTTCTCCCTTTTGGGAGATTTTAATATGCATTTTGATGACTACTCCTTACCAGCTACACGTGACCTAGTGGATAGTATGGAAGCCCTCCAATTTTTTCAAAAGTGAGAGGCCACACCCACTCTCAGGGTCATTTACTTGATCCTATTTTTACCAATGCCACAGATCTTCAGGTTGGAAATCCTATTCCGCTTCCTTGGACAGATCACTCCTCATTTCTTTCTCCTGGACCTGTAAAGCTAGTAGCAGATCGATGGTAACATCTACCAAGCTGCTCCGACCATGGTCACAACTCCCAGTAGAACGCTGGGTGTCAATACTTAATGACACCAGACCAGCACCTGAGTCTAACCCTATCAATGCAAACCATAACTTTGAAAATTGGCTGAGCTCTTCCTTAGATATAGTACTTCCAAAGAAACAAATTAAGGATAAAAATGGCGCAAATAGAACAGCCTGGTACACCCCCAATCTGCGTAAACTTAAGCAGTCTTGTAAACGGTCTGAAAGAAAGTGGAGGAAAGACTACTCCACTATCAATAAAATGATTTATAGGGAAGATATCAAGAAGTATAAGGAAGAAACTAAGTGCGCTCAGTCACTTTATTATGAAAACCAAATACTTTCAGCCCCCAACTCCTCTCGCAAAATATTTCGCATAGTTAAATCTATTATTAAACTTCCCCCCGCCTATTTCCTGCGATGATATGTCATCTCGCTGCAATCTTTTAGCTACTTTTTTCTTTAATAAAATTCAAGATATCTATTCCTCTTTTCATCAGACCACTGTTTCAATTAATGTCTCCCCAATCAACAACAAAGGAGGCACTGATAATTGCATTTTAGCGGAAATTCCTCTCTTGGACCTTTCTGCCCTGCAAGGTATTCTTGGTCAGTTGAAGTCAGGTTCTCCCAAGGATACAGTTCCACCCCTCTTTTTAAATCGGATTTTTGATACAGTGTCTACAACTATCCTAGATTTGATTAACGCTACATTCCGGACAGGCATAGTCCCCTTCCCTTGGAAACAAGCAATGGTTAAAGCCTTGCTGAAAAACCAAACTTGGACCCTGAAATGTTAGGGAATTATCGCCCCATTTCATTGTTACCAGGGATCAGCAAAATTGCTGAAAAACATGTGAATGTTGTTCTGTCCGGGTTCTTGGAAAGCAATAACTGCCTTCATCCATCTCAAACTGGTTTTAGGCCCCAACAAGGCACAGAAACCGCTCTGCTAGCGGTGGTTGAGGGTACTAGGAAAATCCTAGACAACGGGGCTGCGCTGCCATCGTGCTTTTAGATCTGAGCGCAGCCTTCGATACGGTTAATCACCAGCTGCTCATTCAGAGGCTTAGAGATATAGGAGTGACTGATCTGGCCCTTGAATGGATTTCTTCCTTTTGGATGATCGATCTTTTCAGGTGTTTCATGAAGACTGTATCTCTGACCCTCTACCCCTCCGATGTGGGGTCCCTCAGGGATCCTCCCTGTCTCCCACTCTTTTTAACGTATATATGAGCTCCTTGGCAGGTGTTGTGGAGCCTTTCGGCATTCAAATTATCACATATGCCGATGATACGCAGCTGATTGTCTCTTTTAATCAGCTCAACACCATCGTCCCGGACTGGGCAATGTGTCTTCGAGAGATCGCAGTATGGATGGAGGGTTCATTCCTGAAGCTCAACGGATCTAAAACGGAGCTTATGTTCCTGGGTAAACCTTCTATACCCAACATAATATCCTCTTGGCCGAGCTGTTTCGGTCCTCCCCCTCCCCCCAAAGATTATATCAAGAGTTTGGGAGTCTGGCTAGACCGTAACCTCGATTTTGGGGAACAAGCAAGGAAGGTTGCTGGCAGCTGTTTTGGGCTGATGAGGATGATACGGAAAATCATTCCCCTCCTTCCTATTTCCGCAAGGAAAGTGGTAGTCCAGTCCCTTATACTTTCTAGGCTCGACTATGCCAACGCCCTATACTTAGGAACATCTTGCTCCACGATTAAGAAACTACAAATTGTTCAAAACTGTGCGGCACGACAACTCTTGAATATCCCCAGCTGACAGTCAGCAGGGGCTGCACTGGCCGCCCTTCACTGGCTGCCTATCCAGCAGAGAGTGCAGTTTAAGGCTCTCTGTATCACACACAAGGTTTTGCTAGGTCCTGGCCCACCTATCACACGCTCTCTCATGTCCTTTTATCATCCTGAGAGAACCCTGCGATCATGTAATAAACAGCTGGCTGTTGTTCCTAGAATTAGGAAGGCCCGCACAGGGGGTCGCCTCTTTCATATAATG
Source organism: Calotriton arnoldi (assembly GCA_963921515.1). Lineage (NCBI taxonomy): Eukaryota > Metazoa > Chordata > Amphibia > Caudata > Salamandridae > Calotriton > Calotriton arnoldi. The sequence goes on from CAWUFW010004521.1 coordinate 1,145,831, forward strand.
CTGCTAGGCTTTGGAACTCCCTCCCCTTGCCATTCGGTGTGAAACTAACCATCTGGCCTTTCGGAAACGCATAAAAACCTTCCTGTTTCCATGACTGAGATGTAGACTATGAATTCGGCCTCTAGCGCTGGGATGCCTTTGGTAACCATGCGCTCTATAAATGTTTTACAATTACAATTACAATTACTATTAGCCATGGGGCCCCAGAAAGATAAGAGACCCCGTGCAGCATCGTCAAACTGTTGCCAGGTGGTATCTGTCCGATCTATATACGCAGTGTCAACAACCCTTCTGACTCGGGGCAAGTATATACTCCTACGTTGCAGCCGATGATCTTTATGGTAATTGGACGGGGCAACATACACAGGGGGAAGAAAGAAAGAGAGATAATATCTGCCAGACGACCCCCTCAGAAGCCAGACGTGAGCATGGTATCCACAGACAAAATAGATATTCCGGGGTAGTATTAAGGGTGGACTATTAATCGTGCTCAGTCTATAGGTGTAGTTGCATACACTTTCCCCCACCTGTATCTCTCCTGTCCCCTGGACACAGAAACTAGCTGTTGTGTTAACCACGGACACCATTGGTTTGTCCTTAGTAACATTACGATCTTAGAAAGATTGGAAGTAGTCAGATGTGTTAAACCTTTGGAAATCATCCATTTCCATCCTAAGCCACGTTTCGTTCTTTGTTTTATCATATATTCTCATACAGGATTTCGGGGATAATGTACCGGAGGTCCCATTTCCTGACTGTCCTATAGGAGTAAATCTGTGATGAAAACGTACATACTCTACCACAATACGAGAGTCAGCAGATGTCATAACCTGAGTAGAGAGGTGGAAATGGTGGTGCACCGTAACAAGCAATTCAAACCAACCTTCGCAGCTACCAATATATGACAATGGCATGGACAACACATTATCGCTCTTGTGAGTAACTGAGGGAAGCAATCCACAAACCCAACAATTAGTTGTATTGGACACATCATGGGCTTGATGCAACATCTGTATAAATACATTGTCTGTATAAGTCTTTCTATGCTCCTATTTGTGAGGGGCCAAAGTAAAAAACATATGCTCAGGGAAAGTGGGCGTTATACCAACCAAGGAATGTACAGGATACTTCTCCTCCCAAAACCAAGCTATTCCAAGTAGAGTTATTAATGCAATCACAATAATCACTATGAAAACTATCCTAGTCCTAGCTCTCGATGAATCCCGCGTCACACAGGATAGTGTACCCCCTTCTAGGGAGAACATTTGATTTATCCTGTCCAATGTCAGAACAGTGCACCAATCTCGCCTCCCCTAAACTAACACCGTTGGTATTATAGCAAAGTACTCCTTAACTTTCACAGTCCATCCCTAACTAATCTGACTTCTCCTTTGGTGCGCCGTTCCTCAGCCGAGGGCGCAAATTGTACCTGGTGACTCCAGGCACAGAGGGGTCGGTAAACAGGGGCTCTTTAAAGGCACGAATCTCCGAAGGGACCGCTGCATTCAGAAAGTCATCATTCTCTGCATCCGTTTGGGTCCATGTAAGCTTTGCGTCACCAAAAGGGACAAACTGGGGCACTTGTTCACCTTCAGCGTCCCCAACGCCGTACCTTACCCATTGATCATACGGTAAGGGTAAGGTTATCCTGCGGCAATGACTGGAATGGATCCAATTCTTCCGGCCGGCGACCTTGACAGCGGTCCTGGTTACAAGAAGCACCTGCTCGGGCCCCTTCCAACGGGGCTCCAAGCTCTTCTTCCATTGAAAATTTCGGAGCAACACCCAGTCCCCAGGCTGGATGTTATGACCGGGCCCCTTTGGTATGGGTGGGAGCGACTCTCGAATCTGTTGGTGAATAGAACGCAGATTTTCAGTTAATTGATACAGGTAATCTGTCAACAAACGGTACTCAATCTCTGAAAACCTACATGGGCGCGGGACTCCCCAGACATTCACCGGGCGTCTGAACACGACCTCGTAGGGTGACAATCCTGTCCTAGAATGTGCTGTAGTTCTTGTAGACAAAAGAGCTAGTGGTAAAGCATCTGGCCATTGCAACCCTGTAGTCTCCTGAATGTTTGCCAATTTCAGTTTGAGAGTACCATTGTACTTCTCAACCAAACCTGCTGACTGGGGGTGATTCGCAGCATGACATTTTTGCTTTATGCGCAAACTAACTGGATAACCTTGGCATTAAAGTGACTTCCGTTATCACTCCAGATCAAACGGGGCAAGCCGAAGTGAGGAAAGAACTCCTTTAGGAGTGCCTTTGCAGTCTCAATGGCCGTATTCTCTTTAGTAGGGTAAGCCTCAACCCATTTACTGAATGCACAACCAACCACCAACACATACTTCAAATTGTTGACTCTGTTCTTCTCAATGAAGTCCATTTGAAGGACCGGAAAAGGAAAGTGGGAGGTGCAAAGTTACAGGGTGGTGTAGGGGTACCCTTACCAGGATTGTGCATCATGCACACCATACAGTACTTTACTAAATGTACAGCCGTCTTCGAAATGTTGTCATTTTGCCATACGGGGTCTAACAACTTGCAAATACCCATAGCACTGATATTTGCTGGGCCATGAGCCATCGTAACAACAGGAAGAACATATGCATCTGGCAACATCCATCTCTGCTTCCCTGACTTGTCAATCCAAAATCGCTCATCGTTCAATTGTGCTGTGCTTTCTTGCCACACTGCTAACTCCTCCACTGTAGCCTCACTCTGAATTTCCTTCACATTCTCCAGTGTATCCTCAAACATGGTGACCTCGGGCACCCACCTAGCAGGACCTGCTACAAACATTCTTTTCATCTTTGTTCAGGCTGTTTCTTTAGCTATCTGGTCTGCAAAAGCATTCCCCTTTCCCACATCGTCAGTAACTTCCCTATGGGCGCTGAACTTCACTATGGCCAGTTTCTTAGGGAGTGTCAAAGCGGACAAAAGCCTATATATAAGAGGGCCATGTTGGATTCTCGTCCCATGAGAAGTAAGGAACCCTCTCTCTACCCAAAGCCGCCCAAAATTATGGGTGACTCCAAAGGCGTACTGACTGTCAGTATAGATATTGACAACTAGTCCCTCACTCAATTCACAGGCTCGAAGAGGGCAACGAGCTCTGCAGTTTGGGCTGACTGATAGAGAACTTGTGATGTCTCGACTACTGTACTCAGTGTAGTAATGGCGTACGCAGCAGTTGTAGTGCCATCTGGTAACTTAAAGCAAGAGCCATCGACACATAGTTCCCCTTGAGGGTCAGATAAGGGAACATCAGTCAGGTCTACCCGTCCTTTCGTCTCTTCTTCCGTCCGGAAGATACAATCATGTATATCAATCTCCTCATTCTCAGAGGGGAGGGGCAGTAACATGGCTGGATTCAGAGTGGCACAGGGTTTGATCGTGATCTGCTTTGCAGAGAGTGTTAGCTCGTAACCTGTCAGACATGCACTGGTGAGGTGCTGTGTCCTGGTTTTATTCAAAAGTGTATCCACAGCATGGGGTACCACAACTGTGAGATCAGTATCAAGTACGAGTCCAGCCGATTGTCTTATTGAGACAGCCACAGGCGCGACCGCTCTTAGACAGCTCGGGAGGGCTCGTGCGACAGGGTCAAGCACAGCAGAGAAATAAGCACACAGTCGTTACTTATCCCCACATTTTTGTGTTAAAACAGAAAGCGCTCAACCACCCATCTCATGGACGTACAATACAAAGCATTTAGCGTAATTAGGGGTGCCAAGCACTGGAGCCGAGCAAAGCGCAGTTTTTAATTGCTCAAAAGACTGCAGACACTCTGGCGTCCAAGGCAGGAGTTCATGCACATCTTTTAGTGTTAGCGCAAGCAAGGGCTTAATAACCAGAGAATAGCCAGCTATCCACTGCCTGCAATAGGAAGTGATACCTATAAAAGCGTGCACATCTTTCTGAGTTTGCGGAACGGGCATTTTAACAATGGTACTGATGCGCTCAGGGGTCAATCTCCTACCCTCCTTCAACAGTAGGTGACCTAAATAGGTGACCTCCTGTCGACAATACTGACATTTTGAAAGGGATACTTTATGGCCATGTTGAGCTAAATGTAACAACAATTTAACTGTACTGTCTCTGCAACCTTGTTCTGTGTCTGAAGCGATGAGCAAGTCATCGACATATTGGAGCAATACATTACCTGTAGGGAGCGACAAGGAATCCAGCTGACTTTTCAATGCCTGACTATAGATACTCGGACTCTCTGTATGGCCTTGAGGAGTGCGAAGAGAATCTAAAGTTTCCACCAGCAATGGCAAGCCCAAACAGATATCTGCTATCAGGATGAATGGGAATACTAAAGAATGCATTCTTCAAATCAATGACAGAAAAGAATTTAGCAGAAGAAGGAATCATTGTCAAGAGAGTCGTAATGTCAGGGACCACTGGGAACTGGGGAATTACTATTTTGTTAACTTCACGCAAGTCAATCACAAAGCGATAAACATCTTCCTGATACTCAGAGGGACCTGAAGGTGTCCGTTTGAGAATGGGAAGAATAGGGCTATTATAAACATTAGCAGTCATCTCCTCAACCACTCCTTTCTCAATCAGATCTTGCACAATTCGTATCAAAGCTCGCTCTCCTGCCTGCGGTATTTTATACTGGGGGATACGGGGTAAAATAGCACCTTCCTTGACACGAATCGAAACAGGCGGTATCTGCAACAAACCGACATCTGTGTCGCCTGTTGCCCACAGCGTGGGTAGCACATCCTTAAATTCAACAGGGAGGGGCGCATCTTTGGATAGACACTGCTTAGCGCACACCACATCCGGACCCACTGTCATGTAAACAGCTGCCGGGAAGCAATAAATCGTAGCAGGCAATTTCTTCAACAAATCCAAACCAATCAAATTCTCTCCACAATTGGACATCAACAAGAATGGCGAATCCACAGTGAAAGGACCAATAGTCACTGCAAGGGATTTTGAAATGGGGCTCACAACAGGTACACCAGAAAAACCTACCGAAACATTCTTATGGCCAGACAGAGCCGCCCCAGGGACCAAGGAACGAGAAATAGAGCTGTTCGTCGCACCTGTATCCACCAAGGACTCCTTAGTCGAACCATGCACATCCGCACTGACATACGGACCACGTTGATCTACAGGTATTGGAACTAGTCCCTCACTCTGTCCCTGGCTTTCCTAACTGTAAGACATCTCTGTCACCTCATCTGTGTAATCATCATGATAATACTGTCCTCCCCGGGGGTCATCGAAATAATTCTGGTCTGAGTGACCCTGCGGGGTCACAGCATTCAGAGCCCTGTCTTGGCGACCAGCTCCACGACCCCGTCCACGAGGACCTCGTCCTCTCGGGACCGCTAACTTCTGCAGAAGCACAGGACACTCACTACGCCAGTGTCCCTCCTCTTTACAATACGCACAATGATTCGGCCCTACAGGCATACTATTCCTGGTGGTACGCGGAAGCTGCCGGGCCAAACCACCCCGTCCTCTACCATTCCCTCTAGAAGCCTGTTGGCACAACACCTGCGTCTTCAAATCTTTCTGCTTCTTTTCTGTCTTCTCCTTCTCCTCATTTTCCCTGTGCTCATAATACTGTGCCATATTCAAAATAACGTAAGGGGAAGAGGTGGACCAAGTGCTCTCAGAAGCCTGCAATCGAGTCGAAATCTCAGGAAGCAAGTTGGAAACAAATCTATTAACAAACAGCCGCACACCACCTTCAATCGACAATTCCTGGCCACTATAGTCCAAGAACACACCCTCAAACCGAGTGAAAAAGTCAGACACACTCTCATCTTTCTTCTGGCAGCAATCCGATAGCTTGTCCCAATCAACTTTCCTCGGAGGGATGATAGAATGCATATATGTGATAATGCGGCCCTGCAACGCGAGTATCTCTGCTCTAGGCTTGTCACCTGGCTTCCGTTCCTGATCCCATGCTTTAATCTGGTCTCATGTACCACCCAATTCCGCAACATGACCCTGTGTATGTACTTGTCTCCAAATATCCACCGGGACTAACAGACCAAAAAACATTTCAATATCAGCAAGCGTCATCACTGTAGAGGATGTAGCCTCAGTCAATTCTTTAGAATAGGCAGTCGGATTCTTCCTAGGGTCAGGCAACTGAGTCTTAAGGGACAACACCTCACTCCTTTTCCATGGAGTATAAACCCATTGTTCCTGGAAACGGGCCTCTACCCTTGGCCTGGTAACCTGATTATGCTGATCCCTTAGCTCTGGTATCTCGAGATGGTAGATAGGATGAACCTCCCGCATCGGAAACTGTGATGCAGTGGTGGGGCTCCTATCAAGCAGCCTTCCCCGATAAGCAACCAACGTCGCAACATTACCAAAGACATGAGCAGGCTCCAAATCAGTAACGTACACATGATCCCTAATATCGTATATGAGCTGCGGTGCTGCACCATTGAAACACTGTTCTCAAAGACCGATCAAAGTAGCTGACATATGCTTAAGGGCATGCTGCTGTACAAAAGGCTCATACTCTTTCATCACACTACACACTTCTTCCACATTATAAATGGCGTTACAGGCCCACTGTGCAGCCTGATTAGCCACCACCTTTTTCTCCTCATCGCCCTCATCAGATCGGGCCAACGTCCGTCCCATACGCTCCTTAAACGTCATCCAATCTCTATTCTCAGGGCTGCGTACTGGCGTCCCACTACTGAACAACGTCGGGGAATGGAGGAACACAGTGTGGGTAGCAGCAGAGGGAGAAGGCACTAACGTCATTGGGCCCGATTCACAAAAGTAATCTGAGACAAAATCCTAACTATACGACTTTCGGTATTCACAAAAGGCATTTAGTAGTAGTAAAGTTCGGATTCCTAATTTTACTACCACTAAACTGAGACAAAATCCTAACTTTATGACTTTCGGTATTCACAAAGCCATTTAGTAGTAGTAAAGTTAGGATTCCTAACTTTACTACTACTAAATGCCTTTTGTGAATACCGAAAGTCGTAAAGCTAACTTTACGACTTTCGGTATTCACAAAAGGCATTTAGTAGTAGTAAAGTCAGGATTCCTAACTTTACTACTACTAAATGCCTTTTGTGAATACCGAAAGTCGTAAGTTAGGATTTTTCTCAGTTTAGTAGTAGTAAGTTAGGAATCCTAACTTTACTACTACTAAATGCCTTTGTGAATACCAAAAGTCGTAAAGTTAGGATTTTGTCTCAGATTACTTTTGTGAATCGGGCCCATTGTCGGCTGCGTCGTGGAGGTAAGGGCTGGCGAAAGAGATGCCGAAGCAATAGGCGTTCCAGGAGTACTAACAGTCACAGTTGCCACAGATTGCGAGGGCAAGGAAAGGACACGAGGTGCTGTGGCCAAGGCTGTCTGATCAACAATAACAGAAGCAGAAACAGCAGAGGCAGAAGAACCGGGTAGCTGGGCCTGTGGGGGAAGAGCGGGATATACCCTTTGCGGGACATACGGAGGTGGGGGTCGAGTATCTAACAATTGTTCCACAAACGTATCATTTTCTTCTTGGGCCACATAAGATTTATCAACCTGTAATCAAAATCTCCTATCCGCCTGTTCAATCCCTATCTCTTGTTTCTCTCTATTATGCGCTACAGCTTTCTGAGTCAATGTTTGCATTCTCCCCTTCCGGGCCTCTTTCTCTGCTTTCATTCGACTCTGTTTAGCCTCCTTTTGCCACGTTCGAAGAGAATCAAACATAGACTCTCTACTTCTTCTTGCAAACAACTTCTCCTGTAAAAAAACAATTTTTTGTTCATCAAAAGTGCCCATCAACGGCCACTGCAACTCGGCATTGTCCCTCGTATATTTGTGCCATAGCGTACTAAACATAATAGGGCCATGGCCATGCTTCACATACATGTCAAAATTTGGAGTGCCTTCCGGAGGCGCTGGCTGACTTTTTTCCGGTCGAGCATTAGCAGAACAACAACAACAACAAGAAACCAAAAGCCGGCTGATCCCAAGCATTTTCAAAAGTAAGCGAAATTTGTTATGTTGCCTGGCAAAGTGTTCACAAACACCTTGTATCCAAATCGGTCCTCGGACCTTACCAAAGACAAACCAAAATCGGTCCTCAGACCGTACCAAAAACAAATCAAAATGGTACCATATCCACAATGAACCAAAACAAACTCACCTGGTGCACACAGGTCAAACAAATGTATTCTCCACTGCCGACTCTTCGGACCAAACAGTCAGATCCAAGGGTTCCACCGTTCAGGACCCCAGTCAGGATGACCGCAGGGCGAAGCACCGACCGGTCAGACAGACGGGGCAGCTGCAAGTTCAAGAACTCTATCGTGCAGGGATCCCTGGTCCGCCCGGCCGACCCGACGTGGCCCCAACCTCACCACCCGTCCGCGGGCGAGGATTGGTCAACCAATGGGGTCCCTGTTCAGAAGCCAACTGAAGGAAGTGACCCGATTAGGGCCACCCGGGTCACTCGCGACCACCTCTCAGCCTTCCATACAAATGAAGCGTCGGTCAGACAGTAGAGAATACAAACCAAGTATATTTATTCAGGTACACTCGAGCGGAGTCCAGTCTGACCAGTCTCCTGGTATTGCTGCAGAGGGCCTGACTTCAGCAAACATGGTGATACATTATGTACAATTCGGAACCAACAAAGACACGCCCAAACTGGAAATTTCCAGTTGGAGGCAGCTAAACAAAGAGGGTACAGAAGGACGAGTTTCGATCCTGAGACTGGGCACACACTATCTCTACTCCAAGGTCGTTCTGCCTGCGCTCGAAGCTCTAGAGGTGGGAGCAGGCCTTTCTAGTGGGAAAGGTATGCGCTAATAAGAACAATGTATTCATTAGTACAGCAGGACTCAACCTTGGAGAAACGAAAACATTTGCAGCTGCTTTCAGCAGGGGCAGAGAGAGGAGTTAGTTTCGAACATGGCTCAAAATGGTGGCTAAACATAAAATGGTGCCGCGAATGCTAACTTAAGATGTACAATGCAGAAACAACACAGCTAAAACATTCTTATTCCAACAATACAATGTAGCACCAAAGGAGTATGCAGTTCCTGTACGTGGGAATACATTAGGTGGATGATGGGAGAGGCCCCTGGTCCTCTAGCTCAAGAAATTCCAATGATGGATTAAACCCAGATCAGTTGACTGGGGGTGAGTGTTTGATTAGCTCAAACGCTCCGTCCATCATCCCCTTTGGTATCGCTTTGTTCGCCCTAAGTTGGCAGGGTATGCCCAGACGTGGGTCCCTTGCTCACTTTGCCACTGGATTTAAGCTAGCCTGGCTGATGACGGCTGAATAGCCAGAAACCGGTCCCAGGATGCTTGTTTCCGGTCCAGGGAAGACACGGCTTGGCAGTTCGGGCTGGACTGTTCCCATGAGGCACAGGGTCAGACTGATTTGCATATGGCCATGTCTGAACTGGGGTGGTGGAGTGAGCTAAAGAATGATGATGGATTAAACCCAGATCAGTTGACTGGGGGTGAGTGTTTGATTAGCTCAAGCGCTCCGTCCATCATCCCCTTTGGTATCGCTTTGTTTGTCCTAAGTTGGCAGGGTATGCCCAGACGTGGGTCCCTTGCTCACTTTGCCACTGGATTCAAGCTAGCCTGGCTGATGACGGCTGAATAGCCAGAAACCGGTCCCAGGATGCTTGTTTCCGGTCCAGGGAAGACATGCCTTGGCAGTTCGGGCGGGACTGTTCCCATGAGGCACAGGGTCAGACTGATTTGCATATGGCCATGTCTGAACTGGGGTGGTGGAGTGAGCTAAAGAATGATGATGGATTAAACCCAGATCAGTTGACTGGGGGTGAGTGTTTGATTAGCTCAAACGCTCCGTCCATCATCCCCTTTGGTATCGCTTTGTTCGCCCTAAGTTGGCAGGGTATGCCCAGACGTGGGTCCCTTGCTCACTTTGCCACTGGATTCAAGCTAGCCTGGCTGATGACGGCTGAATAGCCAGAAACCGGTCCCAGGATGCTTGTTTCCGGTCCAGGGAAGACATGGCTTGGCAGTTCGGGCTGGACTGTTCCCATAAGGCACAGGGTCAGACTGATTTGCATATGGCCATGTCTGAACTGGGGTGGTGGAGTGAGCTAAAGAATGATGATGGATTAAACCCAGATCAGTTGACTGGGGGTGAGTGTTTGATTAGCTCAAACGCTCCGTCCATCATCCCCTTTGGTATCGCTTTGTTTGCCCTAAGTTGGCAGGGTATGCCCAGACGTGGGTCCCTTGCTCACTTTGCCACTGGATTCAAGCTAGCCTGGCTGATGACAGCTGAATAGCCAGAAACCTGTCCCAGGATGCTTGTTTCCGGTCCAGGGAAGACATGGTTTGGCAGTTCGGGCTGGACTGTTCCCATGAGGCACAGGGTCAGACTGATTTGCATATGGCCATGTCTGAACTGGGGTGGTGGAGTGAGCTAAAGAATGATGATGGATTAAACCCAGATCAGTTGACTGGGGGTGAGTGTTTGATTAGCTCAAACGCTCCGTCCATCATCCCCTTTGGTATCGCTTTGTTCGCCCTAAGTTGGCAGGGTATGCCCAGACGTGGGTCCCTTGCTCACTTTGCCACTGGATTCAAGCTAGCCTGGTTGATGACGGCTGACTAGCCAGAAACCGGTCCCAGGATGCTTGTTTCCGGTCCAGGGAAGACATGGCTTGGCAGTTTGGGCTGGACTGTTCCCATGAGGCACAGGGTCAGACTGATTTGCATATGGCCATGTCTGAACTGGGGTGGTGGAGTGAGCTAAAGAATGATGATGGATTAAACCCAGATCAGTTGACTGGGGGTGAGTGTTTGATTAGCTCAAACGCTCCGTCCATCATCCCCTTTGGTATCGCTTTGTTCGCCCTAAGTTGGCAGGGTATGCCCAGACGTGGGTCCCTTGCTCACTTTGCCACTGGATTCAAGCTAGCCTGGCTGATGATGGCTGAATAGCCAGAAAAAGGTCCCAGGATGCTTGTTTCCGGTCCAGGGAAGACATGGCTTGGCAGTTCGGGCTGGACTGTTCCCATGAGGCACAGGGTCAGACAGATTTGCATATGGCCATGTCTGAACTGAGGTGGTGGAATGAGCTAAAGAATGATGATGGATTAAACCCAGATCAGTTGACTGGGGGTGAGTGTTTGATTAGCTCAAACGCTCCGTCCATCATCCCCTTTGGTATCGCTAAGAAATTCCAATGGCAGCTATTTCATTTCTGTTGGATTCTGGCATATGCTTTTGGCAGAATCCTAATGATTTTTTTCATTTAACAGAGGCAGCTTTTCCTATATTACCTGCAGTGCTACAATGAGTGAGCAGTCAGTAGTTGGATGGACACGTCTGTCACAGGAGGCATGTGCGCTCTTTGTGATTTGAACTGGTGTTAAAGACATCAGTGGACTATTCACAACAAACTAAGCGTGAAACATGTAACTGCAAATATGCTTTTATGCTTTTATTACTTACATGCAAGTTTTGTCTCATATATATTATACTGATGGCAGATAAAAAAAAATTGAAAACTGGGACACATATAGAACTCTTCCATAAAATACAAAATATTTTAGGATTTTTTAAATACCATAATCTAAAGCAAGACTATGCATTTACAGAAAATATAACTTTAGTTAAGCCAGCTGATCTTTTTGTGTATCCAAATGTGTATTTGTTTTCCTGCAGCAACGATGACCCCTTTCTTGAAAATCTAAAATAGGAGAATCGTTTTCTTGTCCAGTTGTGCTCAGAAATGGAGATTCTAGCCAGAGGCAAGATTCTCTCAACAGCCTCAGCAAAGACTGTAGACTACTCTGTGTGATTTCCGATAGACTGTGCTATTCCGTTAGGCCTGGCTTTATAGCCACCCCTTTGTTTTGTTTTTTGAGAGGACGGGCAAGTCGTGGGATAATATGCGCAGACAGTGAATTGCAGGTAGCCATGTTTCTGTGAGATTGGAATGGTACCTGCAATTTAAAACTACATTAAGACACGCCCCAAAGAGTGATCATATCTGTGTCTATAGTGAAAGTGGCAGGGTGGCTTAGTTCCGAATATTTCCACATTGGATGCATTAATGGCTCTGCAAACTGCCAAAATGGGCCAGGTGTTTTAATCTAAAACACAATTAAAGCAGCACGCTGTGAGCATCTCACTTGGTATACTCTTTGGGGTACAAATAAGATTGGCATAAACAACTCTTCAGTCTGGTCAAAAGTCCCTGCAGATTTGATAATTATTTCCTTGACAGTATTTACCAATGCCTGAGGTAACCTAAAGTGGGTACTTCTGCCTCGTGCTAAGTCAAGGGCCTGTCTTGCCTTCTGAAAACAAGATATCCAGGTACCCTGAAACCCGGTGACTATTAGCTTTGAAACACTCTAGCTGAAAAGGATGGAGGAATATGGCAGCTAAATCCAAATGCTCTATGCCTCCTTGATACTGAGGGGCATATTTACATGCCCCTACGTTGTGGTGGCGATACGAGCTTCACCTTATTTCTTAACGCTGCCTTATAAATAAGGCACCCTTTTACGCTGTACTCAGGGTGAAAGGGGAGGGCAATGGGTGTTGCGGTGGACGTTGCACCGCAACACCCACTGATTTTGACGCTGCTCCCTATTTACAAGGGTGGCGTAAATAGGAGGCAGCGCCAAAATTAAGACCAGGGAAAACCTGGTCTTACCCTGGCTCAACGAGGAGAAATGCTTTTTTTCTCCTCATTTTTGCTGTTTCCATGTGTGCTGCCTTGTGTAGCACACATAGAAACAGCAAATTGCCATTGATTGTGTATGTGCAGGAAGGTGACCCTTCCTGCACATAAACAATTCCCAAAAAAAATGACGTTTTGCAACTTCTATGTGTGCTGCATTAAGCAGCACACATAGAAGTTTCAAAACACCATGAATGATTGTTAATGTGCAGGAAGGGAGACCTTCCTGCACATAAACAATCTTTTCCTCCTACACAGACATGGTGCAAGGGTACCTGCGTTGGGGCTAGGCAGCTGAACTCAGCGCCAGTGCTGGGGGAAACGCAGGGGTGCGCCGCATTCTTGTGAATACAGTGCATCCCTGCGTTTTCAGAATGTAGAAGCATGGCATTAGCAATGTTTACTTAACACCACGCTTCTCCATTCTGTTGTAAATATGCCCCTGAGTGTCATTGTCTCCAGGCGCTGTGCTTGAAATATATTAGGATCTGAAAATTGGCAGCAAACACATTGGAGGTGGAGAACTTCTACAGAGTTGTGAATAAAAATCGTTGTGTTGATAGTTGTAACACTCAGGCCAAGCACTGAAAACGACTGGAAGGCAATTGAATAACAAATCATATATCTCATGCAAAGTCATAGTTAACACCCCTGAATGTGTATATCTTTCAAGCTTCAGGTCTCAAGCAGAAGGGCTGCAAAGTCATGTCATTTTTATGACCGACTTATCCAGCTTTAAGAAAACATAGTCACTAAAGGGTGGAGATTTACCATTTTTTCACACAGTGCACTGCAGCAGCCGCAAATGCTGCGCTGCGTGAAAAGTAGACAGCAGTAGAGCGCCCAATTTACTAACCTCTCCCTTGCACCGGCGCTGAAATCAGCTGCCGTGCTCCATGCAGACACCTTTGCGCCATGGTACAAGGGTGTCTCCGTGAGTTTGTACTAGAAGGGAACTCTTTCAGTACAAAATGCTATGCTCAGACTAACTTGAAGCCTTTTCCCACTTTGTATGTGTGCTTTATAGTGCAGCACACATGTAAAGCCGGAAAAGGAAAGAGAAATGAAAGCATTTCACCTTCCTTGGCCTACTTTAAAAAGGCGCAGTTTTCTCACAGATAAACCCTGTTTACTTTGTTTAGTAAATTGGGTTTAGCGTGAGAAACCTTGGGTGGTTGCATGGGAGCGCCCATGGTACGCCCCCATGGCGCTAAGTAATGCAAAGCAGCTCTATGGGCTGCTTTGCATTACTTTCCCGTTATTTCTAGTGCTAAACAAGTTTACCACTGGAAAGCAAATTGGGAAAAAAAGATTTTGCGCCGATTTGTGTCACTTTTGTGGTGCAAAAACGGTGTAAAATCTTAGAAAATCTCCCCCAAGGTTTGCTAAGGGTCTGCAATTTGGAATGCTCTTCCAGCACACATTAAACGGGGCTCCTCGTGCTATCATTATTCAACAGAAACTGCAAATAACACTTCCCAAATAAGTTTTCCAATCCAACTTTAGACTCAATCACTCATTTATATCCACCTTGGTATCTTCCAGCTGCCGCCCCGCTTCATATGCTGTTATTTTAAATTTCTCGCAGTAGAGACTGCGAGTAAACGTTATTGGTGCTGCCTAGGGAGGAAGGAGGCAGTTTGGACTGAAGCTGGAAGATGGAAAGAAGGAATGACCTACATTTCTCATAAAGAGGAAAGATGCCGCACGTTTTGTTTTAAAAACGGACTAGTTCAGTCATGGCCAATTAATTCGGACAAAATATCGAGGAAATACTTACATCCCGCCTCAGGACAGGCGAGTAAACAGTTCCTGTTCTTAGTGTGTGAGTACTGCTGCAATAGGCGAATGCACAAGGCTAGAGCCCTGCTGTATCGGGCGTTTCCTTACATGGGCATGCATTTGCGCCATAATGCAGAATGTATGCGCCACTCAAATATGCTACAGTAATTTAGATATCTGGTTATTTTATCCGTTTTTGGCTTCAAAGGAGGCACATAGAAGAGTTTTTTCCAATGGTGAGTTACACTTGTAAATTGGCCTGATCTGCTGAAAATCTAAACACTGGTTCTCTTTCCAGTACAATAGGGATTCCGACGGATTTTTTTATGCGAATCCCCGTTTCTTTATTCCAAATGCGAACAAATTGCTACATTCACGATATGTTCTGAAAACAGCCTCCTGCCGGGGACGCCTGGTGTGCCTGTGAGAACAGAGGCCTTGCGCATCCTCTGAGGGTACCGTCAGAACCCATAAAAACGCACGAGCGCTCCCTTCTGCATGCTGCCAGCGAGCGCGCGACTAACGAGAGTCTCGCTGCGTGGGACGCGATGATAAGTGACGGGCCTTCAGCGCTCCCGTCTGCCAGTCTGCGGGGAGAAAAGGAACGCAGGCAGGTGAGATGAAGCCATCCATCAAATGCCCACTCGGAGCCTTGCCGCGCGGTTCTGAGGGGAGGGCACACACCTGGCAGAGCTGGGCCCCGGCGATGGCGTGGACATGCCGTGGCGGTCTTCTCTACCACTCTGTTCGCTGAAGAATGTACCACTGAGCCTAAGAAACACTGCTCTTATTAGCATTCATACTCCTGCCTCAGGAAATCTCACATAATGCTGAAGGAACAGATCTCATCATTGAATTCTCTACTAACAAAAAACTCTGTCATCAAATTGAAGGAGCAACTCGACACGCACTTATAACCAGCAAATTTCCTATGGAACAAAAGCAACAAATGTCAGAAGACGACAAAGAAATCTAGTGCAGAGGCCCCGCCGCCATGAACTTGACTACAGATGTAAGGAGTATTTATGCTTTTGACTCCGAAAGATTCTAAGCAGGAGCTCTGCCACTGAGCTCACACCATCTCAATCGCCAAGATGGATACCAATTGCCACTAAAATAAATGAGCATTTCCCTTCAGCAACTCTTAGCTTGTAACCCAGAGCTTAGCACACTGAGCAGAAGTAGTAGCACTTTGCACCTGCCACCACACACCTACTTTAGGATTTTAATCCAAGAGTCTTTCCACTGAGCTCATACCATCTCCTACAACTAACCACAAGGCTCTTGGAACAACCGCTAAGCCGTACCTTTAACAAACCTCAGTTTGTAAACCAGAGATTTACCACTGACTAATGGAGCAACATCTCTCAATAACCTCCAGGCCCTTTACCAAAAACACTACCCACTGAGGTTAAGAAGACATTCAATCACATTTATAGCTTTTAATTGAGAACTGCGCTAAAGAAGTAACAGTGTACAAACACAAACATGGGTGCTAGGCAAGAATCCTGCAATTGAACTAATGGCCCCACTTCACTCATTAACTCTTAAGATGCCAACCAAAAACTCTGTTAATCAGGATCCGCAAACTCGCAGGCATCTAAACAAACTCTGCCCCTGAGCCCAGTAAGGCACATCCAGTATCGATATATAGGTTCCTATGCTAGATCTCTAGCAGTAAACTAAAAGAGCCCCCTTGGTTCTAAACTTAAGAATTCTACAACAGACCCTAAGGAGTTGTTTAATTACAAATCCTGTATTTCCTTCATTGGAACTCTACTGGGAGTTAAAAAAGCATCTTGTTAAAATGTCATAGTTATCTAAAGAACTTTATAAGCTACAAGAGAAGGTTCTTCTTTTGCTAAACAACAGATTCCAGAGCAAGAAATCTACTATTGACTGCACAGCTAAAGCTGCAGGTCTTTGGTAAAATTATGTGGCACCGACCATGTACTCCAGCCTCTTGTGGAAGTGCGAACTTCTGCCATGAGCTGACAACCTTCATTGGAAGAATCTAACCCTGAGCTAAGGTAGCAAAACATCAGATTAGCCTCTCGGCTGCTAAGCCTTTTTGCCCCAGTGTTGCACCCTTGTTTATGTTTGGGACAGTTCACGCTTAAGTCTTCACAACTTATTATCCAGAAAATTGCATCTTGGCGAAATTTGTGTCCTTTTTTCCGTTATGTTGGAGATTCTAAAGGTATCCAGGGTTTGTGGATTCCACTAGAGACAGCCAAGAAAACAGATGAAACATAGCACAATTTCGGGATTTTTGAAAAATTAAAAAATGTTGTGATATAAAGTTTATGTTTTTTCCCTAAAAATGGCATCGGAAATGGGTTGCTGAGCTAACATCAACCTCTTCCCAGCTTTCAGAGTCTAACAAAGCTGTTAAAAAATAACGGGGCATATTACCAAGGATTAGCGATATTTATCGCTAACCGCGCTTAGCGCGTTATTTGTTAACGCCACCTATCGCTGGAAATTATCGCTGAGATAACACCCTATTAGTAAGGTTTATCTCCATAGCGATAATATTTCCAGCGATAGCGGCAAAATGCGAGAATATCGCTGGAAAACCAGCGATATTCTCGCATTAACGCTAAGGTGGATTCAGTATTAGAATCCACCTCCTATACTTCAAACAGGTAAGTCATCCTCACTAGCAGGTGTTAAAATCTAGCGATAAACGCGCTTAGCGCGAATTATTATATCGCTCGCCTGCCTTGCTAATAGGGGGTAGTGGTGTTAGCGACTGTTTTCAGTCGCTTTTAGTAGGGAACGCCTTCCTTGCATGTCATTAGCGATAATTATCGCTGACATGCAAGGCGATGGAAACGCGGCCTCTAACGCCTGAAAGCTGTCGCTAACGCCTGTTAGCGACAGCTTGCTAATAGGGCGATAAAATTATCGCCGCTTTAGCAGCAAAAGTGCCGCTAAAGCGGCGATAAAGCCCTTGATAATATGCCCAACATTTCTAACACAGTATTTGCATTTTTCTAAGTGGTAGCTCATTTTCTTGTTTGTGTGGTTTCAACATATATATACAGTTTATGGTGGAAATAGGTGTGAAACCCATGGATGAACTCAAAAGCTATACATTTTTGAAAGTAGACAAAGTACAGAATTCAGAACGGGGTCAGTTGTGTAGACTGCTTAGGGTTTCCCCAAAAGAACTAATCGTTGAAATGAAACAATAATAAAAATAAGTAAAAAAAAAAAAGAAATAGGCAATTGTGGGGCATATTAGCAAAACCTACGTTAAAATTATCGCTGTTTTAGCGGCAGGAAACTGCCGCTAAAACGGCGATAATGGGCTTGCTAATATGCGTTATGGAATTCCAATAGAAGCCCAGGTTAGATGTCCTGCACATCTAACCTGGGCTTCTATTGGAATTCCATAACGCATATTAGCAAGCCCATTATCGCCGTTTTAGCGGCAGTTTCCTGCCGCTAAAACGGCGATAATTTTAACGTGGGTCTTGCTAATATGCCCCACAGTTCCTGTCAGTAATTTTTAGCTCCAATGCCCGTTTTACAAAAGTCATATACTGCAGTTATGTATGTCAGATCTTTCTAATCAGAGGACTACATAGTGCTTATAGGTTGTCCAAAAACATTTAACAGCCAGAGAGAATTGAGCTGCAGTATATTATGATTTTTCATTGTGTATGGACTATGCATATATTCATATGGTAAAATCTAATGAATGAAAATGGGTGTAAAGGAAGCCTATGCATTTTTTTAAATGTGCCCAAAATACTTTGTTGAGGAATAGTGGTTATTTATACAACTCTGAATTTGTGGCTCACCATACGGTCATGAAATTCAGAGGGCATTTTGCAAATGGGTTCTTTCTTGCACCCTTGTTTGCATGTTGAAGCCAAACATGGAGAAAATTAAATTGAAAATAGTAAATGTTCTTCTCTTCTGTATACCCACACTTCTCCCCATAACAACAGTATCCCACTTGTGTGACTGGAAAGGCCCCAAAACACAAAGTGGAGACATCAAGTTTTTGCCTTACAATTTGACCCATTTTGGAAATGTGGGTAGCTAAGGAATTTTGCTCGGGCTTGGCCTTTACTCAGGCAGGCCTAACAAACCCAGACACTTATTAAAACTAGATGGGCAGAGGATTCTAGGGTGGTGTGACTTGCATGGCTCACATTGCTTGCCCAAGTACCTGTATACCCTCTTGGGTGATTAGTGCTCTATACAAATCAACATAACATAACATTGCGTTTTCCTGTCCGGAAACACCCTGCAAACACCAACTTTGGCTAAAAAACACACATTTTGCTTACACTTCTGTGAAGGAAACTTCTAAATTCTGATGGGATCCACAAAATCCAACAACACTATGCATTCCCACATTTCTGCCAATAAAAACAGAAACCCACTTGTGTTGATGAGCTTCTCTCTCACAACAGGAAATGCCCCAAAACTCAACGTGGAGACATCACGTTTTTGCCTTGAGAACTGATACAGTTTGACAATGTGGGTAGCTGTGGATTTTGTGGCTAGGCTTGGCCGCCACCCAGGAAAACTTACCAAATCCAAACATTTCTGAAAACTAGACGCTCCTAGGTTTTCTTACACAGAATGTCGTGCAAATATCAAACTTTGGCTAAAATCATTAATATTCCCCACCTTTCTGTGAGGGAATGTTATGGAATTTGCGGTGACTCACAAATTACCTTTTACCCAGTGTTCTCACACTTCTCCTGATAAAAGCAGAACACCACTTTTGTGGCTAGGTCTATCACTCTCAATAGGAAAGGTCCCAAAACACACGGAGACATCAAGATTTTGCTTTGAAAGTTGATACCATTTGTAAGGAGGGTATCTGCTGTATGGACTCAGGCTCACCCACCACCAAGGGAAACCTACCAAGCAAAGACATTTCTAAAAACTAGATACCCAGGGGAGTCCAGGATGATGTGACTTACATGTATCTCACTATGTTTTCTTACCCAGAAAACTCTGCAACCACAAAACGTTGGCTAAAATCAAGCATTTTCCTTACATATATGTTTGGGAAAGTTCCAGAATCTGTGGGGATCCATAAAACGTCTACCACCCAGTGTTTCCAAACTCCTCCTGGAAAAAAAAGTGCCTTATTTCTGTGGCTGGGTATACTTCCTGTGACAGAAACCAGTCAAAATTAGAACAGAGTAAAGTCAATGTTGTGCCAATGATGACTTAACATGGTTACAGTTTTGATCCATTTCAATGATGCACCTTAGCTCCACCTGCACATGGGAGGCCGTTTTTCAATCAATAGCTGTTTGGGAATGCAGAATGGTAAGACTTTGGCCGTTCCCTGGAAGAGTACTGATCCATAAGTATGGGACATAAATCATTTTTTTGACATATACTTTGATGTTTGCAGGGCATTTGAGTTAGGACACTGTGATGGGATCCACACAAGAGACATCACATTCGATTCTCCTGGGTCTCTGTGTTTTAAAAATGCCCAGGGTATTCTTGGGGGAGGCAAAAATTCTGTTGTGGCTTTAAAGTTGAGAGTGCAACTGTAGTTGAAGAAAGCAGGTCCAGTTCCAAGTAGGTTGGTTAAGTAGGTTTATTCAAGATAAGATGTTACAAGTAGAAGAGCAGAGCCCCACCAGGAGCAGCCTTCCTGCTGCTCAGCCCATCTTCCAACTGACTCTCTCACTCACCAACATTCTGCAGCCACCTCACTCACCAACATTCCACCACCACAGTCACACTGGCTGAACAGCAGGTATAACACATCTCCTGTCTTTAAATAAACAAATATAAAATTGCTACTACAACACGCACGACTTGCACGTCACGATAAAGAACGAACGGGAGGTACGTGTTGACATATTAAGTACAAATATGGTGAAAGACATTGCATACAAGTAAGAATAACATATCAAATGTAAAGATGGTAAAAGACATAAAAAGAATGCAATGTAAAACATGTAATGATGGCAAAATACATGTATAAAAGATAACAATGCATAACACAGGAACAGAATAAAACACTCCACGCAATCCACCAATTCCGTGTACACATAAGCACTACTACACTCACCTCTTCTCCCTTTCCACCGTGCAAAAAAAAAAACAACACACACTCTACTGCACCCTAACGCAACTATCACGCCCCTGTGCCACTCACATACCAGCTGGCCAGGCTAATATGCAAATGGTACATAGGGAACCAAACAGGAAGCAAGGTAGGGAACCGTCCAAACCAAGAATGTGTGGGACACCACCCCACACAAACCAAGTGGCATCTAACTGCCCTTCACCCTTACCCGAAGCATGGGTGGAAAGTCTGGAATAACAGTCCACACAAACCACAAACCCAGAAAAGAACAACATAGTTCCACATCCAATCTCGTAGTAAAAAAAAAACATCAATCACTAGTGATAAGTAAGCGACATCAAAGCTGCCCTTCACCCAAGCCCGAAGCATGGGTGGAAAGTGTGGAATAACAGTCCACACGAACCCAGAAAAGAACAACATCAATCACTAGTGATAAAACTCACACCGTAAAAACTTAGCTCACACTCCGCCCTTCACCCTAACCCCGTAGGCTGGGTGGGAATAAAATACTAAAACCCCAAGAACTGTGGATTCAGACTACCCTACAACACTAACCAAATGCGACATATCCACTGCTCTTCACCCCTACCGGTAGTGAGGGTGGTAAGTGTGGAATCATGGGTGGCATGCACCCCACACAGTCATCCAAAAAGACCACAGTCATCCAACGTAACAGTCATTCAACGTGACTGGGAATGTAGAATAACACCACAACTATCCAACGTGACAAGTCAATCTAGAACCAATGTAGGCAATGGGTGAATCACACTCGACACAATCATCCAAAGAGACAATGAAATCAAGAATAATGCAAGCAACAGGTGAATAACACTCCACACAGTCATCAAAGTGCCAAGAGAATGTAGAAAAAAAGATGGTTCACATACGCCACACAGTCATCTAAAGTGACAAAAACAACAACTTGACAACATGAGAAATGATTCCCAAGCACAGGGAACATAACCTCACACATACAAGTACACAACGAAGTAACAGCAAACAGTAAGTAATATTCTTGCCATATGGTAACATTGGAAGCAAAAAAAAAAAACAGGACAGTGGCAGCGGATGAGCAAAGTGTGAAATGATCAAGTTTGCCCCCTCAAGTCCCTGGTGAAGGACGTTCAACCGAACCAGCACAACACCATAAATCAAAAGAGTTTCCAATCTTGAATGATCGAATGCTGAAGGAACTCTTCACCACTGTAGAATACTTGCCAAAATCACTGAATTCCAGAGAAAAAAAACGATATGTCCAACTTCTCACAAAGAATAATAAAGTACTTTTTCCAAGTTTGACACGCTTCCCAGATTGCAGACAGCGAACTAAGTTTGCCAACACCAATATTTCACTAGAACACCTCGCCATTTAAAAAACCAGTACCTACTTTTAAGCAACAGTACTCCACGCTGACCGGAAAAGAAGACATCCGCTGGTTTAATGCCAAGAACTCTTGGCTGTACAGAAATGTCACTTCAGAAGACCACCAGGGGCACAAGAACAGGCAGCCATTGAAGGATCACCACAGACACTGAAGAGAGGTATCAGGCACTCTCCGGCTTCAGCGTTACCGCAAACAAGATGGCGGCACGCTGACGTGCAATGCGCCGGATGGCTCCGGGCACAGGCGTGCACGACCGGCCCTTTTCCAAACAATCCTGCAGGAACCACGTCATCACTAGCTCCGACTCCGTCTTACCCAGCAAGATTCATGACGCTGTAAGATTCTTCGGCGTGCGCAGTCGACCAGCGCTGTTGAACTGCTCCACGCGCTTCAGTGACAAGGTGAGGGGCACGCGACAAGGAGATTCAAATGTCGCACCATAACGGGAGCGGCTAAACTACTGCTAAAGGTTGAAACCAGTATTTGTGATAAAAAAAAAACTTGAGAGGGTGCCAGCGTCCACTTACTTTTGGCTCAGTTCAGCATAACTTGTGAACACGTAACTGACACACACACTTCAAACTCCGTCAGCACTCCGATGTGCTTATAGTGTGCCACAGAGGTTCCCAGCGAAATAAAATCTGGATAGAGTGCTTGCATAGGGGTAATTTAAACATCAGGACAGCTGACATATTATGCCATGTAGTCATGTAGCATCATGTAGCTTGCCTTGGCTGTTAGGCTGTCCGCAGGTCCACTCCAATAAGTCCAAGAAGAAACACAGCAGGATCTGGCACGCCCAGGTTGGGGCCGACCGGTCTCTTGGTCACTGGTGGGGCCCAGGGCTGCCAGAAAGCTGTGACATACGTTATACTTAATTTCTAAAGGAAGTTCTTCAACAAGGAGTTACTTCACTCTTCAGTCTCAGGTTGCATATGATCCTCTCACGCAGGTTCTTTTAAAAATCGTCGCCAAAATATGTAGTAGAAGAAAGCAGGTCCAGTTCCAAGTAGGTTGGTTAAGTAGGTTTATTCAAGATAAGATGTTACAAGTAGAAGAGCAGAGCCCCACCAGGAGCAGCCTTCCTGCTGCTCAGCCCACCTTCCAACTGACTCTCTCACTCACCAACATTCCACAGCCACCTCACTCACCAACATTCCACCACCACAGTCACACTGGCTGAGCAGCAGGTATAACAGCAACCTGATGCCAGAATGGGCAGGCCCTCACCCCATTCCTATTTAAAAACGAAAAATCTATCCCTAGTATCCAGTAGAATTCCTCTCCTTCCCTACATCTCCCCGGTTCAATTTTTCCTCCGGGGCGAGAGAGGAATTGAACATTTCTGGGGCTTTATGTGTAGGGATGTGGCCTGATGACTGGGCAATCTGCTTACACTGCTTAATTTGTTTGTCAAAACAAATTATCCCTGGTGTCAAAAGGGCTTTCTACCCTGGGGAAGAGAGACATATGTAAAGTATTACGAATACTGCAGGTAAGTGGAAGTCGAGGTTTATTAATCATGCGGCACAGCGCTACCAACAGAAACAACTCCAGTAATAACTGTCTCTCCTAGAACCCTGGAACATGGAACGGCATGTGTACACGCAGGTACAATGTTCCATGTTCCAAGGGAGGGGACACAAAGGAGGGACACCAGGGAAGGACACCAGGGAAGGAATGTAACACATCTTACCCCTAACAAAAACAAAATAAAACTGAACACAAAAATGAATTAGGACGAGTATCTGGCAGGTAATACATTTGGTCTGTTATTGCTCTTAACTCTGGATGCTACAGATTGCGAAGAGCGGGAACACAACTTTGAACTGAAATTATCATCCACAATGTATTCTTGAGCTTTGCACTTGGCCACTCTTCTCACATTCCACACCCTTCCATCCTGTGTAATTACCGAATTTCTACAAACTTTGACAATTTTAATGGGATGACCAAAACTGGTGGAACCTTTAGCTAAAAACCCAGGTTTTTTGATCCTTACCCAATCACCCACAGCAAAATCAGGAGCCTTAACATTCATTCTAGAATCAAATAATGCCTTCATTTTGTCCTGCTTATCCTCCACACGTTTAGCCACACAATTCAAATCAATACAGCTATCAACCTTGTTAATTTTCCTGTCCCACCATGGACAGACATCTGATATAGGTTCTCTGCCCTTCAAAAGTCTGAACGGACTTACTCCTGTAACTGAGTGAGGAGTGATGCGATACATCCATAACCTTTTCCTTACCACATCCCTCCAGGACTCGCTAGACTTACAGGCAAATTCAATGCTATCTTTCAAAACGCGATTAAACCGTTCCACTTGGCCATTTTCCCTTGGCTCATATAGGGAAGTAGTCACATGCTTAATACCACACATACTTATGAAACTTTCCATATCCTGTGAAACAAGTTGGGCACCGTTATCTGTTACAAGAATTTCAGGCGACACCTCACGCGCAAACACCTCTTTGAAAAAGGATATAATGACCTGAGTAGTGGCACATGCAACAAACTTTACCTCCGGCCATTTGGAGTGGTAATCAATCATCACCAATGCAAAACGCGCATTTTGAGGTAGATGATTAAATGGACCTGAGATGTCGAAAGCTACCTTCTGCCATGGAAATTCAGGCCACGTAACTGGTCTAAGAGGAGCAGAGGATACCTTAAGCATCTTGTCACTACTTATACATTCCGGACATTCTCTAACAGTCCTATCAACAATCTTGTCGAGACCTGGCCACCAGAAATTTGCTCTAATAAGTCGCTTCATGGAGGACATACCTAGATGTCCTTGATGCGCAAGTAACAGAATCTTGCCCTGCATGGAGACTGGAGGAATGATCTTACCTCCTTTGAAAAGGAAACCAGAATTTTCCTCAATCTCCTGAGAAACTTGACAGAAAGGGCCAAAATCAGCTATAGTAGATTTGTCTTTGGGCCAACCTTCTTTTAGACAATTAAGAATGAACTGACACACAGTATCGTTCTTCATTTCTGCCATCCATTCAGATTCAGACAAACCACGGAACTCTTCTGAAACAAAATCTTTGACATTAGCAACTATATCTAATTCCTGTTCATCAGGAACAGCAGGTTCATCATCACAAGGCAACCTGGAGAGAAAATCTGCGGTAACATTACTCCTAACAGGTACATACATAACTTCAAAATCATATTCTTGTAACCTGGAAGTGAGGCGAGCAATACGAGCAGTAGAGTTCCACCCCCCCCCGGGGATAAGATACCAATGAGAGGTTTGTGGTCTGTCTTGAGTATAAATCTGCTTCCCCACACATAATTGCGAAAATGCTCTATGGCCCAGATACACGCTAATAACTCCCTCTCAATCACTGCATACCTTCTTTCAGTAGCTGATAAAGTTCTGGATGCAAATGCAACACACCACTCTTCATTCCCAGAGCACTGACTAAGCACTCCCCCAAGACCATAACAGCTAGCATCTACGGTAATGATGCATTTTTTGTTTAAACAAAAGAACTTGAGTGTGGGAGCATTCACAATTTCGTTTTTGATCTGTTTGAAAGCTGATTCTTGTCTGTCTGACCAAATAAACTCATTGGATTTCCTGGTTAGTTCTCTGAGCGGTTCCATCTTTGTAGCAAAATTTTGTATAAATTTACTATAATACTCGCATAAGCCAGCAAATGAGAGACGTTTTTCTCTATTATCTGGAGAAGGTGCATTTATAATAGCTTCAACTAAAGATTTTTTTGGTACTACACCCTCACCTGAAAGTGTATGGCCTAAATACTCTACAGATTTGCGGAAAAACTTACACTTGCAGGCCTTAAGTGTCAAACCACCCTTTCTCAGTCTTGAACAAACCTCATTGACATGTTGGATATGCTCGTCCTCACTCTTAGAAAAAATGAGAATATCGTCTTGGAAACATTTCACAAATTTACCAACATCTTTAAAAATGTGGTACATAGCCCTCTGAAAACGGACGCTGCCGACGCCAAACCGAATGGCATCCTCTTAAATTGAAATAACCCATGGGGAGTGATGAAGGAAGTAAATTGTTTGGAGTCTTCAGTGAGTTCAATTTGATGATACGCTGAGCGCAAATCAAGAGTGGAGAAAATACACGCACCATCCAACATACACACCATTTCGTTGATATTAGGGAGTGGGTGACAATCAGTAACCAAATTGGCATTAAGCGCTCTCGTATCCACACACAACCTAATACTTTTATCAGGCTTCTGAGCCAAAACAATAGGTGAAACCCATTCAGACGATTCAATTTCCTCAATAATACCTCCTATAACCATATCATCCAACATAGACTTGAGTTCAGCCCTAATGCTGATGGGAACTCCCCTAAGCTTTTGCTTAACTGGTACTGACCCTTCTCTTACTTTTATTCTATGACTGAAACCAGTCAATTTGCCAAGTTTTTCCGTAAACACATCAGGAAACAACGAGGTAAATTGTTCAGCATAAGATACAGTGACTGCTATAACTGAAACAGGTTCTTTCTTCCTGGGGTTAAGTACTATACCAAGTTTGGCCTTATCACGCCAACCTAAAACATTCACACCCTTGAATGCTACATAAAGTTTTATGACTGCACTGCTCTCTTTGAACACTATAAGGACTTCTTTGAAACCTACGAAATCGATGTTGGAACCATCAAAATTTTGTGCTATAATATCTGGTTCGCATAATTTTGTAACATCAACCAGCTCTCCCAAGCATTCTAAACAATATTGCCTAGTGATAATTGTCCATGGTGAACCAGAGTCCGCCATAAGTTCAAGTTCTCTTCCAAGTATAGAAACTTTACATTTTGGCGGACCTATTTTGTTAGTCTCTGACATATCAAAAGAGTCTATAATAGAGACTACAATGCCAGATTCCAGTACAGACTGAGTATCTTCACCCAAAGACAAGTCATGAGATATTGTAGAAATTTTCCCTCTAGAAATGTTTGAGGATGAAGCATAAGAGGAAGAACCCTTCTTGGTATTATTGTCTTTGCACATATTGGAAAAATGCCCCATGCGTCCACATTTGTTGCATTCTTTCCCTATGGCCGGACATCGTTGGAAAGAAGCTAGGTGACCTGGATTACCACATCTATAACAATAAAATTTTTGGGAATTAACATTTGGTCTCATTCTGGCATCGTGTATACCTTTAACATTGTGCATAGCCTTAGAAGTGCTGGGAGTGACACTATTAACTTCACTTGAAACAGAGGGTTTAACTTCCTTGTTTAAGGATTTGATCAATTTTTCCGATTGTTCCAGAGCTTTTGCTGTACTGATAGCTGTTTCCAAATTGGGGTCACCCAAAATCCACAATTGTTCTTGGACTTTCTTACTCCTCACGTGCACAATGATTTGATCCCTGATCATTTCATCGGTGATCATGCCAAAGTTGCAATGTATGGATAAGGCACGAAGAGCTGTAAGAAAATCGTCAAAACATTCACCTTCTTCTTGGGCCTTAGTGTAAAATTTTAATCTATTTAACGCCACACTGGTGGTGGGCTTAAATCTACTTTCAATACGTGAAACGTCTTCATCAAAAACATTATAGTCACCCCCAGACCTCACAGGAGGAAGAGTCCTGTAGACAACCTGACCTTCAGAGCCCAAACAATGAAGAAATATATTCTTCTTTCTTTCTGCAGACAAACGCTCACCGTCGATTGCTTTTAAATACGTTACAAATTCTTCTTTCCATCTCGACCACGGGATGGGAGGTTCACCCTTGCTTTGTAAAAACGTATTTGGTGGATCGAACTGCATGGCATGAATATATAATAAAGTAGTGTAAGTGAACAACACTCAATATCAATAATAACAATAAATAATGAAGAATATATGGCAAACTATGGTATGATACGAATGCAGTAAGAGTAATAATAAATAGGGTAAACCCTAAAATGTGCTTGGCACAGCAAACAGGCAAAATAGTAGTCTTGTTACAATAACGCAGTATGGTGTGCCTGTCACCACAGTAAAATATTCTCAGTTAGTATGAAGACGAAAAAATTTGTAATGTGGAGTGCCTGTCACAACAGCAAAAAGTGTGCTTGTAAAGCAGCAAGAAAGTATTACAACACAGCAAACTGTGTGCTTGTAGCAGCAGCAAAAGGTATTCCACGTTAGAATGGAAACGAAGTATTCCTAATGTCAAATGTAAAGTAATAGGATTTTTCTACCGTGAGCCTGCTGTAAAAAAAAAATCTCCGTTTTGCCTGAAGAGCGAATCCAAACAAACAGCTGGTGGAAAAGGAACACTCTTCCTTTAACGCGCTTGTGAGATCCAGGCTGTAAATTCCTGTGAGCGTGATGACGTTCTGTAAACAAGCTGGGTAACGTGAGGTGACGCATGGAATGGCGCGCATGCAACCGTGTCCCAGGAAACAATGACCACAAGGAAGGCGTCACAATGCAGGCATCAGGCAACAGGATGTCAGGGTGACTGCCAGCAACCCTGAGGATGAGGAGGAAACCGTTGAAAAGTAGGAAATAACTTATAAATACCCAGGAACTTCACTGGGAACAGCAGAAAGTTCGGAATTCCACCAGAATTCAATACGGCAACAACATTGCCCTCGTAAGCAACTCCGGAGTCGAATGAATGCACGGAACGGGTCCGGGAAATCTCGCTGCACCTGTGCCGCTAGAGAAGAGCAGCAAGCGAAATCTCCGATAAATCGTCGCCACTTGTAAAGTATTACGAATACTGCAGGTAAGTGGAAGTCGAGGTTTATTAATCATGCGGCACAGCGCTACCAACAGAAACAACTCCAGTAATAACTGTCTCTCCTAGAACCCTGGAACATGGAACGGCATGTGTACACGCAGGTACAATGTTCCATGTTCCAAAGGGAGGGGACACAAAGGAGGGACACCAGGGAAGGACACCAGGGAAGGAATGTAACAACATATGAGGGTAAACCTCCAGGTCTAAGGTGGTTAGAACCTTTAGGAGTTGGGCTAAGGTTGCTGCTTCGGCCTGTATTTTGTTTTGTAAAAAGAAAATTCCGGGTGTACAGTGCACCTTCTGCCTTCCCGGGGGCAAATTGGGTGCAAACCCCCTAATCTGCCCCAGGGGTGGACAGGAACAAGATCAGACCATTTAAGGCTGGGGGTCAGGTCTGATGCCTGGGTGGGCAACCCCTTTCCATATTTTGTTTGCAAAAAAATCCTTGGTGTCTAGTATACCTTCTATCCCCACTGGGGAGCACATTGGGATAAGTAATGATTGTAGTAAGCACCCCAATCTGTCCCCGAGAAGGGGCAGAAATACTCTTGGGCCCCTGGGGGTGGAGTGGTTTGGCCTTGGTGGACCATCCCACCCCATATTTGTTTTGTTAATAAAATAATATTCTGGGTTTAGTGAGTCTGGGGAGCAGAAGGCCCTCTGGGCCCTTCAGGAATAGGGGTAAGGCAAAATGTCTGGGGGAGCAGTCTCAATCCCATATTTGTTTTGTAAAAAAAAAAACTAGTGTCAAGTGGGTTTTCTGTCTCCTTCCAGGTAGAGCAGATTGGGGTGCTTACCATAATCATTGCTCATTCCAATGTGGGGTTAAACCATCCAATCAGCCTCCCTGGTCAAAGAAGACTGTTGGGCCTTTTAGGGATGGAGCTTTGGGTCAATGCCTGGATGGGCCAACCCATCTAATTTCTTTGCAAAAAGAAAAGAATCCCTGGTGTCTAGTGGGCTTTCTGCCCTCCAGGGGCAGATTTGGTTAACCCCCCAACCTGCTCTCATTGGGGGTAGAAATACCATTGGGCCTGTTAGTGTCTAGGAGGGTTGCGCCCTCTCTATATTTTGTTTGCAAAAAAAAAGAAAGATCTTTGGTGTCTAGTGCGCTTTCTGCCCCCACTCCAGGGGGCAGAATGTGGATAACCCGCTCAATCAGCCCCCAGGATGACAGAATCTCTGTTAGGCCCTTTAGTGGGTAGAGCTATGCCCCCAAAGCATGGACTGGCCACCTCCACCTCTTTCTTGTGTAAAAAAAAGAAATCTTGGTGTCTAGTGGGGTTTATGCCCCCCCTTGGGGGGTAAGCCCCCAATCACACAAATGGGGGGGCAGAAGACTGTGGGGCTCTCTAAAGGGTGGGGCATGGCCTGGTGCCAGAGTAGACTGCCCCCATGCTCAGCCGTTTCTTTTTCTGGGCTCACTGACCTCTTGGGAGGACAGATTGGGGCTAAAATCTCTATCACACTTCCCTGGGGGGGGGGGTAATGTGGGCATAAAGATGGACTTTTTGGAAGGGAGAGCATTTCAATATGCTTGGGGAGACGTCCCCCTCCCTGGTGTATAGTGGGTGGATCCTTTCTGGAGGATCATCCTCCTGTGATCTCCACACAGTGATCCACTAGTAAAAGATACATTGGAAAGAAGAGATTTTCCCCTTTCCCTCAATACCTCTCTCAATTAAATCAGTGCTTTGGGAGGGGACTGAGATATGCTCCAGAACCCTGAGAAAAGTTAAAGTAAAGTGAGCTTTATTATTCATTTTACTTTCCCTTTCACTCTGATGATGTTAGCATGCCATAAGCACAGATCGTCACTCAGATATAAACAGCACCGGGATGCTGAGTGAGCTCTTTTTGAGCAGCCAACCTGAAAAATAAAAAGGAATCCCTCTAGTGTCATCACCACAGTGATTTCCTTTCTTGGGTACCTGGCGTGATCTTCATATCCTCAGCATCCAACGGATGATTCTGTGGACAAAGGGGTCACATCAATAGCATCCAAGAGGTTAAACATTAGGTTCAGACTTAGGAACTCAATATTTAGCTTGGGGGATAGTGTTTCTTAGACAGTAAGAAGTGTTTGGCTGTTTTTGTGGCTCTCGATATGCTTTTGTCCTGGCTCGACAATGACAGGCAGTAAGTCAGAAGAAGGGAAGAAGTGTGATATCAGGAAGAATATAAGAAGAGCAATAGTACAGATGAAAAGGGCAAGATTAAGATAACTGGAGGCTAGGGAGGACCAGGCAACAGTGGCTGGGGCTGAAGTACAGGCAGAAGCCTTTAGAGTTGGGTAAAAAAAACACAAAGAAATGGTGGGTGTAATGAACAAACCACATCCTGGACAATTTAAGCAGCTTTCAGAGGGAACAAGTTGCCTCACAGCTAGTTGGTTGTATGGTTACCGTTCACTCAGTTCTTTCACCTGTCTGCATTTCGGTTTTGTTTACCAGTCTCTCTTCCATGTTTTCCCTTTATCCATCTTGCCAATAAAGACTGCTCCAGGTTCGTGCTTAGCTGCCTATAGAAGCTCTTATCCGAACTCATGATCCCCCCAACAGTGTCTCCAGGTGCTCCTTAGCTCAGAGAAAGTCTCCTGGCACTTTCAGGGTTTGTTACAGGCAATTCAAATTGGAACATCAGCCACAGTCACTATCCCGTGTGTTTTTTCATCACTATTATCCATTCTTTACAGAAGAAAAACAAGTGTCACATTGAGCCTCTGGGAGAAGCCACTCACACCTTCAGTGTCTTTTTCTTATCCCTATCCCCATTTCCCCTTAACCAGAATCAGTCAGTTTGAGTCTATTTAGATCTCAGCCTGCTGCTTTTATCTGGTGGAGAGTTGTGGATTTATAGCGGTATCCCTTGGTCGAACTTCCCACTGTACCCTCCCAGGTCATGCCATATTTCATATCTGCACAGTGGGTGATTGAACCACTGGTGACCACCAAGAAGGAATAAGTAAGGACTGACATATGCGTCCCACAGCAAATATGTCACCACATCAGTGCAGATAGAAAAATGTATCTACAAAGTCTATTTGACTATTCTGGGTAGCTTTGCAAAGCTTAGCTCAAAGGGATGGATGTGTGATGATTAGTTGTGATATGGTGTAACACAAAGTAAATATAAATGTCAAGTCAAGGTCATTACACAAAGAGAAATATCAATTTAATGAACATCTTCGAATTATAGCTCTGGGAACCCTTATAGAGCATGATGTACTAATTGTTCACAAATCAGAGTGCGAAAATTGCACACAGGCTGGTTTGAGAGCAGGGATGCATTTTGAAATGAGACCTATGTACAAAGACATTGCAAATTGCCTACTCACAGAGGGTTGTAAAATGACTTGCCTAATGATTACTAATTAGCCAAAAATTAAAATGACTTGCCTATTGATTGCTAATTAGCTCAAAAACATCCGGCCAATCTCCCTGCTCCCAATCCCAGCAATGGTAGTGGAAAAGATCATCAACAATCAGTTCATGACACATCCTGGTGCATAACCAGCTACTAGATGTCTCCCAATCCAGCTTCCGCAGTCACCGAAACTCCCAGATCACAGCCACTGACAACATACACGCCCTCCTCGACCAAAGAGAAACTGCAGGTTTAATCCACCTCGACCTCCCAGCAGCCTTTGACATCGTATCCCACCTCACACTGATCGAAAGACTCCAGCACATCGGCCTCCAAGGGGACACGCTTAGATGGATCACCGCCTTCCTCATCGGAAGAACCCAGAGGGTCCACCTCCCACATTTCACCTCTGAACCCAAGGAGATCACTTGCAGTGTTCCACAGGGCTCATCTCATAGCCCCATGCTCTTCAATGCATATATGACCCCGCTGGCCAACATCGTCAGATCCTACAGTCTCAACATAATTTCCTACGCAGACGAAACCCAACTCATCCCCTCACTCACTGATGACCCCCACCACCACCGGAACCAACTTCCACAGATGCATGACAAACGTCGCCGATTGGATGAAGAACAACTGCCTGCAGATGAACACAGACAAGATGGAAGTACTGATCTTTGGCAACATCAGTAACACATGGAACGATTCCTGGTGGCCATCAGACCTAGAACCCGCACTCACTCCCTCCAACCACACCAGAAACCTCTGAATCCTCATTGATAACAAGCTCACCATGAAATCACAGATGAACGCCATCTCCTCTGTCTGCTTCCTCACTCTGTGCCTGCTACGGAAGATCTTCAAGTGGCTACCTCTAGACACGAGATGTACCATGATACAAGCCCTCATCACCAGCCAACGGGACTACGGCAACGTGCTCTACGTCGGAATCGCCGAACACCTTCTACAGAGACATCAGACCATACAGAACGCTGCAGCCAGACTCATCCTCAGCCTTCCATGATGAACCCACATCACACAGCACCTCAGGAAACTCCACTGGCTCCCCATACAGAAGAGATGCCAATTCAAGTTGCTGACCCACGCACACAAGACTCTACACAACCTAGGACCCACTTCACTCCAAAAGAATCCTTCATGCGGCGCGCTCTATATTAACCACCGCCTGAACTTCCACCAACCATTGAGACGACTACGTTCCGCCTCCATTTCACCTGCCCATACTCCGTCATCTACTGAAGCAGAAGTGGAGGATGCTTCTTCTCCCACATCGCAGCAAAGACCTGGAACAGCCTCCCTATGCACCTCTGGGCCATCACCTCACTTCCAGAATTACGAATGGCCTTGAAGTCCTGGCTGTTCAAATAAGCCTGCGGGGCCTGCAAGCGCCTAGATACCCTACCAGGTGACTAGCCATGCTTTATAAATCCTGATTGATTGAAGTTGCTATTTACTACACCTTATGAGCTGCAAATGCAGAGACGGTTACCCACAAGGGAGTGAGGACCTCAGTCCTTGCATTTGCATTCACAGCGTGGATTTTTTTTAAAGCAACCTGTTTCCTTTAGAGAACATGTTCTGCTTTATAAATTGTTTCTTGTTTGGGTAGTCATCAGGAGAGCATGCAGTGCTCCTCTCGACCACTACAACAACAACAATGCAAGAGGTATTGAGTAATTACTAATGCACCTATCCTAGACTGTAAGGTTTATATATGTCATAAGCTACTAGGGTGCACAGAATCAAAGGCTGAATACCTCTTAAGCCTTTTAGGATAAAAAAATGCTACTCATAAATTTCAAATAACGATTCAGCACTCCTCTTTATAAGAAAAACAATATATTCTGATGAGTACAAACAAAGTGAAAACAGAAAGAAGGAGAACATTCATTCAGCAGGTTCTTGTTTCTTTTTTTTGTTCTTTATTGAAAAATGTTCTTCTTTAAAAAGCAACTGTAGCCAACGCGTTTCGACCCGAAGGTCTTCTTCAGGGCCTAATCAATAAATGGGACAACACTGTATCTTGGGTTCTGATGTATGTCTCTTGTGAATAAAAGATGGCTTTGTTTCTTGCTCTAGATGTGGGGCTGTTTTTATGGTATCTCTTAGTTCCTTTGGTTTGCTCACCAAGAGTATGAGTTGCTTCCTTAGATGATCACAATCACGATGTTCAATTTCCCACGAGCATTGGTGAGTTCCCAATGCTCATTTGTTCTGTTGTCGGACCGCTCCCACCGTATGGATTCCCGTCATGTGAACACTTCCTTATTTGTTTTCGCTTGGTTCATGGTGGCTCCAAATTGATAGCACTCTTGGTAGAGAAGCATTTAAACACACACCAGCACCACAGGCTTGTACCTTGGTTCTTGACCTGTGACACATGGGTAGCTGCAACATGCAGCTGCATTTGTCCTCGTAAGCCTTTGCAAATGAAGTGAGTAGTGGTCTTCACTTTACTTGAAGTCAAGATCCAGGTTATGTGCTCCGTTCATCACAGATGGAAAGGAATCTTCTTTTAATGAGGGAGGTTAGCTAGATTAACGTTTGGGTGCCAACAAATATATGGCATGCTCTCTTGTGGCAAAGATATGACTTGGACTGCATCCTGATGTGCTTTCTGGGCCAGACAGCGAAAAACAACTCCCTGTATGAAGTTCCTTCTTGCTGAAGCGATTTAGCACATTTTCAAAAACCTACATAAACATGAAATGTTTTCGAGTTCCCTCGAATGGTAAAGGTGACAGTGATGGGGGATGAGATAAGCAATGTTGTTGTGCTGGCAGTAACCCACTATTAAAAGTACTCTGCCCTATTCTTAAAAGATTTGATTGCACAAAATACACGTTCTTTGCACACATTTGTTGTGTGGGTAAAGACGATGGTGGTTACGGGGTTGAAGGAGTCTTTGGATTTTACCGAAGTGTTCAGCACACCTTGCCTCAGGGGTCCAGACACAATGGGGCATATTCTCAAGCCCCCATCGCCACAACAACGTCACTTTCAGTGACGTTGTTGTGGCAATAGGGGCTTTGCCCTATTCACAAGGCAGCGTTAAGCTACGTTAAGTGGCTTAACGCTGCTTAAAGCTGCCTTGTGAATAGGGCCCCCTTCACGCTGTTTTTAGCATGAAGGGGGCGTGCAGTGGGTGTTGCGGTGGGCGTTCCACCGCAACACCCATTGAGTTTGGCGCTACCTCCTATTCACAAGGGCAGCGTAAATAGGAGGTAGCGCCAAACTTATGACCAGGAAAAATCTGGTCTTAAGGTGGCGAAACGAGGAGAAATGCTTTATTTCTCCTCGTTTCTGCTTTTCCATGTGTGCTGCCTTGTGCAGCACACATGGAAAAAGCAAAATGCCATGGTTTGTTCATTTACAGAAAGGTGTCCCTTCCTGTACATGAACAAACCTTTTTAAAATGCCATTTTGTAACTTTCATGTGTGCTGCATGAAGCAGCACACATGAAAGTTACAAAATGGTATTTTGGGATTGTTTATGTGCAGGAAGGGGCACCTTCCTGTACATAAACAACCCTCCCCTGCACACAGACACCCTTGCACTCTGGTACAAGGGTGCCTGCGTCGGTGCTAAGTTGTGAAACTTAACGCCATCGCAGGGGGAAACGCCAGGCTGCACCACATTCTTGAGAATAGGGTGCAGCCTCGCGTTTCCGAAGAGGCGGTGAGAGGCGTTAAGCCAAGGAGGCTAACGCCTCTCCCCGCCACTTCATTGAGAATATCCCCCAATGTGGCTAATGAAAGTACAATCTGCTACCGTCAACCAGAAGCTTCTTTGTATGGAGGTGTTACCTTTTCTACGACCAAGGACATGC
This sequence comes from Calotriton arnoldi, assembly GCA_963921515.1. NCBI lineage: Eukaryota > Metazoa > Chordata > Amphibia > Caudata > Salamandridae > Calotriton > Calotriton arnoldi. The sequence continues at coordinate 1,181,763 of CAWUFW010004521.1, forward strand.
TTTTGTGATCCACCTTCTGCCAGTATAAGCTTAGGGCTCTGCTGGAGTATTACTATGGCAGTGTCTGGCCGATCACCAGCATTAGCTGGAAACACCCAAGCCCAAATGGGACAGTTCACAACAGAAAATTGAAACATCTCAGGGTCAGAAGCTTGGTAAAAACTGCTCAGGACTTTCAACTCTAAAGCTATGCCCTTCCACATTAGGCATGAACCATTCACTCAATACCATCCAGAGAATAGTCTCTTTCATCTAATCATCCATTTCTAATCAAATGTGACATTCCAGCTATGTGTTCTAAGTTGAAGTCTATTTCCTTATGGGAAGTCGCCTTCCACAATAATTTGTGATTATCTCCGCTCATGGCTATAAGCCACATCAAGGGCTTGTGCTCATTCTGGATGGAAAAGATTAGCACAAACAACAGGGATGGAACTTCTTAAACATTTTGATATTTGCAAGACACATTTTCAGTGGCCACCCAGAATTATTCCATTAAAGTAACAGGAAACTGATAAAAGCCACTGGGTGATCGGGACCTTTTCCAGTGTGCTGGGCCAGAACGTCCCCAGTCCCATAGTTGAAGACGTTGCTCTAAATAGTAAAGAGTTGACAAACGCCTGACTCCTTCAAGGGTGGGACCTCACAAAGAGCCTTCTTCGGTTGTTCAAAGTTCTGCTGACACTCTTTAGTCTAATTAACATTTGTTTGATTGCTTCCAAGAAATCAATGCCTTGGACATGCGATCATGGAACAATAGTACTACATTGAAGTCTGATAGTACCTAGTGAGGCCCGAGCATGTCTGTGCACATGTCCAATTCCATGATCACTTGGTTCAGTGACTGGAGAGGCTAAGCCTTTCATCCCCTAACCTACTTCTAAAGAAAAAACACTGAGCTTTGCCAATTTTGCCACTTGCTTGGTTACATGGTGAGCAGAGGTCTTTGCAGTGCCTTCTTCACATTTCCGAATGGCTCTTAAGACTGCTACCCTGTTTAGGTAGCTAAGACAAGGGCCACTTAGGCCATTCAAAATGTGTTTCATAAATCTACGTAAGATGCGTTCAGGATCCAAAAGGCATCATATAGAACTGGAACAGGCCTTCCAGAATCGACAATGTATTATTATCCTTTGCACCCGGAGGAAAAACAATCTACCAATACCCACTGTTTGATTGTTGATTAATTGATTGTGCTCAATAAAGTATTCCCTCTTTGTCTATCACCTTAGAGAACTGGGGAATCAGTTCTGGTAGCTACACCGAGTACGTTGTAATAAGCACAGAAGATGAGGTTTGTCAACCTCTAGTTCAGACTCATAACCACTGGGCTAGCCCAAGGCCTTTGTCAAAACTCAATAATCACCAGATGCTGCATTTTCGTGACCTCCTATTAAATGTATGCTTGGGCCCAGTTCGACATCTCGTAGGTCTTGGAATTTATGGGCAATGCAACGTCTACCAAATGGAAAGTATCATTGGTACAGCAAAAATAAAATGTTTTGAGAATTGTCCTAACAGGGCCTTCGATTCTCACTGGTCAAATTGTAGCACAGAGTAGAGGGCACCACCACTACTGAGCTGTCTTGCTTTTCCACACATCCTTGTCTGTGGCTGTATGCATTGATTCATTATAGTAAAGGCAGGCTGAGTCAAACTCAAGTGGAAAACCCTCCAGCCGATTTAAAGTCCAGCATGGATAGGTAATGCCACTTACAGGGACAGGGCATCTATTGTCACGAGGACAGGGTGGAGCCTTTCTGGCTGACAGCAACTGTAGAGGCAGAACATCTGTCTTTACCCTGAGAGAGACTGATCCTCGACTGACAAACAGCAGTGTGAAAGTTCCGTCCACTTTGCATCTTTTAAACTACACTACACTTAATTCTTCGCTGTTTAGTACACCTTGTGATAATAACAGCTATCACCTGTGATCCAGCGCTATCAATAAAATTTCTTCTCCTTTAGATATTGATGTCCAGGTTGAAAAACATTCCTTTTCACAACTATACCCATATGACGGTGGGGCCCATAACACCGTAATAAACAATCACTCTCACATATATTCCCTGGAACACATCCACCTTTACCTTAGGAGAAAAAGTTAATGATTTTGCTGGAAGGAGACGGGATACCTTTTTAAATCAACATGATAATTCTCAAATCTCTCAGGTATTCCGCTCATTGGTCGATGGACCAACTAGTAGGAATCAGTTGATGGTGATTAAGACCAGCTCAATCACTATAAACTCTTATTAAACATTTTACATTTATCATTGAGCTAAAGAACCACAGACTCGTAGATTTAATTATAATATAGTTTATCTAAATTTTATAAGTATGAATAAAATCAGTTTTATTAATCAGATCCATACATTTATTATCAATATTAGGAATAAATTGAAATTGCAATGCATACCCTTTAGATGGAAAAATAAAGTCCGTCACAGCAATTAATTTCAGATCTCAGCATAGAACTCCCAAAACTGACTGTCTGTTCTACAAAACAGGCCTCCTCGATGGACCACCCATATAGGTTTTCCGCCAATCCCTCTTGTTCCTTCTCAATCAGAATTATGAGCAAAAGATTAATCGTATTAAAATATAAAGGCCTATAGAAAAATAGCAGCGGCTTCTCCTGCATCAGCGTCCAGTGCTCAATAAGAAAATATAAAAACAGCGCTCCTCCTACTTAAGAGTAGGTCCTCTTATACCCTAATACTAGCTTACTAAACAGAAAAAATTACATTTTGGGGGCGAGATTCACTCTAATTGGTCCATTTGGGGGATGTCACACATCTCATTATTCTTCTTCTTGTTCTAACCAGTTCTTTGGAATGTATATAACTTGATCCTTTCTCACGTTTAGGACATTACCAATCCAATCGACCGTCTCTATTTGTATCTTCTTTCTGATACTTTATTTTGAACAGTTCATTGTCCATTCTCATATGCACTGCGACTTCTCACGCTCTTTCGCTAAGTCCCCCTTGGCACACGCATGGGTGATAAGGTCATCACAGCCTTGATCCCGCTTTCATCCCAGGCTTTGAAAATAACCACGTGACGCTTTCATTTACAGCTTCTTTCTTTCGCTTGGAAGCCATCTTGCGCACGCGTACTTTAGCTTTTTCGCCTCAGCAGCCATTTCTACAGCACGGCCTAGCAAGCCTCAGCGAACTATCATAGAAATAAACAGAAAATAGTTAAGAATAAGGAAAATAAGCCTTTTTGTTTCCCTCCCATCATTCTACGTACCCCAATTAGGTGTTACCTAGCAGAAGCAACATATAAAGCTATTCCTTACTTACCAATCGCTTTATTTTGTCACCATACAATTTTCTACGAAGCACAAATCTTGCAATATTATTCTAATTAGTACGCAAATCATTATGTTAGCGTTATTCACATTAACAATTGTAAGTGGATTAGTTTGCACATGAAGTGGCATGTTACCAAAACATTTATGAAGAAAACATACGTTGTTGGTTATTCACTGAAACAAACAATTTTATTAATTTAATGTTAATATTAGGGGGTTCAAAAAAAAAATTGTTTACCTTGCTCCATCAACTCCCCCCTTTGGTGATTTTTAATATCACCACAAAAACCCATGTCACACCAATTTTTCAGATAGCATATTTCTTTTCCATTTGCTTCTGGTTAGTTTTACACTACTGTATCTTTTTCATTCTGTCTTTTTGTTTTCTTATACATGCTTTCTTTTAGTTCTTCCAGTTCTATTTCACCTATCTCTCTTTCTCTTTCTTTATTTATCTTATTTTCTCTTTCTATCTTGTTTTGTCTTTTTCTTCTTTTGATACATATAATAACGAATCTCACAACTAATACTACTAGAATTATTATCGTTGCTGTTATCATAACTTTCCCTATAATAAAACTACTTATCTTAGAAAACCAATTTGATACTGAGGAAAAACTCTTACCAAGTCTCTCCCAGGCATTTTCAACCTCCAGTGGAACAAGTTCTTTGTGCAAATTTGTAATATTCTTTATATACCTTTGTATATTTTCACTTTTATCTGGAATGTAAGTGCAACAATGTTGAACTTTCAGCATTCCGCAGACTCCACCCTCTTTTGCCAAAAGAATGTCAAGGGCAAGTCGATTTTGCATTAACATAGCTCTCATGGCAACCATCTCGGTATTTACCATCAAGAACCCTCCAGCAGTATCTGTAGATAAACGATCTACTACTGTGGATAACTTCCGAATTTTAAATGCATTCAAAGATATTCCCACTGCTGGTATCATTGCTCCAAAAATATCACCTACTATTTCTGAAAAACGTTCCCTTTTTCTACATGTAAGTAAGTCCGTTTTTATATAGCGCAGCTACTCACCCTTACGGGTCTCAAGGCGCTGGGGGCCGTAGTGGAAATTAAGTGAGCTATTGCCCAGAGTCACATGGTGCTGAGCTGAGCTGCCGCCGGAGCCGGGGATCGAACCGTGAACACTGTGCTCCGAAGTCAGCTGCCCTGGCCGCTGCACCACACCTCTCCACTGTGTGAATGTCTCACCCATTTCGTGTGTTTCCTTTTCTTTTCTATCGAGATGAAAAATCTTTGGAAAGACCAGGCCTAAGTAGCACGAGCCATACCAATGGTCCGGCAACCTATAATAAGCTCTGTTTCCGCAAATATAATAGATCCCTGGAAATATTGGGGGGCATATTAGCAAGACCCACGTTAAAATTATCGCCGTTTTAGCGGCAGGAAACTGCCGCTAAAACGGCGATAATGGGCTTGCTAATATGCGTTATGGAATTCCAATAGAAGCCCAGGTTAGATGTCCTGCACATCTAACCTGGGCTTCTATTGGAATTCTATAACGCATATTAGCAAGCCCATTATCGCCGTTTTAGCGGCAGTTTCCTGCCGCTAAAACGGCGATAATTTTAACGTGGGTCTTGCTAATATGCCCCTGGATCTTTTCCCCTTTGAATCCCCAACCTCCTAAAATTTTATAGTTATCTCGACAATTACTGGAACCCACGAAATAGTTATCATACCTTGTTCTATTTATACTAATGCACAACCTTCCCTGTTGGGGCCAATCCAGAGTCATAGCTGCATTTGTCTTTTTCTTGTTATTATTTTCTTCCTCAAACGCCCAAAGAGGTGTTTTTGTCTCTTCTATCACTTTTCTTTGAAATTTTACTCTTCTGTTTTCAACCATTTCTAAAAACACCTTTTCTTCCTTCCTTAACTCACAGGTAAGGTTGTGTTTAACTATATCATCTGATGTTAGAATTTTATTCTCTATGAAAAACTCTCCTAACGTTCTTGCCTCTTTTACCTTATTTAGTTCAGAAACTATAGGAATCTTTGCAAAAATCTCATCTATGTCAGTATAATAATATTCTAATCTCCCTGTTCTATAAAATAAACTAGCTAAAACACTACATGTTATTCCATACGTCAAAGGAAGGTGATGATAGGTCACACCTTCTGCAACAGACGCAGAGCAATTGCATACAAACATAACAATCTCTCACATCCATTGTTTCTACATACTCATACAATAACTTATGGAATTTTTTTTTTTTTTAAATCTGTTATTGATTTGTCTTTAAGTAACTCTGCACTACTTTTTAATATAGCTGTTTCCTGCTTGTTAGCTTCTTTTCCCTTCTCTCTGTTATTCTTTAATATAGACGTTTCTTCTACAGGTAATCTAATTGGAATGGTGATTGCTAAAATAATCCATACGGTCATTAATAATCCTGTACAAAAGAAGCACATCTTACACCATCTACGTAAGAACTCACATCTACATGTTCTATTTTTAGTATCTACCATCTTGTTCTATTACCTATATTTATAATATGTACAGAAAATGTGTCACCACACCTCAGAAATGACCTCTTAGCCACCCTACACTCTCACTTTGTCTTGTTTGGTACTTTCTTTAGTTCTTTTTCAGGACTCTTTCTTGTCAAATTCGGTGTTTTGTCCAGTCCGGTAGAAATTTCTTTCAAATTTCTTTAAACTTGTTGCACTTCACTTTCACCCATTTGGTTGTAGCTTGGTTCAGGGTTCTCGTGAGTGATTTCTTCTTCTTTGATATCAGTCAACGCAATGTATAGCCATTCAGGCGATTTATACTTCAGATTAGCTTTCTTTACTCTTTTTGTTTTCTGCAAGTGTTTTCCACCTTGTTTTTCTTGTTCCTTTTGACTTGTTATTTCATTTACTTGTTCTGCTTTCTTTCCATTCAAGTTTATGATCTTGTATCTCAATCTTTTAATTTCGTGGGGCCAATTATCTCCTTTTCTCGGCCTTTTGGTTCACTTTCTTTTTCCTCTCTTTCTGCTCTCCAAGTTCTCTTCCTTGTTTCTAATTTCTGTTTTCTTTCTTCTCCACTTTCTTCTGATTCTGATTCAGACTTTTCTTTATTATTTCTTATCTTGAACTGTATGATTTCACCTCTTTCCTCTAGTTCTGATCCTCCTTGTCTCTTTCCTTGATCGCCTACTTCTGTCCCTCCTCGAGGTTCTTCTGATTCTGTGTCGATCTCTCTATCTGTTTCTATATTTCCCTGTTCCTTTATTCGCCGATCTGTCCCTATTGCTCCTCGGGAATCTTCCGATTCTTCTATCTTTCTGTTTGAAACTATCCCTTCTTCATCTATTAAAATGATTTCTGAAGGATCTTTACCACAGTTTGTACTTAGTTACTCACTATTGCTATCTCTTTGCTCAGTTTCCTCTTTTATGGTATCAAATTTCCAATCCTGTTTCAGATTTTCATCACAATCTGAGTGATCTGTATCAGATGCTGAACTGGTGTCAGATATTTCCAGATGTCGACTTACAGGTTGATCTTCAGATTCTGGAACCTTTGCTATTTTATTCTCTTCTTCTATCGTTGAACTGGTACTTGGGACTTCCAGATGTCGACTTACAGGTCGATCTTCAGGTTCTGGGGCCCTGTTTGTTCCTTCTTCTGCATCGGATGCTGAACTGGTATCATATATTTCCAGATGTCGACTTACAGGTCGAGCTTCAGGATCTGGAACTCTGATGGTGTGACTGGCATGTACCCAGTGTTTCACTCCTGCACATTTTACTGCAGTGGTTGTCACCAGGATCACTTGTCGTGGTTGGTCCCAGCGGGGAACCAAACAGTTTCTTCTTCTGTGGACTTTTATGCGGACCCAATCTCCAGGATTCAAGTCATGAGCTGGTTTTCTTTCGAGAGTGGTCGCATCCGGTCCAACCTGATGAAACACAGAACGTACCACATCAGCCAATCCTTTGCAATAATCCAATACGAGATCATCAGTTATAGTCAGCAGTTTGTTGACAGGTACATGTGCTTGCCTCATTGCTCGTCCCATGATTATTTCGTGGGGACTCAAACCTGTCTTTCTTTCAGGTATGCTTCTGATAGTCATTATGACCAAGGGCAAAGCATCTGGCCATTTGAGTCCTGTGGCTTGACACATTTTCCCTAATCTGTTTTTTATCGTTCCATTCACTTGCTCTACTACTCCAGAAGCATTTGGTCTGTATGCACAATGCAGTTTCTGTTTAATACCAAGTGCTTCACATATCAATTGAATTAACTCGTTCTGGAAATGTGTTCCTCTATCTGTTTCAATCGTTACTGGGAAACCGTACCTAGGAATGAATTCTCTCAGCATGAGTTTTGCCACTGTAATCCCATCATTCCTTCTAGTCGGGTAGGCTTCCACCCAACGAGAAAACAAACAGACGACTACAAGAACATATCTTAGCCTGTTGCTTGGGGGCATTTCGATAAAATCCATCTGCATTCTGGTGAAAGGACCTCCCTCTCGTCCTATTGTTCCTAGACTCACTACTGTCTTCCTTCCTGGATTTATCTGTTGACAGATAAGGCATCTTTGACAAAGACTCTCAGCTATGGCTCTGAATTTTGGGTTATACCAGGTTTGTCTAAAAAGTCTGATCATTGCATCTCTTCCAATATGAGCTTGTCCATGGTACATCCGTGCCATGTCAGCAATCATGCTATCAGGTATAACTGGTCTTTCGTCTCTATAAACCCAAACATCATTTTCCTCCCTTTTCCTGCATCCTGCTTTGATCCAGCTATCTTTTTCTTCATCATCTGCTGCTTCCTGCAATTGTCTCACCTCGTCCCATGTCTCGACAGGGTTAGTAAAAAGCAAAGGACATGAAATATGCTCTCTTTCTCTGCTTCGGTTCAATGAGACTACATTTTTGGCACAGTACTGAGCTATTTCATCGGCAAATTTGTTGCCCACAGTTATGTAGTCTTCCCCATTTTTGTGTGCATTGCACTTTACTACTGCAATCTGTTTAGGCAGCTGTATCGCCTCAAGCAACTTTTTCACAAACTCACCATTTCTGATTGGAGTTCCTGCAGACGTCAAGAAACCTCTCTGAGACCAGATCTGCCCGAAATCATGAACCACTCCGAAGCCATATTGGCTATCCGTGATTACTGTGATTCGAACATTCTTTCCCAATTTGCATGCCTGAATTAGAGCAACTAGTTCAGCCACTTGGGCAGAACGTATTCCTCTCAAACAAGATGCTTCCATTATAGCAGCTACTGTGCATACTGCATACGCCGCACTCAAAACTCCTTCACTCGTTCTCAAACATGAGCCATCCACAAACAATACATAATCTGATTCTTTTAAAGGCTCGTCTGTGATGTCAGGACGCGGTTTTGTACAATACTCGAGTACATTTACGCAATCGTGATCAACTTCATCCATATCTATCACACTCTCTTCATCTGGCAATGATGTTGAAGGATTTACATTAGTGCATCTGTCAATGGTTACATTGTCTGCACTCAAAATCACTTTTTCATATCTAGTCAGCCGACTATGTGTCATGTATTGAGTTTTGGTTCTTGTCAAAAGAATTTCTACAGAATGAGGAACATATACTCTCAATGGATATCCCATCACAATGCCTTCACTCTGCTCCAGACTCACACAAGTAGCAGCAACTGCTTTCAAACATCCTGGCAACGCTTTTGCTACCGGGTCTAAAACAGCTGAAAAATATGCAATAGGTCTTTTCATGTTTCCATGTCTCTGCACTAAGACTGAAAGTGCACATCCATCTCTCTCACTACAATACAGCTCAAAATCTTTTTCATAATCAGGCATTCCCAGTGCCGGGGCTTCACACAATTTCGTTTTTAATTCTCTGAACGCTTTCATTTCCTCATCATTTAATTCAAAAGGATCTTTAATATCCTTTTTTGTCAAACGCTGCAAAGGTTTGGCAATTAATGAAAATCCACTTATCCATTGTCGGCAATATCCAACCATTCCCAGAAACATTCTTACCTCTCTTTGTGTCATTGGATCTCTCATTCCTTGAATTATTTTTATTCTCTCAGTTGTTACTTTTCGCACTCCCTTTTCAATCTTATGACCTAAATATTGGACTTCCTGTTGACAAAACTGTAATTTTGATGGTGATACTTTATGTCCTCCTTTTGCTAAATGGTTCAGCAAAGCAATTGTGTCGACAACACATGCTTCCTTGGTTTTTGATGCCACCAATAGGTCATCAATGTACTGAACCATCACAGATTTTTCAGGCATTTTTAAATCTTCCAGTGATTTCTTTAGAATCTGATTAAAGATTGAGGGACTTGCAGTGTACCCCTGAGGAATTCTCACCATGCCAAAATACGCTCTCCGAACCTGAACGCAAATAATGGCTGGCTATCTGAATGTAATGGGATAGAGAAAAATGCATGGCATAAATCAATGACGGTACACCATTCGGCTTCACGTGGAATTTGATATAGAATTACAGCAGGGTTTGGTACAATCGGACAACAAGGAACAACGATTTTATTTATCTTTCTCAAATCTTGTACTATTCTATATGTTCCGTTTGGCTTTTTCAGTCCCATTATAGGCGAATTACACGGACTGCTCATTATTTCTTTCAGAATTCCTTGTTCAATCATTTTGTTTATTACAGGTGTTATACCTTCAATTATTTCTGGCGTTAATTTATACTGTGGAGTATTTGGGTAATTTGTTCCTTCTTTAACAGAAATTTTAACAGGGTCTACTCCTTTCATTAACCCTATATCTTCACCCGTAAAATCCCACACTTCCTGTTTTACTGTTTCTTTCAGCTCAATTGGAATTTTCTCTACATCAAACACAGGAAATAAATCATTCACTTCTGACTCTAAATTCACCATTGTCATTTTATACAGTACATCTTCATCGGGGGTCTGAAATGCAATCCCATCTGGAGTACAATAGATGGTGCAATTCATTTTGCAAAGTAGATCGCGTCCTAATAGGTTCACAGGACTGCAATCACATACCACAAATCGGTGCATTTCTCTGAATGGTCCAATCTTTACCTCGACTAATTTGGTAAGAGGCGTTTTAATTTGCTGATTTGAGACACCAACAACTTGGATATGTTCACCTGAGAGAGGAAGGTTTGGAATTTCCACTGATCTAACAGTAGAACGGGTAGCTCCAGTGTCCACAAGGAATGTTACATTTGCACCATTCACTTCTCCATCCACAAATGGTCCTGCTTGATCTACCTCTAGAGTTGCGCCAAGCACGCATCTTCCTCCTCTCCTAGGCACCGTCATAAATTTTCATCCGACTCATTCCCATCCTGTCGTAACCAGTATTGAGATATTGCAGCTGCGCGCGGCAATTGTGTTACCTGCTCTCCTCCGTAGAATCCTGTTTCTGCACTGTATCTTTGTTGATTTACACTCTTGGGAAGTGATGGTTGAGGCACCTGACTCTGCTGAGTAACTACCTGCGGTTGCTGCAGCTGTTGGTAACTCACCTCACTCTGCACCTGTGGATTTAATGATTGATTTTCTGCATTAGCTTTTGGAGGAAATTTACACTCGTTTCTCCAATGCCCTAGCTTTCCGCAGTTGTGGCATGGCCACTTTTTCTTTGCCTCTTCTATACTCATTTGGCCTTTTCCTTTACCTATATTCGGTTTGGATTTAGTTTGTCCTGCCTCAGTAATCAGATTATTCAGTTGAGCTTCTTGTTTTTCTGCAACCTTCACTTGTGCCCACATCGCTTTCTCTTTTAATTTACGCTGTCTACACTCAATATCATCATACCTCAACACTTCATCTACTGTGCTGTTTTGCCAGCAGATCATATGCTGTTTGATCATTTCACTTATCTCTGGTTTTAATCCATAAACAAATCTATATACAAAATGACTCATGTCCTTCTCATTTAATGTCTCATAACCACTATACTGTTTAAAAACGAGAAGTAGCCTTTCATAATAGGCATGTACAGATTCTTTACTCTCCTGTGTAGTTCTATCGATTTTTACCCAATCCGTCTCCTTGGGTGGAATTTTATTTTTCAAAAAGGTAATAACCTGATCGTATTTTCTCATGACTTCAAGTCCTGGCGCTCCTGTTTTTGTGTCTCTCGGGTATTCTACAGTTGGCCAATGAATGGTAATCTTACATTCTGTCCATAAATCAGCTGGTACTACAATGTCAAATAATCCGTCCAAATCTACCCACAACACTTTCGAAACTTTAACAAACCTTTCCACTTGTCTGTACCATTCTACTGGTTTTTCTCTTAATTTTGGGAAGTTATTTGTAAGTGACAATATATCTTGTCTGGACCAGGGGACATGCACATAACTACCTCCTGGAGTTTCTCTCATCGGGTACTCTCTTACAATTGGTTCTTTGTCTGTCACCGCAAAAGCCAAAGACGCTTTATCGGTCGTTTTCTCATTCCTTTTAGTCCACCTGCTTCTCCATCTGTCCACATCACCCCATTTTCTCAATAAAACAATTAATTCTTTTATCTGGGTCAACCGTCCTGAAGTGTTTAGATTTTCTATATCTTTCTCACAAAAATCTACCCTATATGGCTTCTGCAAACTTCTCACCTTTACAAATTCTACTCCTAGTTCATTCTCTGTCTCTTCTAATTTGTCATGCAAATTTCTTGCTCTCCATGTAATGCTCTTACATAAGAACATTATCTCATCGTCCTGGTATGTTTTCAGTTTTTCTGTACCAATAGTCCCTAAAATTAACTCTTCCATATCTATTTTTAACCTAATTACATCTAGTGGTTTTGGTTCTGTCTCTTTCTTTTGCAGGGCTTTCATCCATTCATTTAATTCGTCTGGAGTTGGACCTACAGGTGTACTATTAAATTCTACCCAATTTCTACTCCTCTCTGGTGATTCTGACGCAGATTCAGTTCCCATAGGAATCCTCCTAAACTCACTCGCATTTACTGTCAAATTAGTAGGTGGGCTTGGTCTATATGTGCTGACCAAATTTCTTACACCTTCTTTTTGTAGTTCCATCCCTTCTTTTCTTCTTTGCAAATTCGAATTCATTGGAATGACTAAAGAATGTTCATCTATTTTCTGATTCTCAAAAACTGGTATTACTGGACCTATGGTTACTGGTACAGTTACGGCCTCCATATTCATGGTTAACTCTCTTATCTTCTCAGTCAACTCTCTCGTGGTTTTTGCTAATTCGGTTGTATTGTCACCTTCAACCTTTTCACTTTGTGGGGTTTTCAACTGTTCTTTTGACCTATTTATTTCGTATCTTCGTTCTGGACTTTTATTCCTCCCAGTTTCCATTGGCGGTGCATTAGGTGTCACCACCGCAGAATTCTGTTGGTATGGAGGTGGGTTTCGGTTTAAAATATCTTCCAGCAATTCATCCTCTGTCTCGCTACCACCATACCCGTACCTTTCAGTAACTAAATGTTTCTTTTTCTCTGTACATTTTCTCCTTGCTTCCTCTTCAACCGTAAAGCCGGAAACAAACCTCCTGTCATATTAGCATATCTCCAACGCTTTATTCTGTCCTCATGATTCACTCCCCATAACCTTCCAGGAACGAAACCATGATTCTTTACTCCTCTGAATCTTTCTCATTCATACATCTCATCCTCCCATTCACTGAACGCTTCAAACTGTGTCGGTCTAGGTTTCGGTTCAAGCCTCGTCATTTTCTCTCTCAAATTCCGAAGTATAGCTACGCTGAATGAACCATTCTCGGGAAAAGCTAATACTCCATCATTTTGAGTATATTTAGTCCAATTTTCTAACCATATGCAGGTATGATATCCGTATTTCAGCATCATATGCGAAGCTGGTGATTTCGGCGGAGGAATTACTTGTCCCTCTCTAGTCACTACCTTTTTGTCTTTCTTAAAAAAGTTCTTAATTTTCGCCATCCACGACGTTTTCTCTCTACCATACTCATAATAAGCCATTATTTCACGATTTCTTTCCTTCAAAATTCGCAACTCAACACTGTTCTCTATGCGTTTATTCGGACCTATCACAGCGCGTCTCACACCAACGCTCCAATCCGAAGCCTCTACGTCACAACTTATTCAACTTATCACAGCGCTTCTCACACCAACGCTCCAATCAGGGCGTTTTCAATATGACCAGTGCACTGACCAATTCCACCCCGGCTCTTTGTCGACGTCAGTTCCACTCCTGACCCCTCCTTTACAAATTTTATCGGCAATTGTTTTCAACTATTCTCGGTTAGTTACGACATTAAAAAACACATTTCCATTGTCTGATTTCGCTAACAAAAGTGACAGCTTTACTCTATTTCACAAGAATACAGTTTTGTTCGATAAGTGTAGCACTTCCCTCTACCTTACCCTTCTTTCAAGCAAGAGGTAAACCCGTTTCTCTGGGGATAAAACACATGTGGAGACTACACTGCTCCTGAGAATTAAGGCCAGAGTTTTACAAGAAAACCGGTTGCTATTTCACTCACACACCTTTTATACGGAAATTGTCCCTATCATAACACAACCTGTGTTATTACCAATATGAACTCAGACAATGCACTATTCCATGTGACTTCTCTTGCCACACGTGTCCACTTCCTACTTCCCGTAAGCTTCAAAAACTTCGACTTACATATAACGTAATACAGTTCAACATATAGGGGCCGATTCCGATTCAGGCCGGAAATCACTCCGACCGAGCTGGACCCGGAGAGATTTCCGACCGAATCGGACTCTAGCAGCCCGACCGAACGAGTACGATGCGTACGCATGCTATCGGACTCGATTCGGTCGGACTCCCATTGAAGTCAATGGGAGCCGGTCGTACAACGCGTACGCGGGCTCCCATTGACTCAATGGGTGCGAGGCGAACAAGGGCGCCCCCTACAGCGGGTACGCATCAATGCACAGGTAGGGGGGACCCATGGGTCCCCCCTGTGTGCGACTCGCGCGGCTACGCGTACAGGGGGGTCCGACACGGACCCCCGAAGTCTGGCTCCGACTGCCCTTTGGAGCCGGACTGCGCGAGTCGGTCGGACTGCTCGAGGCGCGCATCGTACTTGCCCGGCCGGGGAACGTCTCCATTGCGTGGTGCGAGCCGTGTCCATGCGAGTTGGTCGGAGCGGGTCGGACCCGCGTACGAGTCGGTCGGCGATTTCGCATGCGCTCGCATCGTACTCGCTCGCCCGGACGCACGTACGAATCGGTCGGGAAAGAGGGCTCCGCAATCGGATCCGGTTAAGCCGAATCCGATTCGGTGCCCTACCGGCCGAGATCGGAATCGGCCCCAGAGTGTTATACATAAAATAACCAATAATCAATAATTGATAATCACCAAACTAATCTATAGTAACCATAACTCTGCTACCAAGAAATCTGATCCAGCGCTATCAATAAAATTTCTTCTCCTTTAGATATTGATGTCCAGGTTGAAAAACATTCCTCTTCACAACTATACCCATATGACGGTGGGGCCCATAACACCGTAATAAACAATCACTCTCACATATATTCCCTGGAACACATCCACCTTTACCTTAGGAGAAAAAGTTAATGATTTTGCTGGAAGGAGACGGGATACCTTTTTAAATCAACATGATAATTCTCAAATCTCTCAGGTATTCCGCTCATTGGTCGATGGACCAACTAGTAGGAATCAGTTGATGGTGATTAAGACCAGCTCAATCACTATAAACTCTTATTAAACATTTTACATTTATCATTGAGCTAAAGAACCACAGACTCGTAGATTTAATTATAATATAGTTTATCTAAATTTTATAAGCATGAATAAAATCAGTTTTATTAATCAGATCCATAAATTTATTATCAATATTAGGAATAAATTGAAATTGCAATGCATACCCTTTAGAAGGAAAAATAAAGTCCGTCACAGCAATTAATTTCAGATCTCAGCATAGAACTCCCAAAACTGACTGTCTGTTCTACAAAACAGGCCTCCTCGATGGACCACCCATATAGGTTTTCCGCCAATCCCTCTTGTTCCTTCTCAATCAGAATTATGAGCAAAAGATTAATAGTATTAAAATATAAAGGCCTATAGAAAAATAGCAGCGGCTTTTCCTGCGTCAGCGTCCAGTGCTCAATAAGAAAATATAAAAACAGCGCTCCTCCTACTTAAGAGTAGGTCCTCTTATACCCTAATACTAGCTTACTAAACAGAAAAAATTACATTTTGGGGGCGAGATTCACTCTAATTGGTCCATTTGGGGGATGTCACACATCTCATTATTCTTCTTCTTGTTCTAACCAGTTCTTTGGAATGTATATAACTTGATCCTTTCTCACGTTTAGGACATTACCAATCCAATCGACCGTCTCTATTTGTATCTTCTTTCTGATACTTTATTTTGAACAATTCATTGTCCATTCTCATATGCACTGCGACTTCTCACGCTCTTTCGCTAAGTCCCCCCTTGGCACACGCACGGGTGATAAGGTCATCACAGCCTTGATCCCGCTTTCATCCCAGGCTTTGAAAATAACCACGTGACGCTTTCATTTACAGCTTCTTTCTTTCACTTGGAAGCCATCTTGCGCACGCGTACTTTAGCTTTTTCGCCTCAGCAGCCATTTCTACATCACGGCCTAGCAGGCCTAAGCAAACTATCATAGAAATAAACAGAAAATAGTTAAGAATAAGGAAAATAAGCCTTTTTGTTTCCCTCCCATCATTCTACGTACCCCAATTAGGTGTTACCTAGCAGAAGCAACATATAAAGCTATTCCTTACTTACCAATCGCTTTATTTTGTCACCATACAATTTTCTACGAAGCACAAATCTTGCAATATTATTCTAATTAGTACGCAAATCATTATGTTAGCGTTATTCACATTAACAATTGTAAGTGGATTAGTTTGCACATGAAGTGGCATGTTACCAAAACATTTATGAAGAAAACATACGTTGTTGGTTATTCACTGAAACAAACAATTTTATTAATTTAATGTTAATATTAGGGGGTTCAAATTTTTTTTCGTTTACCTTGCTCCATCACCTGTGAGGCGCCTCAGTTTGTGTTACCAACACTGACTTACCTGTCATTTCTTACGCTCTTTAGCAGTGCATACCTAATTTAATAAACCAAAAAGGATTACAGGCATCATCCCTTGCTACATTGCTCCCCCTTCCTCTCTCCTGCATTTCCTTCTAACCACTGAAGTTCCTTTTCTCAGTCTTGCTATGTTACACGTGCACCGGGTTTCCTTGTATCTTTCATCATAACCAGTAAGTACAATACTTTCTCTGGTCTTGATTTGTTCCATTATTTTGGTCCGATCGTCTTTATGTGTCTCTAGGTCATGCTCATTCACCCTCCTCATATGTCAACACAAAGCACACTTGTCAAGGCTACACGAAGGCACCTAATGCCTCTACTGGCACTAAAGCCTTAGCTTCAGCCTTGTTCTGTGGGTGGGGAATGGGGTGTGGCTGTGGAATGTACACTGCTCTGGACAGTTGCCTATTTCAAGATGTTGGCGAAGCTGTGGATTCAGTGTCACATGTTACCAGTTGTATGTCACAACATCGACCTCAAAAATGTCATGGTACAAAAATATAATTGACAAATATCAAATCTTTAACAACCCCTATCAAGTAAAAAATGTTAAGTATTACATTTATCACAGCATAATATCCCTCCGACTCAGTGGTTTGATAATAACTGCTCTCAAGCTTCTGCTAACCTCGAACAAAGTGCTAAAAACTCAACCCAGTTATAAAGAACTTATTAGAAACCTCCAAGCGAAGTATAAAGCTGCCAGGGAAGAGAGGAAAAGCCAGCTCCAGGTGGCAGTCTGGGAAAACTTAAGACTAGCCACAGTTAACCCCTTCGCTGCTAGGCCTTTTCCCCCCCTGTGCTAAGCCTTTTTTTGGCTATTTGGGGTAGTGCGCGCTTAGGCCTCTGTAACTTTTGACCACATAAGGTATCCACGCCAAATTTGCGTCCTTTTTTTCTAACATCATGGGTATTGTAAAGGTACCCAGGGTTTGTGGATTCCCCAGGAGGGGACCCAGAAATTAGCCAAAATACAGCAAACTTTTGTTTTTTTGGGAAAAATGCGAAAAAAGGGCTACAGATGAACGCGTCTTGTTTCTTCCCTGCAAATGGCATCAAAAAGGGGTTGTGGTGCTGAAATCACCATCTTCTCAGCTTTCAGGGACAAGCAGACTTTTGTCAGAAAACCAACTTTTTTACACAGTTTTGGCATTTTTCTGGGACATAGCCTATTTTTGCTCCTTCCAGTTAATGGTAGAAATGGGTATGAAACCAATAATGGATCCTGGAAAGCCATACATTTCTGAAAAGTAGACAAAATTCTGAATTCAGCAAGGGGTCATTTGTGTAGATCCTTAAAGTTTTCCTTATAGAAACTAACAGTTAAATGAAGGAAAAATGGAAAATTAGTTGAAAAAAACAGCCATTTGTGTCAACGTTTTCACCTGTAACTTCTTCTAATTATGACAGCTATTTGAAAGCAATATCCCGTTATATCCGCTGGACCTTTCTGTTTGTGGGGATATATAGGACTTGTAGGTTCACCAAGAACCCGACGAACCCAGAGCCAATAACTGAGCAGCATCTTGCAATGGTTTTTTATTATGTACCGGGTATATAGCAATTATTTTGGGAAAATGTATACATGGAAAAATTGTTATGAAAGACACCTATGTATTTCTGAAATGGGAACAAAATGTAGATTTTAGAAACAGTAGATATTTGCACATTTCCGAAATTGGGAGTACCCATACTAGCATGAGAATTATAGGTCATTTTTCAAAATGACTTATTTTTTACACATTGTCTTTCATTTGGAAGGCAGAAATGCATCGAAAGTCAATAGGTAATAACAGTTGCTCTACAATTTTGTGTTACCCTAAGTCTCCCGATAAAAATGGTACCTCACTTGTGTGGGTAGGCCTTGTGCCCACAACAAGAAATGGCTCAAAATGCAACGTGGGCGTACCACATTTTCACAATGAAAAATTACACTTTTTTTGCAAAGTGCCTAGCTGTAGTTTTTGAACCCTAGCTCTGCGGGCACTTAGGGAAACCTAGCAAACCTATACATTTTTGAAAACTAGACACCCAGGGGAAATCAGGATGAGTGACTTGACTGGCTCTCACCAGGTTCTGTTACCCAGAATCCCTTGCAAACCTAAAAAATTGGCAAAAAAAACATATTTTCCTCACTTTTCTGTGGTGGAAAGTTCTGGAATCTGCGTGGATCCACAAAATTCCACCCACCCCGCGTTCCCCAAGGTCTTCCGAAAAAAATGGTACCTCACTTGTGTGGGTAGGCCTAGTGCCCGCAACAGGAAGCAGCGCAAAACGCAACGTGGACGCACCACATTTTCACAGTGAAAAATGACCCTTTTTTTGCAAAGTGCCTAGCTGTAGGTTTTGAACCCTAGCTCTGCCGGCACTTAGGGAAACCTAGCAAACCTATACATTTTTGAAAAGTAGACACCCAGGGGAATCCAGGATGGGGTAACTTGACTGGCTCTCACCAGGTTCTGTTACCCAGAATCCCTTGCAAACCTAAAAAAGTGGCAAAAAAAACCACATTTTCCTTACTTTTCTGTGGGGGAAAGTTCTGGAATCTGCGTTAATCCACAAAATTCCACCCACCCCGCGTTCCCCAAGGTCTTCCGAGAAAAATGGTACCTCACTTGTGTGGGTAGGCCTAGTGCCCGCGACAGGAAGCAGCGCAAAACACAACGTGCACGCACCACATTTTCACAGTGAAAAATGACCCTTAAAAAAGTGCCTAGCTGTAGTTTTTGAATCTTAGCTCTGCCGGCACCTAGGGAAACCTAGCAAACCTATACATTTTTGAAAAGTAGACACCCAGGGGAATCCAGGATGGGGTGACTTGACTGGCTCTCACCAGGTTCTGTTACCCAGAATCCCTTGCAAACCTTAAAAATTGGCAAACAAAACACATTTTCCTCACTTTTCTGTGGTGAAAAGTTCTGGAATCTGCGTGGATCCACAAAATTCTACCCACCCCGCGTTCCCCAAGGTGTTCCGAAAAAAATTATACCTCACTTGTGTGGATAGGCCAAGTGCCCGCGACAGGAAGCAGCGCAAAACGCAACGTGGACACACCACATTTTCACAGTGAAAAATGACCCTTTTTTTGCAAAGTGCCTAGCTGTTGTTTTTGAACCCTAGCTCTGCCGGCACTTAGGGAAACCTAGCAAACCTATACATTTTTGAAAAGTAGACACCCAGGGGAATCCAGGATGCAGTGACTTGACTGGCTCTCACAGGTTCTGTTACCCAGAATCCCTTGCAAACCTAACAAATTGGCAAAAAAAATACATTTTCCTCACTTTTCTGTGGTAGAAAGTTCTGGAATCTGTGTGGATCCACAAAACTCCACCCACCCCACGTTCCCCAAGGTGTTCCAAAAACAATGGTACCTCACTTGTGTGGGTAGGCCTAGTGCCCGCGACAGGAAGCAGCGCAAAACGCAACGTCGACGCACCACATTTTGACAGTGAAAAATGACCCTTTTTTTGCAAAGTGCCTAGCTGTAGTTTTTGAACCCTAGCTCTGCCGGCACTTAGGGAAACCTAGCAAACCTATACATTTTTTAAAAGTAGAGACCCAGGGGAATCGAGGATGGGGTGACTTGACTGGTTGTCACCAGGTTCTGTTACCCAGAATCTCTTGCAAACCTAAAAAATTGGCAAAGAAAACGCATTTTCCTCACTTTTCTGTGGTGGAAAGTTCTGGAATCTGCGTGGATCCACAAAATTCCACCCACCCCGCGTTCCCCAAGGTGTTCCAAAAACAATGGTACCTCACTTGTGTGGGTAGGCCTAGTGCCCGCGACAGGAAGCAGCGCAAAACGCAACGTCGACGCACCACATTTTGACAGTGAAAAATGACCCTTTTTTTGCAAAGTGCCTAGCTGTAGTTTTTGAACCCTAGCTCTGCCGGCACTTAGGGAAACCTAGCAAACCTATACATTTTTTAAAAGTAGAGACCCAGGGGAATCGAGGATGGGGTGACTTGACTGGTTGTCACCAGGTTCTGTTACCCAGAATCCCTTGCAAACCTAAACAATTGGCAAAGAAAACGCATTTTCCTCACTTTTCTGTGGTGGAAAGTTCTGGAATCTGCGTGGATCCACAAAATTCCACCCACCCCGCGTTCCCCAAGGTCTTCCAAAAAAAATGGGACCTCACTTGTGTGGGTAGGCATAGTGCCCGCGACAGGAAGCAGCGCAAAACGCGACGCGTTTTGCACCACATTTTCACAGTGAAAAATGACCCTTTTTTTGCAAAGTGCCTAGCTGTAGTTTTTGAACCCTAGCTCTACCGGCACTTAGAGAAACCTAGCAAACCTATACATTTTTGAAAAGTAGACACCCAGGGAAATCCAGGATGGGGTGACTTGACTGGCTCTCACCAGGTTCTGTTACCCAGAATCCCTTGCAAACCTTAGAAATTGGCAAAAAAAAAACATTTTCCTCACTTTTCTGTGGTGGAAAGTTCTGGAATCTGCAAGGATCCACAAAATTCCACCCACCCCGCGTTCCCCAAGGTCTTCCAAAAAAAATGGTACCTCACTTGTGTGGGTAGGCCTAGTGCCCGCGACAGGAAGCAGCGCAAAACGCAACGTGGACACACCACATTTTCACAGTGAAAAATGACCCTTTTTTTGCAAAGTGCCTAGCTGTAGTTTTTGAACCCTAGCTCTGCCGGCACTTTGGGAAACCTAGCAAACCTATACATTTTTGAAAAGTAGACACCCAGGGAATCCAGGATGGGGTGACTTGACTGGTTCTCACCAGGTTCTGTTACCCAGAATCCCTTGCAAACCATAAAAATTGGCAAAAAAACACATTTTCCTCACTTTTCTGTGGTGGAAAGCTCTGGAATCTGCGTGATCCACAAAATTCCACCCACCCCGCGTTCCCCAAGGTCTTCCAAAAAAATGGTACCTCACTTATGTGGGTAGGCCTAGTGCCCGTGACAGGAAGCAGCGCAAAACGCAACGTGGACACACCACATTTTCACAGTGAAAATGACCCTTTTTTGCAAAGTGCCTAGCTGTAGTTTTTGAACCCTAGCTCTTCCGGCACTTTGGGAAACCTAGCAAACCTATACATTTTTGAAAAGTAGACACCCAGGGGAATCCAGGATGGGGTGACTTGACTGGCTCTCACCAGGTTCTGTTACCCAGAATCCCTTGCAAACCTAAACAATTGGCAAAAAAAGAAATTATCCTCAATTTTCTGTGGTAGAAAGTTCTGGAATCTGCGTGGATCCACAAAATTCCACCCACCCCGCGTTCCCCAAGGTGTTCCAAAAAAATGGTACCTCACTTGTGTGGGTAGGCCTAGTGCCCGCGACAGGAAGCAGCGCAAAACGCGACGCGTTTCGCACCACATTTTCACAGTGAAAAATGACCCTTTTTTTGCAAAGTGCCTAGCTGTAGTTTTTGAACCCTAGCTCTGCCGGCACTTAGAGAAACCTAGCAAACCTATACATTTTTGAAAAGTAGACACCCAGGGAAATCCAGGATGGGGTGACTTGACTGGCTCTCACCAGGTTCTGTTACCCAGAATCCCTTGCAAACCTTAGAAATTGGCAAAAAAAAAACATTTTCCTCACTTTTCTGTGGTGGAAAGTTCTGGAATCTGCAAGGATCCACACAATTCCACCCACCCCGCGTTCCCCAAGGTCTTCCAAAAAAATGGTACCTCACTTGTGTGGGTAGGCCTAGTGCCCGCGACAGGAAGCAGCGCAAAACGCAACGTGGACACACCACATTTTCACAGTGAAAAATGACCCTTTTTTGCAAAGTGCCTAGCTGTAGTTTTTGAACCCTAGCTCTGCCGGCACTTTGGGAAACCTAGCAAACCTATACATTTTTGAAAAGTAGACACCGAGGGGAATCCAGGATGGGGTGACTTGACTGGTTCTCACCAGGTTCTGTTACCCAGAATCCCTTGCAAACCATAAAAATTGGCAAAAAAACCACATTTTCCTCACTTTTCTGTGGTGGAAAGCTCTGGAATCTGCGTGGATCCACAAAATTCCACCCACCCCGCGTTCCCCAAGGTCTTCCAAAAAAAATGGTACCTCACTTATGTGGGTAGGCCTAGTGCCCGTGACAGGAAGCAGCGCAAAACGCAACGTGGACACACCACATTTTCACAGTGAAAAATGACCCTTTTTTTGCAAAGTGCCTAGCTGTAGTTTTTGAACCCTAGCTCTTCCGGCACTTTGGGAAACCTAGCAAACCTATACATTTTTGAAAAGTAGACACCCAGGGGAATCCAGGATGGGGTGACTTGACTGGCTCTCACCAGGTTCTGTTACCCAGAATCCCTTGCAAACCTAAAAAATTGGCAAAAAAAAGAAATTATCCTCAATTTTCTGTGGTAGAAAGTTCTGGAATCTGCGTGGATCCACAAAATTCCACCCACCCCGCGTTCCCCAAGGTGTTCCAAAAAAAATGGTACCTCACTTGTGTGGGTAGGCCTAGTGCCCGCGACAGGAAGCAGCGCAAAACGCAACGTGGACGCACCACATTTTCACAGTGAAAAATGACCCTTTTTTTGCAAAGTGCCTAGCTGTAGTTTTTGAACCCTAGCTCTGCCGGCACTATGGGAAACCTAGCAAACCTATACATTTTTGAAAAGTAGACACCCAGGGGAATCCATGATTGGGTGACTTGACTGGCTCTCACCAGGTTCTGTTACCCAGAATCCCTTGCAAACCTAAAAAATTGGCAAAAAAAAGACATTTTCCTCACTTTTCTGTGGTAGAAAGTTCTGGAATCTGCGTGAATCCACAAAATTCCACCCACCCCACGTTCCCCAAGGTGTTCCGAAAAAAATTGGTACCTCACTTGTGTGGGTAGGCCTAGTGCCCACGACAAGAAGCAGCGCAAAAAGCAACGTGGACGCACCACATTTTCACAGTGAAAAATGACCCTTTTTTTGCAAAGTGCCTAGCTGTAGTTTTTGAACCCTAGCTCTGCCGGCACTTAGGGAAACCTAGCAAACCTATACATTTTTGAAAAGTAGACACCCAGGGGAATCCAGGATGGGGTAACTTGACTGGCTCTCACCAGGTTCTGTTACCCAGAATCCCTTGCAAACCTAAAAAATTGGCAAAAAAACCCACATTTTCCTCATTTTTCTGTGGTGGAAAGTTCTGGAATCTGCGTGAATCCACAAAATTCCACCCACCCCGCGTTCCCCAAGGTCTTCCGAGAAAAATGGTACCTCACTTGTGTGGGTAGGCCTAGTGCCCGCGACAGGAAGCAGCGCAAACAGCAACGTGGACGCACCACATTTTCACAGTGAAAAATGACCCTTAAAAAAGTGCCTAGCTGTAGTTTTTGAACCCTAGCTCTGCCGGCACCTAGGGAAACCTAGCAAACCTATACATTTTTGAAAAGTAGACACCCAGGGGAATCCAGGATGGGGTGACTTGACTGGCTCTCACTAGGTTCTGTTACCCAGAATCCCTTGCAAACCTAACAAATTGGCAAAAAAAAGACATTTTCCTCACTTTTCTGTGGTAGAAAGTTCTGGAATCTGCGTGGATCCACAAAATTCCACCCACCCCACGTTCCCCAAGGTGTTCCGAAAAAAATTGGTACCTTACTTGTGTGGGTAGGCCTAGTGCCCACGACAGGAAGCAGCGCAAAAAGCAACGTGGACGCACCACATTTTCACAGTGAAAAATGACCCTTTTTTTGCAAAGTGCCTAGCTGTAGTTTTTGAACCCTAGCTCTGCCGGCACTTAGGGAAACCTAGCAAACCTATACATTTTTGAAAAGTAGACACCCAGGGGAATCCAGGATGGGGTAACTTGACTGGCTCTCACCAGGTTCTGTTACCCAGAATCCCTTGCAAACCTAAAAAATTGGCAAAAAAACCCACATTTTCCTCATTTTTCTGTGGTGGAAAGTTCTGGAATCTGCGTGAATCCACAAAATTCCACCCACCCCGCGTTCCCCAAGGTCTTCCGAGAAAAATGGTACCTCACTTGTGTGGGTAGGCCTAGTGCCCGCGACAGGAAGCAGCGCAAAACGCAACGTGGACGCACCACATTTTCACAGTGAAAAATGACCCTTAAAAAAGTGCCTAGCTGTAGTTTTTGAACCCTAGCTCTGCCGGCACCTAGGGAAACCTAGCAAACCTATACATTTTTGAAAAGTAGACACCGAGGGCAATCCAGGATGGGGTGACTTGACTGGCTCTCACTAGGTTCTGTTACCCAGAATCCCTTGCAAACCTAACAAATTGGCAAAAAAAAGACATTTTCCTCACTTTTCTGTAGTAGAAAGTTCTGGAATCTGCGTGGATCCACAAAATTCCACCCACCCCACGTTCCCCAAGGTGTTCCAAAAACAATGGTACCTCACTTGTGTGGGTAGGCCTAGTGCCCGCGACAGGAAGCAGCACAAAACGCAACGTGGACGCACCACATTTTGACAGTGAAAAATGACCCTTTTTTTGCAAAGTGCCTAGCTGTAGTTTTTGAACCCTAGCTCTGCCGGCACTTAGGAAAACCTAGCAAACCTATACATTTTTGAAAAGTAGAGACCCAGGGGAATCGAGGACGGGGTGACTTGACTGGTTGTCACCAGGTTCTGTTACCCAGAATCCCTTGCAAACCTAAAAAATTGGCAAAGAAAACGCATTTTCCTCACTTTTCTGTGCTGGAAAGCTCTGGAATCTGCGTGGATCCACAAAATTCCACCCACCCCGCATTCCCCAAGGTCTTCCGAAATAAATGGGACCTCACTTGTGTGGGTAGGCATAGTGCCCGCGACAGGAAGCAGCGCAAAACGCGACGTGGACGCACCACATTTTCACAGTGAAAAATGACCCTTTTTTGCAAAGTGCCTAGCTGTAGTTTTTGAACCCTAGCTCTGCCGGCACTTAGAGAAACCTAGCAAACCTATACATTTTTGAAAAGTAGACACCCAGGGAAATCCAGGATGGGGTGACTTGTCTGGCTCTCACCAGGTTCTGTTACCCAGAATCCCTTGCAAACCTTAAAAATTGGCAAAAAAAACACATTTTCCTCACTTTTCTGTGGTGGAAAGTTCTGGAATCTGCAAGGATCCACAAAATTCCACCCACCCCGCGTTCCCCAAGGTCTTCCAAAAAAAATGGAACCTCACTTATGTGGTTAGGCCTAGTGCCCGTGACAGGAAGCAGCGCAAAACGCAACGTGGACACACCACATTTTCACAGTGAAAAATGACCCTTTTTTTCCAAAGTGCCTAGCTGTAGTTTTTGAACCCTAGCTCTGCCGGCACTTTGGGAAACCTAGCAAACCTATATATTTTTGAAAAGTAGACACCCAGGGGAATCCAGGATGGGGTGACTTGACTGGCTCTCACCAGGTTCTGTTACCCAGAATCCCTTGCAAACCGAAAAAATTGGCAAAAAAAGACATTTTCCTCACTTTTCTGTGGTAGAAAGTTCTGGAATCTGTGTGGATCCACAAAATTCCACTCACCCCGCGTTCCCCAAGGTGTTCCGAAAACAATGGTACCTGACTTGTGTGGGTAGGCCTAGTGCCCGCGACAGGAAGCAGCACAAAACGCAACGTGGACACACCACATTTTCACAGTGAAAAATGACCCTTTTTTTGCAAAGTGCCTAGCTGTAGTTTTTGAACCCTAGCTCTGCCGGCACTTTGGGAAACCTAGCAAACCTATACATTTTTGAAAAGTAGACACCCAGGGGAATCCAGGATGGGGTGACTTAACTGGCTCTCACCAGGTTCTGTTACCCAGAATCCCTTGCAAACCTAACAAATTGGCAAAAAAAAGACATTTTCCACAATTTTCTGTGGTAGAAAGTTCTGGAATCTGCGTGGATCCACAAAATTCCACCCACCCCGCGTTCCCCAAGGTGTTCCAAAAAAAATGGTACCTCACTTGTGTGGGTAGGCCTAGTGCTTGCGACAGGAAGCAGCGCAAAACGCAACGTGGATGCACCACATTTTCACAGTGAAAAATGATCCTTTTTTTGCAAAGTGCCTAGCTGTAGTTTTTGAACCCTAGCTCTGCCGGCACTTTGGGAAACCTAGCAAACCTATACACTTTTGAAAAGTAGACAAGCAGGGGAATCCAGGATGGGGTGACTTGACTGGCTCTCACCAGGTTCTGTTACCCAGAATCCCTTGCAAACCTAAAAAATTGGCAAAAAAAAGACATTTTCCTCAATTTTCTGTGGTAGAAAGTTCTGGAATCTGTGTGGATCCACAAAATTCCACCCACCCCGCGTTTCCCAAGGTGTTCCAAAAAAAATGGTACCTCACTTGTGTGGGTAGGCCTAGTGCTCGCGACAGAAAGCAGCGCAAAACGCAACGTGGACGCACCACATTTTCACAGTGAAAAATGACCCTTTTTTTGCAAAGTGCCTAGCTGTAGTTTTTGAACCCTAGCTCTGCCGGCACTTAGGGAAACCTAGCAAACCTATACATTTTTGAAAAGTAGACACCCAGGGGAATCCAGGGTGGGGTGACTTGACTGGCTCTCACCAGGTTCTGTTACCCAGAATCCCTCGCAAACCTTAAAAATTTGCAAAAAAAACACATTTTCCTCACTTTTCTGTGGTGGAAAGTTCTGGAATCTGCGTGGATCCACAAAATTCTACCCACCCCGCGTTCCCCAAGGTCTTCCGAAAAAAATGGTACCTCACTTGTGTGGGTAGGCCTAGTGCCCGCGACAGGAAGCAGCGCAAAACGCAACGTGGACGCACCACATTTTCCAGTGACAAATGACCCTTTTTTTGCAAAGTGCCTAGCTGTAGTTTTTGAACCCTAGCTCTGCCGGCACTTAGGGAAACCTAGCAAACCTATACATTTTTGAAAAGTAGACACCCAGGGGAATCTAGGATGGGGTGACTTGACTGGCTCTCACCAGGTTCTGTTACCCAGAATCCCTTGCAAACCTTAAAAATTGGCAAGAAAAACACATTTTCCTCACTTTTCTGTGGTGGAAAGTTCTGGAATCTGCGTGGATCCACAAAATTCCATGCACCCCGCGTTCCCCAAGGTCTTCCGAAAAAAATGGTACCTCACTTGTGTGGGTAGGCCTAGTGCCCGCGACAGGAAGCAGCGCAAAACGCAACGCGGACGAACCACATTTTCACAATGAAAAATGACCCTTTTTTTGCAAAGTGCCTAGCTGTAGTTTTTGAACCCTAGCTCTGCCGGCACTTCGGGAAACCTAGCAAACCTATACATTTTTGAAAAGTAGACACCCGGGGGAATCCAGGGAGGTATGGCTTGCATGGATCCCCCAACGTTTTCTTACCCAGAATCCCCTGCAAACCTGACATTTTGCTGAAAAAATACCTTTTTTCACACATTTTTGTGTGGTAAAGTTGTGGCATCACCGGGCTGACACAAATTTCCGACCCACCCAGCGTTCCCCCAGGTCTCCCGATAAAAATGGTGCCTCACTCGGTTGGGAGGCCCAAGTACCCGCGACAGGCAAGGGCCCACAACGTATTGAGGCAACCTCCAAATGGCCTATCACAAAACGACCTGGTTTTGCAAGGGGTCCCATGACGTTTTGGCCCGGGCTCTGGTGGCCACCTAGGGAAACCTACCAAACCCACACATTTCTGAAAAGTAGACACCCGGGGATTCCAGGGATGTATGGCTTGCGTGGATCCCCCAACGTTTTCTTACCCAGAATCCCCTGCAAACCTGACATTTTGCTGAAAAAATCACTTTTTCACACATTTTTGTGTGGTAAAGTTGTGGCATCACCGGGCTGACACAAATTTCCTACCACCCAGCGTTCCCCAGGTCTCCTGATAAGAATGGTGCCTCACTCGGGTGGGAGGCCCAAGTACCCGCGACAGGCAAGGGCCTACAACGTATTGAGGCAACCTCAAAATGGCCTATCACAAAACGACCTGGTTTTGCAAAGGGGTCCCATGACGTTTTGGCCCGGGCTCGGCGGCCACCAAGGGAAACCTACCAAACCCACACATTTCTGAAAAGTAGACACCCGGGGATTCCAGGGAGGTATGGCTTGTGTGGATCCCACAACGTTTTCTTACCCAGAATCCCTGCAAACCTGACATTTTGCTGAAAAATCCCTTTTTTCACACATTTTGTGTGGTAAGTTGTGGCATCACTGGGCTGACACAAATTTCCTACCACCCAGCGTTCCCCAGGTCTACCGATAAAAATGGTGCCTCACTCGGGTGGGAGGCCCAAGTACCACGCGACAGGCAAGGGCCCACAACGTATTGAGGCGACCTCAAAATGGCCTTTAACAAAACGACCTGGTTTTGCAAGGGGGTCCCATGAGGTTTTGGCCCGGGGCTCGGCGGCCACCTAGGGAAACCTACCAAACCCACACATTTCTGAAAAGTAGACACCCGGGGATTCCAGGGAGGTATGGCTTGCGTGGATCCCCAACGTTTTCTCACCCAGAATCCTCTGCAAACCTGACATTTTGCTGAAAAATCCCTTTTCACACATTTTTGTGTGGTAAAGTTGTGGCATCACCGGGCTGACACAAATTTCCTACCACCCAGCGTTCCCCAGGTCTCCCGATAAAAATGGTGCCTCACTCAGGTGGGAGGCCCAAGTACCCACGACAGGCAAGGGCCCACAACGTATTGAGGCGACCTCAAAATGGCCTATCACAAAACGACCTGGTTTTGCAGAGGTCCCATGACGCTTTGGCCCGGGGCTCGGCGGCCACCTAGGAAACCTACCAACCCACACATTTCTGAAAAGTAGACACCGGGGATTCCAGGAGGTATGGCTTGCATGGATCCCCCAACGTTTTCTTACCCAGAATCCCTGCAGACCTGACATTTTGCTGAAAAATCCCTTTTTCACACATTTTTGTGTGGTAGTTGTGGCATCACCGGGCTGACACAAATTTCCTACCACCCAGCGTTCCCCAGGTCTCCCGATAAAAATGGTGCCTCACTCGGGAGGGAGGCCCAAGTACCCGCGACAGGCAAGGGCCCACAACATTTTGTGATAGGCAATTTTAATGTCGCCTCAATACGTTGTGGGCCCTTGCCTGTTGCGGGTACTTGGGCCTCCCACCCGAGTGAGGCACCATTTTTATCGGGAGACCTGGGGGACACTGGGTGGTAGGAAATTTGTGTCAGCCCGGTGATGCCACAACTTTACCACACAAAAATGTGTGAAAAAGGGATTTTTTCAGCAAAATGTCAGGTTTGCAGGGGATTCTGGGTAAGAAAACGTTGGGGAATCCACGCAAGCCATACCTCCCTGGAATCCCCGGGTGTCTACTTTTCAGAAATGTGTGGGTTTGGTAGGTTTCCTAGGTGGCCGCCAAACCCCAGGCCAAAACGTCATGGGACCCCCTTGCAAAACCAGGTCGTTTTGTGAAAGGCCATTTTGAGGTCGCCTCAATACGTTGTGGGCCCTTACCTGTCGCGGGTACTTGGGCCTCCCACCCGAGTGAGGCACCATTTTCATCGGGAGACCTGGGGGACGCTGGGTGGTAGGAAATTTGTGTCAGCCCCGTGATGCCACAACTTTACCACACAAAAATTTGTGAAAAAGGGATTTTTTTCAGCAAAATGTCAGGTTTGCAGGGGATTCTGGGTAAGAAAACGTTGGGGGATCCACGCAAGCCATACCTCCCTGGAACCCCCTGGGTGTCTACTTTTCAGAAATGTGTGGGTTTGGTAGGTTTCCCTATGTGGCCGCCGAGCCCCAGGCCAAAACATCATGGGACCCCCTTGCAAAACCAGGTCGTTTTGTGAAAGGCCATTTTGAGGTCGCCTCAATACGTTGTGGGCCCTTGCCTGTCGCGGGTACTTGGGCCTCCCACCCGAGTGAAGCACCATTTTTATCGGGAGACCTGGGGGACGCTGGGTGGTAGGAAATTTGTGTCAGCCCGTGATGCCACAACTTTACCACACAAAAATGTGTGAAAAAGGTGATTTTTTCAGCAAAATGTCAGGTTTGCAGGGGATTCTGGGTAAGAAAACGTTGGGGATCCACGCAAGCCATACCTCCCTGGAATCCCCCGGGTGTCTACTTTTCAGAAATGTGTGGGTTTGGTAGGTTTCCTAGGTGGCTGCCGAGCCCCGGGCCAAAAACCCAGGTGACCCCCTTGCAAAACCAGGTAGTTTTGAGATAATGTGTTGTTTATTTCTGCAGCGTGAAAATTTTGGCACAATATTGCAAGGAAAATGTGACAGACATTTTGAGGTTTGCAGGACATTGTGGGTAACATAACTTGTTGGGATCCACAAGAGAGATATCACCATGTACTCCCATGGGTGTTTCGTTTACGACAATATCTACAGTTGGGAGGTTATTCTTAGACGGAATGTACACCTTGGCAGACAGACTAAAAAGACAAAGATTACTGCACAGCCATCTATTCCTCAAGCACACACACATACTGGTTGGATTTGGCACGAGGGCAAGTGATGGTTCAGTATATACAATTTTATTAACAAGAGATTTCACAAAAATGAAATGCACTGTCAATAATTGAAAGGACAAAAACGGAACCAGTGACTCGCAGCTCGTGAGCTGTAAAGCCACGCCAAGGCCCCAACCGCTTTACAGGCCATTCACACACCTTTCATACGTGATACACACAAGACCATTCACACCACCAGGCACGAAACAAACACATTACAACATTCACAAAAAGGGACAAGGTACACCCTGCTTGAGAAAGACAAAAAAAAAATATTACTGCACAGCCATCTAATCCTCAAGCACACACACATACTGGTTGGATTTGGCACGAGGGTGAGTGATGGTTCAGTATATACAATTGTATTAACAAGTGATTTCACAAAAATGAAATGCACTGTTAATAATTGAAAGGACGAGAAACTGAACCATTGACTCACAGCTCGTGAGCTGTAAAGCCACGACAAGGCACCAACCTCTTTACAGGCCATTCATACACCTTTCATACGTGTGACACATACAAAACCATTCACACCACCAGCCGCGGGCCCATCACATTACAACACTCACACCAGCAGACAGCGCCATTCAAGGGCCCATCACTTTCACACGCCCACATTCCTAACACAGCAACCACACAAGCTGATGGATTGCGTGGAGTGTCGCTCGGCTAGCAGTGTGTGTAGTGACCAGCAGCAAGTCACTACTCACACACCGCCAGCTGAGCGCCAGTCCACGCACACCACCAGCCAAGCGCCAGTCCACGCACACCGCCAGCCAAGCGCCACTCCACGCACACCGCCAGCCAAGCGCCACTCCACGCACACCGCCAGCCAAGCACCACTCCACGCACACCGCCAGCCAAGCGCCACTCCACGCACACCGCCAGCCAAGCACCACTCCACGCACACCGCCAGCCAAGAGCCACTCCACGCACACCGCCAGCCAAGAGCCACTCCACGCACACCGCCAGCCAAGCGCCACTCCACGCACACCGCCAGCCAAGCACCAGCCTACACACACCACCATCACATTTAGGATTTTTTTATACAAAAAAGAAAACACAAACAAATTGCAAATAGATACAAATCTACTAACACAAAATCAGAAACTAAATACATTGCACTAATGCCAACCTTGAAACAGAACAACAATTCTTAAACATTACAGACCAGGCAGTTCACTTTACCACTCATGGTTGCTCCCAATAATTCTTTTGCTTGTGGTACGCTCTATAACAAGCAGGCACACACAGCCCAGGGTTAGAAGGACACTCAGGGCAGTACATACGAGTCTCCTTCCGCGTACCTCTTCGCCAACAGACTCTACATCTCCTAGTGGGAAAGTCTTTTGAGGGTGTAGGAGGAATGTGATCAGGAAAGTGGCGATCTTTCAATCGAGCCACATCCTCCACCACTCCAACTCTAGGAACACTTGCCTGTTCCACAACAACAAGGCTGCCTATGACAGACTGCTGAAACTGAACAAAAGTCAACTTTGACGGAGGAGAACACTCCTTGAACACAACAAAAGCATTGAAAGTTGCTAAATTGAAGAGATGGATGGCCAACTTCTTATACCAAATGTAAGCCTTACGAATAGCAGTGTAAGGTTCCAACCTCTGATCTACTCTATCAACACCACCCATGTGCTTATTGTAGTCTAAAATGCACACAGGTTTGCGCACTTCAGCAATCTGACCCCAAACAGCCACAGGTGAAGTACTCTCATCATGGATGGTAGTCAGCATGTACACATCCCTCCTGTCCACAAATTTCACAGCTAGTAGTTCATCACTACGCAAGGAACTGCACTGTCCCCTCTGAAGTTTTTTGCAAACAAGCTCTTTTGGATAACCTTTACGGTTAGAGCGGATTGTGCCACAAGCAAAAGTGTCCACTTTGAACAATTCCTTAAACAATTGCACAGCAGTGTAGAAGTTATCAAGGTACAAATGGTGGCCTCTGTTAAACAGTCCTCTAGCAAGATCCCACACAATTTTCTCTGAAACTCCAAAAGTGGACGGACAACCAGGGAGGTCAATAGTGGAATCCCTACCAGTGTACACACGCAAATTAAAAACATATCCTGTCCTACTCTCAGACAACATATACAGCTTAATTCCATAGCGTGCCCTCTTGCTAGGAATGTACTGCCTAAAAACCAAACGGCCCTTGAACAGGACCAAAGACTCATCAATAGATATTTCTTTCCCTGGAGTATAGATCTCTGAAAATCGATCTACAAAGTGATCAAGAACAGGCCGAATCTTAAAAAGACGGTCACATTCAGGGTGATCTCGTGGCAACGCCAAACCATTATCAACAAAATGCAGCATCCGAAGCAAAAGTAAATACCGATCACGAGTCATAACTGCAGGAAATATGGCCGTTGCCATCAAGGGACTGGTAGACCAATATGAACCCATGGACGGCTTCCTTATCAAACCCATCAAAAAAGTCAAACCCAAAAACTTCTTCATCTCTTCCAGATTTGTGGGACTCCACCGGGTAGCTCTAGAATGGGGCCTAAGTCTGGCACTGTTGTCCCTCAAAAACTGTTCAGCATACAAATTAGTCTGCTCAACAATCTCACCCAAAAATACATCATCCATAAACAACTGAAAATACTGTATAGGCAAATAATGTTCACAATCCACTCTACACCCTGCATAACCACTAAAGGGAGGCAACACCGGCTGCACCATGTTTGGATCAACCCAGAGTCCAGCACTTCCAGTAGGAAGCCTAGCAGCCCCAGGCTGCAATCCAGATGCCTCTTGCACCATCGGCACAGTAGTATCCTCCTCTAAAACAGGCACTTCATCTGCACTGAGAGTAGATTCATCCACACCGAGAGTAGCTTCATCTGCACTGAGAGTACCTTCATCATCCGATGATTCCATGTGGAGAGAAAACTCACTGCCTGAATCTTCCCCTCCCTCCTCTCCCTCAGACGCACTGTCAGTCTCATAATCCTGCTCAGAGGAAGATTCAAGAAGCAAACCAACCACCTGCTGAGCAGTCATTCTACGGCTAGCCATAATGCTTACTAATAAAGGTTACTTGTCAAACAAGTCAACAACAACAAACCCTTTGTAAAAAAAGAAATAAACAAAATGTAGCTTTATCACAAAGACCTATATACTCCAACACTATACCACTCACGTGACAGAAGCAGCTAGACTCACCACCACCTACTCTGCACAGACACAGTGAAGATCAACAATATCCCACTAAAAAAGAAGAAAAAAAAATTACACATAAGACAATGCAAAACATCGCAAAGAATTTCATGATCTGAACACTAACAAATATGCTGCCATTATGACACCACTTACAAAAAAATTCATTCATGCATGACAATAATACTCATTTGGAGTACACACAACAAAAATATTTTTCTTACCAAATAAATGCAATTGCGCAAAACTGCAGAACAACCACTGCCGAAACCGCAAACAGGAATCAAAAGCTTTACACTAGAATAAAAAGGAGAAAAAAACATTACAATCACATATGCAAATAATGCACCAGTCCACACACAATCCACCAGCCAAGCTAAGGGGTAGGTGGGCCAAAGAGTATAAATAAAATATTCACCCCCGTAAAAGGGGAGCAACCCTTGCCCTTTTGGCCACTCCCCAACACAAAAATTAAAAAAACCCTGGTGTCTAGTGGCTTCTGCCCTCCTTGGGGGCAGATGGGCCTAAAAACATACTGCTATTCTGCCACCCAAAAAGGGCAGAAATGGCACAATCATCCTCTCATAAAGGGGAGCGACCCTTGCCCCAGGGGCCGCTCCCTAACATAAAAAAAACCCTGGTGGCCTAGTGGACCTACAAAAAAAGACAAATCAGCCGATCTGCCCCTCAGGATGGCAGAAACGGCCAAATTAATGCTCCCCAAAGGGGAGCAACCCTTGCCCAAGGGTCCACTCCCCAAAAACAAATCCCTGGTGGTCTAGTGGGCCAAATATAAAAAATGGCGACATCTGCCCCCCCCATGGGGGCAGACAGCCACAAACAATGCCCTTGCCCAAGGGGCCACTCCCCACAAAAAAATCCCTGGTGGCCTAGTGGCCATACAAAAAAAATCAGCCGATCTGCCCACCCAGGGGGGCAGAAACGGCCAAATTAATGCTCCCCATAGGGGAGCGACCCTTGCCCAAGGGGCCACTCCCCTCAAACAAATCCCTGGTGGTCTAGTGGGCCCAATTTTTTTTTTTAAACATGGCGATCTGCCCTCCTGGGGGGCAGGCACAGCCACAAATATTGCCCCCAAAGGAGAGTGACCCTTGCCCAAGGGTCACTCTACAAATAAATGCCTGGTGGACTAGTGGGAAGATACCTTAAGGTATCTTCCGCACACGATCTCTCACTACTCAACTCTACTCTCAACTCTATTCACAACTGGATGTTAGCTCACCAACTCATTCTGAATCCCGCCAAAACTGAATTCCTCCTCCTCTCTACCTCTCTCTCACCTCCTCCTGTTCAATCTTGGATGGATCAGCTGAACCTACTCAACAACAAACCCATCATTGTCGACAGCGCTAAATCCCTAGGTGTCATTCTTGACAAAAGACTCAACCTAATCTCCCACATCAACTCTATTGCTAAGAACGCACGTTACCAGTTGCGCCTTCTATGGGGGATCCGTCGGTTCTTCCCGGAGAAAGACTTAAAAACCTTGGTACAATCTCTGGTTCTCTCAAGACTGGATTATTGCAATTCTCTTCTGACGGGCCGTACCCAAATCCCACCTCTCCCCTCTCAAATCCATCCTCCATTCAGCAGCTCGCTTCATTTCAGGGTCTAAACGAAGCGACCACGTCACTCCTATCCTGTCCTCTCTTCGATGGCTTCCGATTGAGGCAAGATCTATTTACAAAACTGCCTGCATCACACACAAAGCCTTACACACGTCCTCCCCTCAGTTACCTGGCGAATAAATTGAAATTGTCCGGTGGCTCTCGCCCTTCTCGCAATGCGGAAAAGCTTCTGCTTGAGCCCCCCGTCTTCAAAAGGGAAAGATCGATGGCGCAATCCTTCTCAGGCAATGCAGTGAGAATCTGGAACTCGCTTCCCCCATTGCTCCGTGCCACCTCCTCTACCCGGATCTTCAAAGCTGACCTCAAATCTCTTCTCTTCCAAAGACACTTTCAGAACTAATACTTTCACTCTCAGCCCCTCTAGGAAGTTCGCTCTTCATTCTAAATTTGTACTTTTTCCTGTACATTCCTCACCCTTGCGTGCTGTGTTGGATTTTATGTTTGTGTACCCTTCATTTTAAGTCTCCTGTTTAATTCACGCCCTCTCTACTCCCTCAAGGAAGTTCTTCCACTATAGGAAATTCTGTACTCCATGCCTATAGAAGTGCCTTCCCAGTGTGTTCTGAGTGACTGCCACTTATTGCAGTATTATACCTCTATTTGTATTTTGTATCTCATGTATCATGCACACCTGTCACTTTTTCCTCTTGTAACGCATACCTCTTTTTGTATCTTGTTTGTTTTGTTATTTGCACAATTGTCACTTTTTCCTCATGTAATGTAACGCTTGCTTTTGTATTATGCTCACTTGTAACCTTCTCCTCATGTAATGTTACTGTCCTATTGTGAAGCGCTCTGACACCTTCGGGTAAAGTCAGCGCTATATAAAAATGCATTACATAAATAAAATAGTGGGCACTATCATTGCCGATCTGCCACAAACAATGCCCCCAAAGGGGAGTGACCCTTGCCCAAGGGGCCACTCCCCACCGTTTCTCCCTGGTGGTCTAGTGGGCTACAATACGAAAAACTGCCCCCCTCCCCAGGGGGGCAGAGCACCAAAACATATGGCCCCCAAAAGGGGAGCGACCCTTGCCCAAGGGGCCGCTCCCCCAAACAATATTTTCATTTTAAATGTTAAAAAAAAAAATTCCCTGGTGTCTAGTGGGCATTCCTGCTGCACGATCGCATGATCGTGCAGCAGGAATGCACAAAAGAGGCATCGGGGGAAAGGAAAACTCTTTCCTTTCCCTCGATGCCTCTTTTGTTTCAAACCCCCTCCCCGGAGCCAAAACTCACCTTAATTCCCCAACGCGCGGGAAGCAAATGGCTTCCAGCGCGTCGGGGAAGAAAGGGAAACCCCCAATGACGCCAGCGCGCCTCGCGCGCTGACGTCATTGAGGGGGGGGGGGGAGGCAGGGGAAGCCCTTCCCCTGCTTTCCCCAAAAAAAAAACAACGATCGGATTCCCACGGGGGGAGCGCCAGCGCTTCCCCCGTGGGTGGGTCTTATGACGAGCTGGACTCGTCATGAGCACACGACCACTGTGTGCCATGACGAGTCCAGCTCGTCATAAGCATGGAAGGGGTTAATAAGGATAGTAGGGCATTTTGGAAAGTGGTTAACCCCCCCTTCCTTCAGGGGGTGGAAGATCCTTCCCTGGACCTTTATATAGATGAGGATACTTGGTTAACCCACTTCCAGAATATATTCCAGATGTAAGGAGTCATTAATCTAGAGGCCGCAGAGATGCCCCGCAGTAATACCGTAGCACTAGAGTTTGTTATTGAAGAAGTAGACCTGGTTCTATCCCAGTCGTCTGCCTTGAAGGCTGCTGGTCCAGATGGAGTCCCGTTGGACATTTTTCTTACTAATAAATCTTTGTGGGCCCCGCTTCTGACCTTAGCTTTCAATGCAATAGCTAAAGTAGGCCCTTTGCCATCCTGGCGACAATCCTTAATAATCGCAATTTATAAGAAGGGGGATGGCTCAAACCCTGCAAACTATTGCCTAATCGCCCTATTGGATAGTACAGCTAAACTTATGGGCAGACTTCTACTCAATAGGCTGGAGGAATGGGCGATGGCGAATAACATTCTGGCAGATGCACAATACAGCTTCAGGAAGGGAAGGGGGACAACAGACCAGTATCTTAATTTAGTTTTAGTCACATCTAAATATGCCATTGCAAAGAAAGGCCAGTTTCATATGGCGTCCATGGATTTATCGGTGGCCTTCGACTGCGTGTCCCACAGTAAACTGTAGTCAATTATGGAATCAATGGGTGTGGACCCCCATAATTTTATTTATAAGAGAGCTATACACAAAAGCAGGGACAGTAATCCGCTATGTAAAACAAGGGGAATGCAGTACAACCTTTAAAATTGAAAAAGGTGTAAGACAGGGCTGTGTCCTCACCCCATTCCTCTTCTCACTATATACTAACAAGTTAAATTAGGTGCTGAGCGAAAATGTAAGGATGTCCCGGTTGCCGCGGCATTACCATTGCCCATTATGCTTTACGCAGATGACGCCAGAATGCCAATGGCCCTACAATTTGCCATTGGGACATACTCAGCGTATATGGCAGACCTTGACCTATATGTTAATAAATTAAAGTCTTTTGTGATGGCTGTGGGCAGTGATAATAAAACAAAATGAAGCTTCAAATAGAGGACAGAATGCTGGA
This sequence comes from Calotriton arnoldi, assembly GCA_963921515.1. NCBI lineage: Eukaryota > Metazoa > Chordata > Amphibia > Caudata > Salamandridae > Calotriton > Calotriton arnoldi. The sequence goes on from CAWUFW010004521.1 coordinate 1,220,009, forward strand.
AAGAGTAGAAACCTTTATGTATCTGGGGGTTCTATTTGAAGATAAATTAAATTGATCTGAGATGGTGAGAAATTGAGCAAACTTATGTCAACAAGCATAGCTGCGTTGTGGAAGTTTGCTAAGAACCTAGGAAACAGGCTGATCCAAGAAATGTTGGAAATCTACTCAGCAAAAAGGGTAGCTATAGCTACTAATGGTGCCGCAATTTGGGGCACAGCACAAGTTGAATCACTTCAAGTGATAGAAGACAAATTCGCAAAAAGGTTACTGTCTCTCTCTGGCTCGTGTTCTAATTACATTGTTCATAAAGAATTAGGCCTCCCTTATATTACTGACACCATTAAAATGGCCCCGTTACTTCTTTGGTTGTCAATTTGGAAAATAAATTCTGTCCGATTAAATCAGCTTGTGTTAAAAGACATCTTGACTCTTGATGGTGCTTCCTCAATTCCCTTGTTAAATTATGTCAAACAATGTTCAAGTGACTTGGGCTTGGCGGCTCTGTATGATTCACCGTCTCAGTGTGTGACTTTTCCTAAATCTAAGTTCAAAGAGCTGTTTTTAGCCAAAAGCTGCGAAGATAGATGATAAAAAATTCAAGCAACAAATATGAAAACAAACTGAACATTAAGGGGCAGATTTACAAGCCCCTTGCGCCACTTTTGCGTCACTTTTAACATGGGAAAAGTGACGCAAAAGTGGCGCAAGGGGCTTGTAAATCTGCCCTATGATGCCTAAAAATTTAAGAAAATGTGCTTATGAAAGCAAGTTTATTAAATGTCCAAAATAAAATTAATGTGTTTCCTAATCTAATTTAATTGTAAACATATATAACTAAAATGTGTTAGTTTTTTACATTTGTATCATTCACCGATTCCAATAATGTCTACCCAATCTACAAATACAACAGCTCAGAAAGGCAAACCCTTATAAGCATATATAAATACACATATACGAAGGAAAGTACAACAAAAGAACACACACATTGGAAATGTACAAAATATTTTGCAATTGGTTAGTGAGGTCATGGAATAACAGCAAATGATGTGGAAAATGTTAAAGAGAAACCACCCACGTAGTAAGACTGGAATTGAGATTAGAAAATATTGTGCAAGATTAAAAGGAGGTATCCACAAGTTTGTCTGCACCTACTGGGAAAATTATTACAGACTGTCCGGAATATACAACTGCAATTTATAGGACAGATGCTGTCTGCAGCAAATGTGAAGAAGGCAAAAAGCAGGAAGTGGAGAGCTGAAATACAAGTTATGCCTGCTCCTACGATATTCCCCATGATAGATATACCAACCCATCTTAGAGAAACACACAAAAAAGTAAGTATTCCTTACAACAAATAGAAATCTGCCAATGCTGACACAATGTAATATTTGGCTAATGTATGTCGCATTTAAGTCATGTTTACCATCCTTTAGCCAGATATGTACAATCCATATTCGCTACTAAAAGAATATTACCCTTCGTTTATGCTGTTCTCCCTAATCAACAGAGTAACAGCTATGTGGGAGTTCTAAACACAATACATGAAAAAGACAAACAGCTATGTCCCCTCGAATATCATAACATAATGAACTTAGAGCAATCAATGAAACATATTGTTATCAAAATCTATCCAGAAAGTAAAATCCAAGACTGTTAACCTTAACCTTAACCTGGTCCTATGGATACACTTTCAAAAAATCCAGTTTAAGTATGCATTGAAAAAGCTACAAATAGTCATTTTGCCTTTGAAATTAAAATTTTATAGCCCAAGCCTTTTCTACATCACTATAAAGTTTATAAAATGAATAGAGCTCTTTCTATACACCTGTGTGGGACTCATGCACAGTTCAGGTCACAGATGCCATCCCAGGTTCCATATATCATCCTGGATTGTGTTTGAAAGTACACACAGCCACGATTCAAAAGCAAACAATTCAGTGGAGGAATAGCATTATTCCTTCCAAGGAAGACTTGGAAAACACCACTATACCCTGTTCAAATATATACAAATTCTTAAAAAGGAATACAGCTATCATTTTTTATGCCTAAGATAGTCCCTTGCTCTACAATTACAACCTAAAATCTCCAAGCAACCAAAATATATGCACAAAATACTATGTAGTAGAGTAAACCTATTCCACTAATTACAAGGAATAATATAATTGAAATCCATAGCATATACACTAATCTAACCTTCAGTACAAAATACAACCAAAACCAGCAACCTTCAAAATAGAAACCAAAACCTTTAAATATTAAACTAAAATGTCAACAAAATGCTAAAATAATTTAATACATTTTACATTTCATTATTCACTGTTTTGGGGCCGATTCCGATCTCGGCCGGTAGGGCACCGAATCGGATTCGGCTTAACCGGATCCGATTCGGAGCCCTCTTTTCCGACCGATTCGTACGTGCGTCCGGCCGAGCGAGTACGATGAGAGCGCACGCGAAATCGCCGACCGACTCGTACGCTGGTCCGAACCGCTCCGACCGACTCGCACGGACACGACTCGCACCGCGCAATGGAGACGTTCCCCGGCCGGGCAAGTACGATGCGCGCCGCGGAGCAGTCCGACCGACTCGTGCCGTCTGGCTCGAAAGAGCTGTCGGAGCCGGACTTTGGGGGTCCGTGTCGGACCCCCTGTACCGCGTAGGCCGCGCGAGTCGCACACAGGGGGACCCATGGGTCCCCCTACCTGTGCATGTACGGCGCGATCTGCATCGACGCGTACCCGCTGTAGGGGGCGCCCTTGTTCGCCTCGCACCCATTGAGTCAATGGGAGCCTGCGTACGCGTTGTACGACCGGCTCCCATTGACTTCAATGGGAGTCCGACCGAATCGAGTCCGATAGCATGCGTACGTATTGTACTCGTTCGGTCGGACTGCCAGAGTCCGATTCGGTCGGAATTCTCTCCGAGTCCGGCTCGGTCGGAGAGATTTCCGTCCCAAATCGGAATCGGCCCCTAAGTCTATTAAAACTACAAACTATTAAGTCAAGCATAAAACTAAATAAAATAATACTGCACTCTAAATGATACACAAACAAAATGCATAAATTAATACTACCATCTACCGTCTACACTTCAAAAACAAAAACAAGATAATCCAAAGCCAATCATATTTGGTAACATCAAATGAAATTAACATAATTAAATAAATCAACATTACAGAATTTCCAATGATCAAAGAACTCAATAATAGCAAAATAAATATTTATATTTATAACAATTCATAGAAAAAGCAAATCTCATGAATACTCAATTTAAAAATAACATACAACACATACTTTACATTGTGTAAAACTAAAATAAACAAATTCACCCAACAATATTTTTTAAATGTTAAATTAAAAATAAACATTCACTTTTGTTTCTGAAAGTATTTCCAGTCCAATTTGGCAATCCTTAGAACATTTCCAAACGAATTGCAACAATACAATAAAAAATAAATAAAATAAATATAGTAAATCCAAAGAAACCCCAACCCACAAAATGATTTTTTTTAAATTGTTCCATTAGAAATATAAAGAAAATGGTGTAATAAGCATGGAAATCAACAGAATTCAAAAAAAATTCTTTAGAAATTGCTAATATACATCTCAAAAATATGATTTTGATAGTCCATATGCTAGAAAAGCGAAGCATAATTAATTCCCATCTTAACATCATATAGTACTTAAAAGTAATGACATTAAAATAGAACAAATCCTAACACATAACCTAAATCTTAATCTAAAACTAAAAAAACAAACCTGTTTCTAAAATGCTATGAAATAACAGGCCAACAAAAGCATTCACTGATCAAACACTAACTCCAAAAACACAATACAATTTGTAAGTTACGACACTCTAAACTAACATTAAATCAGACATACCCAACCCAATAGCAGTTTAGAAATGCAAAATGTTTGATTTCTTACCGGAAAGCACAGTAACACAGAAAGAAAACTCTTCAACAGATGTAACAATTAAAATTAAATGGAGGCAAAAGAAAAAAGAATGAAATACTTACATTACATTGAAATGCATGGAAACAATGTTTTGAAATACTTTGTTTAAAATATTTTATTATTTGTAAACCACTGAATATTCTGTACTTGTACTATAACCTTTTTTATAAAACTGTTACAGTATTGTATACAAAAGTATTGTATTAAAAATTACAGTTACTTTCTTTTGTAAAAAGGTTGTAAATGATTAACAAATGATTAATAAATGTATGTTATTCTGAAAAATATTTAATAAAAATACGGTATTCTAATTTTAAAAAGAACCTATATTCCTAATTAAATTCACTGTCTATGTATTGTGAATGAATAGTGTCATGTTCATTTTAATACATTTGGAATATATTTAAGTGCATGCTTTACTTTTTGAAATGCCTATATATATTTTAATTTAAATACAATTTGTCTTAAAAACTATACTAAATTGGGTTAATTTAATTCCATTATCATATTATTGTGTAAATTTGTAATTTAATCCTGAATCTTCAAATATATTTGCTACAGAATTAATATAATATAATATAATTTAATTTAAATGTGATGTAACTTGATATTCTGGGTGGTATTCCTATATTGTCATTTTAGGAAAACATTGTTTATTAATAATAATAATTTACCATAATAAATACATTATTATAAAAAGCATTACACCTATCCACAGTTATTTAACAAGAAATAATAATGCAAATTACATACTTTAAGTATTAGGGGCACAACATAAATTTGAGGATATCATGCAAACTATTCCAAACTGTCAAACTAACATTTAGGAAAGAGTAAATAATTTGTGTAGTCACATTTACTGTTGTACCTCCAGGTCCACTAGCATTGATGAAAATGCATAGAATTGGGAGATCAAATTTACTGTTCCAAATCCAAGGTGTTGGACTTGACCCTTTTTGCAGGGTCATCCCTGAACTTTTTGCCTTCCTCCTGTATTGTTTCTGACCTGTTTTTGTTGGTTTTATGACTCTGGGCACTTTACCACTGCTGATCAGTGCTAAAGTGCATATGCTCTCTTTATAAATTGTTGTTATGGATTAGTGATTCCATGATTGGATTATTTGATTTACTTGTCAGACCCTAGTACAGTGCACCGTGTGTGCCCAGGGCCTGTAAATCAAATGCTGCTGGTGGGCTTAGCACTGGTTATGCCACCCACAGAAGCAGCTTGTGAACTATGGCTCAGGCCTGCCATTGCAGAGCCTGTGTGCAGTCTGGGACTGCCATGTCGACTTGGCAAGTGCACCCACTTGCCAGTCCCCAAACCTTCCCTTTTCCACATGTTAGTCACCCCTAAGGTAGGCCCTAGGGCAGGGTGCATTGTATGTGAAAGGTAGGACAGGCCCTGATGTGTGTGGCATGTCCTGATAGTGAATTACAGCCTGTTTCGATTTTCACTATTGCAAGGCTACCTGCTCCCATAGGCCACAATGGGCAGTTTGATTATAACATCTTATAATCCTAACTGACCCAGGGAACAAGGTAGAAATTCGAGTTTGGTATGCCTGAACTCAGAATGTTAAAATACATCTTTTAGTGTGGGTGATTTTTACATTCTGTGTTTGAAAATACTACTTTTAGAAAGTAGGTATTTTCTTGCCTAACCATCCAGCCTGCCTCTGCTAGGTTGTGTATTGCCTGTCTGGTTTGTGAGTGACAGGAGGGCTTGGACTCCAGCAGTCTGATGGGTCAGGGCTGGGCTGAATAGGACCTTGGCTGAATAGAGAGTAGGGGGTGGGTATTTCCTTTCACTCCCCTGTGCCCTCATAGAATAGAGAGTAGGGGGGGAGATTTCCTTTCAGCTACCTGGGCCAGGTCTGCTTTCAACAATGCTGTCTCCACCTCCTGCCAGGAAGCTGCACCAGTGTGGACAGAACTGGTTTTGACTAGGTACAGACACTCTCTGCCTTCAGAGAACAAAGACTTTTTGAGTATAAATATTGGGGCCCAGACCCCAAGACTTTAGATCACTTCTGGGAACCAAGACGAACCTTTGCCAAGGAGAAGAACCAAGAAGCTGAAGGAGGAGACTGCCCCTGTGCTGTTTTGGGGTTGGCCTGCAGTCGTTATTTTATTGCCAAGGAAAGGAGAAAGGAACTTTGTGTGTACTTTCATCATCTTGAAGAAGATCTCCAAGGGCTTGAAGATTGAGCTTGCCTCCTGCCTGAAGTCTCAGGGATACAAGACTTCACCAACCAGCTCCCCTGAATTCCCTTGCTGGGAATTCTACCTGCCAAGAGGTGCCTGCTGTTGTGTTGGGCCCTTTTGAAGACTGTGTGTCGCTGGGAGCTGGAAGCGCGACTCAACGAAGGAGAAGCGTGTCGCCGCCGCAGCAGTTGCAGTCGCATCGCCGAGTAAGCGTGCCGCCGCCGCAGAGGTCACCGTCCCATCACCGGAGAAGTGTGTCGCAGGGCCTTTCGCGGCTCAGAAGTTCACTGAGTCGCCGCACGGCCGTCGGGCATGCACGCATCGCATCTACGTTGTCGCACCTTAACCAAGACGCCATTTTGTTGCATTGCACCAGATCGTCATCGCATCCAGGCGCCATCTTGTCGCATCACACCAGATCGTCATCGCATTGAGGCGCCATCTTGTCGCATCGCACCGGATCGCAGTAAGAAACCGATGCCTCAACTCCCCACACAGTAAGGAAGCGACGCATCACTCACCTGCGCTGCAGTAAGGAAGACGCATCCACTCCCCTGAGTGTAAGGAACGGCGCATCACCTTCCCTGCGACCCTTTTGTTTGTTTTGCGTTTCGCATCCAAGGTACTTTGAGAGTAAAGTGTCGCATTTACCATATACATTGAACTAAGCTATTTCTACCATTTAAAAGCCATATTTTTGAATATTGTATTGTGGATTTTTGTCGTTGGTCTTGTGTTAAGTCTAGATAAAGATTACTTATTTTTCTAAACTGGTGTGGTGTCTATTTGTAGTGTTTTCACTGTATTACTGTATGTGTTCACAAATGCTTTACACACTGCCTCTGAGATAAGCCTGCCTGCTCGTGCCAAGCTACCAAGGGGGTGAGCATGTTTTTTTTTAGGAGTGTAGCCCCTTACCCTGACTAGACGCAAGGGTCCCTATTTGGACAAAGTTGCAAACCATTGCCAACTAGAGACCCCCAAATCTAACATTGGTGGCAGCGGTGGGATTTGGACTTGCATTTGTGACTCATATACAGTGATTGGTGTACACTACTAGTGAGTGCAGACCAAACGCAACCACATACTATTTTTCCCTGTTTCCCTCTGGACTTTGGTTATTGGAACTCTGGTTAGCTGTTGCACCTGTTGGGCCTTGTCAAAATGGAAGTCAACTTTTGGCACCTGAATATCTACAAGATAAGGGAACTAAAAGTATTTTGCAAGGAGAGGGGGCTACCTGTGAAGAGGAGATCCACAAGGCAGGATCTTGAGGCAGCCCTGCATAGCTATGAGGTGCTACGCTGGGAAGCAACACTAGCAGATGACTCTGAGGAGGAATCTGAGGGGGAGGATCCCCAGCCAGAATACCAAGAGGGCAGTGGCCCTGAGGAGGAAACATTTTGGGAAAGATTGGCTCGTGAAGAGAGGAATCTGATTCGTGCTCATGACCGGAGGCTGAGGCAGCTAGACCTGGAGTGCGAGGAGATAGAGCGAGCCTTAGCTGAAAAAGAAATGTGTGTAGCTCAGGAAGTGAGCTTGGCTGAGTTGGAGGTGGAGTCCAGCTCAGATGGTGGCAGCAAAAGTATGTTATCTAGTGCTGAGGGAGTAGTGCACACATCCAGAGATGTGGCGCCTGACTTGAAGGAGGGGGTTAATATACACCAGGAGGTTCAAGGATATGAGGTAGCTCCAGTGGTGCGCAGTGTCCCTGAGGTGCATTGGGGAACTGGCACAGGGGTTCATAGTCCTAGTGGTGGGAGGGACACTCTACTGACTCTAGATGGGAGGTGCAGGGAGAGGGGTTCCCCCATGGTTGAAGTCCTGGTGTGTGAGTGTGAAGACCGCCCAGAAGAGTGTGGGTTTAGTGACAGAGACAGTCAGATACTGTTTTGCCAATCTCAGGAGAGTGGTGTGGGGTACGTGTGCGAGGCACTGGATGGTGAGGTGAAGGATAGTTTGGTTAACACCTGTGTGGGGCTGTGTGATCCAATTGTGGGAGAGCATATTGTAATTCCCTGTTTTCCAGAGCTATGCCAACGCCTGGTGGAAAGTGAGTTCTCTGACCCCAGGGAGCTCACACTGGAGGCAGACCTTTTGGTGGATTCCAGAGGGTCTGAGGAGGCATCTGGGGGTGATTCTAAAGGAGGTGGCTCAGGTTTACCCCAACTAAGTGAGGTGGGGGAGGGCGGTGGTAGCCCAGCTAGGTCCTATTATAGTGGGAGGGGTGTAGGGCCTCACGTCCTGTCTTCGAGGAGAAGGAGTGAGACTGGGATCTGTCCCGATAGTGCCCAACCTCAGTCTCAGGGCCTGGATGGCTCCTTAAGGGAACACCAGGTAGGGAGCCTAGGCTGTCCTGAGGGGCTGTCCGTTGAGGGGGATCCCCTAATGTCAGGTGAACTGGGAGTGTCTGTAAGCAGGCCTCCCTCACTTCTGGTGTCTGGCAGTACCACTCCTAAGTGGAGGGTGCAGAAGGCCAGATTGAGGGGTGAGAGGGGGAAAGAGTCCCCAGTGGAAGAACCAGTGGGTCAGGGGCCAGCCAGAAGGGCTGAGTCACCAATGAATGACCATGGTGACACCACTTCTGTCCTGGGGGATCTTCACGCACTGTCAGATGGACAGGGGTTGGGAGATCTGCGCCAGGCAGACTGTCACACGACACATGAGTTATGTGACCCCCTCGGGGGCATATGTGCTCCCCAGGAAGTCCTGGTGCGCCGGGCAATTGTTCAACCGCAGGGTTCCATCCCTGGGTTGGGAGGCCAGGTGCAGGGTATGCCTGACCTGGAGGGAAGGAGAACTGTAAGCAGTGTCCTGACCGATATAGCTTCTGGGGGTACCACTCCAGTTGGGAGGGTGCAGAACTCTGGAAGGGGGTGCAGAGGGAGCCCTCGCCTCTGACCCCGGTGCAACCTGAGCGTTTAGATCCCAGGTTGGGCTCCCAGTTGCAGGATAGAACCCCTGAACTGGTGAGCGAATTGTGCAGGACACCTGCCCCAGGTGCCCTGACAATTCTGGAAGGGGGTACCGCTCCAGGTGGGAGGGTGCAGAGCCCCAAGGAGGAGGACCGGGTGTGGGAAAGCCCACCCCAGGTTCCTGTCCAGCCACCGGGCACAGGCCCGGGGATGGTGGGTCAGTGTCAGGATGTCATACCTGACCTGACAGGAGGGAGAGTGGACCAAGGGTGCCAGGCACCTGGGGCTACTGCCCCCCGCTCTCTGACGCCACAGAGGTTGGAGAACCATGAAAGGCCTGGGGCCTGGTTCTCATCACTGACAACTGTCAGTGGCCACTGTGGCTTGCTGTCCGGATGGACAGAGTGTCCCCTAGGGGGGGACAGGAGTCACACCCCGGGGGTGGACTGGGCCACACCTCTGTGTTGGCCATGTGGGTACTGTCTGTCTGTTGGGACACACCTGTGAGCAAGCTAAGGTTAGGTGCTGCACAGATGGTGTCCACAGGTGAGGAGAAGGGTTCCCCATGGGTTAGCTTAGTGGGCCCTGAGAGTATGGACAGAGGGATCCAGATAGGTTCAGATAGGCGTAGAACTGGAATATGCCCCTGCTGTTGCGAGCCAGGGTCCATGTTCTATCGCCCAAAGCAGGGAAGCCCATCAAGGTAGTGATTGATCTACCCTGCGTTTAGGCTGGAAGGGGGTTGTGTTGGACTTGGCCCTTTTTGCAGGGTCATCCCTGAACTTTTTGCCTTCCTCCTGTATTGTTTCTGACCTGTTTTTGTTGGTTTTATGACTCTGGGCACTTTACCACTGCTGATCAGTGCTAATTGCATATGCTCTCTTTATAAATTGTTGTTATGGATTAGTGATTCCATGATTGGATTATTTGATTTACTTGTCGACCCTAGTACAGTGCACCGTGTGTGCCCAGGGCCTGTAAATCAAATGCTGCTGGTGGGCTTGCAGCACGGGTTATGCCACCCACAGAAGCAGCTTGTAAACTATGGCTCAGGCCTGCCATTGCAGAGCCTGTGTGCAGTCTGGGACTGCCATGTCGACTTGGCAAGTGCACCCACTTGCCAGTCCCCAAACCTTCCCTTTTCTACATGTTAGTCACCCCTAAGGTAGGCCCTAGGGCAGGGTGCATTGTATGTGAAAGGTAGGACATGCCCTGATGTGTGTGGCATGTCCCGATAGTGAATTACAGCCAATTTCGTTTTTCACTATTGCAAGGCTACCTGCTCCCATAGGCCACAATGGGCAGTTTGATTATAACATCTTATAATCCTAACTGACCCAGGGAACAAGGTAGAAATTCGAGTTTGGTATGCCTGAACTCAGAATGTTAAAATACATCTTTTAGTGTGGGTGATTTTTACATTCTGTGTTTGAAAATACTACTTTTAGAAAGTAGGTATTTTCTTGCCTAACCATCCAGCCTGCCTCTGCTAGGTTGTGTATTGCCTGTCTGGTTTGTGAGTGACAGGAGGGCTTGGACTCCAGCAGTCTGATGGGTCAGGGCTGGGCTGAATAGGACCTTGGCTGAATAGAGAGTAGGGGGCGGATATTTCCTTTCACTCCCCTGTGCCCTCATAGAATAGAGAGTAGGGGGAGGAGATTTCCTTTCAGCTACTTGAGCCAGGTCTGCTATCAACAATGCTGTCTCCACCTCCTGCCAGGAAGCTGCACCAGTGTGGACAGAACTGGTTTTGACTAGGTACAGACACTCTCTGCCTTCAGAGAACAAAGACTTTGTGAGTATAAATATTGGGGCCCAGACCCCAAGACTTTAGATCACTTCTGGGGACCAAGACAGAACCTTTGCCAAGGAGAAGAACCAGGAAGCTGAAGGAGGAGACTGCCCCTGTGCTTTGTGCTGTTTGGGGGTTGGCCTGCAGTGGTTATTTTATTGCCAAGGAAAGGAGAAAGGAACTTTGTGTGTACTTTCATCATCTTGAAGAAGATCTCCAAGGGCTTGAAGATTGAGCTTGCCTCCTGCCTGAAGTCTCAGGGATACAAGACTTCACCAACCAGCTCCCCTGAATTCCCTTGCTGGGAATTCTACCTGCCAAGAGGTGCCTGCTGTTGTGTTGGGCCCTTTTGAAGACTGCGTGTCGCTGGGAGCTGGAAGCGCAACTCAACAAAGGAGAAGCGTGTCGCCGCCGCAGCAGTTGCCGTCGCATCGCCGAGTAAGCGTGCCGCCGCAGAGGTCGCCGTCGCATCACCGGAGAAGCATGTCGCAGGGCCTGTCGCGGCTCAGAAGTTCACTGAGTCGCCGCACGGCCGTCGGGCGTGCAGGCATCGCATCTACGTTGTTGCACCGTAACCAAGACACCATTTTGTCGCATCGCACCGGATCGTCATCGCATCGAGGCGCCATCTTGTCGCATCGCACCGGATCGTCATCACATCGCACCTTATCGCAGTAAGAAACCGACGCCTCAACTCCCCACACAGTAAGGAAGCGACGCATCACTCCCCTGCACTGCAGTAAGGAAGACGCATCCACTCCCCTAAGGGTAAGGAAAAGTGCGACCCTTTTGTTTGTTTTGCGTTTTGCGTTTCGCATTGATCCAGCGCGGCTAAAATAAATTTTTCCTTATGACACTAACCCAGAAAACAGCTACTCAACCTTAATCATATAAAACCTATGTCGGTGGGGCCCATAACACCACATACATACATTCACTCAATTTTCTGGATCAATCGCTAAGGAAAATGAGCTGCTGGACAAACGGGATACCTTATTAAAATGACAGAATTATAACCTACACATTATATACATTAACTTAGGATCCTGTCGGTTCTAAACATCAAGGTACTCCGCTATTCGGTCGATGGACCAACTAGTAGAATCAGTTGATGGCGATTAAGTCCAGCTCAATCACAATTAAAACCTTTAACATTTATTAATCACAATTTTATTTTAAAGAACCACAGACTCATTTAGAGTTAGTATATAATTTTATCTAAATTCTTTGAGCAAATAAGTAAAGTTCTTTATTAGGCAAATACATTTAAAAATATCAATAAGCATTTAAGAGAAATTTTTAGAATAGAGACGGAAAATACTCATTACCCTTGGCCATAGGGCGATGACAAGAATCGTTTACCAGGAAAGAAAGATGAACCGCAGATCACAGGATGGGACTCCCAAAACTGACTGACTGTCCCGATAACCTCCTCGGACGCAATCTCCTCCCGGGCAACTCCCGCAACGGTCTCGTTCCTTCCCCAGTCAAAGTTCGAAGTCCAGAATGACAGAGTCTCTCGCAGCATCAGGATAGAAGAAGCGAATAATGCACAACGTAAGAGCAGACTCTCTTATACCCTATTCTCCGGCTTGCTACACTTAAAAGTTGCAATCTTTAGGGGCAGAAATCACGCTAATTGGTCCATTGGAGGGGTGGTGATGGTCACCTCATCGCCCTCCTTGTTCGAACCGGTTTGTGGACAATAATGCATACAGCAATTCTCATGATCAACAATGTCCAAAGGTAATTCAATTTGTTAATGTATTTTGTAACAAACTCCGATGGTCAGACATTAGTTCATCCTCTGTCGCTCGATTCTCTCATCCGTTCCCATGCATATATGCTGAACTCTTGGCACGATCCTCGTTGCAGGTCAGACTGGCCTTGACATCTCTCACTCCGGGCACAGGCCGCATACACGTGACTGGAGCATTCATTCTGCTCAGGCGCGGGGGCCATTTTATTCAGTGCACGCAATCTCGTCCTTTTCCAGCGGCCATTTTTGAAGCACAGCCTAGCAGGCCCGAACAAAACTAATATAAGAACAAACACAACAGAAATTAAACATGGAAAATAAGCCTTTCTGTTTACCACCCACCATTCTAAAGACCCGTGTTAGGTATTACCTAGCAGAAGCGACATTTAAAGCCATTTTGCTTACCATCTGTATTCTTTGCCACAGTGCAATTTTACTACGCAACACAAATCATACAATTTACTCTATTTACTACGCAAATCACAATACTAATGTTATTTTGCTTCACATTTGTAAATAAATTAGATTTTGCAATGCCAGCAAGTTGCCCACGTGTAATGTTTAATAAAAGGTGCATTTGTTGATTAGTTCATGCGTTTTCAAACGGTTAGTATCATTATTTTGTTTCCCCTGCTCCATCAATTCCCCCTTTGGTGATTTTTAACATCACCACTAAAACCTATCCCTACAAAATTTATCAGAAAAATTTTTCTTGTCCACTTGCATACGTTATTTTAGACAATTGTGGTCTTTTCATCTTGTCTTTTAGATCTTTTGTACATGTTCTCTTTAAACTCTTCCAATTCGATCTCTCCGATCTCCCGTTCTCTTGTTTCTCTTTCCTTATTTTTCTCATTTTCTCTTTTTGCTTTATTTTGTCTTTTTCTCTTTGTAATACCCACATATGCTAATCTCAATATTAATATTATCACTACAACTAAGATCACTGGAATTTGTATTTTCCCAATTAGAGAACTACCTATTTCGGTGAACCATTTCTTTATTGAGGAAAAACCCTTACCAAGTTTCTCCCAAGCACCTTCAACCTCCAGTGAGGCAATTTCTTTATGCAAATCAGTAATGTTCTTTATATACTTCTGTATATTCTGACTTTTGTCTGGAATGTAAGTGCAACAATGTTGTACCTTCAGCATTCCACAGACTCCACCCTCTTTCGCCAAAAGAATGTCAAGGGCAAGTCGATTTTGCATTACCATAGCTCTCATTGCAACCATTTCGGTATTTATCATCAAGAACCCTCCCGCAGTATTCGTTGATAAACGATCTACTACTGTAGATAATTTCCGAATCTTGTATGCATTCAAAGATACACCCACTGCTGGTATCAATGCTCCAAAAATGTCACCTATTATCTCTGAGAAGCTTTCCCTTCTCCTACGGGTTAAGGGTTTACCTATCTCGTGAATTCCTTTCGTTCCTCTTTCCACATGAAAAATCTTTGGAAAGACCAGGCCTAGATAGCATGTTCCATACCAATGGTCCGGCAACCTATAATAGGCTCGGTTTCCACAAATATAATAGATTCCTGGGAATACTGGATCTTTTCCTCCTTTGAATCCCCATCCCCCTATAATTTTGTATGTATCTCGGCACTCACTAGAACTTACGAAATAGTTATCATACATAGTGTTATCTCTACTAATACACAATTTTCCCTGTTGGGGCCAATCTAAAACCATGGCTGCATTCATTTCACTCTTGTCATAACTTCCCTCTTCAAACGCCCAAGGTGGGGTTTTTGTCTTTTCTCCTGTTGCTTTTCTTTGAAACTTAACCCTTCTGTCTTCTACCATGTCTAAAAGAACCTTTTCTTCCTTTCTTAACCTACAAGTAAGATTATGTCTAAATGCATAATCTAATGTTAATTCTTTCGTTTCTAAGAAAAATTCTCCAAAAATCTTTGCAAGTTTCACCTTATTTAGTTCAGGGACTACGGGAACTTTAGCAAAAACAGCATCTATGTCAGTGTAATAATACTCTAATTTACCTGTTTTGTAAAATAAGCTAGCTAAAACACTACAGGTTATTCCATACGTCAAAGGAAGGTGATGATACGTCACACCTTCTGTTACAGATGCAGGTAATTGCATACATACATAACAATCTCTAACATCCATTGTCTCTACATATTCATACAAAAGTTTTGTGAAGACATTCTTGGAGAAATCAGTTATTGACTTATCCCTATGAAATTCAGTACTATCTATCAGTGTTGCAGTGTTCTTTATGTTAGATTTCTTGTCACTATTCATGTCATTCATGATTGCAGATGTATTTTCTCCAACTAATCTAAGTGGAATTATTATTGCTAAAATGAACCAAATAAGCATTAGTAAAACTGTACAATAGAAACACATTTTACACCATCTACGGAAAAACTCACATCTAGATCTTCTATTCTCAGTGTCTACCATGTTGAAATATAATCTAAATATATGTACAGAAAATATGTTTCCACACCTCAGAATGACTTTTTTGCCGTTTTACCCTTTCTTTTATTGTTGACTGGAACCAATTTCAGAAATTTTTCTTTGACTTTATCAGTTTGTGTGTCTAGTCCGGTTTTCTTTTCTCCTCTTCAGGATGGGCGCAGTTCACTCTCACCCACTTGTTCATAGTCTTTGTCTGGGTTTTCGTGACTGCTATCCACTTCTTCAATGTCAGGCAGTGCTATGTATACCCATTCAGGTGACTTGTATTTCAGGTTAGGTCTTTTCACTCTTTTGGGTCTCTGCAACTGTCTTTTATTTGCTTTTCTTTGTCTTTTCTGACTTGTTATTTCATTTACTTGTTCTGCATTGTCTTTGTTCAAATTTATTAGCTTATATCTCAGTCTTTTAATTTCGTTGGGCCAATTGTCTCCTTTTCTTGGCCTTTTCAGTTTGTTTTCCTTTTCTCCTCGTTCCGCTCTCCAAGTTCTCTTTCATGGTCCTATTCTTTGCCTTATTTCTTCTTCACTTTCTTCAGATTCTGTCTCAGATCTCACTTCACTTTCTTTAACTTTGAACTTTATGATCTCTGTCTCCTTGTCTGAATTCGAATCTCCTTGGGTTTCTTCTGTTTGTAATTCTGAGTCTAATTCTCCTGGTGTTTCTTCCGCAATTTCCTCAATCTCTCTGTCTGAATCTGAATTTTCTTGAGTTATCTCTATAATTTCTGGAGGAATTTTCCCAAAGCTTGTACTTGGCTGTTCACCGTCACTGTCTATTGGTTCAGTTTCTCCTGTTTCAATATCAGTTCTTTGTTTTTCGGATTCTTCTGTTTGTCTTTCACTGGATTCAGGTTGGTCTGCTTCAGATGCCGAACTGGTATCTGATATTTCCAGATGTCGACTTACAGGTCGATCTTCAGGATCTGGAACTCTGATTGTTTCAGTTTCTGCTTCAGATGCCGAACTGGTATCTGATATTTCCAGATGCCGACTTACAGGTCGAGCTTCAGGATCTGGAACTCTGATAGTATGGCTGGCATGAATCCAATTTTTCACACCTGCACACTTTACTGCAGTTGTTGTCACCAGAATCACTTGACGTGGCTTGTCCCAGCGTGGAACCAAGCAATTTCTTCTTCTGTGAACTTTTATGCGGATCCAGTCTCCTGGACTCAGATCATGAGCTGGTTTTCTCTCAAGAGTGGTCGCATCCGGCCCAACCTGATGAAACACAGAATGCACCACATCAGCCAATCCTTTGCAATAGTCCAATATAAGATCATCAGTTATAGTCAGCAGTTTGTTGACAGGTACGTATGCTTGTCTCATTGCTCGTCCCATTATTATTTCATGAGGACTCAGACCTGTTTTTCTGTCAGGTAGGCTTCTTATGCTCATCAGCACCAGGGGTAAGGCATCTGGCCATTTGAGTCCTGTGGCTTGACACATTTTCCCTAACCTATTCTTTATTGTGCAATTTACTTGCTCTACCACTCCAGAAGCCTCTGGTCTGTAGGCACAATGCAGCTTTTGTTGAATGTCTAGTGCTTCACATATTAGTTGGATAATTTCATTCTGAAAATGCGTTCCTCTATCTGTTTCTATCGTTACTGGAAAGCCATATCTAGGAATGAATTCTCTCAGTAGGAGCTTAGCTACAGTAACTCCATCATTCCTTCTTGTCGGATAGGCCTCCACCCAACGAGAAAACAAACAGACGACCACTAGGACATACCTCAATCTGTTACTCGGGGCATTTCAATGAAATCTAATTGCATTCTGGTAAAAGGACCTCCTTCACGTCCTATTGTTCCCAAACTCACTACTGTCTTCCTTCCAGGATTTATCTGTTGGCATATAAGGCATCTTTGACAAAGGCTTTCAGCTATCGCCCTAAACTTTGGGTGGTACCAGGTCTGTTTGAAAAGTCTGATCATGGCATCCCTACCTATGTGTGCCTGTCCATGGTACATCCGTGCCATGTTAGAGATCATGCTATCAGGCATAACTGGTCTTTCATCCCTGTAAACCCAGACTTCATCTTCCTCTCTCCGTCTGCAACCTGATTTTATCCAAACGTCTTTTTCCTCATCACTTGCCTCTTCCTGCAATTGTTTCACCTCTTCCCATGTTTCAACTGGGTTAGTAAACAGCAAGGGACATGAAACAATTTCTTTTTCCCTTCTCCGATTTATTGAGGTCATATTTCTGGCACAATATTGAGCTAATTCATCTGCAAAATTGTTACCTACTGCAATGAAATCAGTTCCATTTTTGTGAGCAGTGCATTTTACCACCGCAATCTGTTTAGGCAGCTGTATTGCCTCAAGCAACTTCTTCACAAACTCACCATTCCTAATAGGAGACCCTGAGGAAGTCAGGAATCCCCTCTGGGACCAGATCTGTCTGAAGTCATGGACCACTCCGAAACCATACTGGCTATCCGTGATCACAGTAATTCGGAAATTCCTTCCCAGTTTGCAAGCTCGAATCAGAGCAATCTGCTCAGCAACTTGGGTTGAACGTATTCCTTTCAAACAAGATGCTTCCATTATGGTTGCCACCGTACATACAGCATACGCAGCACTTAAAACTCCTTCATTTGTCCTCAGGCATGATCCATCCACAAACATCACATAATCTGACTCTTTTAGAGGTTCATCTCTGATGTCAGGACGGGGCTTTGTGCAAAATTCAAGCACAACCAAACAGTTATGATCAATCTCATCTTTGACCTCTGCATTTACTGCATCTGGCAGTAAGGTGGAAGGATTCACACTCGTGCATCTTACAATGGTTACATTGTCTGCATCCAAGATCACTTTTTCATACCTAGTCAGCCGACTAAGTGTCATGAATTGTATTTTTGTTCTGGTCAGAAGGATTTCAACTGAATGTGGGACATATACTCTCAAAGGATATCCCATCACAATGCCTTCACTCTGTTCCAGACTCACACAAGTAGCAGCTACTGCTTTCAGACATCCAGGCAACGCTTTTGCTACCGGATCTAAAACAGTTGAAAAATAAGCTATTGGTCGTCTCATTCTTCCATGCCTCTGCACTAATACTGAAAGTGCACATCCGTCTCACTACAAAACAGCTCAAATTATTTCTCATAATCAGGCATTCCCAATGCTGGTGCCTCACACAAACTTGTTCTCAGTTGCTCGAAAGCCTTCATTTCTTCCTCATCCAACGCAATCGGATCTTTGACATCACTCTTTGTCAATCGCTGTAAAGGTTTTGCAATCAATGAAAATCCACTTATCCACTGTCGGCAATAACCAACCATTCCAAGGAACATTCTCACCTCTCTTTGTGTCATTGGGGCTCTCATTCCTTTAATAATCCTTATTCTTTCTGTTGTCACTTTTCTTATCCCTTTCTCAATCTTGTGACCTAAGTACTGTACTTCCTGTTGACAGAATTGCAGTTTTGATGGGGACACCTTGTGTCCTCCTTCTGCCAAATGATTCAGTAAAGCAATTGTGTCCGTAACACATGCTTCTCTGGTCTTTGATGCCACCAATAGGTCATCGATATATTGGACCATCACAGATTTTTCAGGCATTTTCAAACTTTCTAAGGATTTCTTCAGAATTTGATTAAAAATAGAAGGACTTTCAGTATACCTTTGAGGAATTCGACACCATGCCAAAATTCGTTCTCCAAACCGAAACGCAAATAATGGCTGTCTGTCAGGGTGCAATGGAATAGAAAAGAATGCATGGCACAAATCAATAACTGTGTACCATTCTGCATCATGAGGGATTTGATACAGTATTACAGCAGGGTTTGGCACATTTGGGCAGCAAGGAATAACAATTTTGTTCACTTTTCTCAAATCCTGTACTATTCTATATGTTCCATTTGGCTTTTTCAATCCCATTATAGGAGAATTACATGGACTGCTCATTATTTCTCTCAAAATTCCTTGTTCAATCATCTTATTAATTACAGGTGTTATTCCTTCAATAATTTCTGGCGTCAGTTTGTACTGCGGGGTGTTTGGGTAATTCGTTCCTTCTTTTACAGTAATTTTTATGGGATCAACTTCTCTCATTAGTCCAATATCTTCACCTGTGAAATCCCATACATCAGACCTGACTGTTCCTTTCAATTCAGTAGGGATTTTCTCTGCATCAAACACAGGAAACATATCATACTTTCCTGGTTCTAGTTCTGCCATTGTCATTTTATACAGAACATCATCATCTGATGTCTGAAAAGCAATACCATCTGGAGTACTGTAGATGGTACAATTCATTTTACAAAGCAGATCGCGTCCTAATAAATTTACAGGACTACAATCACACACCACAAAGCGGTGCATGTCTTTGAATGGACCAATTTCCACCTCTACTGGTTTTGTAAGAGGGGTTTTAATGTGCCTGTTTGAAACACCTACAACTTGGATGTATTCTCCTGAGAGAGGAAGGTTTGGAATTTCCACTGATCTAACAGTACGACGGGTAGCACCAGTGTCCACCAGGAATGTAATATTTACACCATTCACTTTTCCATCCACAAATGGACCTGACTGATCTACCTCTAGAGTTGCGCCAAGCACACACTCCTCTTCCTCTCCTAGGCACCGTCATAAGCTTTCATCCGATTCATCTCCATCCTGCCGTAACCAATATTGTGAAACAGCAGCTGCGCGCGGCAATTTTGTTACCTGCTCTCCTCCGTAGAATCCTGCCTCTGTACTGTATCTTTGAGGATTTACACTCTTTGGAAGAGGTGGTTGCGGCACCTGACACTGTTGAGTAACTACCTGCGGCTGTCGCGGCTGTTGGTAACTCACCTCATTCTGCACCGGTGGATTTAATGGTTGATTCTCGGTATTAAGTCTCGGAGGTAATTTACACTCATTTCTCCAGTGCCCTAATTTTCCGCAATTATGACATGGCCATTTCTTTTTGGCTTCTTCTGTACTCATCTGACCTTTTCCCCTACCAATATTAGGTCTGAACTTGGTCTGTCCTACGCCACTAGACTGATTATTCATCTGAGCTTCTTGCTGTTCTACAACCTTTACTTGTGCCCACATTGCCTTTTCCTTGAGTTTACGCTGTCTGGCCTTAATATCATCACTGCAATATTTTGTATACCGTAGTACCTCATCTACTGTGCTAGTCTGCCAACATAACATATGCATCTTAATCATTTCACTTATCTCAGGTTTCAAACCATACACAAATCGATACACAAAATGACTCGTCTTTTTCACTCAAATTCTCGTACCCACTATACTGTTTAAAAACCAAGAGCAACCTTTCATAATAAGCATGTACAGACTCCTTATTCTCCTGAGTTGTTCTATCAATCTTTACCCAGTCCATTTCTTTTGGTGGAATCTTATTTTTCAGGAATGTGATTGCCTGTTCATATTTTCTCATTACTTCTGAACCTGGGGCTCCTGTTTTTGCATCTCTAGGATATTCTTCCTTCGGCCAGTCAATTGTAATTTTACACTCTGTCCATAAATCTGCAGGAACAACAATCTCAAACAATCCATCCAGATCTTCCCACAATACTTTTGAAACCTTTACAAACCTTTCTACCTGTCTATACCATTCTACAGGCTTTTCTCTCAATCTTGGAAAATCATTTGTAAATGACAATATATCTTGTCTGGACCATGGGACGTGAACATAACCTCCTCCTGGAATTTCTCTCATTGGACATTCTATTACCGTTGGTTCTTTTTCTTTTACTGGAAACGCCAATGATGCTTTATCAGTTGTTCCCTCTTTTCTCCTTATCCACCTACTTCTCCACTTGTCTACATCTCCCCATTTTCTCAGTAAAACAATTAGTTCTTTTATCTGTGTTAGTCGTCCTGAAGTATTCAGATTTTCTATGTCCTTTTCACTAAAATCTACCCTGTACGGTTTCTGCAATCCCCTAATTTTTGCAAAATCTACTCCTAGTTCGTTCGCTGTTTCTTCCAATTTTTCATGCATGTTCCTAGCTCTCCAAGTGATGCTTTTACACATAAACATTAATTCATCATCTTGATAGGACTTCAATCGATCTGTACCAATAGTCCCTAGAATCAATTCCTCCATATCTATCTTTAATCTGACCACATCCAAAGGTTGTGGTTCGGCATATTTTTTCTGCAAGCTCCTCACCCAATCATTTAATTCCTCTGCAGTCGGACCCACAGGGGTTTTAGTTAATTCTACCCTGTTTACACTTTTCTCCGGGGTTTCAGTTGCTGACTCGGCTCCTATAGGAATCTTATTTATCGGACTCTCATTAATTGTCAAATTTACAGGTGGACTTGACCTAAATGGACCTACAGAATCTTTTGTCTCTCTATTTTCTGGAATTATCCCTTCTCTTACTTTTTGCATACTAGAATTTAATGGGATTATTAAGGAATGTTCATCTATCTTTTGATTTTCAAATACTGGGATTACTGGTCCTATAGTTACTGGCACAGTCACAGCTTCCATATTCTTTGTCAGTTCTCTTATCTTTTCAGTCAACTCTCTTGTTGTTCTGGCTAGTTCGGCTGTATTATTATTATCATGTTTCACAGTCTGTGGTGTTTCTAGTTTATTAATTGGACTATTTAGTCAGAAAATTGTTCAGGGCTTTGATTTATTACAGTTTCCATTTGCGGTGCATTTGGTGTCACCACCACAGAATCCTGTTGATCTGGAGGGGGTTTTTTATTAAAAATGTCCTCCAGCAACTCATCCTCTGTGCCGCTAACTCCATACCCATATTTCTCTGGTACTGCATGCTTCCTTTTCTCCGTACACGTTTTCCCTGCTAATTCTTCAACTGTTCTGGCAGGAAACATACCATCCGTCATGTTAGCATACCGCCATCATCTCATCCTGTCTTCATGACTCAAACCCCATACTCTTCTATAAACAAAACTATAATTCTTTGCACCTCTGTGTCTTTCCCTTTCATACATCTCATCTTCCCATTCACCTAAGGCTTCGAACTGTGTCGGTCTAGGTCTCGGTTCAAGTGTCATCATTTTTTCTCTCAAATTTCGAAGTACAGCTGTGCTAAATTAACCATTTTCCGGAAATGCCAATACTCCATCGTCTTTGGTATATTTCGCCCAATTTTCCAACCAAATGCAAGTATGATAGCCATATTTCACCATCATATAAGATGCTGGTGTTTTCAGTGGAGGAAGTACTTCTCCTTCCCTAGTCACAACCTTTTTATCTTTCTTAAAAAGATTTTTAAGCTTCGCAAATCATGACGGTTTCTCTCTATCACGTTCATTGTAATAAGCCATATTTCACTGTTGTTTTGCCGAAGCAAATTCACACAATTCTTCACCAATCGGTTCTTTCTACCGCTCGGCTATTCTGACCTATCCCAGCGCGTCTCACACCAACGCACCAATCAGAAAGCCCTACGTCACTCTCACACTAACCTATTCCAGCGCGTCTCACACTAACGCACCAATCAGGAAACCCTTTGTTCTTCCACAACTGGCCAATACCAGCACGGTTCTTGTTGACGTCAGTTCTACTCCTGCTTCTACTGACCCCTCCTTTACAAAAATTATCGGCACTTTTCTTAACTTTTCCTTTCAACTGAATTGATTCGTTACAACGTAAAACACATTACCATTGTCTGATTCTCTAAACAAAAGAGATAGTTTATTCCAGCTTACAAGAATACTGTTTTGTTCGATAAGTGTAGCGCTGCTCTCTAACTTACCCTTCTCTCAAGCAAGAAGTAAACCCGTTTCTCTGGGGATAAAACACATGTGGAGAGTACACTGCTCCTGAGAATTAAGGCCAAAGTTTCACAAGAAAACCTGTTGCTATTTCACTCAAATGCAATTCATACGTGAAATTTCCCTAACATAACACAGTCTTGTGTTATCACCAAATTTGAAATCAGACAACGTACAATTCCATGTGACTTCTCTTGCCACACGTGTCCACTTCCTACTTCCCGGAACCTTCAAAATTCTGACTACACATAACGTAATACAAACTCAACATAGAGTGTTAGACATGAAAAAATCAATAATCAATAATCACCAAACTAATCTGTAGAAACCATAACTCTGCTACCAAGAAATCTGATCCAGCGCGGCTAGAATAAATTTTTCCTTATGACACTAACCCAGAAAACACCTACTCAACCTTAATCATATAAAACCTATGTCGGTGGGGCCCATAACACCGCATACATACATTCACTCAATTTTCTGGATCAAACGCTAAGGAAAATGAGCTGCTGGACAAACGGGATACCTTATTAAAATGACAGAATTATAACCTACACATTATATACATTAACTTAGGATCCTG
The DNA here is from genome assembly GCA_963921515.1 of Calotriton arnoldi. Classification (NCBI taxonomy): domain Eukaryota; kingdom Metazoa; phylum Chordata; class Amphibia; order Caudata; family Salamandridae; genus Calotriton; species Calotriton arnoldi. The sequence continues at coordinate 1,243,401 of CAWUFW010004521.1, forward strand.
TCGGTTCTAAACATCAAGGTACTCCGCAATTCGGTCGATGGACCAACTAGTAGAATCAGTTGATGGCGATTAAGTCCAGCTCAATCACAATTAAAACCTTTAACATTTATTAATCACAATTTTATTTTAAAGAACCACAGACTCATTTAGAGTTAGTATATAATTTTATCTAAATTCTTTGAGCAAATAAGTAAAGTTCTTTATTAGGCAAATACATTTAAAAATATCAATAAGCATTTAAGAGAAATTTTTAGAATAGAGACGGAAAATACTCATTACCCTTGGCCATAGGGCGATGACAAGAATGTTTCACCAGGAAAGAAAGATGAACCGCAGGTCACAGGATGGGACTCCCAAAACTGACTGACTGTCCCTCTAACCTCCTCGGACGCAATCTCCTCCCGGGCAACTCCCGCAACGGTCTTGTTCCTTCCCCAGTCAAAGTTCGAAGTCCAGAATAATGCACAACGTAAGAGCAGACTCTCTTATACCCTATTCTCCGGCTTGCTACACTTAAAAGTTGCAATCTTCGGGCAGAAATCACGCTAATTGGTCCATTGGAGGGGTGGTGATGGTCACCTCATCGCCCTCCTTGTTCGAACCGGTTTGGGGACAATAATGCATACAGCAATTCTCATGATCAACAATGTCCAAAGGTAATTCAATTTGTTAATGTATTTTGTAACAAACTCCGATGGTCACACATTAGTTCATCCTCTGTCGCTCGATTCTCTCATCCGTTCCCATGCATATATGCTGAACTCTTGGCACGATCCTTGTTGCAGGTCAGACTGGCCTTGACATCTCTCACTCCGGGCTCCGGCCGCATACACGTGACTGGAGCATTCATTCTGCTCATGCGCGGGGGCCATTTTATTCAGCGCACGCAATCTCGTCCTTTTCCAGCAGCCATTTTTGAAGCACGGCCTAGCAGGCCCGTACGAAACTAATATAAGAACAAACACAACAGAAATTATACATGGAAAATAAGCCTTTCTGTTTACCACCCGCCATTCTAAAGACCTGTGTTAGGTATTACCTAGCAGAAGCGACATTTAAAGCCATTTTACTTACCATCTGTATTCTTTGCCATGGTGCAATTTTACTACGCAACACAAAACATACAATTTACTCTATTTACTACGCAAATCACAATACTAGTGTTATTTTGCTTCACATTTGTAAATAAATTAGATTTTGCAATACCAGCAAGTTGCCCACGTGTAATGTTTAATAAAAAGGTGCATTTGTTGATTAGTTCATGCGTTTTCAAACGGTTAGTATCATTATTTTGTTTCCCCTGCTCCATCAGCATCAAAGGTACTTTGAGAGTAAAGTGTTGCATTTACCATCTACATTGAACTAAGCTATTTCTACCATTTAAAAGCCATATTTTTGAATATTGTATTGTGGATTTTTGTCGTTGGTCTTGTGTTAAGTCTAGATAAAAATTACTTATTTTTCTAAACTGGTGTGGTGTCCATTTGTAGTGTTTTCCCTGTAGTACTGTATATGTTCACAAATGCTTTACACACTGCTTCTGAGAGAAGCCTGCCTGCTCGTGCCAAGCTACCAAGGGAGTGAGCAGGGGTTATTTTAGGAGTGTAGCCCCTTACCCTGACTAGACGCAAGGGTCCCTATTTGGACAAAGGTGCAAACCATTGCCAACTAGAGACCCCCAAATCTAACACAAGGGAACTAACATTTTCATTGCACATATAGTTGAAACAGTCAGATTTATGAATCTAACTCCACCCCAACGGTCACTGGTGAAAGTGCATATAACTAGGGAGACAAGATGTACTGCTCTAACAAAAGTGCAGCTATCTGTGGGGAAAGAATATAAAATTTGGTATACTATTCTAACTCCAGTGCAACTAATACTGGGAAAGAGCAAAACATTTTGGCGGATGCTGGAGAGATAAAGAAGGTGGTTGGACCCTCAAATCCAGCCTCCAATGGCTCCAGCCCTCCGTCTCATCTCTGGATAGTGCCTAATAAGATAAATAACAAGTCCGGCCCTGATGCACACGAAAATTGAGACATCAAGCAGAAGTACTCTTAAAAATAACCTAGCTTCGTCTACTACCACGTCTTCCTGTCTCTACATTAACGTCTTTTTTGACTAAAACTCTTGTATGAAAAATGGGCAAAAATGACCTGTAGAAGATGTGTGTCAATTGTGCACACTCCTGTTTTCCCCTCGCAGTATGTCACCAGCACAAAGCTCATAGTAAATGTTGAGGAAAAACTGGTGCAAAATCATTTGTATTCCCCAGTTTCACACACTGAGGTGATAATCTCATGCTAAAACACCACAGAGCCCTGAAGCCAATGTTATTTGTAGCAGGGTATTTTTGCAGTCCATCCTAACAAGGAGGTGCAAATGAACACTAACACCCACTTTACTGTGTCTTTCTCTTCTTCATTTCTCCATTCTGGCAAACAATCCACTTCCCATCTAAGTACAAAGAATGGAAGATTGGGTCTGTTCTTCGGAGAAGAGCAGGGTTGGAATGGGGCAAAAATTGGCCCAGGTACCAAAATAAAAGTGCCCCCATTAGCGAACCAGATAATTAAAAAAGTGGCCTACATTTGCAGATCAGGCTAGTTTTGAACTTGCAAAGACACGCTGTATTGGTATTGTTCAAGGAATGGGAGACTGCATGCATTTATGTTTCTGTAAGCAACGTTGGTAGTAATATCAGGGAAATCAACAGTAAACACTGGTCCACCTGGTCAGAAAATAGGCCCACAAACTGCCAAAAAGACGGCCCTCACTGCCTGATTGCCCTCTAAGCCAGCCCGACACTGGAGTAGAGTGCAACAATACAATTTGACTATGCAATCTCACTGCCAACTTAAGATGGTGGAACCAGCTTATCAAACGGTGGCACCAACGTATATTTGTAAAATGGTCGTCAAGCGCTATCCTCATATCTGTTTCCTTACCAGGTTCAGCAGAAACATAGGGACTGACAGCATATAAGAAACAAGGCAATGTATCACTACAATTTCTTCTTCTGCGCAGTGATATGTTATTTTTTTCACATTACTTATAAGCTGCGTCCATTTCAGAGAGCTAGAGCAGAAGAATTTATATGCCTGGTAACATCCGTGCTTCCTTCTGTGCTGTGATCTGAAAAGGTAAAACAGCTGTACTAGGAGGATAAGGTGTGAAGAAGAAAGTTGTTTCTGGTTGGCCCGGAGAAGTAGAAAAAGCATGTAAATCAAGCAATTTTTGGAAACTGTGAAATGAGCTAAGTGTAGTTTTTCTGCAGTTTTTTTTGTCTTCTGGCGCCAGGAGTCCCCCCCCCTCGCCCAACTCCCACCCTACACGTAGTGTAATTGGGCTATACAAATAATTCAAATCAATAAATAGATGCTGAGATTGTACTGCGGGGAGGAAACTCGGAGCCTCCACATAAGATAAAGGAAACCGAACGAGTTACACCAGGAGGGTCACCTGGACAGAAGTCTCACAAAAACACACAGTGAGAGCTCAGTACTCGTGGCCGGGAATGGATTCACATGTTGAGCAAAAGGTTAAACGTTCTTTGAGGACTGCTGGATGTGATAAAGCAAAGCTGGTTCGCACAGCTGTGCTATTTCCAATGGATGGACTGGCGGGCTTACCTCCTGGATACTGTGTGTCCTCGAGCCAAGAGTATATGTTTTGCTGACACATAAACAGAATTATTTTGGAATAATTTAAACATATGAGATTTAAAAGAAACATTATGCCAGATGGTCAGCCTGTCTGGAGGTGAATCAGTCTGCAGTGAACTCAGTAATTCCTTTATCCAGGCCTCCTCCCAAGATTCACTCAAGGACAGGAGTGTACAGGGGGGGGGGCCTTCAGGGTGAAAGGGTGATGGATGAGGGGGTGTCTTCCTGTAGCCTCTGGCTCAGAGAGACACTTGGTAATGTCTGCAAAGCGGGTGGCATGGGTTACGGAGAGCCGTGTTAGTCGGTATTTACCTAGAGCTCAGCGAAATAGAACCTTCCTAGAAATAGATCTCTGATTCATAGCTCTCAGCTCATTTGAATGTTCCTAGCGAATCTAGGGGCAGATTTACAAGCCCCTTACGCCACTTTTGCGCCGCTGGTGCGTCACTTTTGTGACGCAGCGGCGGCGCAAACCATGCGCCATGCTGCGGGGGATTTACAACGTGATGCATCTAGGGAAATGCGTCACGTTGTAAAGCCCTGCGCCACATGAAACCTGCGTCAGGTTTCATGTGGGCGTTCCGGCGCAGAGGGGGGCGTTCCGTCGCAGGAACGCCTCGGAAAAGTGACGCAGTGAAATCTACAAGATTTCACGCAGTCACTTTTCCGACGCTGGTGCGTCAAATCCTTACGCCTGCTTCAAGCAGGCGTAAGGCGTGACGCACCATGTTAGGGATAGGGCAGGTTGGAACAGTGCTGGAGTTGCGTCGCGCTTGCGACACAACTTCAGCACTGCGCCAACCTTACGCCGGCAGATGCGTCACGCATCTGCTTATCCTTGCGCCACGATGCACTGCATTGTAAATGCGGCGCATCTGCGGTGGAGCAAGGGCAAACTTGCGTGACGCATCTTCCCTGGCGCATCCCTGCTGATTTGCAGGGATGCGCCAGGGAACGTAAATCTGCCCCCTATAGTCTAAAAATGGCTGGATTCCTGCTGGCATTAGCATTAGTCCATTCTGATGCCTTTGCATGAGGATTTGGACAATCAGTGCAATATAAAAGGGCCATCAGGCTTCTTAAGAAGTGAGTTATTGCCGATGCGCAAAGATTGTTTTCTTTTTATGTGAGAGTGTTTTGCTCCTATAAACTCATGTACATGCACAGTGTAGATACAGGCTTTGCTAGACTGTGTGGAGTACTCGTCCCATCATTCTTACATACCGTCCTCTTTCACTCTTTCTCCTACTTCCGTTCTGACATTTCCTTCCCCAGTCTCTCATGGTCTTTGTTGTCCTTCCTCCATCTTGCACGTTTTACTTTCCTTTCTCTGAGTCCCTCCACTTCATGCACGTAATCTGCTCTCTCCCCATTATATTGGATCTTACTCGGTGTCCAGCCCTCTCCTTGCTTAGCTCCCTCTCTCTCCACTGTCTGTCTCTCACACTACCCTAACTCCTTCCTTCTCTTCCTGTCATATGTTCAGTCGCTCCCCTTCTTCCTCACACTTATTCCCCAATTACCCCTTGCATTCTTTCTATACTGTTTATTTGTACTTACAATGTCACTACTCAGTTAAACCCAAACAGGATGTGAACCTAGCAGATTGAACTCTGGGTGCTAAACGTACATACCCAGCAAGTGCGGTCTCTCCTGCCTATGCACCTGTTTCAGTAGATGTAAGTATGGAATAGACATGTTGGAATTCACTGTTCCTTCTCCCACTGTTCTTTGACAATTGTAGCCTGACGTTCGTTACAATGGGCTATTTCTCACCTGTAGATCATTCCAGCCCTCAAATAGCATTGCTTTCTGTACAGTCCTTGGGTCTCTGTCCCTGAAATAGGAAATGATTTTGAGCCTCACTGGTTACTTTTCTGAACTGCAGTTACTTGCCTTTGAACTGGAGCCTGTCAGGGTACAAGTCAGGGGTACACACGGGTGGACGGCATCTACCCGCTATTTTCACATGGTTGGCACCATCCCCCTGCCACACAGTTGGACCCCAGTGACACATGCTGAATGTGACCCGGTGTAATTTGCCGACAGCAGGACTTATTTAACAGTGTCTGCATGTTGTCTACCTTCCATTCTAAGTAGCAAACAGAGGCGGCTCCTCCGTTTGAGCGGAGTACCGTCACCCCACTAAGAAAAGCCCTATGCCAGAGCTAAAAAATAAAATGGTAATAAAGCTTATTTATTACCATTTTATCTTTCAGCAACCCGTCCCGAACTAAGGGGCTGATTACGATGGCGGGCGGAAAAGCATTCCGACCGCCATGCTAGCGGGAAATTTCCGTCCGCAGGTACCGCTGCAAAACCGCCGGCCAGATTAGGATGCACCACCAGAAACTCCCTACCACGGCGGTCGGATTCCAGGATACACCACCGGGAACGTGCTGAAAAGCCAAAAATCCGTCTGCGGTGGTCGAAATTGCTGCGGAAAGACCCCAAACCGCCGTTCGAACAGCGGTCAGGAGTGTCTGGGAGTGGATTTTCGCTATGCGCAATAGAGCTTCCGCCGTCCTCGAATAGCCAGATTCTCCGCTGCGGTGTGATGGGCTGTTTGTGGCATCGTAATTCGACCGGGGGTCGTAACCGCATTTCGCACGGTGGTCCCTCTCTTTTGGCTCCGTCCGCCACCGCTGCGGAAGGGGATTTCTGGCGGTTCCCGAAACACCGCAACAGACGGGAAATGGGCTATCTTTGCCCATCGTAATACGGTGGACGCAAGGACCGCCGATGGAGTGCGGAAAAGGGCATTTTCCGCCACCGCCAGCACCGCGGAGGGGCCTCCGCCCGCCATCGTAATCAGCCCCTAAGTGTGTAACCGAAGTGGCAGCTGCAGGGAGCTCTGTGCTCTAAAATGTGCATGTCCCTTTGGCAAGCCATCTTGCAACACCCAGCTAGACATGCACATTTTAAAAGTTCTATGACCTAGCTGCTTTAGACAGCTGGGTTAGAGTAAGCACAGTCCTCCAGTGGAGCTCCTCTTAGGAGTGCTGAGTAGGCCGCTCCCTCAAATCCTGGCACTGCTCTCATGCTGGTGAGAGCAGCGCCATGATTGGTTAGGGGAGTTTGCTGGGTCCTGCGTTGGAACATGCCAGAAGACCAAAGGAGGATGTCGCATCGGGGAGGAAGGTAAGTTTTTTTATTTGTTACATTTTTTTCGCACTTGCTGTACATGGTAGCCGCTACTGTCATCAAAGTGCAGGCAGCGAAGGGGCTTTCTTATCAGAGACTCCAGATGAGCCCATAGCGAAGGGACAGTTTAAGGGGCAATTAGTCATCCTTTTGTTCCAGTAGGAACCTGGCTGGGGACTATCTGGGGCCTAACACCTAGATGCCTATGCAATGGAGAGGAAACAAAGGCACACAGCGTATCCCTTTATAAGTACTTAACAGAAACTACATCTGGAGGCACGTTTTTCATTTTGTACGAATGTCAGATGTATCAGGATGTATGAATATTTACACAAATTACAATTTTAATACCACTATTTTTATCAGCCGCTATCAGCCGATTGGGCGAAGCAGGTGGCCCGTTCCTTTCATGAAAAAATAATGATGATTCAGCAGTCATTTTCCACGGAGGTGGAGGAGGCTATAACCTCTCCACACATACAGGTGGGAAGCATCACTCCACCCTTTCCCCCGCGAGCACTCTCACAGAGGCCGCCATTGTTGCAGATCCCTGCCATCAAACTTGAGGACTCACTTTTATACCTTTCGGGCCTTAAATCAGGCTCATCAACAGATGCGTGTCCAGCCAAACTGATACCGGCTCTTGCAGCTACCTTAAACGCACCAGTCAATAAGGTACTCAACTTCTCTCTGGTAACTGGCGTTGTGCCACCAATCTGGAAGCAGGCTAAAATCCTGCCTCTCCTGAAAAAAACAAATGCAGACCCCAACACCCCCACTAACTACAGACCAATCTCCCTTCTTCCCGCTTTCTCCAAAGTATTGGAGAAACATGTCAACAAAGTACTCATGGAGTATGCGGAGGAACACAATCTCCTGCACCCCACGCAATCCGGCTTTAGGACCAATTATAGCACTGAGTCTGCCCTGCTGGAAGTGACTGAACACCTTAGAGACAAGCTGGATTGTGGGGGAAGAGCAATGCTTATCTTACTTGATCTGTTGGCGGCATTCGACACGGTGCCCCACAGGATGCTCCTAGACAGATTAAGGAACATTGGCATAGAGGGGAAAGCATTAGCATGGTTTACATCCTTTTTGGAGAACAGGGAACAGGTTATCTGGACCCCTCCGTTCTCAGCCCCAATGCCAAGCATACAGGTTGGAGTCAGGCAGGGCTCCTCACTAAGTCCAACGCTGTTCAACCTATACATGTCACCACTAGCATCATTAGCAGAGGCACAGGGCGCCAAAATATCTATTATGCTGATGATACACAGCTGATTTTTACGTGCAATAAAGGGGATGACTTCAACGGGGATGCAATTAGATCCTTCCTCAACAAGGTTTTTAAATGGTTGAAACAGAACCAGCTCAAGTGCAATCCCCACAGAACTGAGATTGTATTCCTCGGCCAACCAGCTGCGAGCAATTGGAGTCTGTGGTGGCCCGCAGATCTCTCCCCCCCCCCCCAGAACTGCCCAATCGACAGTCAAGAACCTTGGTATCTACATCGATAATGAGCTTTCGATGCGGTCCCAGGTTCAAGCCCTAGTAGGAACCTGTTTTGGAGTACTGCGGATGCTGAAGAAATTTCTGCCGCTTCTTCCCCTGGATTCCAGGTGGACAGTGGTTCAGACGTTGATTACGTCCAGACTGGACTATGCTAATGTCCTCTATCTGGGACTACCGGACTACCTTCTCCAGCGCCTCCAGGTAGTGCAAAATTCAGCAGCAAGGGCGATTCTTAAACTGAAACCCAGATCACATATGACCCCCCATCTGAAGTCCCTTCACTGGCTCCCAGGGAGGGAAAGGATAACATTTAAGGCCAAGGTTATTTTCTTCAAAGCCTTCCATGGCACGGGCGCCGCCTACCTTAGAAAACGAGTTAGCCGATATGTACCTACTAGAACCCTCAGATCGTCCTCCGCCGACCTGGCCTATATTCCCAAAACACGTCTGGCACGCAGAAGCGGTAGATCCTTCAGCTTCCTTGGAGCCCACGCCTGGAACAAACTGCTGGCAGCTCTGAGAGCATCAACAGTTCTCTCTCACTTCAAAAAACAGCTGAAAACATGGCTATTTAAGAACTAAGCCCCTAGTAGGGCAGGCACTTGTGAACTGTTAGCGCCGGGACACTCCAGACGGAGTAGCTGTGCGCTCTATAAATACTGGTCATTCATTCATTTATAATTTTATGTTTTATAGCGCCACACATCCCATTTTAGATTGTTAGAACGCTTTGCATTCCGCACACATTATGCATTAACAATAAATCATACAAATGTGTAAATCAATGTACAGGATGCATTACATAAGGCAATGAGGGTTACACGGTGTAGGAGTTACATATCGCCCTTACAGGAAGGCATTATAAGGCAGGAGAAACAAAGTCAGGATTTCCAATGTAACACAGTGCTTGGGGTAGTCTGTATTAAAAGTCTTTATTACAACCCAAAGAATCCCTTTTTAGCAGCCTTATAATGACAACAGATTGAGAAAAATCAATAAGGTCTAAACAAAGGCTACTGGAATTATGCAGCAGAGGAGGTCGGAAATATGCAACAGAGTTGACTAAATTATGCGGCAAGAAAATGCAAATTATGTGGTGTAATGCAGCACATTTTGTGATAGCATTACTTCATTATTGTGTCATTTTTGCACTGGTAACATTGTCTGGGAAAATATTTCACCTTATTAGTACCAGTTTAATACCCAAAAAAACGAATAAACAACTGAAAGATGGTCAGTCAAGCTTTTGAAAGGGCCTTCCACTGTGCAAGGACACCTAGCACCACGATTTTAGTAACACTTGATCCTTTCAACTAGAAACACTTTGCTGATAAAATATGCAGATGAGCTGTTAATTCCTTCAGGCAGGGAGCTCAAGTCACAGACTAAAGTAATGATCAGCTTTGATTTGTTAAATCTCATAATGCACTGAAATTACTCACCTGATAACTGACCTGCTAAGCATATGTTGGAGGTCTTAAGATGTTATGTCACTTCTTGTGATGTCACTTCCTATGAGGTCATGGGCCATGATGCCACTTCCTGTGATGTCACACGCGATGTATGCACTGTGATGTCACTTGCATACTGCCTAACTTTGTTAGTCCCCCCACTTCTATTTTTAGGACCTGTGCCCTGGAGCCTGTGGTCTTTTAGTGCTAACGTGACTTGAGGCATTTTGTTGCTGGAAGCACCATCCTTCTTGTAGCAGAGGCCCTGTGTGTGATGGTGTGAGCAGTCGCAGACAGTAACCATAGGTATCAGAGTGTAGAGCACAGTCTGAGTTTCAGGAGAGGATTGGAGTCCAGTGGGCAGGGGCTATGTAAAGCCTATGTGGAAATACTCGATGGTGTGTGTGGACAGGAACGTAAAAGCAACAAAATGGCGCCTCGAAGGTCGATATTGGAGATGCACATGGATATATAAATGAGTCCTTAGCATCTGACATAAAGAAGGCGGAAAGGCTATTTATTTAGAAAGAGGGATAAAAAATGCATGAATTGCTCAAGGGTGGGGTTAAGAGATAACACTGTTGCCTGTAAGCTGGACAGTGGACTTCTAGGCAGTTATGGACATTACAAATAATAAACGTAGCGTACATAACATTATGCGTTACTGCAATAGTTCACAGAAGACATTTAATAAATAGGAGACACAATAGAATTGTTTGACCTCTAAATTAAGCTGTGGATGCACTGCAGGAACATTCCCTCCCTCATTCCCAGTTTTATCACCCATACACTTCCCAATGGTGCGTCACTCGTAGCTGATGCATATGTAAATTGCTAAATCATTGCCTTCTCTCTTACCTAGCTTCAGAGCGTGTCACGGCACGTAGGTGCATGACCTGCCTTCACTCACCCGCATGCAAAATGTATGAATAGGGGAGTGGCGAATGTCTTGATCTCACTCACATGATCAGTAGAGGCAGGATACGCTCTTACAGTTCACAAGTGCTTCGTATAAGTAAACTGTAGGAGCAACAAACGACTTTCCCAGAAATACTCGAGCTCTCATGCTGTTTGGAAATGGTGGCAGATGTCTTAAATCACTGGGTATAAGTTTCCTCCTGTGTCACAGAGTCCTTGTTGTGCTTCAGCATTACTGCAGCCAGGGCATTGGTGCTATTCCACAAAAGATTGCAGTTGTACAATTTCGAATACAGAAAATTATTCTTGAATTGAAGTTGAGTTGCAAAATGAACGTTAAACTATTTTTGAACATTAGCTTTAAAGAAGTTAAAAATTTGGATAGTATTTATTTTTTAATTTGGATGAACTGGGTTACTTGTAAACTACAGTATCGCATCCCACCCTTGCTCTATCCTGTACTGAACAAGTGAGGAGCATTTATAGGTTGCAGGAGCATGCACTAGCCTCAGCCCAAGCTCTGAACTACAGAAGCATGCCCTCCTCTGTTCCTCTGCAGCACCTAAGACCTGCATTAGAATGCTCTGCTCTCATTCCAGACTGCAGTACGTGCCATATCCTCACTCCCTGCCTCGACTCTGAATGTCATAGTGAGGCATGCATCTGAGGGTGGAGGGAGGTGGGCGCATGCTGCTGTAGTTCATAAGTGCTTTTAAGCACTTTTGAACAGCAGGAGCATGCCCCACCTTTGCTCCATCATGCAGTGAGCATGTGCTGCTAACCTGTGCACTGCCGAAGCATGCTCCCACCCTCGCACACCTGTACACTGCAGAAGCATGCTCCCACCCTCGCACACCTGTACACTGCAGAAGCATGCTCCCACCCTCGCACACCAGTACACTGCAGAAGCAGGCTCCCACCCTCGCACACCTGTACACTGCAGAAGCATGCTCCCACCCTCGCACACCTGTACACTGCAGAAGCATGCTCCCACCCTCGCCCACAGTACACTGCAGAAGCATGCTCCCACCCTCGCACACCTGTACACTGCAGAAGCATGCTCCCACCCTCGCACACCTGTACACTGCAGAAGCATGCTCCCACCCTCGCTCACTTGTGCACTGAAGTGACATGTCTTGCCTCAGTACTTACACTCCTGACCTCCTCAGAGCCTGTGGATAGAAGTAAGACTTGGTGTCACTCCAACATGCAGCTCTGGCCAGGAGAGAGAGCATGACTTGCTTCTCCTCTGTGAGAGCGTTCCCTACCCTTGCTTCATCTCCTGCACCCTTGAACTACAGGCCATATTTCTGTCCTCACTTCCAGTCTCAGCACTGCGTATGACAATGCAGCATTCTCCTCAGTTTCGAGTGAGATAGGGGCATGCTGGGTATGTGCACTACTACTTAGCAATCTAAATAAACAATATACTTTAAAAAGGTGCAGATGTGGCCTGGGGATGCCAGGATTCATCCAGGGTACACCCAAAAAGGGAGATGAGTTGACAGAGAAGTTCACACTGAAGGAAGCAGAGGGGTCCAGGGGCCCCAGTACCAATATCCTTTGAGCCTGCATAGTTTAGGGAGAGAGCCACACTCTGAAAGGTATTGCATCATAGTGTCCAGGAACAAGGATATTAAGGGTTTATAGAGACACTACTCGATATACTGCCCAATCCAAGATGGGGGTAACTGGTGATTTCCCTAATGCGGATGCGTGCACTACAAGGTAGCATCAAGGATCCTCTTCTGGGTCTCGCTTAGCTGGTAGAGTGCATAAGGCTGCACTTGCCTGGCAGCTATGAGTGCTGGTAGGCTTCTCTCTTTCTGTTCCAGACTTTCCCTTCAGGCAATATTTTATTTCCTCATGCCCTTGAGGGCAGTATCACTTAGACAGGTCCTTTGTTTGCTGTTATTACTTAACTCTGTCTTTTATTTTCACCAGTTCTTCTTCCATGGAAACTTGGCTCGACCCTGCAGAAGGAACTGACCTCTAGCCTCCAAGAGGTGAGTCATGTGTTTTACATATCTGGCAAGAAAACAAGTATTACATGTATCCTATGCTTGAATGTGACTGTGTGTGCCCTCTGATTCAGGAAGTAGTCGGGGTAGTGCAGCCACAAGTCAGCAAGTAGTCCAGTGTGTTAGAAATGGGGGTCTCTAGTTGGCAGAGGTAGGTACCTTTGTCCAAATAGGGACCCTTGCTTCTAGTCAGGGAAAGAGGGATACACACTCTAGGTAACCCCTGCTAACCCCCTTGGTAGCTTGGCACGAGCAGACAGGGTTATCCCAAAGGCAATGTGTATTTGTACCAACACTTACAGTAACACAGTGATAACACCACAAATGGACGCTACACCAGTTTAGAAAAATAAAGTATCTTTATCTAAACTTAACAAGACCAAAACGGCAAAAATCCAACATACAAGTATTAAGAAAAATGACTTTCAAAAGATTTTAGCAACTGAGTCCATAGGAAACTATGGATGTGTGATTTCTTGCAAAGTACCTGTTGTTGCCACAAAATTCACCAAGCCAAACAGCCGCAGCGATGAGTAGCGTCGAAAAACAAAGAGATGAGTCGTTCCTGAGACCTTCGTGGATGCGATGCGACAGTTTCGCTGTACACAGGGGAGCAATGCGTCGGGTCCGGTCTGTAGGGGGAAGCGATGCGTCGATTCTGAGATGACTCTGATCCGTGGGTGATGGGTTGGGGAAAACTTGCCGCACAGGGACGATGCGTGGCAATCCAGGATGTGTCAGTGAACGATGCGGCGGCGAGCGGCGCTGCGTCGTTTTTTTCAGCTGCGATTCCTTGATGCGTCGATTCTTGCCGCGGTGACAGGCGCTGCGTGGGTTTCAGCAGCGGCGCGGCGGTGCGGGGAGATTCTTCTCACACCACGGCGTTGCGTCGGAAAAACTGTTGCAAGAAGAGCGATGCGTGGATTTTCTTGTTGTTGCGTTGCTTTCCAGCTCCCAGTAGCAGAAACAAACTCCAGAGGCCACACACAGCCACAGGCACTCCTGGCAGGCCAGAACTCCTAGCAAGGAAGTTCAGGGGAGCTGGGGTGAAGTCTTTGTGTTCATGAGACTTCAAAACAGGAGGCAAGCTCTACTCAAGCCCTAGGAGACTTTCCTCAAGCAGGGGACACAGCACACAGCAAAGTCCTTCTTTCCTTGGCAGAAAACAGCAACTGCAGACCAACCCCAGACACACAGCAAGGGCAGTACTTTTCCTCAGTTTCTCCAGCTCTTCTCCTTGGCAAAGGTTCCTCTTGATTCCAGAAGTAGTCTAAAGTTCAGGGGTTTAATACTTATACCCCAAAATGTCTTTGTTCTCTTTGTGCAAGGGGCTCTGAGCCCGGTTCAAACCAGTTCTGGGGGGCACTCTGTAAGTGCACAACAACATCCATTGTCAGTGTGAGCCTTGGCTCCAGACAGACCACAGGGGGTGGAGCCAGCATTGTGGAAGGCAGGCACAGTCCTATTCAGGTATAGGTGCTACTCCTCCCACCACTCCAAATGCAGATGAGGGCTATTCAGCCTAGTGCTGACTCATCCAAACACCTGGAGCCACTGCACCTCCCCAGCCCCTGTCACTCCAAAGCCAGACAGTCAATCCACAAACAGGCAGAGGCACACAGGATGGTTGAACAAGAAAATAGCCACTTTCTAAAAGTGGTATTTTCAAACACACAATTTAAAAACCATCTTTAATAAAATATGTGTTATTAAATCCTGAGTTCAGGGATACCAAACTCCATTTTTCAATCTTATCCCTATGGGAAGATATGCTTGTAAAAGGTTACAAAGCATTCCCCATTATGTCCTATGGGGCAAGATAGCCTTTCAATAGTGAAAAACGAAATTGGCAGTATTTCACTATCAGGACATGTTACACACACCAGTACATGCCCTACCTTTCAAATACACTGCACCCTGCCCAGGGGGGTACCTTGGGCCTACCGGTAAACAGTCTAAATATCGAGTTGTTAAGGTCGACTTGCACTAATATCGAGTGCAGAATATCGTTTGTCAAAAATATCGACTGTCAGAATATTGTGGACAAGAATATCGAGTCTAAGGTAAGTAATAGCGTTTTTAAAAATATCGAAGTCATTAATATCATTTAAAAAAATATCTAAGTCATTGATATCGTTTGCAAAAATATAATTTTAAAAAATATCGTTTTTTTAGTTAGTTTTATGTATTTTAGTATGTATTTTAAATGTATATGTTCTATTTTTTTGTCTAATTATTGCATTTGTTTTTTAATATATGTGTTAAATTTTTAGAAGTTATTAATTTTATTTTAAGTACATATTGCGTTTTAGTTCCGTAGTGGGTTGTGGGTTTGTAGGGGAATAGTGTGGGAAGTAATTTAATTATAATTAATGTATTAATATTTTTTATTAATTAATATTTATGTATTTAATATTTTATATTGTTAATTGTGAGAATTAATTTATTATTAATTATTTATGAATTGGTTGTTAATAATTATTAATTAATTGGTAATTATGTTAATTGTGTCATTTTTTTAGGAGCGGGTTGTGGGTTGATAGGGGAGTAGGGTGGGAAGTAATCTAATTAAAATTAATTAATTAACATTTTTTAATATTTTATATTTATGTATTTAATATTTTATATTGTTAATTGTGGTAATTAATTTATTAATAATTATTTAATAATTTGTTGTTAATTATTATTAATTAATTGCTAATTATTGTAATTGTGTTATTTTTTGGGGAGTGCTTTGTGGGTTGATAGGGAAGTAGGGTGGGAAGTCATTTATTTATAATACATTTTTTAATATTTATAATATAATATTTATTTAATGTTATTTGATAGTGTTAATTGTGTGAATTAATTTATTATTAGTTTTTTTTATTTTGTTTGTTAATTGTTATTAAGTAATTAATTATTTGTTAATAAATTATGCTAATTGTGTCATGTTTTATGACATTGGTGGTGTCAATTATAGGAGAATATGGTGGGAGGTAAAATATTTATAATTACATAATTATTTGTTAATTAATGCTAATTAATTAATTAAATATTAAATATGCTAATTGTGGAATAAATTTGATGTGTGAGGTGTGGCGTTTATAGTTGTAAATGTTGTGAAGAATTTTTTTAAAAATAATTAATGATTTGTTGTTAATTATCAATTTATTAATGTAAAATTAGTTATGGAAATTGTGTAAATATTTTTAGGTGTGTGTTTTTGTGTTTATTGGGGTAGAGGGTTGAAAGTAATATACTTTAAATAAAATATTCATTAGTTGATCATTAACCCCTTGGCCGCGGCGGTAATTCCACCGCGGCGCGGGGGTGGGGGGTGAGCGCGGCGCCACCATGCTCGTGACGGAACCACGCCGTCATGAGTCACGGGCGAGCTGTGCTCATGACGGCGTGGTTCCGTCACGACCCCGCCCACTCACTAATTCGCCCGCACAGGCGGGGCATCAGTCCCGCGTGGGTGGAGCGGCCGCAGCATGACGGAACCACGCCGTCATGAGCACACGCCGCCCGTGGCTCATGACGGCGTGGTTCCGTCATGCGCAGGGAAGGGGTTAATATTCATTTATTAATTGATAAATATTGTTAGTAATTGTTTTGTTTTTATTTTGTTTGGGGATTTAGGTTCAATAGCTGTAGTGCTTTGTTTTATCCCCTACGCTATCCAACACTTTCCCTATTGTTGCACTCCCTGGAGTGGGAATAGTAAGTTTTACCCCTACGCTATCCAACACTTTCCCTACTGTTGCACTCGCTGGAGTGGGAATAGTAATTTTATCCACTATGCTATCCAACACTTTCCCTACTGTTGCACTCATTGGAGTGGGAATAGTAAATTATTCCCCTCCGCTATCCAACACTTTTCCTACTGTTGCACTCGCTGGAGTGGGAATAGTAATTTTTACCCCTACACTATCCAACACTTTCCCTACTGTTGCACTCACTGGAGTGTGAATAGTAATTTTTACCCCTACGCTATCCAACACTTTCCCTACTGTTGCACCCGCTGGAGTGGGAATAGTAATTTCTACCCCTACGCTATCCAACACTGAGTGGGAATAGTAATTTTTATGTCTCCGCTATCCAACACTTTCCCTACTTTTGCACTTGCTGGAGTGGGAATAGTAATTTTTTCCCCTTCGCTATCCAACACTTTCTCTACTGTTGCACTCATTGGAGTGGGAATAGTAAATTATTCCCCTCCGCTATCCAACACTTTCCCTACTGTTGCACTCGCTGGAGTGGGAATAGTAATTTTTACCCCTACGCTATCCAACACTTTCCCTACTGTTGCACTCACTGGAGTGGGAATAGTAATTTTTACCCCTACGCTATCCAACACTTTCCCTACTGTTGCACTCGCTGGAGTGGGAATGGTAATTTTTACCCCTACGCTATCCAACACTGAGTGGGAATAGTAATTTTTATGTCTCCGCTATCCAACACTTTCCCTACTTTTGCACTTGCTGGAGTGGGAATAGTAATTTTTTCCCCTTCGCTATCCAACACTTTCTCTACTGTTGCACTCATTGGAGTGGGAATAGTCAATTATTCCCCTCCGCTATCCAACACTTTCCCTACTGTTGCCCTCGCTGGAGTGGGAATAGTAATTGTTACCCCTACGCTATCCAACACTTTCCCTACTGTTGAACTTGCTGGAGTGGGAATAGTAATTTTTTCTCCTCCGCTATCCAACACTTTCCCTACTGTTGCACTTGTTGCAGTGGGAATAGTAAATTATTCCCCTCCGCTATTCAACACTTTCCCTACTGTTGCATTCATTGGAGTGGGAATAGTAAATTATTCCCCTCTGCCATCCAACACTTTACCTACTGTTTCACTCGCTGCAGTGGGAATAGTAATTTTTACCCCTACGCTATCCAACACATTCCCTACTGTTGCACTAGCTGGAGTGGGAATAGTAATTTTTACCCCTCCGCTATCAAACACTTTCCCTACTGGTGCACTCCCTGGAGTGGGAATAGTAATTTTATCCCCTACGCTATCCAACACTTTCCCTACTGTTGCACTCTTTGGAGTGGGAATAGTAATTTTTACTCGTACGCTATCCAACATTTTCCCTACTGTTGCACTCGCTGGAGTGGGAATTGTATTTCTTTTTCTCGTTCACTATCCTACACTTTCCCTACTGTTGCACTCATTGGAGTGGGAATAGTAAATTATTCCCCTCCGCTATCCAACACTTTCCCTACTGTTGCATTTATTGGAGTGGGAATAATAAACTATTCCCCTCCGCTATCCAACACTTTCCCTACTGTTGCACTCGCTGGAGTGGGAATAGTAATTTTTACCCCTCCGCTATCCAACACTTTCCCTACTGTTGCACTTGCTACAGTGGGAATACTAATTTATTCACCTCCTCTATCGAACACTTTCCCTACTGTTGTACTCAATGTAGTGTAAAATGTGGTTTTTAAAAATAATAAATGTTTTAATATTTTAATTTATAATATATATATATATATATTATTTTTATGTTACAGGTGTATGTATATAGATATGTATTTAAATGTTTTAATATATTTCTAACATTTTATAATTTATTAAAATAATTATTTATTAATTATTATTAAGTAAATATATATAGTACATTTTATATATGTATGTTTCATTTATTTTTACATTACATTTATTACTTATAATTGTTAACATTTTCTAATGATTTTAAATATTTTTTTAAGTAATATGTATTATTTAATTTATTTTACATTATTTTTTATACATTTAAAAAAAACGATATTTTGTACTTCGATATTTTTAACAACGATATTTTTTGTTGTTGATATTTTGTCACTTGTCGCTTAGCGCCGGGACACCTCCTAGGAGGTAGCTGTTCGCGCTCAATAAATGGCTGTATTATTATTATTATTATTAGTACTTACCATTATAAAGAATGGATGTCGATATTTTTTACATCGATATTTATGTCCCGATATTTTGGGAACACGATATTCTGTCAGTCGATATTCTGTCAGTGATCCGGGCCTACAATAGGGGTGCCCTATATGTAAGAAAAGGGAAGGTTAAGGCTTGGCAAGTGGGTGCACTTGCCAAGTCGACCTGGCAGTTAACAAACTGTGTGCAGGCACCGCGGTGGCAGGCCTGAGACATCTTTTCAGGGCTACTCATGTGGGTGGCAAAATCAGTGCTGCAAGCCCACTAGTAGCATTTGATTTACCAGCCCTGGCACACTCAGTGCACTTTACTAGGGACCGACTGGTAAAATAAATATGGCAAACAGGGATAACCAATCACAATAACAATTTACACAGAGAGCATATCCACTTTAGCACTGATCAGCAGTGGTAAAGTGCCCAGAGTCCTATAGCCAACAAACACAGGTCAGGAAAAAATAGGAGAAAGAAGCAAAAAGTTTGGGGATAACCCTGCAAAAAGGGCCATTTCCGACACAGTGTTTCTCCATTTCCTTCCCCCTCTCGCCTGTATCCTGAGGGTCTGGGCGAGAGTGCTCGTACGGCCAGAATAGTACCCAGAATCTGAGGCTTCATGGACCCTTCAGGACGGTATCAGCTTGGATTCATTCATCACTGGGTCTTGATAGAGGAAGACATGTGGCTGGACCCAAGAGTTGTACGGGGATTGAAAACAAAGAGTGTGTGGGAAGAAAGTATCACTAGCGTTTCTGGACTATACACGGGGACACCACAGAGCTTGAGAGATTTACCAATAGGATACATTTAGCTGGAAGGGAAAACAAGTGGTTTGGGGTGACGTTTTAAATATTTGTTTCTTCACATGGAAAACTAGAATGTCCATAAGTCTGCTTACTGTTTGTTTATAGATCTGATATAGAAATTAACCTATGCAACTTCGGAAGAAAGAGTTAGAAATGCATAAAGTTGAATGTACTATTCATAGTTTGTGATGTTCCTATAATTTAGTAATCTGGAGAAAAGGTAAGTAATTGAAGCATATGTGTGTGATTACAAAATAAATTAGGTCAAGGGAACATTGATTAAGAAAAAATTTTAAGTTGGTGAAACTGAGTGAAGGTCTATATGTCTAAAAGGCATCGCACAGCAGGACACAAAGGTCCTGATGTCTTTTCCCGGTTCACAAACTAAGGATGTGTAAATTGCATGCCGACTGACCTGCAAATATGAATGCAATTTGCAATGTAACATATTGTACTAACGCGTCACATCACAAATTTCCCACTTTCAGGGAGGGCACAAAACAACCTTTCTAATAAATTTTAGTTATGCAGGTCGCTTTTTGCAACCCACTGTGTTTCGCTACCAACACAGGTATGGTGGCCTGCAGGCCGCCATTCCTGCATGCACATACCCAACTGAGGAAATTTTTTTTTTGTAAAGCAACTCCCATAAAGGAACATGGACCACTTTAAAAAAAAACGTTTTCCTTTTGGCAAGACACCAGGCCACTATCATTTAACAAATCTCAGGGCTTGCAAATGTTAACGTGTTTAGTACGTTGGGCTGCATACTAATTAACACAGTATTTCTTAAGATATATATAACTGCTTCCCACGGACCAGAAGGAATCCACCGCAACACGCAAGAAGGTGTAAAAAGATGTACTTTTTGACTGTTAACAAACTAATGACTTAGAAGGGTGAACAAAGTGTAATCTTAAAGAAAATCACAAGGGAAAACATCTAATCCTCCATCCTTACTTTGTCCTTCTGAAGCACTTGTGTACTGCAAAAACACGCCTTACACAGTCAAAAACTGCAGAAGCTGTAATAAGCCTGTCACTTACCAGTAATCTTCATTAATCACCTTTCCTCATCCCTGTACTTATGTAAGTGAGGTGAGTCTTCCTCCAACAGGCACTACCTGACCCAGCCACACCCAACAAACACCTCCCACCCTCTTTCTCCATGGTCGTCCTCAGGCACCACCTTCCGACTGGACCATAAAGGAAGAGCAAATTCAGAGAACTTTGTATCACCGTTAAGTTCTGGGATCAAGGTCATGACAATAAGCAGGGGGGGGGAGGTTGTAAGTACTAGGACTAGGAAGGGTAATCGGAGTAATGAAGTTATTGGCAAGTAGTCCGTGGATTACATGAGGGA
The DNA here is from genome assembly GCA_963921515.1 of Calotriton arnoldi. Classification (NCBI taxonomy): domain Eukaryota; kingdom Metazoa; phylum Chordata; class Amphibia; order Caudata; family Salamandridae; genus Calotriton; species Calotriton arnoldi. The sequence goes on from CAWUFW010004521.1 coordinate 1,264,199, forward strand.
GGAGGTACCAAAGGTACTCGTGACTTGATCCACAAACAACCACGCCCCCCTACCCCCCATCAACTCAAGATTTCCTCCTGAGACGGAACATTGCAGCAGCAGAGAAAATATATTGGGCAGAAATAATAACAAAAAAGAATAACAAGTAAGATAAAAAAGCAGGAAATACCTGTCCAGACAGTGAGCCTCACTCTCCAAAAAACAGCAGACGGTTGATTCCCACAAAATAAGCCAGGCACGTGCTCCTGCAGCCATGTGAAACAGCATTTGCAGCACCTGGCAAAAGAACAGGAAGTTCTCTAGCCTGGCTCCTCGTTTACCTCCCTCATGATTTCCCCTCATGAGGTGCAGTGGCGTAGCAAGATCAGGTGGTACTCGGTGCCGAAAATTTCTTGTCACACCCCGCCCACATTGAAATTATTAAAATAAGGGAAAAAAGATAGTTACACATATTTTTGCCATTTTGTCACCCCCCTCAGTGACATTTTGTCACCCCCCCTCAGTGATGACACCCTGGGCGGCCCGCACCCACCGCACTCCCCTTCCTACGTCACTGATGAGGGGAGGGCTTACAGAGGGCGGCAAAGGAGTAAGGCAGGGAGGCTTTTGTTTGTTTTAGCTGGGTCAGGTGGAGGCAACGGGGGCAGGTAGTGACACCAGAGGTGAACCAACCTCACTCTTGAACAGACTGGAATACGGAAAGGTTGAGAAGATAAGGCAGAAACTTTGCCGGGCATCCGCCTCACTAGAGCCCTTGCTGCTTGCATGTCCCCAAGCGCAGGGTGAGCTTTGGGGGACACAGTTTGCACCCCCAAGCGCAGGGTGAGCTTTGGGGGACACAGTTTGCACTTTGTTGTGCTGAAAATGAACAAGAGTTTGTTCGTCAGCTCCAAAGTCATTTTCTTTGCCTAGACAGCCAGTCTCTCTGCCTATCCAGCATCACCCACACTGTCTTTTCACACATTCTTTTAGTACCACCTTTCGCCTGTCTCTCCTCTCCTCTGTCTCTTCTGTCACTTATGTTGACCAACTTCACCTATGACCCCCAGCATTCTAAAGAGATCCTTCCAGCCACAAACACCTTTCACCCTTAGTGACCCCCTCTGGGCTGATAAGTCTCGGGCGCCTGAGACTGCCCAAAAATCAGGTATTGAGAAGGAGACAGATATACATCACTGCAAAAGTTTTCATATTGTATTTAGCAGAGGCAGACAAAAATATGAACAATCAGGTTTGTTCACCTTTTAAATTCTATGTTTAGGATGGCAGATACTGAACAGGGTTGATTTTTTCCATCTGAGGGGTGGCTGCACCCGTGCAAAAATGATTTTCTACACTTCCATCTACCATTCTACACAGCCATCATTCTCTATTAACTTTCCATCACACGCTCACCAACCATCAATATTTAGTGTATCTTTTCTTCTGAGAACCACAGGTCCTCAGCCTGTCTGATAACAATGAGCCATGTACAATTGCAACCCAAATATAACACTAGACGATGGTTCCTAAGGATGACGTTGAATTCTGAGATGTCTCTACTCAACATCTGACTGATCTTACATCTAGGGCACATCTCCCTGAATCAGCTGCAAGCTGGGTGAGGATGGGCTGCGGGTTGGAGTCCACAACCTGCAAGGTGCCTTTGAGCATATGACCTGTGTCACTGGCATCTTCTGCTTCTGCCCAAAAGCTGAGACTTACATTTTGCAATGGGCCTCATTGGAAACAGCACCGGCCGAAAGCAGATAGAATTAGCCAGACTGTGCTCTTATTCCAAGCGAGCCGGCAGCCGCCCTCCTCTCTCAGCATCTAGACCAGAGGTTTTCAAACCTTTTTGTGTCGGCCCTACCCAAGTAAAATGTTTTCAGGTCGCTTCCCCCTTCAAAACTTATGGGTAGGAGGGTTATGAAATCAGCTGTATTTTTATTTTGAACATGGTAAAAGATTATGCAGAGCAGGAAAAGTCAGTATTTTTCTCTTTTTAAATATAAATTCAAAACAGGTGAAACCCTACACAATAACTTCAGAAGCATTTCAGAGCTCTCTAATGTTTTCCCAAATCGCTTTAACTAAAGACCTTTTGATTGGCCCTTCATACCACACCGGCCATTTCCAAGCGCAGTAAGCAACAGGTGTTATCACCGAATAATTTAATGTTCGTAACATGAAACACAGGCCAAAGAGTCGGCATGGTATGTTGGGATACATCCTCCTGTGGATGTTGGAGAAGGGTGGGTGGTAGATGGAGCTGCAGGGGCACTTGTGTTGTTGAGGTGTGGATTGATTGTAGTGTTGTGCAAGTAGAAGGTGGGCCTGTTGGAATCAGCGTAGGTGGTATCATGGAGCTGTAAAGAAAAGGGGGTGTGCTGGGAAATACTCAAATTTCTCATTACATTTTTTGTTTGCTTTTACCTACTGTGCTTTATTTGCAAGTCAAATGTAATATGGTCTTGCAGGTCAGTTCAGGGTATGTCAGCCTTTATCCCATGATTTGGCTTTAGTTCATCTCCAGTGGCAGGCAAGGTGTGGTGCATGATGTGCATGTCGAGCTCTGACATTTTAAAGGAAATGAGCTTGTTCCTGGGGAACCAGGGCTTTTTCCCCATCTCCGGACAGATATTGACCTTTGACACTCTGTAGCCTAGTATTCTTCCTCCTACAGTATCAGGATTGTTATCTGTTGAAGAGCAAAAAAATGGCAGTCTATAGCTTGTCCATGTAGGTGTTTGCGAGGACTGCATTTATCAGCCTGTGTAGTACTTTTGTCTCACCTGTGTGCAGGTTGTGTTCAGGTTTTAGTCATTGTGATCATCCTGGCCTTCTTGTTAATTTTTGGGTTTTCAAAACAACTCTTTTTGTGGAGTTTACACATTAGGAAAATGTATTTGGGTGTTTCTTTCATGAATGCAACTATTTACCACCTGCCGTTAAGAGGAGGGATTGTTCTGGGAAAATTCCGCCGATTCAGCAGTAGATCATACTGCTTGTGATGGGTGTTACTGCCTGGGATGTTGGGGGGGTAAAGATTTTCAGTGTGATTTTAACACAGGCTAAAATTGCTTTTGAAATGACTGATAATCCGGTCCGGGAATTTCACGGATGATTTACAGGTGGGAAACCAGTAAACGTTTTACTGTGCCACTAGGAATGGGGGCCTTGCTGTATTTCTTCTCTGCATTGCCTTGAGGCCATTTTTGTATGAAATTAATAGTGCAACCTGTTGTCTTGCTTGGTGTGGACCCTCTGACTTATGTGAGACCATCCCTGATCCTCATATGTTTCAGTGCACCTTTTTGTATCTGTTACTCCAATTCTCGACCCTTTTCTAGCTTCTGGGCACTCTATTTTTTAATCTGCCTGCAGTGATGTCATCAGGGTTTGTGAGATTTTTGAAAGAGACGCATCCCTGATTTATTTTTTCCTTTTTTACCCTTGAGGCCTGTTAAACATTTTATAGTTGTTATGTTTTTTCCCCTTTTCTTTATTTTGCAATGTTCTGAATACCAAGAACTTCTTTTGGTTCTTCTAATAAATAATTTGTTAATCATGAATGTCTGGATGGTCAACATTCACTGACAAGTTGTTCTTACATTTCCATTGGTTTACAATACCACTCATGACGTGTAACCCTAGGCATCAAATGAAGGACGAACTAGAAGCGTTTGGGAAGGTATAAGCATGCAGGCTCATCCCTTCCAGTGCAGCGCACAGACATGTGATACCAGGAGGATCAATGCTGCTTTTGTTAGAAATAGATAGAAACGAAACTAAAGCATGTCCAAGAAGCCTGGCTGTAATTGCCTTTCTAAGCTCTAATGCCATTCCCAGTTTAGATTCTCTCATATACTACATTGGTTTGTTCCATCTGACAGCTGTCTAATTGGCACGCATCCTATTCTGTGTGTGTATAGGAAAATGATGGCCAAAAACAGCTCGTAAATTGTATCCACGTGATCAGTACACCTGGAGACAAGCCTTCATGGTCCAAAGAGCTTTTGCACTACAAACGCAGTCGTATAATTTCATTATCACTGATTCCAAAGGAATCACTTAGGCTAAAGAGGTTACATTTTTGGACTTGACTGTAAGAGTCCTTTAAACCTGTAATTGTCAAACATAGTAGAAAGTAACAGATGAAACGTCTAGGCTGCTATTCCATTGCTTTCTCCAAATGCCACGCCAACTGTGAGATAGGAGTACAGTATTATATAATCCAATAACACATCTTCTGCGGATGCAAAAATATAAATTCAACCCATGCATTAATTTGCATTTAAAATTATAAATATTCACCTCATTTTTAATGTACTTAATTAAATAAACAAAAGCTAGTTGCAGACATATTATGGTTAATTTGGACTACATTCCAATCCAATCTCAGCTTTGCTAATAGTAGATGGAAGTCCTAAATTATACACTCACCATGTTTCAGAATTCTGCAAATGATAACTTAGACAGTAATGCTCTGGTACTTGCACTTTCTTTTGATGTCCATAATATTTTTCTTTTCAGTTTGTTTGAGTGTCATATTATTATGTCCCTGTCTGCTGCCATCAAGCTATTCAAGGCCTAGGATTTAAATCACAGAAGCATTACCCAATTAAAAAGGTATAATTTCTGCAACCCTCTTTATCAAATAATTGATAGAGCTATTTAACGTTAGACAGGCTTGATGAAAAGCCCCACAATGGACGGGATTACAAGTTGATCGGTGTATTCTAACCCGTGCGTAAACCCATATTTACGCATGGGTCGGAATTACGAGTTTGTAGGTATTTAATTCATCCGATAATTAATACCTCAACCTTCGTTGCATTTTGGCAGGTCAACCTGCTGAAATATAACAGGGGAAAAGCATATGGTATTTTCCATTCATGCGGATTTTGGTGTGTTAAATACCAAAATCTGCATGTTATTCCTCACTAACTCTTAAAAGGTGTTATTAATCGCACCAGTTAAATAACATACCCCATGGTATCATTATTTTTCAGGTGTGATAAATAGCACCTAAGCGCTTAATCAGGCTCTCACTGTTTCTAAAATGCTATATCCACCTTCGACCCCACAATTGGGAACCAATGTGTTAGCAGATAGCCTGCAACCTTTTACAAAAGACCAGTTGACTAGCAAGGGGTTAACATGTAAAGGCAGAACTTTACTTAATCAAAGATGACTTATGGCAAATAATGGGATGTCCATTACGGTGGGTAAGGTTTCATATAAAAAAGGGAATATGTTCTTATGGCATGTACTATATTTCATACCTTTTGCGATCTGTTTGATTCTCCTTTTGAACCTAAATATCAGCCTAGAAGTTTTTAATTATTGTGGTGATTATTGATCAAATCATACTTTTTCACCCATTGTATATATAAGACATTAATCCACAAAGTACCTTATTCATTTAAACCATTATAAACTAATTAAAATGGCCTTTTTTATCCTTTCAGAGTTGCCTCTTTAATCATGCATTAAAAGTTGATGATTCTATAGTAATATAAATAATAATCAAGATATGTTTAGCAATTTTCCTGTCCAATCTGATTGAGCATAACAACTGGATATATCCTTACTGCTGACAGAGAATATAAATTGACACTGATCTTCAGAAAGTGGCAGTGGCAGGCTTGGACAGAGTGGAGAATGGCAGCGTGATTCTGCCGCTCCGACCCATGTTTTATTTTCACTCAACTCAGCCTTTTTATATCTAACTCTATTTAAAGGATCTGAGATCATCATACACATGGGATTCACAGCATGCAGTCGATGAGGAGAAAATACCCAGAGAAGACGAAGTAGTGATGAACTATCACCCAACTTCACATGCGGCCTCTGAAACCCTGACCTAACGGGAAGGATCTCTGAACTCATGAGGCATCCTGAGGCTCATCATTTCAGCAATGATGTTAACTTACTGAAGGAAGCTGCTCCAGCTCTGCTATTTTGTAAGATAAGTGGCAATCCTTTTTTCTCCCCCGATGTTTTCATTGGAATGCGCTGCAAGTTCATGTTATTTCACTGCATGATCCTGATCCAAAATGGCGGCGGTAAAACATGAAGGTCTGCAACAAAAAGAATAATTTAATCTATTTTAGTCTCATTGATGGTATCCTGAACGATCTTAACAGCTGCATCTACCAATAGAACTTACAGGGCATGTTCAGCAATTGCCAACAATTTTGGGACAATGGGCATTCAAGACATGATCACCTTTTATCGATGATTTAACCGTTTTAACCCAACCTAAAATGACGGAATGACTTCCTCTATCATTTTCTGTGATCTCCATGTGATTTGCATGACTTAATACCGGTATCACTGCAAATAGTCCTTTTGGTATCACAGCAGATAGTCCTTTTCCGCTTTTGTTTGGAGCAATTTGCATGAGAGTATGATTTACAGAGTGTCTATCTGTGAGATTGTCTAGCTATCAGAGTTAGATTTACATAATGTTTTCTCTGACATCAGGGCTTGTAGCTTTCCACCACTGACAGCACCCTTTTAGGGGCCCGAAACCCTAATCCAACATCAGTAGACACATCACCATGCCACACCTAATTACCTTGCATTAAATTATAATTTAGTAGGAGTGTTAATTTTACTTCTTACAGTCCGGTGAGCTGTTCTCAACACTTTTGTGGCAATTAGTGTTCCACAATTAGGGCTTCAATCATATTCTTTTGAGCCTACTTCCGATTTTGACGCCACACCGATGCTTTGAGACAGCGCATTTTGCTAATCTCAGATCACTTATATTCACTACCCAGTATGGCGGATAAAGAAACCAAAACTGGCCATAAAAGTACTAAGGCGGGTCCACCCCGCCCGACACCTCAATCAGAGGGAAGACAGACATCAAAAATACAGAGGATGCATTCCTGAAGAAGGTCTCTGAAGTTCGCAATCTTGTCAAATCAAGGAAACCAATACAGGCCTGGTGAAACAGAAATTTTGGCTATAAGATCTGACATGAGACAAATAAACAGTAAAATTGCTGAATCAGAGGACAGAATTAGCTTCCTAGAAGACTCTGGGGCATATTTACGTTCCTGGCGCATCCCTGCAAATCAGCAGGGATGCGCCAGGAAGATGCGACACGCAAGTTTGCCCTTGCGCCACCGCCCGATGCGCCGCATTTACAATGCGGCGCGCCGTGGCGCACAGAATGGCAGATGCGTGTCGCATCCCCCGACGGAAAGGCGGCGCATTGCTGGAGTCGCGTCGCAAGCGCGACGCAGCTTCAGCAATGCTCGGGGGTGCCCTATCCCTAACATGGTGCGTCACTCCTTACGCCTGCTTCAAGCAGGCGCAGGGTTTTGACGCAGCATGGGCATAAAAGTGACTCAGTGAAATCTTGTAGATTTTACTGCGTCACTTTTACGTGGCGTACCTGCGAGGGAACGCCCACCCTGCGCTGGAACGCCCACATGAAACCTGACGCAGGTTTCATGTGGTGCAGGAGTTTACATCGTGACGCATCTCCCTAGATGCGTCACGTTGTAAATATTGCGCAACGCGGCGCATGGTTTGCGTCGCCGCTGCGTCACATGCGTGACGCAACGGCGGCGCAAAAGTGGCGCAAGGGGCTTGTAAATATGCCCCTCTGAATTTAAAATGTAAAAAGACCTCTCCTCCCTTGTCACAAAAACACTACACCTGCAGAGAGAAGTACACTACACCTGCAGATTTCGAGGATAGAAACTGAAGAATTTTTGGGGTTCCTGAGGTAATTGAAGATTCATCTGGATCATGTACTACATTCCTGGAAAGATGATCCCACAAGTCACCAATATTCACTTTACAAAAGAATTAGAAATGGAATGAGTTCACCGAGTTCCAAACAGAGACTAACGAAGAAAAATAATCCATGAGCAATTGTTTGCAAACCATTGAGATTCCAACATTCAGAAAAGGCTCTTGAACATATGAGGAGAAACAACCATATAAACTGGAACAGCACCAAAATCGTTATATCTCAAGATTACCCAAAATCAACAGCGGACACAAAGAACAGCTTCCTAGCTCTCATACCGAAACTGAAAGCATGAACATACTATTTTCTTTTGCAGGCCCAGCACGATTCAGAATCACATTCGAAGGAAAATTCCAATGGATTCCCCAATGGACACTTCCAACCTAAAAGCTAAATCCTATCCATGACTTGTGGCCTGTTCAAGGACTGTTATTCGAAGAAACGAAGGGACGTTCTTAAGCTTATAGCTGACTTACAGTCTGGAACTTGAAGTCTGGAATTTTAAGTTCTTCATGTAGTCTTCATATGTTCTTCATATATTCCAATATTCCATATTGCTGGTTAACTAACTCCATAGCTTTATATCTGTTACCAATTTTAAAAGAGCTGTCTCATTTTAGTGCGTCTTTTACCATAGTTAAGTCTACCTTCTCAACCTAAGCTACTCGTTTCCAGTCTAGATTACCAGTCTTTGGACATTACTAATTTGCTAACCACAGCCATGACAAGAATGCACCTTTTACCTAAAGAATTCATTCAGGAGTTTCCTATCCTTCAAGTGCACTGTCTTGTTCACCTTTATATAAAGGTTTCTTCCCAGCTGGCCTTATTCTGAGTTAACATTACATTACATTACATTTTGCTCTGCATATAGCAGAGTAAGTCTTCTTTATTCGTTTTGGGCATAGGACTGAGCTAGTTCCCTCTTTCATCAATCCCATTTGACACATTTTGGGGGGTGGAAGAGTCGGAGGTTGGGACACAGCCTCTGCGTGTTTTTTTGTTTTTGTTTCTGTATTTGTTGTTGTTTCTGCTATGCTTCCCACACTTTTCCCTCATAGGCATGAGTCTGTTCCCAAATTATCTAATAGACACCAACACAAACTAGTCCAACAACCACTACTAACTATTTGCACTTAATGATCTTCATGGCAAGGAATAATTTGAATAGTATATCCTTAAACACAAAAAACATGAATCATCCTATTAAAAAGCACAACATCAGGGACTACTTATTCAAATTGAAAGTAGACATAATAATGCTCCAAGAAACGAAAATAGAAGTAAACGAAATTATGTCTTGTAGGAGCAATTGAGCCAAAGCTATTACATGGTCTCTAGAAAAGAATAAACATAATGGAGTAATAAGTTTAATTTTAATTAACTCAAAAATCAACATTATCTCTTTCTCTACAGATGAGGAAGGTAGGTGGTCTTTTACAAAACTGAAAAAACAGGACATAGAATTCTTGGCAGTAAACATTTACACCCCTAATAAAAATGACTCACCTATCTGGACCAATTTCTCAAAAAAATACACCTGATTCCAGATGATGCATTAGATATCCTAGGAGGCGGCTTTAATTTCCCACTGACTTTTTACGAGAAGGACAATAGAACTGTAAATAGTGGGCCCCCCCCCCCACTGCTCACAAAGAGGTAAAGAAGCTAAGTTAAAAAAAATGCCTTAGTAAATACTTGGAGATTGCAATATATCCAGACACTAAGGGGCAGATTTACAAGCCCCTTGCGCCACTCTTGCGTCACTTTTAACATGGGAAAAGTGACGCAAAAGTGGCGCAAGGGGCTTGTAAATCTGCCCCTAAGGTTTTTACCCTTTTCTCCCCACCATAACTCATACACATGAATCGAGTATATTCCTATCTCTAATAATTTTACATACAATATAGATCAGGGGTCAGCTGAACAGAGACACTTGTCAGACCATTCCTGCATACATTTGTCCTTGCCTGGAATCCTAGCAAAAACAAGTACTAAAACTGTGAGACTAAATGATGAAATCCTAAATACCCCTGAAAATATTCGAAACAATTAGTTCAGCCATTGCTGATTGCCAAAATGGCAATTGCAGTCCCAACTGCTCACCATTACTCACATGCGAAGCAATGAAAGCCACAATCAGAGGTAAACTGATTAGTATTAGATCAACAATTAACAAATCTGCCAACAATAACTTACAGTGCCTGTTTCTCCTTAACTCTGGCTAAAGAAAGATAAGATTTCAATACCAGAAGTTGATGAACAATAGTTTGCTTTAGTAATTTTCGTTTATGCTTGGAAACATCTGCAAAATGATGCAGTTATAAGAAATTTTAAAGTTGCAACAACATTTTCTCACTCTTCTAATTTTGGGTCTCTCTTACAGACTTTAGCTGTCTGATGTTGAAAACCTATTGTGAATAATTATAATACATAGAGTGAGTGTCTTGATCAGCCCCTTGCTCCTGACTGGATGGCTTTCTTGTCTATCTTACTATCCCGCTCCTGATTGATGGTGTTCTCCTTGTGTTTGTATTACCTAGGATCATTTTGGTCTCACCATGTTCGGATTGGATGTCATATATCCTTCCACTGCTGAAGCCAGACTACAGGGATTATTTTCTCTCACTCTTCTCTGCCTGCTCCCCATCTCCCTCTTTTTAAAAAAGCCAGGGGCAGCTCCTCCGCTAAGGTGGAGGAACGTCGCCCCACAAGAAAAATAAAATGATAATAACTATGTTATTATCATTTTATATTTCATAATTGGTTATGTAAAGGCGCGGGTGGGGTGGGTCTGCTCATCACGCAGAACAACATGGATGAGTGGTGGCACTCTCCTAAGTGCGCATGAGGATTTGGCCAGCCATCTCGGGCTGGCCAAACCGTCATGTGCACTTGGCATGTTCTCCACTGGCCTGTGTTGTACAGCTCGGTGGAGAACGAGCCCAGCCCAGCCTCCAAGTCCCTCTCTGAGCGCCGAACCACGGCACTCAGACCAATCAAAAAGCAGCTCTAAGGCAGCGTTGTGATTGGTCAGGGGAGTCGGGAGCCTTGGGTGCTTCCTGTTTCATTGACCGAAGAGGACGAAGTCAGAGGAAAGGCGGCCACCGGGAAGGAAAGTGTTTTTCTTTTCCTCTTTTCTTAACACCCCTACCACCCCTGCCCCACTACTTCCCGGTAGCAGTCGCAATTGAATAAAGCCCCCCTAAGGCAAATTGGCATTTGCCCACCCAGACCCCATGTGCTTTTACTGATGCCTGCCATAAAATTAGGAGACAGTCATCTTTCATTATGGTGGTCATCTTTGAATGAGCTTTCTTAAAATAAAACGAAATACATTTAAAGATGGCAACAGAGGAAACATGCACACACATGATGGTGTTACACCTGCTGACAAAACTCACTGGAGAGGAACCTTGGTTCAGTGGCATCAGCATTCTTGGCTTGCAGCAAGGATTACCTGTCCTCTTTGTCCAGGATGTGGGCTGGTGTTGGTGTGTTTGTGGCCCTGGTGGCCCTGAAACCTTTCCGCTGGCAGCAGCCTGCTCTGTGCGTGATCCAGGGTGTTAGGCTGAGAGTTTGGAAGAAGTATGGTGGTAAAGAGGACCAGAGATTTCAGATGAATGTAGGGAAAGAGTGCAGGCATTCAATCTCTCTTCTTGTACCTGCTGTTCAAGGAAAATCCAGTTTTTTGTTAAGGTGGTTGTGGTTAAAGTTAAATTAATTCCTAACCAAGGTAGTCATATTCCCAGTTTGTGCTGCTACAGCTTCTCTGTCCATCATGCTGTTTGACCATTTTCCTGAGAACCTATTATATTATAGTTATAATCATTCACAAGGGAGCTTGAATTTGAGAAGGATGCATTGCAATGCTTTTGATGCCCCTATTTTTCAGTGCTTTCATTGCCTAACTTAAATATTTCTCTGCTGTTCTTCTTTCCCTATTGGATTCTTATGCCTGGAATATTATGCTAGACTCTCTCTACTTTGTCTTGCATCCCAACTCTCATCTTTACTCAATAAATATTTATATTGCCAATGAGTTTTCCCTGACCTATGTGGGTTTTTCATCTTGAATGGGACTCTCTTAAGGAGGCATGTGACACCTTTCACATGTATGTTAAGTGCATGATGTCACTGTGGGCTACTGGGGTAATAGCCCTTTCTTCAGGCAATCACAAATGAAAATTGAGCAATCTTTACTCCACCTAGTCCTTGACACAAAGCCGTCTTTGAATAAGGTTTCATAAAAACATACAAAGATGGCCACTGTGGCCATATTTGAATGGCTTTTCTTATACTTTAAGTATTAAGGGGCAGATTTACAAGCCCCTTGCGCCACTTTTGCGTCACTTTTAACATAGAAAAAGTGACGCAAAAGTGGCGCAAGGGGCTTGTAAATCTGCCCCTAAATTTCTAGATTGCCTCCATGAATGCGTGGGCATCTTCAGCATACATGTAGGCCCATAAGATCCATAAAAGGGCCTTTCCTATCTATGAGGAAGTCTCTAGTTGCAAAGGTTTATTTTGCATAAAATACTGAAAATCCTTGCATCATCCCTGAGTTCACCAGTTAACTTTTGAAAAGTATCAGGAGTGTCATGGCATTCCTTATGCAGTATGCTTAAAGTTTGATATGCTTTCAGGCACTAATATTTGTTGAAATCTGCAGATTAAACAGTAGCTAGTGCTAAACGTGAATATGTCATATTGATGACGAGAACACTACTATTGCAAATGTCCCTACCTCTAATACCTTTCATGTCACCCATCCGCAGTAGGTACTGATTCTTGGAGCAGAGCCTGTTTCTTTTTTCTTTTCTGTCTCACCCTTCTCTTCCATCTCATCCTTCTCTCTCCTTTTACCAGTGTTCATTACTGTTGGAAATGACCATCTTTTGTGTGGTATTCGCCCAGAAAGGGGGACTTTAGTTGGCAATGGTTTGCACCTTTGTCCAAGTAGGGACCCTAGCTTCTAGTCAGGGTAAGGGAGTTACGCCCTTAGACAACACCTGCTCACCCCCTTGGTAGCTTGGCACGAGCAGGCAGGCTTATCTCGGAGGCAGTGTGTAAAGCATTTGGGCCTCAAATTTATACCACATTTCCCTTTGTTCTCTTGTGGCAGAGACTCTCTGTGCTTAGTCCAAACCAGGTCTGTCCTCTCTGGTCCAGCTTCCTGGCAGGAAGTGGAGACAGCATTGCGTAAGGCAGACCAGGCCTTTTCAGGTGCAAGGAAAACTCCTCCCACTACTCTAAATGCACTGTATTTCACTATCAGGACATGTCACACACACCAGTACATGTCCTACCTTTCACATACACTGCACCCTGCCCATGGGGGTACACTGGCCCTACCTTATGGGTGACTCACATGTAAAAAAAGGGAAAGTTAGGGCCTGGCAAGTGGGTGCACTTGCCAGGTTCAACATGGCAGTAAAAACTGCACGCAGACACTTTAGTGGCAGGTCTGAAAACCCTTTGCAAGGATGCTTGTGTGGGTGGCATAACCAGTGCTGCAGGTCCACTAGCAGGATTTGATTTACAGGCCCTGGGCAAACACAGTGCACTGTACTGGGGACTTACTAGTAAATCAATTAAGCCAATCATGGAAACATCAATCTATAAACACAATTTAGATAGAGAGCATATGCAGTTTAGCACTGAATAGCAGTGGTAAAGTGCCTAGAGTCCTAAAACCAACAGAATCAAGGTAAGAAACAGGATGCCCAAAAGCAAAAAGTCTGGGCATGAACCCACTGAAAAACCAGGTCTAACATTAGTGCTAAACGTCAATAAGTCATATTGATGAAGAGAATACTGCTATTGCAAATTTCCCTACCACTTATACCTTTCATGTCACCCCTCCCCAGTAAGTACTGATTCTTGGAGCAGAGCGTGTTTCTTTTTTCTTTTCTGTCTCACCCTTCTCTTCCATCTCATCCTCCTCTCTCCTATTACCAGTGTTCATTACTGTTGGAAATGACCATCTTTTGCGGGGTAATCGCCCAGGTTTCTGCCTTTAGCACCCTATTTTTGATTAACCTGTTTTTGTTGGCCTTGGGTCCATCTGCACTTTATGCCTACTAATCATTGGTAAAGTGCTTGTTCTCTCCCTTTTAAACCTGGCAAAATTGGCATACCCTCAATTGGCACATTTAGTTTACTTATAAGTCCATAGTCCATGGTACTGTATGTACCTAGAGTCTGTAAATTAAATTCTATAAGTGGTCTGCAGCTCTCATTATGCCACCCAATAAGTTAGCACATAAAAACATGTCTCAGGCCTTCCATTGCGGCCTGTAGTGCAGTTTTAAACTGCCACTTCAACCTGGCAAAATAAAACTTTTGTCAGGCCTAAACCATCCTTTTCATACTTAAAAGTCACCCCTAGGATAGGCCCTAAAAGTCCCTACGGTGTGGTGCATGGTATTATAAATAGGATTTGTATATTTAAAGTTTTACATGTCCTGATTGTGAAATACCTCCATAGTTGTTTTTCACTGTGGAAAGGCTGACTTTCCCATAGAAAAGCACTATCTAAGTACAATTTGGGACTAGCTAGAAACATTATTCAAGGAATCATTGCAATAGAAATTTAAAATCGAACCTAATGGTCAACTCAGATTTTAAATTTATATTTTGAAAATGCCAAATTTAGAAAGTTGGCATTTTCCTGCCTTAGCCTAATGTGCCTTTCTGCCAGTATCCAGGATCACAGCCAAATGTGCCTTTCTGCCAGTATCCAGGATCACCTGATGCTAATGACTATCCTTTGGTGAGATTTGGTGAGATGTGTATTGCTTCCAGATAGTAGACAAAGGACCTGGGTATGGGGATGTGTTGGTATTCCTGAAAGGAAGGCTGGGGAAGAGCTGTGCCCCTGCCCAGATCGCACTTGAAAGGGCAGTCTGGGGGCTATACCCAGCCCTTTCCGACTTTCAAAGAACTCTACCCTGTCACTGGCAGAGGCATCCCACATCTGACTGCCTGCCTGTCCTTTGTTTCAATAGGCAGACTGGAGCCAAACCCAGGGGAAAGGGAAGAACTGACAGACACAACTTTAGAGTTAGACAAATAGATATTCCCCACAAACAGGCTGGCACTGGGCATAAAAGTGGCATCCCCAGAACCTGAATTCAGAACACTTCTGCACCTGTGAAGATCAGAAGAAGGACTGCCCTGCAGTTTCAGAATCCTGAAGGAAGACTGGACCTGCTTTCATTGAACACATGACACAGAAATGACTCCAAGGGTCAGTTGACTGACCTGTTTGAGCTACTGGGACTCAACAAGCTTCCAGGGGTCTTTCCTTCTTTCCAGCGGACCAGACCCAAATGGACCTGACCGAGTCCCCTCTGCCGGTCTCTGTGGGAGTGATTTCTGGCCCTCAAGTGTTGTCCTCAAGGTCGTGGACACTTGGCTGAGTCACAGTGCACTTCTTCCTGCCTAACTGAAGGTTTCACCGGATGCAATGTGGAGCGACGACGAGTGATGCAGAGTCCCGCCAAGCCACGGTGTGCAGCTTCTGCCCAAAGACTTCATCGGATCTGATGCCAAGCAATGAAGAGCCCTGCAGAGCTATGTCCCTCAGAGCCACACTTTTCCTGACTCAAAGCATCACCGGATCCAACACAGAGCAATTGCTAACAATACAGAGCTGCACCCAGTTGCACTGCACAGTCCTCCAGCCAGATCATAAGGTCAAACTTCCAGCCAGACAAACCTGGTCTTGTATTCGACCTGCACTCTATCATAGGAGGCCTGTACTTGTGACTTTGTCCTTGTTCGGTGCAACCACATATCCACAGGTGGTTCTTGGTGCATTTTTGGCGCTATTGTTAACCTTAAACTTTGAAAATTCATAACTTTGGTTCTACTGATTAGATTTTTGTCATTTTTGTGTCATCTTATTTATTGAAATTTACTCTATCTATCAAAGTAGGGTGGGATGTTTCTTTTGTTGTGTTTTCACTTTATTGCTATTTGGGTGCTGCATAAATACTTTATGCTTTGCCTTTAAATTAAGCAAGCTACCCGAGGGTTAAGCACAGGTTTATTTAGTGACTTTTGTGGTTTACGCGGACAAGGATTGTGATTATTATTTAAAGTGAGATCTCAACCTCCTCAACTAATACTCCCAATTCTTACAGTTAAAAGTCCCCTCCATGAATTCCCCCATTTTCTCAGTCAGTACCAAATCCCTCTTCTTTTCATGCTGTCTGAATGTATCTCTGTCATTGGTGCGCTTTCTCTCCAATCCTGATGATTCTTGCTCTATTCCCCCATTTATTTAGGCCTCTATTTCTATGTCTCTTGCATTGTCTGACTTCTCTTTTTATCCCTGTCTCCCATTTAACATGTTCATCTCATTTGCATTAGGGTATGATACCTTCCTTCTCTGTGCACCTTTAACTTTTGTGTTCCTCATACCCTACAATCAGTCCCTTCCATTCCACATCTGTCTTCTAAATCATATTCCCTTTTACATTTCTTCTGCTCTCTCTCTCTCTCTTACTTTCTGTCTCCCTGTCATTTTCTCTCTTTCTCATGCAGTCTCTATTTAATCCCCTATCTCATTTAACACCCCTATCTCAATCTCTAGCTCTCTCTCTGTTGCTCTCTCAATCCTCTTCATGTTCATGTCTCCTCTTTCTCTCTCCTCTTTCTCTCTCCCTCTTTTTGGCTCTCTTTTTCTCGCTCTCTCTTCTCCTATCTTCGCCCTTTCACCCATCGATATTTGCATCTCACTCATTTTACAGGCCCTTCTCTTTTTCTAGCATTCTGCCCTACTATGGGGCCGATTCCGATTCGGGCCGGAAAAAATACCGACCGACTCGGTATGGGATAATAGTCCGACCGACACGTACGTACCGGCGTTGCCCGACCTGGGAAGTACGATGAAATGCATGTGAATTACGACCTACTCGTACGGAACTCAAGCCGAACGACCGACCCGGACGGAAACAAGCTATCCGGCTGGAAAACCACGCGAATCGAACCGAACGACACGCACCAGGAAGAAAGCCGAACGAAACGTACCCGCGAACTCCGACCCGCGCAGTACGATGCAATGGGTGCAAAAGCAGACCGATTCGCACGGAGCACAAGCCGTACGACCAACACGCATACAAAACCCAGCCAAACAAACACAATACACTGCGACCGATGCGTACGCCGTATATGAAACAGAGCTGAAACACAGCGGGAACGACTCGGAGAGGCGCGCACGAGATAACTGCAACGTCCTACTCGGTCAGAAGAACGACTCCAACATGCACAATAATCACAAATGAAAAAATTAAAAAAAAGAGGGCCAAACAAGCAATGACAAAGCCAATAAATACAGGGGGAGAAAAAAATTGAACAAGGACACACCCCCAACTCCACCTACATAAAGGCCAGAAATCCCTACCATGATCCTTTGCAAATTCCACTGACCTGCCAGCAGAGAACACCATCACACAGCAAACACAGACACACACACAGCTCATCCAACACAAAAGCCACACACCATTAGCACCTCAACAAATAGCACCCTCACACACACACAGCAAAACCTACACTCACACACCCTCACTTGCACACACACACACACATCAATCACCACCACCACCCATCACCATGCCCCTAAAGAAGAATCCAAAGTTCCTAGATAGTGAATTGGAAGGCATGGTAGACGAGATCCTGAGGGTAGAGCCACAGTTGTTTGGCACATTGGTCCAACAGACCCCCATTTCGCAGAAAACCAAGATGTGGGCGAGGATCGTCGACAGGGTGAACGCACAATCACCATGTTTGCGCACAAAGGAAGACATCCAGAACAGGTGGTATGATGTGCGCAGGAGGGTCAGGGATCTCCTGAAGAAGGATTACCTCCTGAGCCAGCACACCGGCAGTGGCCCTCCTGCCAAACCAGTATACCTCAGGCCCTGGGAGGAGAAGGTGTGGGCCATCCTACCACCAGTGAGCGTATATGGACTAACAAACATCCCAGAGCCTGGTGAGTACACAACTAATATACACAATATTGTGTGCCAATACACACACATCACTGTCAAGGGGACAGTCAAACCATGCACCCTAGCAAATCAACAGCAAACAAAAGATAATCATCCCAAAAAGTGTATGTCAGACAGATAAACACAATACATGCCATCTCATAGTGATATGTAACTGTGTCATGACATGTACAAATCCAATACCAAATTGAGCTAGGCAGTGGCACAAATCTAACCAACAAACACTGTCAGATATTTAGCCACCACTAGAACACCACCTCACAGGGAAGCTCACAGAAAGGAAGGAATCCTGTGTATGCTGGTGAAGTCAGTGTAGCCAAGAGCATGATGGGACTCGTAGTAACAGATAATGGGCAGCCTCACATTTGGACCATCAACACCACTCTGAACCATGCTCACAACACAGGGAGTGGAAAAGGACTGACAAGATGGCTGACACTGGGCACTGCTGTGGGGAGCACAACGCCCTGCTGGGAACTGTGCACCAACAAACAGCACAACACCACTGCCTGACATCCTGAAAGCCAACTTGCACTCCCTGCAATGCAAGCACGTTGCATGATGGGATATCTGGCTGGGTGGGAAGGAGGACTCACAGCACTGACCATAGTTACAAGCAGCTCACCTCACACACCCCCTCAACACAAACTCCACATAACCCACCTGGGAGAATGCCATGCCTCACATACCAAATGAAGATCCCACAAAGAACCACCACCCTGGGTAATGCCGTGTGAAGCACAGGGACACTCTTGGGACTTGTAGCCAAACAAACGCAAGGACAACACTGTCAGCCTTCCTGTCAGCACAGGCACACTACCCCACAGGGAAGCAGAGTCCAAAGGAAGGAAGTACGGGCATGCTGGGAAGGGGGTGTAGGCAATAGCATGATGGGAGTTGTAGTCACAGATACTGCTCACCCTCACAATTGGCCCATCAACACCACTCTGAACCATGCTCACATCACAGGGAGAGGATAAGGACTGACAAGATGGCTGACACTGGGTACTGCTGTGGGGAGCACACGGCCCTGCTGGGAACTGTGCACCAACAAACAGCACAACACCACTGCCTGACATCCTGAAAGCCAACTTGCACACACTGCAAAGCAAGCACGTTGCATGGTGGGATATCTGGCTGGGTGGGAAGAAGGACTCACAGCACTGACCATAGTTACAAGCAGCTCACCTCACACACCCCCTCAACACAAACTCCACATAACCCACCTGGGAGAATGCAATGCCTCACATACCAAATGAAGATCCCACAAAGAACCACCACCCTGGGTAATGCCGTGTGAAGCACAGGGACACTCTTGGGACTTGTAGCCAAACAAACGCAAGGACAACACTGTCAGCCTTCCTGTCAGCACAGGCACACTACCCCACAGGGAAGCAGAGTCCAAAGGAAGGAAGTACGGGCATGCTGGGAAGGGGGTGTAGGCAATAGCATGATGGGAGTTGTAGTCACAGATACTGCTCACCCTCACAATTGGCCGATCAACACCACTCTGAACCATGCTCACATCACAGGGAGTGGATAAGGACTGACAAGATGGCTGACACTGGGTACTGCTGTGGGGAGCACAAGGCCCTGCTGGGAACTGTGCACCAACAAACAGCACAACACCACTGCCTGACATCCTGAAAGCCAACTTGCACACCCTGCAATGCAAGCACGTTGCATGGTGGGATATCTGGCTGGGTGGGAAGGAGGACTCACAGCACTGACCATAGTTACAAGCAGCTCACCTCACACACCCCCTCAACACAAACTCCACATAACCCACCTGGGAGAATGCAATGCCTCACATACCAAATGAAGATCCCACAAAGAACCACCACCCTGGGTAATGCCGTGTGAAGCACAGGGACACTCTTGGG
The DNA here is from genome assembly GCA_963921515.1 of Calotriton arnoldi. NCBI lineage: Eukaryota > Metazoa > Chordata > Amphibia > Caudata > Salamandridae > Calotriton > Calotriton arnoldi. The sequence continues at coordinate 1,283,857 of CAWUFW010004521.1, forward strand.
ACTTGTAGCCAAACAAACGCAAGGACAACACTGTCAGCCTTCCTGTCAGCACAGGCACACTACCCCACAGGGAAGCAGAGTCCAAAGGAAGGAAGTACGGGCATGCTGGGAAGGGGGTGTAGGCAATAGCAAGATGGGAGTTGTAGTCACAGATACTGCTCACCCTCACAATTGGCCCATCAACACCACTCTGAACCATGCTCACATCACAGGGAGTGGATAAGGACTGACAAGATGGCTGACACTGGGTACTGCTGTGGGGAGCACAAGGCCCTGCTGGGAACTGTGCACCAACAAACAGCACAACACCACTGCCTGACATCCTGAAAGCCAACTTGCACACCCTGCAATGCAAGCACGTTGCATGGTGGGATATCTGGCTGGGTGGGAAGGAGGACTCACAGCACTGACCATAGTTACAAGCAGCTCACCTCACACACCCGCTCAACACAAACTCCACATAACCCACCTGGGAGAATGCAATGCCTCACATACCAAATGAAGATCCCACAAAGAACCACCACCCTGGGTTGGCCCATCAACACCACTCTGAACCATGCTCACATCACAGGGAGTGGATAAGGACTGACAAGATGGCTGACACTGGGTACTGCTGTGGGGTGCACAAGGCCCTGCTGGGAACTGTGCAACAACCAACAGCAAGACACCACTGAATGACATCCTGAGAGTCAACCTGAACCCACTGCAAGGGTGGCATGCTTCATGGTGGGATAACTGGGCTAGGTGGAGAAGGATGGCCGGATGTCCACCAAATACAACAAATGCTGGCCATGCACACACCTCAACATTCACATTGAAATGCCCTAGGTATGCATGACAATTCTCTACACCAATATCAACCTCTTACTGTGACAACTTAGGACAATGCAATGTACATGCCCGCATCCAGAGGTACAGTCACAACTGTCAGGTGTGTGAACCATTGATGCCTGTAGAAACATAACATACAATGTGTGTCTCTTCCAAATACAGGTGATGATGATGGGGACACAGCAGCAGGCGAGGAGGAGTCCCTGTCCCAGGCTCCGGGGGACACAGAGCTCACTGGTGTGGAACAGCCTCTGCCCTCCTCGGATGGCGAAGACCTACCTGGCACCTCCGGTGTGAGTCATCATGCAGCACCAGCTGGACCAACACCTGCACCCCCTGCACCCATCCCTCCAACAACTGCCAACACACAGACCACCTCCGCCGACACGGACAGACCAAGGACCACCGATGGCAACAGCACAGAGCCCCAGGCCCAGCGTGGAGCAATGGACGACAACACCACTAACAACCCCCAAGGGGCCTTGGGTCACCTGTGCGTGCCACCGCAGGTCCTGCACGTGTCGCCAGGGGTGGTGGGAGGGTGGTAGACATAGGTCGCTGCTTGCAGAGGGTCTGGACTGCATGATGACCCACAACTGGCACGCATCGCTGATGCGTACCAGGATAGCACCGGAGAGGTCAGACAGGTCGTGGGGATCCTCAAGGACATACAACAGCAGCAGGCTGCCCATCATGCCCGCTTGGACTCCCACATGTCCCGTGTGGAGTCACACATGTCTCGCATGGAGTCCAAGTGGGACACATTGCAAGAACTCACAGCGGTGCATAGGGACATATTGACATGCCTCCGCCAGATTAGCACCAACATGGCCACACCTCCCTGTGTGCCCACAACATCTGGTGCTGCAACAACTGACACCGCCACAGGGAGGGAGGAGGACTCTGGCGGAGACTCCCCTGCACCGCCGCAGCCTGCACGTGAGGGTCCCCCCCAAAGAAGAGGGGTCGTCCGTGGAAGGAAAACTGAGAGGTTGATAGCCACGTACATCCCCCAGGAAGCCAACACCTGTTCCGGAAATTCTCCTTTGTGTGCAAACGTTTCACCCTGTCGAATGCAACACTACTCTCCCACATGACATGGGGAGTTCAAGTTGGACTAATGTATCATATGACTGTGGACTTCACTCAGGACATTTCTGCTACCAAGACTTCCAACTCATCTGGGAACTTTGGATCACAATCCCAATGTACAGCACCCACCATCCTGTGCACTATCAATCAATCAATCAATCACGGCATTTATAGAGCGCGCTACTCACCCGGGAGGGTCTCAAGGCGCCGGGGGAGGGGGTAAGTTACTGCTCGAACAGCCAGGTCTTGAGCTGCTTCCTGAAGGAGAGATGGTCCTGGGTTCGCCGAAGGTGAGTGGGGAGGGAGTTCCAGGTCTTGGCTGCCAGGTAGGAGAAGGATCTTCCTCCGGCGGTGGTTCTGCGGATGCGTGGTACGGTGGCGAGGGCGTGGCTGGTTGATCGTAGCTGGCGGGTGGGCGTGTAGAAGGTCATGCGGTCGTTGAGGTACTTTGGGCCCAGGTCGTGGAGGGCCTTGTGTGCGTGGGTGAGGAGTCTGAACGTGATTCTCTTGCTGACGGGGAGCCAGTGCAGGTCTTTCAGGTGTCCGGTGATGTGGCTGTGTCGGGGATGTCCAGGATGAGTCGTGCGGAGGCGTTCTGGATGCGCTGGAGTCTTTTTTGAAGTTTGGCTGTGGTTCCGGCGTAGAGGGTGTTCCCATAGTCCAGTCGGCTGGTGACGAGTGCCTGGGTGACGGTCTTCCTGGTTTCAGTGGGGATCCATCTGAAGATCTTGCGGAGCATGCGCAGGGTGTTGAAGCACAAAGATGAGACGGCGTTGACTTGTCTGGTCATCGACAGGGAGGAGTCCAGGATGAAGCCCAGGTTGCGTGCGTGGTCCGTTGGCTTGGGCGCGGTGCCCAGGGCCGGGGGCCACCAGGAGTCGTCCCAGGCGGAGGGTGATGAGCCCAGGATGAGGACTTCCGTCTTGTCTGAGTTCAGTTTAAGGCGGCTGTTCCTCATCCAGTCGGCGACGTCTCTCATCCCGTCGTGTAGGTTGGCTCTGGCGGTGGTGGGGTCGTTGGTGAGGGAGAGGATCAGCTGGGTGTCGTCGGCGTAGGAGATGATGTTGAGGTTGTGTTGGCGTGCGATGGCTGCGAGGGGGCTCATGTAGACGTTGAAGAGGGTTGGACTGAGTGAAGATCCTTGTGGAACGCCGCAGATGACTTCGGTGGCCTCGGATCTGAACGGGGGAGGCGGACTCTCTGGGTTCTTCCGGCGAGGAACGAGATGATCCATTCCAGTGCTTTCTCTCGGATTCCGATGTTGCTGAGGCGCTTCACTAGGGTGCGGTGGCAGACGGTGTCGAACGCCGCGGAGAGGTCCAAGAGGATGAGGGCTGCTGTTTCCCCGTTGTCGGTTAGGGTTCTGATGTCGTCGGTGGCTGCGATAAGGGCGGTCTCGGTGCTGTGGTTGGCCCGAAACCCGGACTGCGAGGGGTCGAGGGATCCATTCGTCTCGAGGAAGGCGGCAAGCTGTCTGTTGACGGTCTTCTCGATGACTTTGGCCGGAAACGGAAGGAGCGAGATGGGACGGTAGTTCTTGAGGTCGGTGGGGTCCGCCGTTGGTTTCTTCAGGAGGGCGGTAAGTTCGGCGTGCTTCCAGCTCTCCGGGAAGGTGGCGGTGTGGAAGGAGGAGTTGATGATGTCCCGGAGATGGGGTGCGATGGTGGCGTCGGCTTTGTTGAAGACGTGGTGTGGGCAGGGGTCGGTTGGTGATCCGGAGTGGATGGAGTTCATCGTGCGGGTGGTGTCTTCGGTGCTGATCGGGGTCCAGTTGCAGAGGGTGGTGGTGGCGGGCGTTGGTTCGGCGGTAGGGTGCGTGGTTTGTGCGTCGAAGCTGTTATGTATGTCGGTGATCTTGCGGTGGAAGAACGCGGCGAGTGAGTTGCAGAGGTCTTGCGAGGGGTGATGTCGTTGTTTCCGGCGCTGGGGTTGGAGAACTCTTTGACGATGCTGAAAAGTTCCTTGCTGTCGTGGGCGTTGTTGTCCAGTCGTTCTTTGAGTGCCGACTTCTTGGTGGCACGGATCAGCTGGTGGTGTTTGCGGGTGGCGTGCTTGAGGGCGGTCCTGTTGTCTGTGGTCTGGTCGAGTCGCCAGGTTTTCTCGAGAGTGCGGCAGTTCTTCTTGGATTCCTTGAGTTCGTTGGTGAACCAAGGGGTTTTCTTGCTTCCGGGTCTGCTGGGAGGGTTTTTAGTGGTGCGAGGTCGTCGGCGCAGGCGGTCAGCCACTTGGCGAGGTTGCTGGCTGCTTCGTTTGGGTCCGTTGTGTTGGTGGGTGTGTTCTGGCTGAGGGAGGCGGTGAGCTGCTCGGCGGTGATCTTGCTCCAGCTCCGGCGGGGAGCCTGTTGCGGGTGGTGGTGGGTCGCAGTCTTTCTGAAGCTGAAGTGGACGCAGCTGTGGTCGGTCCAGTGGAGTCCGGTGGCGTGGCTGAAGGAGATGTGCTTGCTGGAAGAGAAGACGGGGTCAAGCGTGTGGCCGGCGTAGTGGGTGGGCGTGTTCACCAGTTGCTTGAGTCCGAGGTTGGCGAGGTTGTCCAGCAGGGCGGTGGTGTTTCTGTCGTTGTTGTTCTCCAGGTGGAAGTTGAGGTCCCCTAGGAGGATGTAGTTGGCGGAGGGCATGGCGTGCGGGCTGATGAAGTCTGCGATGTCTTCGCTGAATAGTGTGCGTGGTCCCGGGGGTCTGTAGATGAGGGTGCCTCGGAGGGTGGTCTTGGGGTCAGTGTGTATCTGGAAGTGTAGGTGTTCGGCGGCGGTGAAGGTCTCGTCGGAGTTAGTCGAGATGCGGATGGTGTTCTTGTGTACGATGGCGATGCTATCACACACACATTCCTGTAAATAAAATCACTAGTACACCATACTTGCCTCTGTTGTTATTCAAATGTGGATACTGTTATGGTGATGATGACCTGCTAAATTACACTGTGTATGCTAACTGCTACAGCAAGTACAACACCGTCGTGTGAGTCATGGTGACGTGACACATATGAGGGAGACACACCACTAGGGCTACACAACACAGAGACACCAGGGCCATCGGACTCATCGCCCACAGTGATGTTGCCAGGAAATACAGTGAAATGCACAGACACCACACCTATTCAGAGTTTGTGTCAACTAGCCCACAGGTGCAGTAAGCAAATGTCAGTCAGATGTGTGACCACAGATAACGCACATCCCAAAGTGAAGCACAGGTTCATTACACATTTGCAACATGTTTCCACTACAAATGCAAGGTTTACCCACGTGGCAGTGGCCACACAGTCAACAAGTGCAGAAGATATGAAGTCCAGGGGTGTGTGGCACATCACTTGTAGGCAAACTACTGCTGCCACCCTGAAAGCTGAATCATGGTGTCGGGGGATCCAAGTTGACCAAAGTACTCAGTAAGCACCCTGTGAAGGATAGACATGACACACAGTTAAAACCACTGAAGAACAGGACAGAACTGCAATACTCATGCCCAATACATGTCACAAGACAACTACACAAAACCAAGTTAGCATGTCAAAACTGTTGGGGAGTCCAGACTACCTGTAAGGACACATTGCTGCACGCATCCAGTCAAGTAGCACATGGCCACACTCAAACAGCACCAGAGCACCACCCACACATATCATGCAAACTCACATCATTCACATTACATCTCCCTGGATACTCACATTCAGCTGAAGAAGTTGGTGATGAGCTGTGTGCGGACATCACCATCATCATCATCATCATCACTGGCATCGTGGTCCAGGCCAGGATCCTCCACAAGTGGCGGACGTTGGTCATCGTCATCCAGGATGAGAGGCAACTCCTTCCGCACTGCCAGGTTGTGTAGCATGCAGCAGACGATGACAATGTTGCACACCTTTGCTGGGGCATATGGGAGGGCCCCTCCTGTCTTGTCCAGGCAGCGGAAGCGGCTCTTCAGGAGACCAAAGGTCCGCTCAATCACTCTCCTGGTCCGACCATGTGCCTCATTGTAGCGCATCTGGGCTGGTGTCACAGGGTTCTTGAGGGGTGTCAGCAACCACGGCATGTTGGGGTATCCGGAGTCACCTACGGACAGACAAGTGCACATTAGCTGAGTTGGAATAGTGGGTGGAATACTACAGATCAGAACACACACAATGGTACAAAGTCAGTACACACCGACAAGCCAGGCACGCTGGTTCTGCATCTGTGCCATCATCCTCGGGATGCGACTACTCCTCATCACGTAGGCATCGTGTGCTGAACCAGGGAAACGGGCACACACATGTGTGATGCTCATATCTGCAAGACATACCACCAGAGCATTGATCGAATGGTAATGTTTACGGTTCCGGTATGCCTGCTCATGTGCCTAAGGTGGTATCAAAGCCACATGTGTCCCATCAATGAAGCCAATGACATGTGGCATCCTCCCCAGGGCATAGAAGTCACTCTTGACGTCAGTGAGTTGTTGACGTGTAGGGAAATAGATGTACTGGTTCAGGCATCTCAACATTGCCTCCAAAACATTGCGTAGCACACGGCAGAACATAGTCTGTGACATCCCACCGGCAGTCGCCACAGTGTGTTGAAAGGTACCGGTGGCAAAGAAGTGTAGGGCTGCCATTACCTTCACCTTGGGTGTCAGCGCCGTAGGGTACGTCCGGCCAGGTTGCAAATGTGGTGCCAAGCGCACTGCCAAATCATCAATCAGCTGCCTGGTGAAGCGGTACCGTCGGATGTTGTCACGTTCCACCATCGTTGCCAGGTCAGGGAATGGTCTATGGACAGCTGGAGCCCTGCAGTGCATAGGTTGAAGAAAGAAAGATTGTCAGTCACCCCACATATGTGCCATTCACCATACTCAATTTCACATGATACATCATTACGAGACACAAGTACTTGATGTGTGTGCCGTTCTGTTCGGACATAACTCACACCTACATGCCCATCATCTAACTCCTCAGTACAACATGTGTGCACAACAGGTACCAGGTTGTGCGATGGGAAACCATTAGGCTGTGTCACAGTACCCATTTCCTGCTGTCACGTTCCACACACACACCACAGTAACATGTCTGGACAGATGTGCCACAGGCATCACAGCTCATTGACAGGTAGATTCCCAGTGACCCTGTCTTGCCACATGGACACTGGCAAGACATGGCGTATTATGTACACGTCAGAAAAACAAACATGACTCCCACAGGTAGTGGCCCCGGTCGCCTCCGCAGGACAGACATGGACGCCAGTGACGCACAACATCAAAGTCCATGCACAAACAACGTTGATGTGGAGACTGTCTCCCATCGTGCACATGGAATCAGAGACATCGTAAACACAACATGCACACAGACTGTGGAGGGACATCACTATTGTGGCTATGGGTCATCCTGTGACGTACATGCCTTCCCCCATGGGACCCTGGGGGTATGTGACATGTCACACACATACACAACCTGGAAATGTGACCATGCCACATGCTCCAAAATGAACTGTTGCACATCACAGTGGTCATGTGCACAACACACAAAGGACCCTGTCCCCATTAACACATGCACAGCCTGGGTGTGGCTGTCCACAAGTGCCACCACAGAAACCACATGTCAACCTCCATACATAGAAAAGGTAATGCAGCCTTACATGCCTTAGGAAACAGTGTGGACAGGGTGTGGTGTTGTAGGTGTGCCCCTGTATCTCTGGCAAGTATATGTGGCTGGCATACGTTCACCAGTGACAAGCATGGTGACAAATGTGACTGACCTGTACAGGTACGCGTTGTAAAGCAATGGACCAATCGGTGTGCCCGGCCGGCCCATTGCATCTGTTGTATCCCGAAATACGCGTTGTACAGCAATGGACCGATTGGTGTGCCCGGCCGGTCCATTGCATCTGTTGTGAGCGGGTACGCGTTGTATCCCGAAATACGCGTTGTACAGCAATGGACCGATCGGTGTGCCCGGCCGTTCCATTGCATCTGTTGTATCCCAAAATACGCGTTGTCCAGCAATGCACCGATCGGTGTGCCCGGCCGGTCCATTGCATCTGTTGTGAGCGGGTACGCGTTGTATCCCGAAATACGCGTTGTACATCAATGGACCGATCGGTGTGCCCGGCCGGCCCATTGCATCTGTTGTATCACGAAATACGCGTTGTACAGCAATGGACCGATCGGTGTGCCCGGCCGGTCCATTGCATCTGTTGTATCCCAAAATACGCGTTGTACAGCAATGGACCGATCGGTGTGCCCGGCCGGTCCATTGCATCTGTTGTGAGCGGGTACACGTTGAATCCGAAATACGCGTTGTACAGCAATGGACCGATCGGTGTGCCCGGCCGGCCCATTGCATATGTTGTATCCCGAAATACGCGTTGTACAGCAATGGACCGATCGGTGTGCCCGGCCGGTCCATTGCATCTGTTGTATCCCAAAATACGCGTTGTACAGCAATGGACCGATCGGTGTGCCCGGCCGGTCCATTGCATCTGTTGTATCCCGAAATACGCGTTGTACAGCAAATGGACCGATCGGTGTGCCCGGCTGGTCCATTGCATCTGTTGTGAGCGGGTACGCGTTGTATCCCGAAATACGCGTTGTACAGCAATGGACCGATCGGTGCGCACACATTGGCTGGGGCCTGGCATGGCAACGGACGCTTTTTCGAAGCTCCAACGGGTCTGATGCAGTGAATTCAGTTGGCCAGCCACAACAATGTTGCAAAATCATGGGTGTCATGAAGTTGAAGATTTGAAGGATGCTGTGGGCGTGTATTAGTGCTGCTATTCCATGGATTGGTCAGATTCAGAAGATGCAAATGACTTGGACCTATCACTTTGGACACATGGGACAGTATCTGCCTCTGCAGCACACATATAATGCTGGCTGTTCCCCTGAGAGCTCACTTGCCTGCACTACATGCTCCAGGACGACATCTGCCACCAACACTGCTGCTGTCTCTGCATCCTCTGGCTACTGCAATGGCACGTACTGTGGAGAGAGCCCCAGCCTTCAGCCTTGAGGAGAACCAGGCCCTGCTGGACAGCCTCCTTCCACAGTACAGCAAGCTGTATGGGACACCAGGGGAGCAGGTGAGTGTGCTGTCCACTGCCTTTCTAATTTTGCATGTTGTCTGACTAGCAGGACTTACAGTGTGCACACCACTGGCTAGCATGCTCACTGAGTAGTTCTGAGCCCCCAAAGTGTGTAGTTACATGCACTGAACAGGTACAGTGCAGTAACAGTGCATTCCAACAAGGTTTACTTTCCATGCAATGATACCATGTAGTAACTGCTGGCAAACTGTTCATAGCCATCGTTGCACTGCCTGTGTACATCATGTGCCCCAGTGATTGAGACATGTATATCCAACTGTGTGATGCACGGACATGTTGCATGTGTAGTAATGGCATTTTCACTTTCTCATCCTCACAGGTTGATGCCCACCAGAAACAGAAAATCTGGCTGACCATCACCCGGGCAATAAGATCCGTGGGGACTACAAGCGCCGGATCCGCAACTGCCAGAAGAGGTGGCAGGACCTTCGAGGCTGGACCCGGAGGATCGCAAGGGTCCAGCTGAAGCTGTCGCCTCCTCGCAGGAGGGGCGGACACCGGACCCTGACCCCCCACATGCTCAGGATCCTGGAGGTGGTCTTCCCTGACCTGGATGGGCAGCTGAAGGCCAGACAGCAGCAAGGAGGGGGTGAGTCCATGACAGCACTGTGCACTTTGTCTGACATGCTATGTGCCCTCCTCTGGCCTGGTTAAACTTCCACAGTACATCAGTCTTGTGGTCCAGGACCCATGTCCCTCTATTGTGACATGCCCACTCCTCATCTGATACGCATATGTGTGGCCCTTACAGTCAGGAAATTGTGTCACTTGGGGACTGTGTCATTGCATTTTGCTTTGCTCAAGGTGGGGGACAGCATTTGTTCCGGTGACTATGTTGTGGGATTCATGGGTGGGTCAATTGCTCACACAATGCCCAAGTCCTGACATGTAATCTGGGTGTAACTTTGATTTGTGGTCCACTTGCTGATCTGATTCACCACATGTCCCTGGGGTATTTGGCACACCCCCATGCTGTGGGTGGGTAGAATGTTTGGGCCTCAGGAGTATGTATATCAAGTGTGTCACACATGCTTAGACACCTGCCTATTGTCCAGGACTCATCCCTCTTACAGGAGGAGCCGGACAGTCATGCCTACTCCAGGGCATACAATACACTCTGTACTCCCACTCCAGTGGATCATCTGACATGTTGTGATCAGTGACATGTTCCCTCAGGTGTCTGCCTCTGTGTCATTGTGCTGTGGCTTCGTTGTCAGGACTACTGGTATGTTTGTCGGTTATGGCTCAGCATGCCATCTGAGATGTGACCATGAGAGACGATACTTCTGTGACTTATAGGTGTCTGATCACTTGACTGTGCACACAGGTGTATGCGACTGTGACTTTCAGGCAGCTGTTTTTCATTCACAGCACACTGTGAGGTGCTCATGTTCAGAGAGTTGTGTTTCGTGTCCCCCATATGTCCAATTGGTATGACGTGGACAAATAGTAGTTCAGATGATGTTGTTTTTGGGGGGTGGACATGTGCACTTGTCAGTTACATAACCTAGGATTGTGACACAGTGCAGACTGTTGTTGGCTGGCTGCCATGGCCATGTGACTGGAGACAGTGATGTATGACTTTGCACGCATGCCTGTGTCATGGCATTAAACTTCCTAAGACTGACCCTGCAGGGGAGTGACATGTGCAACATGCACCCCATTGTGGCATTGACTATCCGGACATGGGTGGATCATGGTGTCTGGTGCTGGTATGCATCACATGCATTTCTATTTAGACTCTGGCCATCCCGTTCTCTGGACACCTGCACTGACTCAGTGGCAAGAGATGTGATGTGTGCATGTTCACATACTTCACTGTGTTCCCTGCAATGTCCAACAACTGTGTAGGTGGTGCATGTGTCCACACTGGGGTCTTACCATCAGACAGGCACCAGACAGATGGGTGCAAGGGCAGGAGGGTGTGAGTCCCATGGTTGACCATCAGATTGACAATTGGCTTCCCCGAATCTGTGTGAGGACTTTAGGCAATGTTCAACTAAGGATGCCAGGGCTTGCTCTGTGATGTGCTGTACTTACTGTGGTGTGTGCGGTCAGTGCAGGTGACTGATGTTTGTCTGTTTCCCTAATTGTTTGCAGATACATCCACAGCCACAGGAGGGGACAGCTCCACGGACCAGGAGGAGCAGCGGAGCCAGACTGGGTCAGCATCCGACAAGTGGTCAGAGGGACCCAGTGGCACAGAGGGCGAGGGGAGCCACACCGAGGAGTCCTCAGCACCATCCACCTCAGCTGAGGACCACAGCAGCTCGGAGGATGACTCCCTTGTGGAGGCGGGTCTCATCAGCCACCAAAGGCCAGCTAGTCTGTCTGGCCCCGCCACCACCACCACCACCACCGCCCTCCCATTGGCTCCCATTCCAGAGGTCCGTGGAGGCTCCCGTGCTCGGGAGCGTGTCTCCTTCGTGCCAGGCACCGCACCCCCTGCCCCTGCTTCCCTGAGTGAGGAGTCTGTGTACCTCCTTCGGCAGCTCCATGTAGGGCAGACAGCAATGCTGAGTGTCCTCCATGCACACACCACTCTGTTGACACAGCTGGTGTCGTTCATGGAGGGCATCTCGACGGGTATGTCTGCCCTACAGAGGAGCAATAAGTCCATGGACTCCTCCCTGATGGCAGCCGTGTCCCTCCTCCAACAGTCCCTCACCCCTCCCACCTCTGCCCCATCCACACTTCCTGCCACCCTACCTGTCCAAAGCACATGCACACCTGCACAATCACCCAAGCACACAGACACGAGCAGCACAGACACACCCAAGAGAAAGGCAAGACGTGCACACAAGCATCCTCGGGTTCTGATACCACACACACAGGGGATGGGGAACAGACACACACACAGGCATCCACAGTCACTCCGCAGTCCTCCAAATCCTCTCCCTCCAAGACCCCTTCCCTTGCCTCACCTGCTACCTCACCTACACAGCAGATCTTCCTGTGTGACCTCGGCCTCTTCCCCTCCGATCCTGCTGATCCAGCATACTGGGGGAAGAGGAAGTCCACCCACACAGAGGGGAGTGCCCCTCGCCCCCGGACACCCTTCCCCAGGTGCAGGCAGACACAGGACCCCATTCGGAAGTCCCCCTGGACCAGGAAGAGCAAGACCCCACCACCACCACCACACAGCTCCACCACCTAGTCTCTCTCCTCCATCCCCCAGGCCACCACTCCACAGGTTCCCCCGCCACACCCTGCCACAGGTTCCCCCACACACCGATACCGCATCCCCAGACTGCTTAGGCCCCCCCCCCTGCCACTTGCTCTTCCACCCCCAACCCAGACGCACTGCCTGTTAGTGCCACTGGTGTGGAGACCGGGTCCCCCCCCTCTGTCCTGCCCACCTCATCTGCCCACCCTTCCACTCCCTTGGAGTCATGCACTGCAGTGGAGTCCACAACCACCCCGTCTGACTCGGACACTGCAGTGGGGACCCAGTCCACTACATCAGACCAGCCCACTGCAGTGGTTGCAGCACCGACACCAACTGACTTGTGTACCACAGTGGTGCCGGCCCCCCTGAGTCAGACACCTCCACTGCAGTTGCCTGTGACACTCCTGCACCCACCACCCCTTCACTGCCTCACTCTGCCATCCCCTGATCCTGTCCATGCGGTGCCTGGCCTGCCCCTTGTATGCCCCTCCAAGGGGGATGTCCCCTGTCCGTACCAGTGCAGGCAAGCAATGGGTGACCGGTTGTCACTTATCACCCTGTTGGGACTGTGATTTTGGACTGGCCATTGACCTTAGTTTCCTTTGGACTTCAGAGTTTACCTTGACTTTTGCTGAATAAAGCCTCTTTTTGTTTAATTGTGGCTTTTCTTTTGATGTACATGATGTGGATGAGTAGAATCCTGCATTTGCAGTTGTAATAGTGTTCATATCAGGAAAATGAAGTGTTGCTGTGATGGACTCCATGTGGTCCATGGGATATGTGTCCTGTTGTAGTCTGGATCTATGGCATCCTTTGCTGCAGTCTGAGGGTGTAATGTTCAGCATTTGACACAGGGATGTACGTTTAGCATTTGTAAATGAACATCTTTGTCTTACACTGATGCACATCTGGTGGACTTACCACTGTTCAATGTTCCGATTTCCCTGACTGTGTGCCCAGCTCCACTGGACATGCAGTTTTGCACATCAATGTCGAAGGACTCATCTGTGTATACAGTGCAACTTGCTTGACACATGTTTTGGGTGTATGCAGATGACTGACGTGACACTCCCGTACCCAGGCTGATGTGAGCAGAGCCTTCTGTGTGTTGTAGTTGTTGACTCACTGACGGAGTGTTCTGCTGACATGTTTGGGTCGTGCACAGACAAGGTTTGGCACAGCGGACCTTCCACAGGAGTGGAGTGCCCTCATGGCAGTGTGTAATCAGGTGACATTGCGTGGGCCTGTGTTGTGTGTTGTGTAAGCATGTCTGTGCGTGTTCCCTTCCCTTTTCCTACACAGGCTGTGTCCCTAGGGATGTTCCTGTTTGTGATGCTTGCTGAGTTGTTCTGTGTTCATCCAGCATCTTGGACCTGGTTTCTCCATGATGTGGGTGCATGGCAAACTAATGTTCATGAGGTTGTCATCCCAGGTTGTCTTTGTTGTCAGGGCTGGGGATGTGGTCAAACGCAGATGGGACACATTCAGGATTCCCCTTGGCACTTGTTGTTTACACAAGTCATGTGATTTACAGTTTGTGGTAGCTTTCAGTGATTGTGACACGTTGTGTGTGTGACTGCTGCCACTCCTCAGGGTCAGAGCTGCAATGTTGGAAGTTGTGTACGTGTGTTCTTAGTGTGTCACCTTGGCTTCTTCGTTGGTGTGTGACTATGGCCAGGATACCATTGATTGTGGTGGATTTCACATCATGCTCTCCATGCCACTGGAATCAAGCTATCCTGGCTGAAGAGGGGTGAAACCCCGAAACCGGTCCTAGGATGCTTGTTTCCAGTCCAGGGAGGACCTGTCTTGGCAGTTCGGGCTGGACTGTTCCCATGAGGCACAGGGTCAAGACTGATTTGCATATGGCTGGGTTCAAACTGGAATGGCATGGTGAGCAAAAAAACGATGGATTTAGGCCCAGATCTCTGTACTGGGGTGAATGTATGACATTGTTCTGCATTCTGTCCATCAACTGTTGTTTTTGCATTTGTCACCCCGAGTGGGACGGGTATGCCCAGACGTGGGTCCCGTGCTCTCCTTGCCACTGGAATCAAGCTATCCTGGCTGAAGAGGGTGAAACCCCGAAACCGGTCCTAGGATGCTTGTTTCCAGTCCAGGGAGAACCTGGCTTGGCAGTTCGGGCTGGACTGTTCCCATGAGGCACAGGGTCAAGACTGATTTGCATATGGCTGGGTTCAAACTGGAATGGCATGGTGAGCAAAAAACGATGGATTTAGGCCCAGATCTCTGTACTGGGGTGAATGTATGACATTGTTCTGCATTCTGTCCATCAACTGTTGTTTTTGCATTTGTCACCCCGAGTGGGACGGGTATGCCCAGACGTGGGTCCCGTGCTCTCCATGCCACTGGAATCAAGCTATCCTGGCTGAAGAGGGGTGAAACCCCGAAACCGGTCCTAGGATGCTTGTTTCCAGTCCAGGGAGGACCTGGCTTGGCAGTTCGGGCTGGACTGTTCCCATGAGGCACAGGGTCAAGACTGATTTGCATATGGCTGGGTTCAAACTGGAATGGCATGGTGAGCAAAAAACCGATGGATTTAGGCCCAGATCTCTGTACTGGGGTGAGTGTATGGCATTGTTCTGCATTCTGTCCATCAACTGTTGTTTTTGCATTTGTCACCCCGAGTGGGACGGGTATGCCCAGACGTGGGTCCCGTGCTCTCCATGCCACTGGAATCAAGCTATCCTGGCTGAAGAGGGGTGAAACCCCGAAACCGGTCCTAGGATGCTTGTTTCCAGTCCAGGGAGGACCTGGCTTGGCAGTTCGGGCTGGACTGTTCCCCTGAGGCACAGGGTCAAGACTGATTTGCATATGGCTGGGTTCAAACTGGAATGGCATGGTGAGCAAAAAAACGATGGATTTAGGCCCAGATCTCTATACTGGGGTGAATGTATGACATTGTTCTTCATTCTGTCCATCAACTGTTGTTTTTGCATTTGTCACCCCGAGTGGGACGGGTATGCCCAGACGTGGGTCCAGTGCTCTCCATGCCACTGGAATCAAGCTATCCTGGCTGAAGAGGGGTGAAACCCGAAACCGGTCCTAGGATGCTTGTTTCCAGTCCAGGGAGGACCTGGCTTGGCAGTTTGGGCTGGACTGTTCCCATGAGGCACAGGGTCAAGACTGATTTGCATATGGCTGGGTTCAAACTGGAATGGCATGGTGAGCAAAAAAACGATGGATTTAGGCCCAGATCTCTGTACTGGGGTGAATGTATGACATTGTTCTGCATTCTGTCCATCAACTGTTGTTTTTGCATTTGTCACCCCGAGTGGGACGGGTATGCCCAGACGTGGGTCCCGTGCTCTCCATGCCACTGGAATCAAGCTATCCTGGCTGAAGAGGGGTGAAACCCCGAAACCGGTCCTAGGATGCTTGTTTCCAGTCCAGGGAGGACCTGGCTTGGCAGTTCGGGCTGGACTGTTCCCATGAGGCACAGGGTCAAGACTGATTTGCATATGGCTGGGTTCAAAATGGAATGGCATGGTGAGCAAAAAACGATGGATTTAGGCCCAGATCTCTGTACTGGGGTGAATGTATGACATTGTTCTGCATTCTGTCCATCAACTGTTGTTTTTGCATTTGTCACCCCGAGTGGGACGGGTATGCCCAGACGTGGGTCCCGTGCTCTCCATGCCACTGGAATCAAGCTATCCTGGCTGAAGAGGGGTGAAACCCGAAACCGGTCCTAGGATGCTTGTTTCCAGTCCAGGGAGAACCTGGCTTGGCAGTTCGGGCTGGACTGTTCCCATGAGGCACAGGGTCAAGACTGATTTGCATATGGCTGGGTTCAAACTGGAATGGCATGGTGAGCAAAAAAACTATGGATTTAGGCCCATATCTCTGTACTGGGTGAATGTATGACATTGTTCTGCATTCTGTTCATCAACTGTTGTTTTTGCATTTGTCACCCCGAGTGGGACGGGTATGCCCAAACGTGGGTCCCGTGCTCTCCAGACATGGGTCCCGTGCTCTCCATGCCACTGGAATCAAGCTATCCTGGCTGAAGAGGGGTGAAACCCCGAAACCGGTCCTAGGATGCTTGTTTCCAGCCCAGGGAGGACCTGGCTTGGCAGTTCGGGCTGGACTGTTCCCATGAGGCACAGTGTCAAGACTGATTTGCATATGGCTGGGTTCAAACTGGAATGGCATGGTGAGCAAAAACGATGGATTTAGGCCCAGATCTCTGTACTGGGGTGAATGTATGACATTGTTCTGCATACTGTCCATCAACTGTTGTTTTTGCATTTGTCACCCGAGTGGGACGGGTATGCCCAGACGTGGGTCCCGTGCTCTCCATGCCACTGGAATCAAGCTATCCTGGCTGAAGACGGGTGAAACCCCGAAACCAGTCCTAGGATGCTTGTTTCCAGTCCAGGGAGGACCTGGCTTGGCAGTTCGGGCTGGACTGTTCCCATGAGGCACAGGGTCAAGACTGATTTGCATATGGCTGGGTTCAAACTGGAATGGCATGGTGAGCAAAAACGATGGATTTAGGCCCAGATCTCTGTACTGGGGTGAATGTATGACATTGTTCTGCATTCTGTCCATCAACTGTTGTTTTTGCATTTGTCACCCCGAGTGGGACGGGTATGCCCAGACGTGGGTCCCGTGCTCTCCATGCCACTGGAATCAAGCTATCCTGGCTGAAGAGGGTGAAACCCCGAAACCGGTCCTAGGATGCTTGTTTCCAGTCCAGGGAGAACCTGGCTTGGCAGTTCGGGCTGGACTGTTCCCATGAGGCACAGGGTCAAGACTGATTTGCATATGGCTGGGTTCAAACTGGAATGGCATGGTGAGCAAAAAAACTATGGATTTAGGCCCATATCTCTGTACTGGGTGAATGTATGACATTGTTCTGCATTCTGTTCATCAACTGTTGTTTTTGCATTTGTCACCCCGAGTGGGACGGGTATGCCCAAACGTGGGTCCCGTGCTCTCCAGACATGGGTCCCGTGCTCTCCATGCCACTGGAATCAAGCTATCCTGGCTGAAGAGGGGTGAAACCCCGAAACCGGTCCTAGGATGCTTGTTTCCAGCCCAGGGAGGACCTGGCTTGGCAGTTCGGGCTGGACTGTTCCCATGAGGCACAGTGTCAAGACTGATTTGCATATGGCTGGGTTCAAACTGGAATGGCATGGTGAGCAAAAAAACGATGGATTTAGGCCCAGATCTCTGTACTGGGGTGAATGTATGACATTGTTCTGCATACTGTCCATCAACTGTTGTTTTTGCATTTGTCACCCCGAGTGGGACGGGTATGCCCAGACGTGGGTCCCGTGCTCTCCATGCCACTGGAATCAAGCTATCCTGGCTGAAGACGGGTGAAACCCCGAAACCAGTCCTAGGATGCTTGTTTCCAGTCCAGGGAGGACCTGGCTTGGCAGTTCGGGCTGGACTGTTCCCATGAGGCACAGGGTCAAGACTGATTTGCATATGGCTGGGTTCAAACTGGAATGGCATGGTGAGCAAAAAAACGATGGATTTAGGCCCAGATCTCTGTACTGGGGTGAATGTATGACATTGTTCTGCATTCTGTCCATCAACTGTTGTTTTTGCATTTGTCACCCCGAGTGGGACGGGTATGCCCAGACGTGGGTCCCGTGCTCTCCATGCCACTGGAATCAAGCTATCCTGGCTGAAGAGGGGTGAAACCCCGAAACCGGTCCTAGGATGCTTGTTTCCAGTCCAGGGAGGACCTGGCTTGGCAGTTCGGGCTGGACTGTTCCCATGAGGCACAGGGTCAAGACTGATTTGCATATGGCTGGGTTCAAACTGGAATGGCATGGTGAGCAAAAAACGATGGATTTAGGCCCAGATCTCTGTACTGGGGTGAATGTATGACATTGTTCTGCATTCTGTCCATCAACTGTTGTTTTTGCATTTGTCACCCCGAGTGGGACGGGTATGCCCAGACGTGGGTCCCGTGCTCTCCATGCCACTGGAATCAAGCTATCCTGGCTGAAGAGGGTTGAAACCCCGAAACCGGTCCTAGGATGCTTGTTTCCAGTCCAGGGAGGACCTGGCTTGGCAGTTCGGGCTGGACTGTTCCCATGAGGCACAGGGTCAAGACTGATTTGCATATGGCTGGGTTCAAACTGGAATGACATGGTGAGCAAAAAAACGATGGATTTAGGCCCAGATCTCTGTACTGGGGTGAATGTATGACATTGTTCTGCATTCTGTCCATCAACTGTTGTTTTTGCATTTGTCACCCCGAGTGGGACGGGTATGCCCAGACGTGGGTCCCGTGCTCTCCATGCCACTGGAATCAAGCTATCCTGGCTGAAGAGGGGTGAAATCCCGAAACCGGTCCTAGGATGCTTGTTTCCAGTCCAGGGAGGACCTGGCTGGGCAGTTCGGGCTGGAATGTTCCCATGAGGCACAGGGTCAAGACTGATTTGCATATGGCTGGGTTCAAACTGGAATGGCATGGTGAGCAAAACAACGATGGATTTAGGCCCAGATCTCTGTACTGGGGTGAATGTATGACATTGTTCTGCATTCTGTCCATCAACTGTTGTTTTTGCATTTGTCACCCGAGTGGGACGGGTATGCCCAGACGTGGGTCCCGTGCTCTCCATGCCACTGGAATCAAGCTATCCTGGCTGAAGAGGGGTGAAACCCCGAAACTGCTCCTAGGATGCTTGTTTCCAGTCCAGAGAGGACCTGGCTTGGCAGTTCGGGCTGGACTGTTCCCATGAGGCACAGGGTCAAGACTGATTTGCATATGGCTGGGTTCAAACTGGAATGGCATGGTGAGCAAAAAACCGATGTATTTAGGCCCAGATCTCTGTTCTGGGGTGAATGTATGACATTGTTCTGCATTCTGTCCATCAACTGTTGTTTTTGCATTTGTCACCCCGAGTGGGACGGGTATGCCCAGCCGTGGGTCCCGTGCTCTCCATGCCACTGGAATCAAGCTATCCTGGCTGAAGAGGGGTGAAACCCCGAAACCGGTCCTAGGATGCTTGTTTCCAGTCCAGGGAGGACCTGGCATGGCAGTTCGGGCTGGACTGTTCCCATGAGGCACAGGGTCAAGACTGTTTTGCATATGGCTGGGTTCAAACTGGAATGGCATGGTGAGCAAAAAAACGATGTATTTAGGCCCAGATCTCTATACTGGGGTGAATGTATGACATTGTTCTGCATTCTGTCCATCAACTGTTGTTTTTGCATTTGTCACCCCGAGTGGGACGGGTATGCCCAGACGTGGGTCCAGTGCTCTCCATGCCACTGGAATCAAGCTATCCTGGCTGAAGAGGGTGAAACCCCGAAACCGGTCCTAGGATGCTTGTTTCCAGTCCAGGGAGGACCTGGCTTGGCAGTTCGGGCTGGACTGTTCCCATGAGGCACAGGGTCAAGACTGATTTGCATATGGCTGGGTTCAAACTGGAATGGCATGGTGAGCAAAAAAACGATGGATTTAGGCCCAGATCTCTGTACTGGGGTGAATGTATGACATTGTTCTGCATTCTGTCCATCAACTGCTGTTTTTGCATTTGTCACCCCGAGTGGGACGGGTATGCCCAGCCGTGGGTCCCGTGCTCTCCATGCCTCTGGAATCAAGCTATCCTGGCTGAAGAGGGGTGAAACCCCGAAACCGGTCCTAGGATGCTTGTTTCCAGTCCAGGGAGGACCTGGCTTGGCAGTTCGGGCTGGACTGTTCCCATGAGGCACAGGGTCAAGACTGATTTGCATATGGCTGGGTTCAAACTGGAATGGCATGGTGAGCAAAAAAACGATGGATTTAGGCCCAGATCTCTGTACTGGGGTGAATGTATGACATTGTTCTGCATTCTGTCCATCAACTGTTGTTTTTGCATTTGTCACCCCGAGTGGGACGGGTATGCCCAGACGTGGGTCCCGTGCTCTCCATGCCACTGGAATCAAGCTATCCTGGCTGAAGAGGGGTGAAACCCCGAAACCGGTCCTAGGATGCTTGTTTCCAGTCCAGGGAGGACCTGGCTTGGCAGTTCGGGCTGGACTGTTCCCATGAGGCACAGGGTCAAGACTGATTTGCATATGGCTGGGTTCAAAATGGAATGGCATGGTGAGCAAAAAACGATGGATTTAGGTCCAGATCTCTGTACTGGGGTGAATGTATGACATTGTTCTGCATTCTGTCCATCAACTGTTGTTTTTGCATTTGTCACCCCGAGTGGGACGGGTATGCCCAGACGTGGGTCCCGTGCTCTCCATGCCACTGGAATCAAGCTATCCTGGCTGAAGAGGGGTGAAACCCCGAAACCGGTCCTAGGATGCTTGTTTCCAGTCCAGGGAGAACCTGGCTTGGCAGTTCGGGCTGGACTGTTCCCATGAGGCACAGGGTCAAGACTAATTTGCATATGGCTGGGTTCAAACTGGAATGGCATGGTGAGCAAAAAAACGATGGATTTAGGCCCATATCTCTGTACTGGGGTGAATGTATGACATTGTTCTGCATTCTGTCCATCAACTGTTGTTTTTGCATTTGTCACCCCGAGTGGGACGGGTATGCCCAGACGTGGGTCCCGTGCTCTCCATGCCACTGGAATCAAGCTATCCTGGCTGAAGAGGGGTGAAACCCCGAAACCGGTCCTAGGATGCTTGTTTCCAGTCCAGGGAGGACCTGGCTTGGCAGTTCGGGCTGGACTGTTCCCATGAGGCACAGGGTCAAGACTGATTTGCATATGGCTGGGTTCAAACTGGAATGACATGGTGAGCAAAAAACGATGGATTTAGGCCCAGATCTCTGTACTGGGGTGAATGTATGACATTGTTCTGCATTCTGTCCATCAACTGTTGTTTTTGCATTTGTCACCCCGAGTGGGACGGGTATGCCCAGACGTGGGTCCCGTGCTCTCCATGCCACTGGAATCAAGCTATCCTGGCTGAAGAGGGTGAAACCCGAAACCGGTCCTAGGATGCTTGTTTCCAGTCCAGGGAGGACCTGGCTGGGCAGTTCGGGCTGGACTGTTCCCATGAGGCACAGGGTCAAGACTGATTTGCATATGGCTGGGTTCAAACTGGAATGGCATGGTGAGCAAAAAAACGATGGATTTAGGCCCAGATCTCTGTACTGGGGTGAATGTATGACATTGTTCTGCATTCTGTCCATCAACTGTTGTTTTTGCATTTGTCGCCCCGAGTGGGACGGGTATGCCCAGACTTGGGTCCCGTGCTTCTCCATGCCACTGGAATCAAGCTATCCTGGCTGAAGAGGGGTGAAACCCCGAAACTGGTCCTAGGATGCTTGTTTCCAGTCCAGGGAGGACCTGGCTTGGCAGTTCGGGCTGGACTGTTCCCATGAGGCACAGGGTCAAGACTGATTTGCATATGGCTGGGTTCAAACTGGAATGGCATGGTGAGCAAAAACCGATGGATTTAGGCCCAGATCTCTGTACTGGGGTGAATGTATGACATTGTTCTACATTCTGTCCATCAACTGTTGTTTTTGCATTTGTCACCCCAAGTGGGACGGGTATGCCCAGACGTGGGTCCCGTGCTCTCCATGCCACTGGAATCATGCTATCCTGGCTGAAGAGGGGTGAATCCCCGAAACCGGTCCTAGGATGCTTGTTTCCAGTCCAGGGAGGACCTGGCTGGGCAGTTCGGGCTGGACTGTTCCCATGAGGCACAGGGTCAAGACTGATTTGCATATGGCTTGGTTCAAACTGGAATGGCATGGTGAGCAAAAAAACGATGGATTTAGGCCCAGATCTCTGTACTGGGGTGAATGTATGACATTGTTCTGCATTCTGTCCATCAACTGTTGTTTTTGGATTTCACATCATGCCCGTGTACAGCGTACTGTGCTGTGTGTTAGACATTGACGAGTCTTGTTGACTGGCCATGTGTGATGGCTTTCTGCACCTTAGTTCCCACCACCACCCCTGGTATTGTCATGGGTGCATGTGCAATGCCACCAGTCCATGTGAGCTTCACTGCTGCACATTGGTGGTGATCAGGGTGTGTGGTGTTGAGTGTGTGCAAATGTGAGTTGTTGCACGGCTAGACCCCTACCTCCATATTGGCCTTGGCTAGCAGGCCGTGCTGATTGATTAGAGCTTGTGTAGGTGTGATGGTAGTTTGTTGCTCAGGACACATGGCTGTGGTTCACAGTGTGAACGACATCTACCTTTGTCATCACAGTGGGATTATCATGCAGGCTAGTGTCAGCACAATGTGGGCTCCCTGGGGGTAGTGCTGTGGTGGGTCTGTCTCTTGCTGTGTTAGTTGCTGTTCCTACAGGCTTGTGTGACATGTGTAATTTGGGCTCCCTCTCATCTAACAATGCCTGATTGCCCACATAGGGGTATCCGATCAATGAGTAACTTTTGTATGGCACTGTATACTCATCTGTGTGGTTGGAATTCAGGCCTCCTCATGTGTTGTGTGGTTGCCTGGGGACACTGGCACACCCCCCCATCACCCGTTGTGTTTGATATGCAGTGTGAGTCTGCCTGTTTGTATTTGTGCCTTAGCACCACTGCATTGGCATATCTTGAGTGTGCCATTGGCTGTATGTTGTTTGGTGGCTTTCCCCTGCTGTCCCTGGGACTGCTAGGTCATCAGTCAGCACAATAATCATGGTTTGTATGTCCCATTGCTGCTATGGTATGGTATTTGTTCACCTGCCATCTACAGTCTCCACAGGTTATCTACATTTGTGTGTCCATTGGTGCAGATATGTGGGTCAGCATTATGATGGCCACTTCTGTCATTTGTGTTATTTGTGAATGTTGACAATGTGGGACCCCATGGGTGATGTTTGTATGCACATGGCCAAAACGATGTTTCAGTGACACTGCACTGTTTGCCTCGACCAATCTATGTTGCTATGGGACACAAGCACTACTATGCCACTGATGTGTTTGTTGTTGTGTGACCAGGATTCATCCATGCAGTATGGCTTTGGCAGCTTTTACCATGACTACACTTACCTTATGATCACTGTGGTGATGGTGCTTTCGGCACCATTGCCACACTGTTCAAAAGTTGCATCAGCTATGGACCCCATACTTACCTTTTGGTCACTGTGGTGATGGGGCTTTAGGCCCCATTGCCACACTGTTCAAAAATGTGAATCAGCTATGGACACCACACTTCCCTTTTGGTCACTGTGGTGATGGGGCTTTAGGCCCCATTGCCACACTGTTCAAAAAGTGCATCAGCTATGGACACCACACTTCCCTTTTGGTCACTGTGGTGATGGGGCTTTAGGCCCCATTGCCACACTGTTCAAAAATGTGCATCAGCTATGGACACCACACTTCCCTTTTGGTCACTGTGGTGATGGGGCTTTAGGCCCCATTGCCACACTGTTCAAAAAGTGCATCAGTTATGGACACCACACTTCCCTTTTGGTCACTGTGGTGATGGGGCTTTAGGCCCCATTGCCACACGGTTCAAAAAGTGCATCAGCTATGGACACCACACTTCCCTTTTGGTCACTGTGGTGATGGGGCTTTAGGCCCCATTGCCACACTGTTCAAAAAGTGCATCAGCTATGGACCCCACACTTCCCTTTTGGTCACTGTGGTGATGGGGTGTTCGAGCCCATTGCCACAGTGGCCATGATCGGCTTGCATTGTGGAGGCCACACACATTTATGTGTGACACATGTGTTAGGGGTCACATTGTATGTTCAATGTCATGTTCAGTCTTGTAGGCATTTGACACAGACTACACACGCTTGTCAGGGTGTTGGGGGATGTAATTTTCTGTCATTCCTTATGTGGGAGTATGCTGGTTGTGTCATGCATTACCCGTCCTATGAGTAGGGGTAGTGTTAGTGGTAGGCATCCATCCCCCCATGAGTGGGGATGGTAATAGTGACAGGCATCCAGCCCCCCTGAGTTGGGGTGGTGGTGGTGGCAGGCATCCAGGCCCCCTTGAGTTGGGGTGGTGGTAGTGGCAGGCATCCATCCCCCTAAGGATGGGGATGGTAGTAGTGACAGGCATCCAGGCCCCCCTGAGTAGGGGTGGTGGTAGTGACAGGCATCCATCCCCCTAAGGATGGGGATGGTAGTAGTGACAGGCATCCAGCCCCCCCTGAGTAGGGGTGGTGGTGGTGGCAGGCTTCCAGGCCCCCCTGAGTAGGGGTGATATTAGTGGCAGGCATCCTTCCCCTAAGGGTGGGGATGGTAGTAGTGACAGGCATCCAGCCCCCCTGGATAGGGGTGGTGGTAGTGGCAGGCATCCATCCCCTAAGGGTGGGTATGGTAGTGGTGACAGGCATCCAGGGGCCCCTGAGTAGGGGTGGTGGTAGTGGCAGGCATCCATTCCCCTAAGGATGGGGATGGTAGTAGTGACAGGCATCCAGCCCCCCCCCCTGAGTAGGGGTGGTGGTGGTGTCAGGCATCCAGGCCCCCCTGAGTAGGGGTGATGGTAGTGGCAGGCATCCTTCCCCCTAAGGGTGGGGATGGTAGTAGTGACAGGCATCCAGGCCCCCTGGATAGGGTGGTGGTAGTGGCAGGCATCCATCCCCCTAAGGGTGGGTATGGTAGTGGTGACAGGCATCCAGGCCCCCTGAGTAGGGGTGGTGGTAGTGGCAGGCATCCAGGCCCCCCTGAGTAGGGGTGGTGGTAGTGACAGGCATCCATCCCCTTAAGGCTGGGGATGGTAGTAGTGACAGGCATCCAGCCCCCCCTGAGTAGGGGTGGTGGTGGTGGCAGTATCCAGGCCCCCCTGAGTAGGGGTTGTGGTAGTGGTAGGCATCCAGCCCCCTGAGGGTGGGGATGGTAGTAGTGACAGGCATCCAGGCCCCCCAGAGTAGGGGTGGTGGTAGTGACAGGCATCCATCCCCCTAAGGATGGGGATGGTAGTAGTGACAGGCATCCAGCCCCCCCTGAGTAGGGGTGGTGGTGGTGGCAGGCATCCAGGCCCCCCTGAGTAGGGGTGATGGTAGTGGCAGGCATCCAGCCCCCTAAGGGTGGTTATGGTAGTAGTGACAGGCATCCATGCCCCCCTTAGTAGGGGTGGTGGTAGTGGTAGGCATCCAGCCCCACCTGAGTAGGGGTGGTGGTGGTGGCAGGCATCTAGCCACCCATGAGTTGGGGTGGTTGTAGTGTGGTGTTGGTGGTAGGCATCCATCCCCCTATGGGTGTGTATGGCATTGGTGTTGGCCATCCCACCCCTATGGTTCTGCTGTTGCTTGTGTACGTCATTTGTGCATCCCTATGTGTGTGTGACATATTTTGGGTACGTGTAGTTTGTTTATATTGTTGGTGTTTGACTTACCGTCTGCGCCGTACGCGTCCGTGCTGGTCCCGGTAATAGATGTAGAGTATAGGTAGGACCTGCGCAATGGAATTCATGCTTGGATCGTCTCGTTCGGGTTTCTCGTGTCTTCGACTCGTACTCGTCGCTGGCTTGTTCGTCTCGTAGCCGTGGATTATGTTGTGGCGCACAACGGAGCTTATGTACGGCTCGCCCGGATGCTCAAACGTGCCGGACGTAGCGACGGGTTCGGCGCGTACGGAATGCGCATCGTACTAGTCCGGCCGGAAGGTGCTGTGTATTTGCTTCCGTGCGGCTCAAATCGGCGTTTACGGATCCGGCTCGGGCGGGGAACAGGAGCTGGATTGGGTGAGTATGGCTCGTTCGGTAACTGGGTTGTTATACGCATCGTACTTGTTCGTACAGACGAGTGTACGATTCGGTCGGGAAACACGCATTCGGCTTGTATTTTTTCCGGACGAATACTGTTAGGTGCGCTTCCGGCCGAGATCGGAATCGACCCCTATGAGTGCCCCTTATTCACTCATTTCTTAACTATTTGCTCTACTCAACTCTCTTTCTTTCTTTCTCTTTCTCTTAGTCTCTTGTTTCACCCTCTGCTCTTCTGCCTTGCTGATTATGGCACCTTCTTCCCCTGCATCTCTCCGCCTCACTCTTTTCCTTTCTCGCTATCTCTTCCTCTTTTTCTCGTTCTCAATCTTCTAGTCTATTTATTCTTCTTCTTCCACATCTCTTTGCACTACTCTTTGTGGCCATCATTTTCTCCATTTCATGGTCTCTCTCCATTTCACCCATTTCCCAGTCTGCCACCTTTCTCACATTCTGTCTCCCCACCTCTCATCTCTCTTTTCCAGGTTATAGCAACCACTTTTCCTGCATCTCCCGACCACTCTCCCCCTACTTCTCTTTCTTTATGCTCGTCTTTCTTCAAGCTTTATGAATTAAATAAAAACTGTCCATGTGGGCAAGAGGGAAACCCAGGGAAGGATGAGGAATTGGGGCTGCATCATTGGTAGATGGACAGAAGGATCATCAGCTATCCAGCCAGGCAAACATCCATGTGGGAAGGGGCTTAGCTTTTTTGTAGAGAGGGGTGCAATTTGGCCCCACCCAAAATTCACCTGAAGACAGTCAGACTCCTTGCACTCCCTCAGCACCATACAAGCAGTGCTGGGAATTAGGTGGTCCCGCCTGAT
The DNA here is from genome assembly GCA_963921515.1 of Calotriton arnoldi. Taxonomy (NCBI): domain Eukaryota; kingdom Metazoa; phylum Chordata; class Amphibia; order Caudata; family Salamandridae; genus Calotriton; species Calotriton arnoldi. Next base: position 1,310,459 of record CAWUFW010004521.1, read on the forward strand.
GCCTGTTCTGCCAGCTATTTTTGGTCCATATCTGAGATCCAGCAACCCAGGGAAACATGATGATTTTGTCTTGGTGTAAATTTTAGACACCAGGGCATAATTCAGCAGTGTCCCCACATTGTCTGTATTTGTTTAGAGCAGCAACCTAAGGGCAGCGACGGGGCTTTTTTATTTTAACATGAGTCCAAAAGAAAGGCCTGATTTAAAGGGCCATCAGCCCTTCTTTTGTTCAAGCATTTTCTGGCTGGGAGCCATCTACAGCCCAACACCTTGATATCAATGAAAAACAATGAATCAAAGGTGCTCACCTTGCTATCAGTTAACAAGTACTTAAGAGAAACAAAACTAACACTTGGAAGCTTGTTATTACCTTTGCTCAACTTCCTATGAAAGAGATGTGCTTGCACTGTGAGCATGCAAGATGTATCTGTCTTTATGAGTAATTACACAAATATTGATCTTAATGGCACCTACTATTTTTTTTATTTCATTATTTTTTAGCACTACTCATTCCAGGTAGGTTGTTGGCGCATTTTAGATCACAAAAGGCAGCACAATAAATCATACAAGTGTCTAAATCAATGTATAGAAAATGCTGTGCAAGAAAATGAGGGTTATAAGCAGGACCACTGGGATTATGCAGTTCTGTGGCTGCTGTGATTTCCACATAATTATGGATTTGCTGCATTGGCCACATAATTTGCTGAATAATTTTCAGATTTTAACAAAAACATTTTCTAGCTTAAACACATCAAAAATGGCTAAAAAAGCAGCAACAAGTGTTGCTGCGCAATGAAGACCCTTCACAAAGGTTGACTGGACAGGCAGAGAAATCTTCTCACTGACTCAAGTCAGATTTTATCAAGCCAAGCTATTTTTAGGGCCTACTGGCCCATTCTGGTGAACTGATAAAGAACAGGTATTCTGTTCACTAAGAAAGTCAATGAGCAATAAAAATGCCTTTAAATCTTGTTTTTTTCTTTGTCATATTTTCTCTGCTTTCACAGACAAGGGTCACATGTCAGCTTATGTCTTCTTGCAATTTGCTGCTTTTTTCATTCTGGAGGTTGGTGTTTTCTGTTTTTTTCTCTGACTGTAAAGGAACTGTCTGACAATCGTGCTGTACAACCAGTATGAAATGAAAGGCTGTAGGATGTCAGTTTTTCTTTTCCAACACCCAACATTTAAAGAGCTTGCAAATTAACTGTACAAATATTTCAAAATATATTTCAGTAGTTAGATAAGTAGTTGTTTGCAATTCGGTGTGATGAAAACAAAGATTTTAATTGGATAAAAACAAAACTGAACAGTTTACTTGGTGATGTGCAAATAATAAATATTTTTGTTGAAAACCAATGTCTATATAGTTTTACCAGCAAACTGCATGTTGGTGGAAATGTTTGTGGCCATTTCAATGGAAAATGTGCTGTCTGCAAATGACAGTGCACTACCACATCATACTTTAGTCATATTTTTATTAAAGGTGAGTTTTTAAACATGAACTCAGGAACATTACTGTCACCACCCTGATGACAATGCCATTGTTGAACTTAGAGGCAAGTCAGGGGTCTTGTGTACCCTATATGTAGGCTAGATATATATGAAGCAAAAGTTTAGTCTATTAAAACAAACAAACGAGTTGTTTTTACCCCAAGAATGCTGAACTCACATATTTGAAGGTGCTCTCATGTATGATAATGAAGAAAAAGGTGAATCTGTAAAATAAAATATTTGCCAAGGATCACACAATTTGAAACCAGCTTACGGGTCAAGTACATTACAGTTAGGTTGAGTAGATTATTCAAGTCATTAGACCTGGAGGTCTGGTAACTTTTTTATCATTTTTCAATTCATACTGGTTATCTTTCAGCACTGTGTTTGGGTGTTAAAGTGGTACTAATGAGGTGAAACCTTTGCTAAGGCAATGTGAACATGGGCTAAAATGACAAAATCATGTGCTGCATTATGCAGTTATGATGCCTGTAAACCGGAAGGGCTGTCCGAATAGGTTCCGAAAGGCATTCGGACAGCTCACGTCTTTCGGAGCCGAATCGCACAGCTCTATGGACTCGGTTTCCGTGCAATCAATTATGATGCCCGATTCGGACAGCCGTTCCGATTCGGTTTCTCCGGAACGAATCGGCTGCAGAAATCTGTCTTTTGGGGCCCGTAGAAGGCCCCTCTTCCCCCTGGGCCCTCCGAATCGGGTCTGTGGGGGTACTCAAGGGACCCCCTTTCCACCCATGCACAGTGTGGCAGGCACCATAGGGTGCCTGCCACAGGGTGCAAGGTTTTCCCCAGCCGCCCCTTTCTTCAATGGGAGCCTGTGTTCTCATTCGGAACAGAGGCTTCCATTGAAGTCAATGGAGTCCGACCGAATCGTATCCGGAAGCATCCGTCTACATCCAAGTCGCTCAGTCGGACTCACCCGATCCGAATCATCCGGAAAGCATTCTGGGACCGATTCGGTAGGAATGCTTTCCGGACGAGATCGTAATCGGCCCCCTTATGACTGGACTTTACACAGAACTCTCCCAGAACTGTGTTAACCACTAGAGTTATCTTACCGCTATTTTGATACCGACAAATTTGCTGGGCACACAATGCAGCAGATGTATTAACCCTGTGAAATAGTTTGAAATGCAGCCTCTTTGTGATTAATTAAGTAATCTAGAACAGATTAACTGTCATATGTCTTTTTGCCAATCTTTGCAGCAGATTTTCTTTCAAATAAATATATATGTTGAATGTTAGACTCTGCTTTTCAAGCTTAGTCACTAGTGACTCTGCCACACCTTGACCCTGGTATGTGTTCCAATTCCAGCACTGCATAAGAGGCTCATATGAGCACATTTTCCAGGGCTCCTTTTAACTCTCAGTCCACAACTGCTGTCCTCGCATCTCTCCACCTGTAACTATAACTGTATTTATATAGCACGTACTACCCCTGACGAGGCCTTGAAGCACTTTATGGTGAGTAGCACACTACACCGGCACCCAAGGTTGGTGGTTAATGTTAGTTATTGTGATTCATCATGTGCCTCTCTCCCCTCTCTCTTCCTCTCTTTGTCTTTCTTATAGCTTTAAGAACCCTCTATCCTTGCATCTCTCCACCATGTCTCTTATACCTGTCTTATGTTCTCACGATCTTTTATAGCTCCATGAACGCTCTGTCCTTGCATTTCACCATCTCTCTCTTACTCCCTGAGTCCAGTGCTTAATTTGAGCCGGTGGTTACTGGTGTTGGCAACCGGCAGTCAATTTTCCTGATCAGACCGCTATTATAATCCCCTCATAAAGAATAGGGCTGGGGGTCCTAGGATAACCTTTTGATGCACATATCACCGTGGCTGACATCCAAGTGTGATCTCTAGTCTCTCCCCCGTGTTGTGAGACTATCAGCTTCGGAGACACTCCTTCTGTGACAGGCTGCTTTCAAATAACAAATTAAGCACTGCCCTCTGATGGTCTCACTCTCTCTTATCACTGTATGAAACATTTGTCGCCCATCTCTCAGCCAAAATCTCTCCACCACCCCTCAAATTCTTTATAATCATTTTCGACAACTGAATCTCATTCAGCAGCACTGGCCCCACCCCTCTTTACCAGAGTTTATGGTAATTGTGTTAAAAAGTGAAAAGTTCCTCTCTCTCTTTTATGGTTCTCTCCCCATTAGCCGTTCTTGGTTCCTGCCATCACAGTCTGTCGGCGGCGACACTTATCTCTCCAGGCCCCCGTTTCATTATTCCCTTAATTAAGGAGGTGCTGCAGCGAGAGAGATGTGGTGCTTCAGGCTGGTTATCAATTTTGAGCAATTTTTTCAGACTGCTCAGAACCCTTTATTAAATTCAGAGAACTTCCAATGACAGCCTTGTACTCAGACTAACTTACTGGCCCCCTCCCCAATCCCCCGCATGCCCCTAACTGAAGTAGAAATAAAATTAAAATCCTTCTCTTTGAAAACATAGGGAAACTAAACATAAGTCTCTACAGACCTTTGCAATACAACATCCACAGAGCCTGAAGACCGAAGTCAGCCCTGGCAAAAATAAATGTTCCAAGCAGCCCTGCACAACAGGAAGTCTGGGACTAGAATGAGGGCATGGGTGCATTCATGGTTGGGCTGTGAGAGCCCATTCAGACCTAAAAGCAGCCCTTATCGTTCAGCCCATTGAGAAAATCAGAAGGACCATTCGGCCCCGAATAGCCACGTGTTAGAGGGGCAGACCGATAGAATAATATTCCACCTCTGCAAACACAGAGCAGCAGGGCCAGGCCTCCGAATGCAAGGCAGGGTAGAGAATAATATCTCTGTAAGAACTCTGTGGGAGGGGGAAGAATGTGTTCCCTCTTCAACATGTGTCATACGAGACATGGTGTGAGAGGGATAGGATAGAAGGCTAATCTGGCTCAAAAATTGCCTTTCAAGTCAAAACTGTATTAGGCCCTTTACACTAGTCTTTCTTCAGTTTCCACTTTTCACATCCTTCCAGGGGCCACCTGGAGGTGGAGCTCTCCCACATTTCTACCTTCACTTATATTTTTTTATGTGATTCATTCTGGAGAAGGAAGCTAACGAGCCTCCAAGCGATCCACCCACCCAGAGCTTTAATGCGGGGCCTTACATTGTCTGCAACACGGGGATGTCTTGCTCTTTCCACAGCCTTTCTATGTCTGTGGAAGAGGCCACAAAAGTAACATTTTTGAGACTAAGGGCAAGATGTACAAAGCATTTTTCCTGTCGCGAACAGCCCGAATCAAAAAGTACCTTTTCTGATGTACAAAATTGTTAGACCTGGCACCATTGGCGTGGGTCTCCCTTCCATTTTTTGCTGTTGCCTCCTGTGTTTTGCTATGTTTTTGCTGGTCTAGATGCTTTGGGCACATTGCCACTGCTATTCAGTGCCAAAGTGCAAGTGCTCCCTATTTTAAATTGTTGTATGGATTAGTGATTCCATGATTGGCTTATTTGATTTACTTGTCAGACCCTAGTATAGTGCACCTTGTGTCCCCAGGGCCTGTAAATCAAATGCTGCTGGTGGGCTTGCAGCACTGGTTGTGCCACCCACAGAAGCAGCTTGTAAACTATGGCTCAGGCCTGCCATTGGAGAGCCTGTATGCAGTCTGGGACTGCCATGCTGACGTGGCAAGTGCACCCACTTGCCAGTCCCTAAACCTTCCCTTTTCTACATGTTAGTCACCCCTAAGGTAGGCCCATGGGCAGGGTGCCATGTATGTAAAAGGTAGGACATGCCCTGATGTGTGTGGCATGTCCTAATAGTGAATTACAGCCAATTTCGTTTTCCACTATTGCAAGGCTATCTGTTCCCATAGGCCAGAATGGGCAGTTTGGTTATAACATCTTATAATCCTTAACTGACCCTAGGAACAAGATAGAAAAACGAATTTAGTATGCCTGAACTCAGAATGTTAAAATACATCTTTTAGTGTGGGTGATTTTTACATTCTGTGTTTGAAAATACCACTTTTAGAAAGTAGGTATTTTCTTGCCTAACCTTCCAGTGTGCCTCTGCTAAGGTTGTGTATTCACTTTCTGGTTTGTGAGTGACAGGGGACTGGAGAGGGCCTTGGCTCCAGCAGTCTGATGGGTCAGGGCTGGGCTGAATAGGACCCACATAGAATAGAGAGTAGGGGGAAGGAGACTTCCTTTCACTGACCTGAGCCCTCATAGAATAGAGAGTAGGGGGAGGAGATTTCCTTTCAGCTACCTGGGCCAGGTCCGCTCTCAAACAATGCTGTCTCCACCTCCTGCCAGGAAGCTGCACAGAACTGGTTTTGGTCAGGCACAGACACTCTCTGCCTCCAGAGAACAAATACTTTCTGAGTATAAATATTGGGGCCCAGACCCCAGAACTTTAGATCACTTCTGGGAATCAAGACGAACCTTTGCTGAGGAGAAGAACCAGGAAACTGAAGGAGGAGACTGCCCCTGTGCTGTTGGGGTTGGCCTGCAGTGGTTACTTTATTGCCAAAGAAAGGAGAAAGGAACTCTGTGTGTACTTTCATCATCTTGAAGAAGATCTCCAAGGGCTTGAAGATTGAGCTTGCCTCCTGCCTGAAGTCTCAGGGATACAAGACTTCACCAACCAGCTCCCCTGAATTCCCTTGCTGGGAATTCTACCTGCAAAGAGGTGCCTGCTGTTGTGTTGGGCCCTTTTGAAGACTGCGTGTCGCTGGGAGCTGGAAGCGCGACGCAACAAGGAGAAGCGTGTCGCCGCCGCAGCTGTTCACCGTCGCATCACCGACGAAGCGTGTCGCATCACCGGAGAAGTGTGTCGCCGCCGCAGAGGTCGCCGTCGCATCACCGGAGAAGCGTGTCGCAAGGCCTGTTGCGGCTCAGAAGTTCACCGAGTCGCCACACGGCCGTCTGGCGTGCAGGCATCGCATCTACGTTGTCGCACCGTAACCAAGACGCCATTTTGTCGCATCGCACCGGATCGTCATCGCATCGAGGCGCCATCTTGTCACATCGCACCGGATCACAGTAAGAAACCGACGCATCAACTCCCCACACAGTAAGGAAGCGAGCCTCAACTCCCCTGCGCAGCAGTAAGGAACCGACGCATTCACTCCCCTGAGTGTAAGGAACGGCGCATCAACTTCCCTGCAACCCTTTTTGTTTGTATTGCGTGACGCATCCAAGGTACTTTGAGAGTAAAGTGTCGCATTTATCATCTACATTAAACTAAGCTATTTCTACCCTTTTAAAGACTCATTTTTGATTACAGTATTGTGGATTTTTGTCGTTTGACCTTGTGTTAAGTCTAGTAAAGATTACTTATTTTTCTAAACTGGTGTAGTGTCCATTGGTAGTGTTTTCACTGTATTACTGTATGTGTTCACAAATGCTTTACACACTGCCTCTGAGATAAGCCTGCCTGCTTCTGCCAAGCTACCAAGGGGGTGAGCAGGGGTTATTTTAGGTGTGTAGCCCCTTTCCCTGACTAGACGCAAGGGTCCCTATTTGGACAAAGGTGCAAACCATTGCCAACTAGAGACCCCCAAATCTAACAAAAATGCCATATGCGATTTGGTAACTTATTACCAAATCGCAATTTGCATTTACAATTCGGTATTTGGAAGGGGCGTGTTTTGGGCATCCCTTCCAAATACTGAATCGGTATGGTATGTATTACTGTTTTGCAACCGAATTCCGGTTGTAAAACAGTAATACTTTACCAATTTGCAAGGGACCCCTTCCCTTTTAAGAATGGACCATGGACCACTGCCTACTTTAAAAAAAGTAAACTTAAACGTTTCATTTTTGTCTTTTTAAACGCATCCCGTTTTCCTTTAAGGAAAATGGGTTGCATTTAAAAAAACAGATTGCTTTATTTAAAAGCAAACACAGACATGGTGCTCTGCTGACCCCAGCAGTCCACCATCCCTGTGATGGCAGTGAATCCTAGTAGGTCGCAAATTTCAACCTACCTCAATAGGCATGAGGTAGGTCTATTTGCGACCCATTAGGAGTCCCTAATGAAACTCAAAAGAGTTTCACACATTAGGAATAGCGATTTACTCAGTGCTTTAAATGGGCCGGTACTGAGTACCTGCACTTCTTTTATTTGAAAGGGATAGCACCTGTACTTCTCAGCACTGCTGCATTACACTTGATGGGAGAGTACCAGCACTTCTTGGGAGCAAACCGGTACTCTGCAGAGTGAGTACCAGCACTTCTATAGTTCCATTTAAAGCACTGGATTTCCTAATTGCGATTCACGGGAATACGCAATTAGGAAATTGCTACTTCTAATCTTCTAACATCTGGCCGTAACTCCAAATTTTGCTGAGGGCCCAATATTTTGCATCATGGGTCTGCCCTCCCCCTTCCCAATTGCCCAACTTCCCTTGCTTATTGCTCGCTTTTTCTGTGATCCAGAAAGTCCCAGTAAGGTTAGAGTATCTGCTGCATAAATCTGTCTATACTTTCAGTTTTCCAAAGCCCATTGTTGGCAAGTGCTGTGTGCCATGTTGTCATAGTCCCTACTGAAAAAGAGACTCGTGACAAACACCACATTACCTTACTGGAGGCAGATAAAATGTACAAGCACTCGCTCAGCATGCCCTCAAGAGAGTTTTTATTTTTTTATAACATATTTTATTGAGATTCATGCCACAGCCCGACCCCAGGGGACCACATCTACATACAGATACATTGGCATATATCAGCATGGTATCACAATTTAACAATTTAAGAGCAGAACAATAAAACATGCTGCAATAGATCTTGTCTGAGTCTCTTCGCTTCAATCCCCGGCTGCAACCCACACACCGAATGCCAAACTATACAATATGTCATGCATCTTGACAATAAGACCGAACCTCTTCATCAAGAGTTTGAGCCAGTGACGGCTGTGGCACAAGGGTAAGGCCCTGATAATTTGCCCATCGTTTCCAGATTTTAAAATGTTTCTGAGGGCATCCCCTGGCTCAGACAACTGGTATCTCCAAGCCCATGAAAAAGTCCATACCTCTTTTCCAGATACCCACAAGGGTTGGCGTCTCCGCCCTCCATGATTTGGCTATGTCTCGCTAGGCAAGTGTAGGACCCAGGAACAGGAGATGGCATCGGTATCTATTTCCCACAATCCCTTCTGTGTTGTGTGGTAAGGTCAATCTAGGGGATCTAGGGAGTATCCACCCCAGGACCTCCATAAGACATGCAATCACCCCCTCCAGGGTGGTGCAAGTCCACACAGTGTGTAGGAAAGTGACTTCATCAATGTCGCAGCGCAAGCATATCAGAGATGCCACCAATCCCGCCTGTCAAAGGCTATGGCGTGTATAGTAGGCCCTATGCAAGTATTTGAATTGAATTAATCATAGACGTGATGAGATTGCCACTCCCCTGGGGGACTCCAAGGCCTCTGCCTAGTCATCATTATCGATGGGGCCTAGGTCCGACTGCCATGCTGCCCTGAGGGCTTCAAGCGCAGAGGCACTGTTCGCGACAAGTGTTTGATAAATGTTCGAAATCTTAATGTCCCCCAGATCCCCCATCACGAGTTTGCCTTGTAGTTGGTTAAAGTTGCGGAGGGTCATAAGGTCGGAAATGTGTGGCATTAACGTGTGGCAGAACTGCAGGTATTTGTAGAATTGACTACGGGGCATAGAATATTCTTCCTGCATGTCCTGAAATGACTTAAGAGTGCAGCCACGCATAACGTCCCCCAGAGAGGAGATCCCAATCCGATCCCAGCCTGAAAGCCCTGAAGGTCGATTAGTTGAGGGAGAAGTCTATTGCGCCATAATGGGGTTTCCCGCGTGAGGCGACCCCACCACCCCATCTGGTGAAGAGATTGACGCCACGCTAATATCACAACCTTTGCAGCAGGGGGAAGGACACGGATTTCTGATTGATCGTATAAGTATGTATACAAAGTGGGGTACTCTAACAACTAGCGCTCTACGGTATAAGCTGGGTCATCTCAGGATCCATACGACCAATCATTGAGCACCTGAAGGTGTGAAGCTGCATAATAGGATTGAATGACAGCTGCTGCGATGCCCCCACAGCATGTAGAGTGAAAACACGATCACAGTGCCATGCGAGATGCCCCACCTCCCCACAGGAATTGGCCCAGCATAGCATCAACCTGTCAGAATCATGATGGGGGAATCGGGTAGGGGTAGTTTTGCAGGTGGTAGAGTAAACAGGGGAGAGACACAATTTTAAATATAGGGGCCCTTTGTGTCACGGTCTACCATACAGACATAAAGTCAGTACATCGCATCTAGTCAAGAGGCGGGGTCCTCACCAAGGGAGAGCACATACAACGCAGCCAGAGTGAGAACAAACAATGCTTACACAAAAACCTACAAACCCTTACTCCCCACCCCCACCCTAATACCTCAAAGCAGCTGAAGTATCTATCGTGAAGGGAACCCTACGCTGACTCCAATGGGAGGCAGACATAGGGTCCATCCAATGGATCCACAAACTCCCCGTTGTCATGTTGGCAACTTGAGCGGGTCGGCGTGTACCCCTCCAAACATACAGCCCATTAAGAGACCGAGATACGGGCGCTTATCTCCCAGAGTTAGATGTCCCTTCTCCAGGGTCCTCCTCTTGATTGCCATCATGGGGCTTGGAGCATCACGTGGATCTAGATCGATGTCTGTGTTTCTCTGTCCACTTGCTTAGTAGTTGGAGGGGTTCCCCCAAAGAGGAGTCCGAGTCATGGTGCGTTGGCGTATGTGGCTTCAAATGACTCTGTTCATCCTTCCATGCAAAGACTTCTTCATGGGTATCGAAGAACAGGGTGCAGGAATTATACACCACCCAGAGGCAGACAAGGAAAAGGAGCCTGTATGGGATTTTGAGGTCCCTGAGGCAGGCTTTGGCCGCTATGAAAGACTGGTGCTGCTGCTGTACCAGTTTGGTATAGTCAGGGAAGATCATTATTCAATGGGATTCAAAAAGGAGTTCAACCTGAGATCTTGCCTGTTTAAGAATGGCGTCGCAGTTGTGAAAGTTCAGGATTCTGGTGATAACAGGCTGTGGTCAGCCGCCTTTGAGGCGGCTGCTGAAGCAGGGCCCTATGTGTGCGTTCAATTAAAGAACATGGGAACAAGGTGTCCGATGGAATCCATGATGTGAGCCAGCGGGTTAGAAATTTCCCCATGTCCTCTCCCTCACAGTTTTCTGGGAAGCCTACAAAGCGGAGATTGTTCTTGCGGGCCCATCCCTCTGCATCCTCCACTCACACAGCCAGGCCCTTAGTAAGCTTTTCAAGGGTGGAAACCTTTCTCTGGAGTGTAGAAACAGTGTCTTCCATGCCAGAGACTCTAGTCTCAACTTCAGTTATGCGTTCCACTGCATTGCGGAGGTCCTGGCTCAATAATGTCACCTCAGAACCCACCACGCCAATTTTTGCCTCCAGGGTGTCTCTAGACTGCGTGACCGCTGCAAGCAGAGCGGCATTATTGGGGAGTGTGCCGGTACCACTTCCAGTCAGTATCCACATGTTGAGCTCCCGCTCCGGTGAAGCGATCCATCGTGCTCTGTTTTGATGGATTCCCAGAGGGTTTATCCTTAGTTATGGTGAGGGGGGTAAGTACAACAGGGGATGGCCCAATCCACCCCACTTGGGTGACACCTCTTGTCAGGTAGCCCCAGGCACCGCACTAGTCACCATCAGAGTCCGGACCACCAAGTGCACGTGCAGCCGCCACTTCCGGTGATCCCCAGGATGTGTGTCCAACAATCCCACAGCTGCAGCACCCGTAATATTCTGGGGTGCAGGTTGGGGAGGGCTCCCCCCAACCACAAGCCGCACCAGGCCCTAGCCTGGCCACCTCCGCAGATGGGCGCCTCACCTCTTAGTAAGCTGCTCTTGGTCTCAGCGTCTCTGGTGGTGCATAGATAGTGCAGGGCCAGCAGGTCCGATATCTCTGTGTCCGCAATCCCGCCCAGGGCATAGGATCTCCACCTGCCGACTGGCGGGTCGCAAGTGTCCGACCACGCGGTCCCCTGCGCTTCAACACCGTCGGGCAAGACTGAGTGCGGCTGGGCCCAGGCGAGGCTATCTGTCCTCATGCCCCCGCCCGAGCCCGCAGCCGCCACAGGCCCCAGCTGACACAGGATGCATGTCGTCACCAACACATGTCCTGACTGTCGCGGCCGCCCTCAGGTCCTTCCAGTGCGGCGCAAGCAACCTCACACTCGGTCCCCAGCGCGGTCTGGCACAACCCGCGAGGGCATTAAGGGGATAAGGGCACAACCACTGGCTGGCGGGATATTCCCCGACTTCCCCAGATGCACGTCCGCCGCCAGCACGCCTTCCCTGGCCATTCAGTAAGACCGACAATGCCCACGAAGCCCGTAGTGCCCTCCAGCCCAGCCGTGGGCTCGGCCCGCGCGCTCCGGCTAGAAGTTCTAATCAGTGCTTTAAATGGGGAAAAAAAAGTGCAGGTACTCATCAGATCGAGCTGGGGGGAGTGGCAAGGAGGCGGGGCTAGAGGCGGAACTAAGGGTGGGTCTAATGAAAAACATTTGAATGGCTCAAGAATTTTTTTCGGTTGCGAATGATGACAAATTGCTTCCCTCTGCAATTTATTGTTGATGCCCTTGCATGTATTGTTGTACTAGTTGACAGACTATTGAAAGGTAACTATCAGGTTTCCCTTTTTGTCAGTGTGAGAAGTTGGCCTGGCATATGCTGTCCACTAATTATAGTGGGCACCTTGCACCAGTCCAAACAACCCCTTATTGGAGATAGGTTAAAGACAACCTTTATTGAAAGCTATCCTAGTGGTAGCTATGGAGAGCAGCCTTCAGGCTAAGTCTTGAAGGAATGTAAAGCAGCTTGTTTTACCAGTCTATAATCTCTTGAGTGACCAAATGAAAGAGGACCACACCAGGTATATATTCAAAATATATGTATTTATTGCTAAACACACCCCTCTAGTCTCTTTATGAGGCTAGAGTTCGAAGTACATAAGTTATAAGTTAGTTATCTACAGTAATAGCACAAATACACGTTTGAGCCCTAGGGGCGTACCAAACCATATACCAATAAAGTGGTATAAGAACCACGACTGAGCTAGACTCAAGGCCTAGAGCCTGTAGAAGTGCTTGGACCACAAGGAACCACCCAAGGTAGTGACACAGGGGACCCACGGGGGACGCGTGCAGTGTGAGAACACAGCCGCGAATCGCCATTGACTTCTGTGGGGAAAGTCGCGGTTGGAATTTTAAAGAAAAGGGACACTTAGAGGAGGACTTGGAGCAAACCCCTTTAGAACTGGGTTGTTCTAGAGTCTATACCCACGGGAGCACCAGAGTACTCGAGTTACCTCACCCAGGGAAGCCGGGTGCATAGGTGTCTTTCGGGGTCGGGTTTCGTCGTCGTTTCCAATGGCGATCTGCTGCAAAGTGCTGCTGGCGGCCAAGTCGAAAGTGTTCGGGTGGATCCAAAGGTGGATCGAAGATCTGAAGAACCTGAAAGCAGAGGGGACAGAGTCTGGGTCACTAGCCAGTGACCAGGAAGGCGATGAGCAGATGCCCACCGATGTTGAGTGCTTCAGGTAGGTTGATGGTCGTCTTGACTCTTCAGCCACGAGGTCCAGGAGGCGTCGACGACGACTAGGAGCTGGATTCGAGCTGCTCCACAATGTCTGTCAATTGCAGGGGTGTCGGCGACCGGATTGGACCCAACAAGCCTTGGCAACGGCAAGTCTTGTGGAAATGGAAGAAGGATGATGGTGCAAACCAGCAAGGTCTGTGGGACTCACCCAGCGAGGGTAAGTTAGGGCACACCTGGAGCAACCAGGGAGCCCAAGCAGAAGAAGATTGGCCTTCGGGAGGGCCGACTAGCCAATGGACTAGCGACCGCGAAGGAGCCTCGAGTAGACGCACTTGGAGCTGGCTCACAGGACACTCGTGGAGTGGAGGCCAGAGATCTTCGGTGCAGTCGGTGCTGGAGGCTGGGGCTACTCGAAGCCCAAAGCACAACTTCGTGGGAGACCCAAAAGAGGATGCACTTACAAAAGTACGTGGTGTCCAGGGGTCACGGTTCCACATTACCCACGATAGCCACGGGCCTCAGCTTTGCTGGGGACTCAGAGTAGCCTCTGTGAAGTCTGGAAATCCACCTCTGGTGATGCAAAGACTTCGGCGTCTGGCGGGAGCTTCAGCGAGGCAGACCGGATAATTGCTTTGTTGGTGCCTGCCAAGCAGGGGAGTCACTCCTTGACCCCAAGGGAGATTCTTCAGTCCTCTAATCTTAAAGTAGAGCGTCGAAGGTCCAGGATTCTGTGTCAGAGTTTCGTCCAGGTAAATCTAAAGTCCTAAGGACTGGGGTCCCATACTTATACCAAGTTAGGGGTTGGACATACTCTGGGGACCCACCTATGGGAGGGTCAGGGCAGAGGGGTGGTTACACCCCTTTCCCTTTGTCCAGTTTCACGCCAGAGCAGGGGCTGGAAGCCCCTGAGCCGGTTTGAACTGGGGTATGCACAGGGACACCAAATGTGCCCCCAGTGCAGGACTTCAAAGCACCAGAGAGTGCTCCCGCCCAGCCCCAATACACACTATCCTGTCTGGGGAGGTGGTTACACCTCCCTGGGACAGGAAACCTATTGTCCAGGCCTCCCCTGCCGGAGTTTCGGTCAGCAGCAGGAGGCCAGACTCGTGTCTGTGGCAGCGGCATCCATTTTGTGATGCCAGGGCTTGGAAAGAAGTTACCGGGCAGGCCGGTGTGTACATGTCTCTCCCTCTAGAAGGGTGGAATGCTACCCCCGCCGCCAGAACTGGCGGGGGGTAGTATTCCAAGATGTTTGACACCAAACACGACATGTTTCCGTGCAGCCATCCCAAAGTTAGCATTTAACGCGAGGTTATAATGCGCTTAAGAGTATATGGTCAGGCTGCACTACAAACAGCATCAGAGAAGGGTCTCCGAACGCTGCAGAGGGGCTCTGCTCATGCAGGGGCACCCTCTCACATAGGAACCAAGCACTCTGCCTTCAGGATTGACAAGGCCTGCCATAGGAGTGACTTATAGGTTTATATGTGTGTATGTATGTAGTGATATAGGTAACCTATATCACTGTAAGGAGTGCATGCACCACCTTACCCAGGCTGCAGTAGCAGACCTGAGGTGTCCTTTTGGTTGGCCTTCCAGGGGTGGCACAATACATGCTTCAGCCCCTGGCAGGCCTCTGAGGTACCTATGCCCTGGGTACATAGTATACCATATACTAGGGACTTACAAGGGCACTCCAGATTCCAATCAGAGATGTGCCTAAGGCACATGGAAACCATTTTAGAGAGGAAGCAGCTAGGCTGGGGTTCTGATTAGCAGGGCCCCAGCCAGACTAAAGTCGAAAAACAGTGAAGCATCAGCAAAAAGTGGGGGTACCCATGTGAAGCAGATCCTACTCTCCTACACAACCCCCAAACGTAGGGACATTAAACTAACCTTGCCCAGTTAAGTCTTCATGTTCTAAGTGGAAGTACCTAGAGAGTCCATCTGCATTGGCATGGTTACTCCCAGGTCTATGTTCCACTGTGAAGTCCATCCCCTGTAGGGAAATGGACCACCTAAGCAGTTTGGGGTTTTCACCCTTCATTTGTTTTAGCCATAAGAGGGGCTTATGGTCTGTTTGAACAAGGAAGTGAGTACCAAACAAGTATGGCCTCAACTTCTTCAGAGCCCAGACCACAGCAAAGGCCTCCCTCTCAATGGCTGACCAACGTTTCTCTCTAGGGGTCAGCCTTCTGCTAATAAAAGCTACTGGCTGATCCTGACCTTCATCATTCAATTGTGACAGTACAGCCCCTACCCCCAATTCAGATGCATCTGTTTGGACAATGAACTTCTTGGAGTAATCAGGACTCTGTAGAATGGGAGCAGTGCACATGGCCTGCTTTAGGTCATCAAATGCCTTTTGACAGCTAACTGTCCACTGAACCTTTTGGGCATTTTCTTGGAAGTTAAGTCATTCAGGGGTGTCACTATTGATCCATACCCCTTGACAAATCTCCTATAGTACCCAGTCAGGCCTAAAAGGCTCTCACCTGAGTCTGGGTAGTTGGAGCAGTCCAGTCCATGATGGTCTGGATCTTGCTCTGCAGTGGTTGAACCTGGCCTCCACCCACAAGGTGGCCCAGGTACACAACCTGACTCTGCCCTATCTGGCACTTGGTGGCCTTGATAGTCAGGCCTGCTTTCTGCAGGGCCTGCAAAACATTTCTGAGGTGGACCAGGTGATCCTCCCAGGTGGAGCTAAAGACAGCAATATCATCTAGATATGCTGCACTATAGGCTTCAGACCTGTAAGGACTGTATTCACCAACCTCTGAAAAGTGGCAGGTGCATTCTTCAGACCAAAGGGCATCACCACAAATTGATAATGCCCACTAGGGGTTGAGAATGCTGTCTTTGGCTTTGCATCATCAGCTAGTCTGATCTGCCAGTAGCCAGCTGTCAGGTCAAATGTGCTTAGATACTTGGCTGAGGCCAAAGTGTCTATTAGCTCATCTGCCCTAGGTATTGGATGGGCATCAGTCCTAGTGACTGCATTGAGACCCCTGTAGTCCACACAAAACCTCATCTCTCTTTTCCCACCATTGGTGTGAGGTTTTGGCACTAGGACCACTGGACTAGCCCAAGGGCTATCTGAGGGTTCAATAACTCCCAAATCCAACATCTTCTGGACTTCTGTCCTGATACAGTCCCTGACATGGTCAGGTTGCCTATAAATCTTATTTTTAATAGGCAGACTGTCCCCAGTGTCCACTTCATGAGTGCACCAGGTGGTCTGACTGGGTGTCAGTGAGAATATGTGCCTGAACTGATTGAGCACCTGTCTGCAATCAGTTTGCTGCTGGGCAGTGAGGCTGCCTGCCAAGGCTACACCATCCACTGACCCATCATCAGGGTTCTGTGAGAGCAGGTCAGGGAGTGGGTCACTCTCTTCCTCCTGTCCCTCATCAGTAGCCATGAGCAAGCCCATGTCTGCCCTGTCCACATATGGTTTTAACCTGTTGACATGGAGAACCCTGTGGGGACTCCTGGGTGTTCCTAGGTCTACTAAATAGGTAACCTCACCCTTCTGTTCAACAATGGTATGGGGTCCACTCCATTTGTCTTGGAGAGCTGCTGGGGCCACTGGCTCCAACACCCACACCTTCTGTCCTGGCTGGTAAACAGTCAGTACAGCCTTTTGGTCATGCCAGGCTTTTTGAAGTTCCTGGCTAGCCTCAAGGTTTTTAGTTGCCTTTTTCATGTACTCAGCCATCCTGGAGCGGAGACCAAGTACATAGTCCACTATGTCTTGCTTTGGGGGCTTGAGAGGTAACTCCCATCCTTCCTTCACCAAGCACAATGGACCCCTGACAGGGTGACCAAACAAAAGTTCAAAAGGGCTGTAGCCAACCCCTTTTGAGGCACCTCCCTGTATGCAAATAAAAGGCAGGGCAAGAGTATGTCCCATCTTCGCCTAAGCTTCTCTGGGAGCCCTTTAATCATGCCCTTCAAGGTTTTGTTGAATCTCTCAACTAAACCATTGCATTGTGGGTGATAGGGTGTGGTGAACTTGTAAGTCACTCCACACTCCTTCCACATTGCTTTCAAGTATCCAGACATAAAGTTAGCACCCCTGTCTGATACAACCTCCTTAGGGAAGCCCACTCTTGAGAAAATTCCCAGGAGGGCTCTTGCCACCACAGGTGCTGTAGTGGTCCTAAGGGGAATAGCCTCTGGGTACCTGGTGGCATGATCCACTACCACCAGGATAAACCTGTGCCCAGATGCTGTTTGGGGATCCATGGGACCAACAATGTCAATCCCCACCCTCTCAAAGGGAACCCCACCACAGGTAGTGGTATCAGGGGGCCTTTGTAGTGCCACCTGCCTTGCCACTGGCCTGGCAGGTTACACAGGAGCGACAAAACTCCTTGGTGTCTTCAGACATGTGGGGCCAGTGAAAGTGAGGGACAATTCTGTCCCAAGTCTTGTTCTGGCCCAGGTGACCTGCTAAGGGAATGTCATGGGCTAGGGTCAATAGGAAGCCCCTGAACTTCAGAGGTATAACCAACCTCCTGGTGGCACCAGGCTTGGGGTCTCTACACTCTGAGTACAAGAGTCCATCATCCCAATACACTGTATGGGGACCACTAGCTTTCCCAGCAGCCTCAGCAGCAGCTTGCTGTCTGAGGGGTTCAAGAGAGGGGCAGCTCTGCTGCTCCTGGCTCAGATCTGCCCTGGAAGGGCCCCTGTCCCCAAGAACTCAACCTGGTCAGGTTCAAGCTCCTCTGGGACAGTTCCTTCCTCAGGACTGAGATCATCCCCCTCAAGAGACTGATCTTCCTTCTGAGCCAAGGGGAAGGCACTGCCTTTACCCTACTACTCCTCTTCTTGGAGGGCACTTGGTCCATTATTCCAGAATCCAAGGCCTGTTCAGTGTTAGACATTTTGGCTTGTGACCTGGTCACAGCAAACACATCTGCAGGGATGCCCAGCATTTCTGCATGGGTCCTGAGCTCCACTTCTGCCCAAGCTGAAGTTTCTAAATCATTGCCAAGCAAGCATTCAACTGGTAGGTCTGCACTTACCACAACCTTCTTAAGGCCAGTTACCCCTCCCCAGGAGAAGTTAACAACTGCCAGAGTATGGTCTGTTCTGACATTGCTAGCATTGGTCACTTGGTACATTTCACCAAGTATAATCTGCCCAGGATCCACAAGGTCTTGTGTCACCATGGTGACACTTGCCCCTGTGTCCCTAAATGCCAAAGCCTCTTTTCCATTGATTAAGGGCTGTTGCCTGTACTTGCCCAGATTACTGGGACTCACAGAGGAGGTCACATCCATGCCTCCATCACAGACTAGGACAGCCTGAGTGAGTTTTCTGACTAGGTCAGAGCTCATCTCCTTACCCAGGGTCAAATCTACTAAACCCTTGGCTTGTGTAGTCCCACCACCAACTGTAACTGCACTAGGGGGAGCAGGTGCCTTAGGGGCATTGGTGGGGGCTGGAGTAGAGTCTTTGGACTTGGTGCAATCACTGGTCCAGTGGGTCTTTTGCTTACAGACCTTGCACCATGGTTTCTTTTGGCCTTTTCCCTTGTTAGACTGTGAATCCCCACCTGAAGAAGATTTTGGGGGCCTTGTGAAGACTTTTGGTCTTTACCCTTCTCCCCACCCTTATCAGAGTTTTTAGAATCTTGCTTCTTAGGGTCACCACCTTGGTTCTGTACCTTCTGCCTCACCCTGGTTCTGACCCATTTGTCTGCCTTCTTTCCCAATTCTTGGGGAGAGGTCAGATCAGAGTCCACCAGGTGCTGATGCAACAGCTGATTTTGACAATTATTAAGAATCTGCTCCCTCATGATAAGATTGTACAATCCTGTGAAGTCACATACCTTACTGCCCAATAACCAACCTTCCAGAGCCTTGGCAGAACAATCAACAAAGTCCACCCAGTCTTGAGTCTGTGCTTTTTGGGTATCTCTGAACTTTAACCTGTATTGTTCAGTGGTTAGGCCAAACCCATCAATCAGAGCACTCTTTAAGACTGTGTAATTATCAGCATCCTCCTCTCTAACAGTGAGGAGCTTATCTCTACCTTTGTCTGCAAAGGAGAGCCACAAGATTGCTGCCCACTGCTCCTGAGGGACCCTCTGTACTTTACAGGCCCTCTCCAGTGCAGTTATCCATTTGTGGATGTCATCCCCACTCTGGTAGGGAGGGACAATCTTGCTCAGGTTTCTATGGTCATAAGACCTTTCCCTATCTCTGGGGAAATTGCTGCCACCATGGGACTCTAGTCCCATCTTTTTCTCTCTTTGTAGAGATCTAGGGACTCCCTGTCTATAGCCAACTGCTGTTTTCTGAGCTCAAGCTGGGCTTGCTCATACTGAATCAGTCTCTTTCTCCTGTCATGAGAGGATTCTCTCCTATGAGAAGAGACAGAGGTCCCTATTGAGGTGTCAGAGTGGTTAGACTCCTGAGAAGGAGATCTATCCCTTCTTGGCACACTCTCAACTCTTCCTGGGGGGACAAAGGTGAGGTCATCCTGATCCTCCCCTTCATCCACAGGAATAGCTGGGTTTTCCAGGGCAAGGTCATTGTCACCTTCCTGGCCAGTTTCAGAGGGGGGGGCTGGGTTTCTTCACCCCTGACCCCTTCCTCCTGTTCTGCCCCACCCTCTCTGCCTACCCCTTCAGACCCTAGGGGCCTGCTGAGATCATCAGCTAGTAGCACCTCTCTGAGGTGTTGGGTGCTGGCACTTTTGCCTGCCTTCAGCTTCCTAGTATTGCATAATGCTCTCAATTCCAAGAATGGGAGTTTATCATACTTGGAGGGAAGAAGCCCACTGGCTTCTGGCAAGGACTCACTGGGTCCTGGCTTTGAAGACATTACTAGTGAGGTGTGGTGTATGCACTACCTACTCTAGTGTGGCCTACTAAACTCTCTTGAGTTGTAGAAAGGGTGTGCTATCCCTTAACACACAACTCTAAGTTCAGTAGAACTTACTGTATACTAAGCTTGATTTATATGTACCTAAGGTACCCTTAGTGGTTTTCAGTTGATCAATTCAATTGAGATTATCTGGTAATACAATAGCAAGCTGGAATCCCACACGCTGCACACCAATGTGAGAAGTTGGCCTGGCATATGCTGTCCACTAATTATAATGGGCACCTTGCACCAGTCCAAACAACCCCTTATTGGAGATAGGTTAAAGACAACCTTTATTGAAAGCTATCCTAGTGGTAGCTATGGAGAGCAGCCTTCAGGCTAAGTCTTGAAGGAATGTAAAGCAGCTTGTTTTACCAGTCTATAATCTCTTGAGTGACCAAATGAAAGAGGACCACACCAGGTATATATTCAAAATATATGTATTTATTGCTAAACACACCCCTCTAGTCTCTTTATGAGGCTAGAGTTCGAAGTACATAAGTTATAAGTTAGTTATCAACAGTAATAGCACAAATACACGTTTGAGCCCTAGGGGCGTACCAAACCATATACCAATAAAGTGGTATAAGAACCACGACTGAGCTAGACACAAGGCCTAGAGCCTGTAGAAGTGCTTGGACCACAAGGAACCACCCAAGGTAGTGACACAGGGGACCCACGGGAGACGCGTGCAGTGTGAGAACACAGCCGCGAATCGCCGTTGACTTCTATGGGGAAAGTCGCGGTTGGAATTTTAAAGAAAAGGGACACTTAGAGGAGGACTTGGAGCAAACCCCTTTAGAACTGGGTTGTTCTAGAGTCTATACCCACGGGAGCACCGGAGTACTCGAGTTACCTCACCCAGGAAGCTGGGTGCATAGGTGTCTTTCGGGGTCGGGTTTCGTCGTCGTTTTCAATGGCGATCTGCTGCAAAGTGCTGCTGGCGGCCAAGTCGAAAGTGTTCGGGTGGATCCAAAGGTGGATCGAAGATCTGAAGAACCTGAAAGCAGAGGGGACAGAGTCTGGGTCACTAGCCAGTGACCAGGAAGGCGATGAGCAGATGCCCACCGATGTCGAGTGCTTCAGGTAGGTTGACGGTTGTCTTGACTCTTCAGCCACGAGGTCCAGGAGGCGTCGGCGACAACCAGGAGCTGGATTCGAGCTGTCCCATGACGTTTGTCGATTGCAGGGGTGTCGGCGACCGGATTGGACCCAACAAGCCTTGGCAACGGCAAGTCTCGTGGAAATAGAAGAAGGACGATGGTGCAGACCAACAAGGTCTGTGGGACTCACCCAGTGAGGGCAAGTCAGGGCACGCCTGGAGCAATCAGGGAGCCCGAGCAGAAGAAGATTGGCCTTCGGGAGGGCCTACTAGCCAACGGACTAGCGACCGCAAAGGAGCCTCGAGTGGACGCACTTGGAGCTGGCTCACAGGACACTCGTGGAGTGGAGGCCAGTGATCTTCGGTGCAGTCGGCGCTGGAGGCTGGGGCTACTCGGAGCCCAAAGCACAACTTCGTGGGAGACCTATAAGAGGATGCACTTACAAAAGTATGCGGTATCCAGGGGTCACGGTTCCACATTACCCACGATAGCCACGGGCCTTAGCTTTGCTGGGGACTCAGGGTAGCCTCGGAGAAGTCTGAAAATCTACCTCTGGTGATGCAAAGACTTCGGTGTCCGGCGGGAGCTTCAGCGATGCAGACCAGACAATTGCTTCATTGGTGCCTGCCAAGCAGGGAGTCACTCCTTGACCCCAAGGGAGATTCTTCAGTCCTCTAATCTTAAAGTAGAGCGTCGAAGGTCCAGGATTCTGTGTCAGAGTTTCGTCCAGGTAAATCTAAAGTCCTAAGGACTGGGGTCCCATACTTATACTAAGTTAGGGGTTGGACATACTCTGGGGACCCACCTATGGGAGGGTCAGGGCAGAGGGGTGGTTACACCCTTTCCCTTTGTCCAGTTTCGCGCCAGAGCAGGGGCTGGAAGCCCCTGAGCCGGTTTGAACTGGGGTATGCACAGGGACACCAAATGTGCCCCCAGTGCAGGACTTCAAAGCACCAGAGAGTGCTCCCGCCCAGCCCCAATACACACTATCCTGTCTGGGGAGGTGGTTACACCTCCCTGGGACAGGAACCCTATTGTCCAGGCCTCCCCTGCCGGAGTTTCGGTCAGCAGCAGGAGGCCAGACTCGTGTCTGTGGCAGCGGCATCCATTTTGTGATGCCAGGGCTTGGAAAGAAGTTACCGGGCAGGCCGGTGTGTACATGTCTCTCCCTCTAGAAGGGTGGAATGCTACCCCCGCCGCCAGAACTGGGGGGGGGGTAGTATTCCAAGATGTTTGACACCAAACACGACATGTTTCTGTGCAGCCATCCCAAAGTTAGCATTTAACGCGAGGTTATAATGCGCTTAAGAGTATATGGTCAGGCTGCACAACAAACAGCATCAGAGAAGGGTCTCCGAACGCTGCAGAGGAGCTCTGCTCATGCAGGGGCACCCTCTCACATAGGAACCAAGCACTCTGCCTTCAGGATTGACAAGGCCTGCCATAGGAGTGACTTATAGGTTTATATGTGTGTATGTATGTAGTGATATAGGTAACCTATATCACTGTAAGGGATGCATGCACCACCTTACCCAGGCTGCAGTAGCAGACCTGAGGTGTCCTTTTGGTTGGCCTTCCAGGGGTGGCACAATACATGCTTCAGTCCCTGGCAGGCCTCTGAGGTACCTATGCCCTGGGTACATAGTATACCATATACTAGGGACTTACAAGGGCACTCAGATTCCAATCAGAGATGTGCCTAAGGCACATGGAAACCATTTTAGAGAGGAAGCAGCTAGGCTGGGGTTCTGATTAGCAGGGCCCCAGCCAGACTAAAGTCGAAAAACAGTGAAGCATCAGCAAAAAGTGGGGGTACCCATGTGAAGCAGATCCTACTCTCCTACAGTCAGAGGCACCTGTATATTAAACAAAACATTAAAAGGTGCAGAGACTTGTTTTACTGAAAATTAATTAAAGGAAAAAAGACTACATCCTAAAATGCAACTCTGACCCGCATCGGGTGGAAGGAAGCCATCAGTTGTCATGCTGGGAGAAGAAAGTTATCTGGGGTCTCACAACAGAGCAATAATATTTCACCCTTTCATTCACTTTCAGATACTGTGCCACCCAGCAAAACCTAGTCCAACATTCTGAGGGGCTAGTAAAGGGATGGAGGCACATATAACCATGTACATATTAGCATTGTGTCACTGATAATGGTGGCCAGCAGGCCTGCTGTAGCCACTGTTTCTGATATGGGAGGCACCCTGTACCCACATGTGTTTGATGCTCAAAGCTTCCCTTAGGCCTGCTCCTTCTCCTCAAGTCCAAGGCTTGGCTTCTTCTCTTGGGTGCTTTGGGTTCCCTGGTGCTCCCACTCCTACCGTGTGGCTCACTTTTTCATGAATACCAGATACAGCCAGCTGTTGTGTCAACTGGTGATGACCAGTCTGGTGCACCTCATAGTGCAGTGGAACCCTACAGATTTCTAAGCTGCTGTAGTGGAAATTGGGAGGGGCATTGGGAGGGGCAGACATTTGGCACTTCTCGTTCATATCTCTGTACTGCTCACAGCCGCACACTTATGGATGCCTCCACAGCATTGTCCTGGAAAGACATACCTGCGATTCCCTGGCTAACCATGATCCTTCCTTCTTTTGACTTCTCTGCCTGCTCCCTCCTTCCAGTGCGGGGATATGTGTCCTGGCCTGTAGTGGAGTGGGTGGTTCTTAAGCTCCCTGCCTGGCCTGAGGGGTCTAGCCCTCTGGCCACATCTGAAATGACAACTACATTCTTGGGACAATATTTACAGTAGTCTGTGTACCACTTTGCCAATTCACTAATTTTACATGGATGGAAATCCATTTTCATATTATACTTTTGTCACAACACAGTAGTGGCACTCTGTGGGTGCAGAACTCCCAAGCTTGAGTGTTGGGTGTGCATCCAGAAGAAGGCAGCAAATGAAAGATAACCCACACCTAAAATAGATGGTTTTACTTTATTTAGCTTAATTTTCCACAAAAAGTTATGTGAATTTGCATCAATTTGCTATAAAAGGATGTGAAGGGCTGGCTGTATGTGTCCCTTCCCCAAGGCAGACAGTCTTTGACATGCAGAAATAAAACTGAATTTCCCCGTTTGTGATTATTGTAGGATGTCAGTAACATTCACTGTTTGGGGAATCTAGTCATTTCTGCATATGTGGCAGGTAACTGGATATGGGCCTGTCCCAGTATGGTAAGAGCTCTGCCTCCAGACATCCTTCCTTCCAGATGTCCGTGTCAGTCGCAGCCCTGGTCCTCACCCACCTGAATGGAGGCAACTCTCTGCCCATTAGCTTCCTTAACAATATTCAGACACCCATGAAAGCACCTTAACCACTGTAACACTTCCCATCATGGGCTTGTACAAGTTGGCCAAATCCACCCACACTGAAGGTATTGTATTGTATTGTAATTGCATTTATATAGCGCTTACTACCCCTGACGAGGCGTCGAAGCGCTTTTTCAGCGAGTAGCACGCTACTCCGGAACCCAAGAAGGATTAGTATTGAATTAGTATAGTGAAAATGTGAAAGTAATTTGAGTGGTGGATAGGTTAGTCAGTTATTTGGATTCAGAAGGATAGCGGAGGGATAGAAGAGGGAAAAAGGTTTGCACTTATATAGCGCTTGTTACCCCTGATGGGGTGTTGAAGCTCTTTTGTTCGGAGAGTAGCACTTATCGGGTTTAAAGAACAAAGAAATACCAAAAAGTGTGACTGAGCATGTGTATGACAGCAAAAAGCGTACTTGGCAATCTGGAATAGACCTCGTTTCTGAGAAATGCTTGATATCAGACACAAGCATTCTGGAAGCAATTCAAAGTGTGATCTAACATCATAGAAATGAATGAGAAACATTCACCAAGCCATGTGACGTTATGTCTTAGTCGTGTTTGAATGCTTATATTGTTAGCTACATTCAGTGTTTTCTGGTAAATGCGCATTTTCAACTCCGTGCACATTATTCTTCCCCTTCCAGTGTGCCCCAGTAAGGCCTATACTGTGTTTAAGTATTTTGATAAATCCATTCTTCCTCCAAGTATGCAATCTGAATTCTTATGATTGTTTGTTGGGCCTTTCATTGTTTAACTTTTGTTACAAAAATATGAGTCACATTATGGTAAACTTTATATTAGCTGATAAAAAAAAACACATGACTTAAAAATACCACCCTCCCTCAAAATTATTTTTCTATTCAGCTGCCGCCCCGCTTTAGATAACACTTTTTGGATGACGAGATACTCGCCTACCTCTACCCTCTGATGTCCCTAGCCCTTGCTTACTAGCCCCATGTCCCCTCCGATGCCCCATGTGTCTCTTTACATTTTCTCTTTTTCAGGTGGTCACGCCACCTTTCATCTTAAATGTCCCCTCGTTTATCTCATCAAATTCCTTCTCTTGCTTTCTGGGATACCCCTCCCCCACTTAAAATACCAGTCTCTGCCACTGCAGCTGTCCCTCTGTCCTCACTCATCAGGCCCCTTCCACTGACCTGTGTCATTCTCGAAAGCCTTGGCTCTTTCTTGGGACAGCTACCCACCCCCGACTCTCATCAGATGATCCTCATCTCATCCATCAGGTGCTTTATTTTAAACCCACTGCCCCGCGCCCGCAGTGTATTCTCTAATATCGTTTGCTTGCCCCTTTCTTCTTCTTCAGATAACCCCTCGATTTCTTCAGCTGACTGTGCTTATACCCCTTCACTTCTGAAAGCTCTCCTCAGTTGTCCCCTTTCTCACCCGCCAGCTGCTGGGCTATCCTCTCCGTCTTTTCGCATAGAAGAAAGGGAAAGGCAGAGCAAATTGTGCTTTTAAAGAGCTTCCCTTTCTTCCCGCCGCACAGCTTCCTGGCGGGTGAGGTCACACTAGAGGCGCAACTAGAGTCAAATTTCGGGGGGCTAAGAAAATATTCGGGGGGGGGCGCTAATTCTTCAAGCAAAAGGCAGAGTGGAGCTGCAGGGGCTCTAAGAAGGGGTGAAAAACATCAAAGCCTCATTAACAAACAAAAGGTCTTTTAAAGACCTGTGAAGTACTCGGGTGCGGCTGTGTGTGTGCCCGGGAAGCTGTCTCATCCCCGGCTGCCACACATGACGGGGGGGGGGTTGCTATAATCATTAATACTACCTTTCTGAAGACCAGAAACCACTCTTGCTGGACCATCATTGTCCATTCTTAATAAAGCCTGCAAGGGATCTCACGCGACACAAGTATCAATCAATCAATAGATTTGAAGAGTGCTACTTGTCACCCGTGAGGGTGTCCATCACTTGTAGAGTCCAGTTGTTTAGACGACTAGCCAGGTATTCAGGGACTTTCGGACTCTGAAAGGGATGGGGAGGTCTGTCATTGAAATGGCAGCTCATTCTATGTCTTTGCTGCTAGGTAGAAGAAGGAGAGACTTCTGCATCTGCTATGTCAGATACGAGGGGTGAGAGTTAGAGAAAGGGAGGTGGAGCTGAGGTGTCTTGTGGGCCGATGGAAGTTCAGATGCTGGTTCAAGTAGGTGGGTCTGCAGTTGTGTAGGGCCTTGCATGCATGGGTCAGGTGCTTGAACTTGTATCTTTTCTGTGGAGCCAGTGGAGTTCCCTGAAGTAGCGGTTGAAGTGGGTTCATCTAGGGAGATCCAGGATGAGTCCTGCTGCAGCGTTCTGTATGGTCTGTAGTCGTCAGAGAAGGCTGCGATCCCTGCATAGAGAGCGTTGCTGTAATCCAGTCGGCTGGAGATCAGGGCCTGGGTGAAGGTGCGTCTTGAGGTTTGGGGTAGCCATTTGAATATATTACGAAGCATGCAGAGGATGAAGATGCAGGAGGAGGAGACAGAGTTGACCTGTATCGTCATGGTTAGCTTGTTGTCCAGAATAATGCCTACGTTCCTAGCATGGTCAGTGGGGGTATGAGCAGGTCCACATTTTGAGGACCACCTGGATGTGTCTCATGGAAAGCTTTTGTTTCTGAAAATCAGTACCTCTGTCTTGTCTGAGTTGAGCTTCAGGCAGTTGTCCTTCATCCAGTTAGCGACGTCTGTCATGCAGTTGTGGAAGTTGGTCTTGGTATTGTTGGTGTCTTTGGAGAGGGAGAGGATGAATTGTGTGTTGTTGGCTTAGGATATAATGTTAAGTACTTGGGTTTTGGCAATACTGACCAGAGGTGTCATATAAGTGTTGAAGAGGGTGGGGCTGAATGAGGATCCTTGGGGTACTCCACAGATGATTTCCTTGGGTTCGGAGGTTAAGGGGGAAGGCAGAATTTTTTTTTTCATGCTGCTGAACTATTTTAATTGAGGACTACAGTTACACTTGTAAACCAATTTAGTTTGTATGTCCTGCTTGTATGGCTGTCTATCTTTATTTACATTTTATTAGTCAGTAGAGCAGGATATACACAGGTCATTCAGGAATTTGCATACAATGTATCCAACATATACAATGAAAGTAAGCAGACCGCTAAGTATTCCCATCAATCTTGTCACAGCTTGTATAAAATAAAACTAATACTAACCCCTAAACCCCAACTCAACCCCCTCCCACCTCCCCCACTGAGCTTCCATGATATGTACATTGTCTTTCATTGCCTATTGTTTGTGATGACAGAGTCATTCAGGTCACGGCAGTCCACAATAGCCCAACATTTGACAAGCAGCAACAATCTCCCACTACACCCAATGGCTGTTATACATTCTCCCTATTCTGCACTGGTGTGGCTTCCCATTGTGTATGTGCGAGCAGGGCCTGGGTCATTTCAGCCCAGGCCGCAAGGGCCTCCTATCCTTTGGCATCCCTTCTTGTCCTTCTCATATGAACCTCCTCTGCTCCCGTCCATTCCAAGCTTCCCTTGTTGGAGCGTGAGGATTTATGCAGTGAATTGCAATACATCGTATTGCTATAATTAGGCCTAGAATGGTGTAGCGTCTACTAAGTTTCTTTTTTTGGGTTCTCTGGAAGAAGACCCAATAAGCATATTCGTATTGTTTGTGGGATCTTCCAACCCATGGCCCCCTGCAACTGAACCAAAACATTTGACCAAAAGCCCTGCACAAATGGACAGTGCCATATCATAAGCATAAAGTCCGGCACCTCCGCATGGCATCTCGGGCATCTTTGGCCCCTAGAGGTGTATATATTGAGCAGGCATTTGGGGGAGAGATAGGTCATGTGTATGAAATTATATCGTATCAGCTTAAAATGGGCACACACTGCCACTTTTTTCACACCTGCATGTATCTTGAGCCAATCCCGCTGAGACATTGGGTCCTCGCTGTGGTGCTGCCATATGTTTTCTATAGGGAGGGGCTGCAATCGCCTGTCGGAGTGCAATGCGCGATATAAATGCGTTATAAGCTTACGTCTGCCCGCCATCGCCAACATTGTGACAAGGTTGAGAGTGGGTTCCGGCGCCTATGGAAATGTGGGCCATGGTTGTCTAGCCTTTGCTGCTATCTTTGCATATTGCAGGAATTGGCCTATTCCTAGGTCAAACGCTTCCTGGACCTCCTGCATAGAAATAAATCCATTCTCTGGGTAAAGGTTGGACAGCATTATGCAGCCTCCCTCCTGCCACCTATCTACTGCTATAGTGTGAGCGCTTTGTGCGAAAGGAATTAGCGGCCAAAGATCCAAGCCCGGGGCATTGGGCGCTCTTCTAAGTACTTGTCTGACCACTTTCTCCCCTATTCTGCACATGAGTCGGACTACGTGCGGGAATGAAGGGGGTATCCGAGTGCCCCTCATTAAAAGTTCCCCCAGTTGGTGTCCCGCTTGGGAACCATCCAAGCGCACCCATTCCCAGTTTGGCTCACCATCCAACCAGTGCAGTGCATGTTGTAATTGTGCGGCAAAGTAGTACAATTCTAAATCTGGAACCTCTATGCCCCCCTTGTCCCATTCCCGTCTTAGAGTGGAGAGGCTCACTCTACATCTTTTGCCTTGCCATAAGAGAGGCGTGATCAGCTTGTCCAGCTCACCAAACACTGCTCTAGGGAGCTCATAGAAGGTGTCTTGCATAACATATAAACAGCGTGGCAGCACCACCCTTTTTAGCAGTGCTATTTTCCAAATTCGTGACAATTGTAGGGTGTTCCAGAACTATATAGAAGGTTTTAGACCTGCCAGTACCATCTCCATGTTAGGATCAAAGAATTGCTTCTCGTGATGGGTAATAGTAATACCGAAATATTTGACACTGTCCACCTTCCATGGTAGGCCTGCTTCTAGTAAGTGTTCCTCCAGCTGAGTAGTCAGGTGGCACAGCGGGAACAGAACAAATTTTGATGCGTTCACCCAGAGCCAGAGAGCTCCCAGTATTCCCACATCACGTTTACAATTATCGGGCCAATATGCCGGGTTGTCGGACGTATATCATGGCATCATCCACATATAACGAGACTATGTTTTCAGTAGTGCCCACCGGTATTCCCCATACCCTGAGAGTCTTTCAGAGTCTACATGCCAGAGGCTCCATTGCCATGGCAAAAATCAGGGGGGACAATGGATATCCCTGCCTAATACAGCGTTGGAGAACTATTTCTTCAGAGACATAACGTCCCGTACGGACTCTTGCTCATGGGCATGTGTGCAATAATTTGACCCAGTTTATGTAGGAGGTTCCAAGTCCTGCCCTGTCCAGCACTTTCCATATATAGTCCTAATTAAGGGAGTCAAATGCTTGTTCGATGTCCAAGAAGGCGAGGTAAATTTCCCTCTTGGACCACCTGTGCGTTCATGACCTCGACCAAATGCCGCAGGTTGCGTTGTGTGTTTCTATGGGGAATACATCTGGACTGATCATCATGGATCAGACATGGGAGATGTGGGAGAATGCGTGTCTAGATGCCTATGTTATGCAGCCTTGGGATGAGTGTGTGGTGGGAGACTGTAACGAAGGCTGCTGAGAGTTCTAGGAGGATCAGAGCCGCAGTTTCTCCTCGATTGAGGAGGGCTTGGATGTTGTTGTTAGCCGCGATGAAGGCTATCTCGGTGCTGTGGTTGCTGCGGAATCCAGATTGGGAGGAGTCTAGTAGGAGGTTCAGTTCCAGATGTGGGGGGAGTTGTTGGTTGATGGCTTTTTCTAATACTGTGACCTGAAACAGGAGTAGAGAGATCGGTCGGTAGTTGTTGATTTCTCTGGGGTCTGCCAATGGTTTCTCTAGTAGGACGTTGACTTCTGCATGTTTCCAGTCCTCAGCGAAGGTGGTTGTGGCAATTGAGGTATTGAACAAGGTGGTGAGAACGTAGCTGATTCTGGCTTCGGCTAGGTTGAAGATGTAGTGAGTGCATGGGTCGGTTGGGGCCCCTGAGTGGACCATGTTCATGATGAGGGCAGTGTCCTGTGGGGGGAGCTAGCTCCATTTTGTTAATTGGATGTCTGTGGTGGTAGGGGGTCATTGTGTTGCTTGAAGAAGTGGGCTGGGTTTGAAGTTTCTGTAGGTGTTGGCAATCTTGTTGTGGAAGAAATTTGCAAGGTTGTCTCAGAGTTCCTGTGAGGGGGTAATGCTGTTTGTTGCAGCTGAGGGCTTGGATAATTCTTTGACGATGTTGAAGAGTTCTTTGTTGTTACTGGAGCTTGATTCAATGTGTGGGGCTAAGGCCTTTTTCTTTGATACTCTCAAATTGTCTGTGGTAGAGGCTGAGGGCTGTCTTGAAGGCGGTCTTGTCGGTCGTGTCCTTGCTGGGGCTCCAACTCCTTTCCAGTTGTTCACAGTGTCGTTTAATGGTTCTGAGGTCTTCAGTGTACCAGCTAGCCTGCTTGGTGGATCTTCTGTGGGTGTGGTTGCCGATGGGAGCAATGCTCTTGGTGCAGTTAGTGAACTAACAGGCCTACCATGGAAGGTGGACAGACTCAAATATTTAGGTATTACTACTACCCATCACGAGAAGCAATTCTTTGATCGTAACATGGAGATGTTATTGGCAGGTCTGAAACCTTCTATATAGTTCTGGAACACTCTACAATTGTCACAAATGGGGAAAATAGCCCTACTAAAAAGGTTTGTTGAAGTTCCTGATGTTCTGGTCTAGGTTGTTGGAGGAGATGGGGTGGGTGGTGTTGAGGGCATTGATCCATGTGTCCTTTGAGACTTTGCTCCAGCTGCTGTGGGGGGGGGCTGGGCAGACTGAGGGTGGAGGTCTGTGAGCTGGTGATGTTGAAGTGGATGATGGAGTGGTCGGACCAGATGAGTTCCGTGGTGTGGCTGTACCTGATGCGGTCACTGGAGGTGAAGATGAGGTGTTGTGTGTGGCCTGAAGTGTAGGTGGGGTCCTGGACGATTTGGGTGAGTCTGATATTGTTCAATCTGTCAAGGAGAATGGTTGTGTTGATGTCATTGTGGTCGTTGAGATAGAAGTTGAGGTTGCTGTGGACAATGTAGTTGTTGGAGTCTATGGTGAGGGGATGAAGTTGCGGAAGGCGGGACGTGGTCCTAGAGAACATTAGGTGAGAGTGCCCCTGATGGTGGTTTTGCTGTTTGTTTGGAGTCAGAAGTTGAGGTGTTCCATGGCTGGGGTGATGTCGTCATTTGTGATGGTGCATTAGATGAATTCCTTGTGTATAATGGCGATCCCTCCACCAGAATTGTTGATGAGGTCGCGCTGGGTGATCTTGTACCCTTTGAGTATTGTGGTGGCGATGTCAAGTGTGGAAGTGGGGTTGAGCCAGGTCTCAGTGAGGAAGAGGACATCTGGTATGAGGACGGAGATGAGGTTCCAAATCTCAGTGGTGTGTTTGCATAGTGAGCATTTGTTAAGATGAGTGCATACGAGTTGGTGTGTTTTTTTCTGGGTGCTGTCTGTGGTGTGCTCAGGGTGGGGCTGGTCAGCAGGCTGGTGTGTGTGCTGTGGCAGGTGAAATGACAGTGTGTGCAGGTGAAAGGTCCTAAGTGGAGCATGGGTCGGCAGTGTTTGTTGCAGTTCCAGGATCAAGGGTGTAGAGCTTGGCGATGGTGTATGTGCGGGTATTGAGAGGGCGAGGGGTCCTGGCACTGGATGCGGTTCAGGCACAGACAGGCACAGAAAGGCTTGCCTTTGGTGCCCAGGCAGTGCGTCACCAGTCGTTTAGCTCCTGGGGTGGGTTGGGCTTCTGTTGGTGAGAAGAACAGTGAGTGGGAAAACCCAGGCGGGATAACCGTGGCAAAAGCTGTGTCACTGGAGGAGGCTGGAATAAGCAGAAACTGGAGGCCCCAGGCAGGTGGAACCTCGGTGCCCAGGTGCCTACTCAAGAATCTACCACCCAAAAAACAATCGACTACTTTTATCAAAGCTTTCCATCAAAATGATATACATCTAACTGCAGGATTGTCTTCAAAACAACCAGAAATCGGATATTTGCCAATCAGGATGTTATGGTGGCAAAAGATAGGGGGCTACCATGGTTCGCCTGCCTATTAATTCGTCACCTGGCTATGATAGTTGGATTCAGGACTGGCTTTTGCCTTCTATGTGTAGCATGTTGGGGGTTGTCCAACAACTTGATAAGCTGATGTAGGGCTTTTTGGGATGATGATGAATCTCACCATACAGTTTATCATTTATGCCTGTTTCTCTTTTCGATGGTTGTCCTCAGGACACACTTTTTTCACATCTACTCTTTAACATTTGTGTCTAAACTATCTTCTCTCTCTTCATTTCAAAATTTTACATCCCTTTTCACTTCAGTCTTGATGATATTCAATTATATGTCATTCTGATTGTCACGCCAGGTGCAGAGTTGGAACTCTTGTCTCTGGCCCTTCAAAACCTGGATATCCCCCTGTAAGCAATTGGGTTATTAGGTGAGAGGGGTGAAAGCCCAACTCAAATAATAAACACAATCCTTGTCAGGCTGAACCAGAAAAGACCCTAAATAAACATGTGCTTAACCCTCTGGAAGCTCGGCTCAAAAGCAGTCAAGCCAAACTTAGAGGCAATGTGTAAAGTTCTTATGCAGCTTTCAAACAGTAATGAAGAGCAATGACAAAAAAAACGTAACCAGTTTAGAGTAATAGAGTGCAATTTAAGACATAATATGACACCATAATGACAAACATCCAATCAGTAGAAACAGAGATGTGAGTTTTTAAGATTTTAGGTCAAAATAGCACCAAAAATCACAAAGCACCACTAGCGGTTATCTGGTTACACTAAACAGGTTCAGGCCGACCGTGATGGTGCATCAGTTAAATGCATGGACCAGGTTAATCCTGCTGACGGGTTGACTTCTTAAGTCCACGTGAAGAGCTGCTGTCCGCATTGGCAGGTGCTGTGAGGAAGTTGTTGTCAGTGCTAGGAGCATGTCGGGTGTCACGGACGGTCGCTACTGTTGCCTAAAGAGCCAGTTGATGCTGGAGCTTTGCGTTGGTAGCCAACCTGAACTGTTGCGCAACATGCAGGTCTCACTGGAGCTTTGCATTGGTTGTCATCACAGATGGTCAATCTAGGAGCAAAGTGGTCATTTCGCGGTCATGAGGAGCTCAAAATGTCTGTATCTTCACCTTTTATTCAGGAGAAGTATACTCAGAGGCCAACCACTGGCCCAGGACCTGGCAGGCACCTTTTCGGGATCAGGATTCACTCCAGCAGAGGCCAGCAGCAGGGCTAAGGCAGGCCCAGGCAGGTCTAGTAGCTGCTGGTCAGCCAGACATTTGCAGGGAGGCCTGTGGAAGTTTGTTGTGAACCTGTAGCTCAAACAGGAGGTCAGCTAACTGATCTTTGGAGTATGCCTGGGGATTCTGAGTTCATGGGAAGCAGGTCCAATCTTCCTTCAACAGACAGTAGAGCAGTCATTCATCAGAATCTTCCACAGGTTCAGGAGTGTTCTGATGAGAGGTTCTGACGGTGCTATTTTTATAACTGATGCCAGCCTTCATGTGCCGACCCCTAAAACTGGTTCTGGTCAGTTCTTCCCCTTCTTCTGGATTTTTTCCAAACTGTCTTGGGTGACAAAGGCTAGGAAAGGCCTTGTGTCAGATTCTTTTGTGGCTGCTTCATGCAGGGCCCTTTAAAGGGTAATAAGGGTAAGAAACAACTTCTCCCCAGCCATTGTGTCAGGAAAGCCCTCTCCCTCCACACCTATGCCTCTTTTTTCCCAATGCCTGGAAGCAATCCACATTCCACAACAGGAGAGCCAATCACACTCTTGTGACCCAGGAAACTAGCCGAAAGGCACAGATGGTTTAGGGCAGAAAAAAAACAACTTTCTAAAAGTGGTACTTTCAGAATAGTAACTTAAAATCCGACTTTACCATTAAAGAAGATTTTAAATACAATTCATTTGAGGGGAAACAGCCTTTCTCTATCAGTTCTCAAACTGAGGTTATCACTTATTATAAAGTGTTATAAGGTAACCCAGTGTCAGTCAGTCTGTTGAAGGGATAGCCTTGCAGCAGTGAAAAATTACTTTGTTTTCACTGCTAGTACATGTAAAACATAAGTTAGCATGCGAACCGCTCTATGAGTGGTCAGGGCCTACATTAGAGGTTTCCTAAAAATATTACAAAGGAAGGTTTAGGTTTGGCAAAAGGTTCATTTTGCCAGGTTAAAAATGATAGCTTGAAACTGCACTACAGGCTGCAGTGGCAGGCCTAAGAAATGTTTTATCGGGCTACTATAGTAAGTGGCACAATGAGTGCTGCAGCCCACTTGTAGCATTTAATTTACAGGCCCTGGGTACATATAGTGCAATTTACTAGGGTCTTACAAGTAAATTAAATGTGCCCATTGGATGAATGTCAATGTTAACATGTTTGAAGGAGAGAGCACAAGGACTTTGCCACTGGTTAGCAGGAGGGAAGTACACAAAGTCCTAATGCCAACGAAAACAAGTGCAGCAAAAATCAGAGATTGCCTTGTAGTTAACCAGATTACAAGAGGTGTCAACACCTACCTAAAGCTCAACCCAACCAAGACAGAGTTCTTTTCTTTTGGCAAGCACAGCAAGCAAGAATGTACATACCTGGCTCAATGGCATGCACATGGGCATATTCCAACCATATCTTTCCCCCAAAGCCAAGTCTCTTAGACTGTCCTTAGACACCAACATCAATCTCAAGAAAACATTGACAAAAAACAAAGATGGCCTGGTATCAGCTCTCTCTTCTAAATGAAGTGAAACCATATCTCCCAGAAAGAGACTTCAGAACTTCCCATCATCCATCTGGACAGAAAGTGACATTACTGGTTTTCCAGCCAAAACCGTTTTTAAAAGAAGCCAAGCAAGAGGACTTTATTTTTAATCACCTATCAGCACAGGAAGTGACATCACTGGATCTCCCATCATCCACCTACACAGGAAGTGATATCGCTTAATTTCCATCCATCTGGTCAGGAAGTGACATTACTGGTTTTCCCTCCAAAACCGTCTTTAAAAGAAGAAACCAAGCAAGAGGACTCCATTTCCCATCACCCATCAGCAAGCACAGGAAATGACATCACAGCACCTGCACTCCCCCTCCCTCCCAGGACCTACCTAATGGTAGCTGAAACAGAGACCTGTAGCAGGCACAACGCTGGTGTGCCAAAGGCAAGCCCGTCTGCGCCTGTCCATGCCTGGACTGTGCCCAGCACCAGGAACCCTGGTCCGATCACCACCCAGCGATACTCTGCAGCACTCCTTAGTTGGCTAGACCCGGGATGCCGTTCCCACAACTGCTTCCGCACCTCACACCATGGTAGGAGCTTTCACCTGCACCTACTGCCGGTTTTCCAGCAGCCATCCACCCACACCCCTATGCAAATTCTAACAACACCCTCAACAACCCTCCCAAACACACATGCCACACAAGCATCAACGATGCCTGCACCCCAACATACAACATACGCCACAGCAAACCCGCACGTCAACACCCACTCACGTGGATGCTACTCAAAAAACAATCACTCAGCAAAAGCACAACTGCAATATGGGACCTGCTGAGTAACAATAAACCCGACATCCTCTTCATTACAGAGACTTGACTCAACCCCTCATCGGCGCCCAACATCGGCATGGTAATACCAGTGGGCTACCACATCACTTGACAGGACTGCCTTCACAAGCCAGGAGGAGGATTCACTATCATCTAAAAGGAATCCATCAAATGCACAACATTCACAGAGTATGGCATCCCATTCATGGAACTCCTGCACTTCAAGCTGCAAATCTCCTAAAACTTCAGCATTAACTGATCCCTCGTCTACCGACCACTCGGACCATGAGCAATCTTCACCAACCTCATCACCAACTTCGTCGCTCAACTCAACATCAACTCCAGAGCCTACATTCTCCTCAGTGACCTCAACTTTCACCTGGAAGACCGAAGCTACTCCACAGTTCTCCTCACAGGTTTAGCATTCAAAGCTGCAGCTGGGGCAAAATCACAGAAGCAGGCTGGCTTCGCGTCCACAACACAGATCAACCTAGCCACACAGGCAACCTCTACAAGGACATCAAAAACTTCTACAACTGGATCAAGAACTGCACCAACTCCCTCACACCCATAAACCCAACAAGCATAACAGATCAAAGAAACAGACCAGCTGGTACACAAAAGACTTCTGAGACACGAAACGACACTGTAAACAGCTAGAAAGGAAATGTAGAGCTAGCCACGTCACCACCGACAGAACTACCTACAAGGCTGCAGTCAGACGCTATCACCAGTAAGCAAGAGGCACCAAGAACAAAGCACCAGTGAACCACATTGAAGGCAGCTCCAACAGCTGCAAGGAGATTTTCTTGCTCGTTAAGGATTTCACTTCATCCTCAGTGACTGTTAACAACATTACTGCCTCCAAACAACTCTGCGACAACCTATTCAACTTCTTCCTCAGCCAAATTGCAAACATCTACAGCAACTTCACACACAAACCCAACTCCAGAGAATTTGTTTTTAACCTACCCACCACCAACCAAGATGGTCACCTGACTGAATGGACAACCCTCACCAGAAACGACACTGCGGCAATCATGCAGACCATCTGCTCAGGGGCCCCAGTGGACCTATGCCCCCACTACGTCTACAATCTGGGAACATCACCAATCAGCACCACTCTGAGCCACATCACCATCGCCTCCATCATGTCTGCCGCTTTCCAGGATGAATGGAATCTTGCAGAAATCAATGTCCTCCTTAAGAAGCCCACAGCCAACCCAAACCAACTTAGCAATTTCTGACCCATCTCCGTGCTCCCCTATCCAGCCAAAGTTATTGAGAAGGCTATCAACAAGCAACTATAGAGGAGAAGAAAGAAAAGTAACATTCCGTTTTCTTTGCTTTAAGCAGCTGCTTCAATTATGCTCTGTGATTTGCCTTGTCTTTCACCTTGGCTGCCGGCTCTGGCAGCAGGCATTGTGACACCAGAAATCGACTGCAATAACTTATATTTGAGTTCTGATGTCTTTTCTTTATAATTGGCAACTAAGTGTGTCACAAGAGTGAGAAACTACTAAATAAAAGAGGGAAAATGAAAAGTATGACTGTCACCAACCAGTGTCAAGTTGATGCTGATGTCTCTTAGAAGTTGAACACTGTTGCATCAAGATAGTATTTAGCTTTGGCGGTCACAATTGTTTTTGCTTATGGGTTAAGCATGCTATTTTGATTGTGAAAGGGTCAGCTGAGGATTTGAATTTACACTAATTCTTTTACATTTTGAAAATATGTTTTGTTAGCATTCAGTTTCAATGTTTACTAAGTTGTGCACAATTTAGAACTGATCTTTTCTTTTCCCATAACACCATCATCAGAAGACTTCACGAGATTGGCATACAAGGATCCGCTCTCAAATTGATCTATTCCTTCCTCACAGGAAGAACCCAAAGGGTCAGGTGCCACCCTTCACATCAGACATCAAGAAATTGATATGCGGAGTCCAACATGGATCATCCCACAGCCCACCCTTTTGAGCATATACATGACACCGCTAGCTAACATCACCCGATCGCAAGACATCACCATCATCTCCTACGGTAAGGAAACCCAACTCATCTTCTCCCTGATGGACAAGACAACCACCACCAGAACCAACTTCACCACCTGCATGACCATGGTACAGACTGGATGCGAACCAACTGCCTGCAACTCAACTCTGGCAAGATGGAAGTACTGGTCTTTGGCACGAAGACCTCCTCATGGGGCTCCATCTGGTGGCTGTCGGAGCTAGGGCCAACACCCACACCCACAGACAATGCAAGAAATCTAGGGGTTTAAGGATCATCCTAGATGACAAGCTCAACATGACGCCTCAAGTCAACACAGTGTTCACCTCCTTCTTCCACCTTCTATGCATGTTATGTAAGATCTTCAAAGATTTTCAAATGGTTGCCTTAGAACACCAGATGTACTATCATGCAAGCATTCACCTCCAGCAGGCTGGACTACGGCAACACTGTCTATGCCAGAATCTCCAAAAAACATCCTCCTACACAAACCCCAGACCGTCCAGAACACTGCATCAAGACTCATACTCGACCTCACACCCCACACCCAGATCACACCACAGTTCAAAAAGCTTCTCTAGTTCTGCTTTTGCAAGCACAGGCAATTCAAACTTCTCACACACACATACAAAGCCCTACACAACACAGGACCAGAATACCCGAACAGCCGCATACACTTTCACCAACTCACCAAACAACTACACTCTTCCTCACTCTCACTCACACACATTCACTGCAGCCACAAAAGCAAAACTGGTGGTCACTCTTTCTCCTACATCACACCAAAGACATGGATCAACCTTCCTCAACGCATCAGAGCATCCTCCTCACTTCTTGAGTTCCGCAAGAAACTGAAGACCTAGCTCTTCGTATAAGCACCTTGGGAATACACACCTATACACCTGCCCAAGCGCTTTGATACCCTTTCGGGTGATTAGTGCAATATACAAATCAATATTACATAACATAACTTCTGGTAAAGCCATCATACTCTTACAACTGGGTGGTTTTAATGTCCTTATCACATCCCAGACTCCACACTGACATCCTGTTAGAAATGGGGGTCTCAAGTTGGCAGAGGTAGGTACCTTTGTCCAAGTAGGGACCCTTCTTCCTAGTCAGGGTAAGGGGGATACACTTCTAAAATAACCCCTGCTCACCCACTTGGTAGCTTGGCACAAGCAGACAGGCTTATCTAAGAGGCAGTGTGTAAAGCATTTGTGAACGCATACAGTGATACAGTGAAAACATTACAAATAGACACCACACCAGTTTAAAAAAATAAGTAATCTTTATCTAAACCAAAACAAGACCACAAACGACAAACATCCAACATACAATACTGGAAAAATAGTTACTGTGCAAAATAACATTTAAATTGCAGGAATAATGTGAAAACACAGTTCCTCTGACTCGGTAGCTCCTTTTGGGGCTACCGCGATACTGAACACGACAGAGTATAACAATTCCAGCCAACTGTGTTGGTACGGGTTAGCTAAAGCGTCGACAGACTCGGAGACAGTACCTTTCTTGTTGCGACCGACACTATGGTACGAGCCGGTCAGGGGCAACCATTGCGGTTGCGATGTGAGATGGAAGCATTGCAGCATGCGGTGTCCTCACGGCTCGGTGCAGGCAGTGGCTCGTTGACACAGTCGGTGAGACCAAGGCTTGCGTTGCAGGGTGAGACGGTGCTCGATGCAGTGCTGGCAGGTCATGATGGGGCGACGGAGCCAGTTGATGTGTGAGTCGGGCAGCGACGGAGTCGGTGACGTCTGTGCAACGTGTAGCGAAGCGGTGCGGGCTGCGGTGCCCACAGGACGCGGTGTAAGCAGCAGCTCGTTGACGGAGTTGGTGAGACCAGGGTTGCATTGCGAAGCAAGGTGGTGCTCTCTGCGGGGCCTTCAGGACACGGAATCCTGCGACAGACTCGGTGACAGAGTCAGATGCCCTTTGCTTCTGTAGTGACTGAAACCAGCGGGTCCAGAGATGGTGCCCAGAAGGACAGTGATGTCTTTGCTGTTCCTGAGACCACTTGAACAAGGGGCAAGATCCACTTCAAACCCTTGGAGATACTTTCTCAAGCAGGATACACACACAGTTCCTCTCCTTGGCAGAAACAGACACTGCAGGCCAACCCCAGACAGCACACAGCAAAGGGGCAGTACTCCTCCTCCAGTTTCTTCAGCTCTTCTCCTTGGCAGAGGTTCCTCTTGAAGTCCAAAAGTGATCTAAAAGTTGGGGGTCTGGGCCCCTCTTTTTATACAGTAAAATCCTTTGTTCTCTGTGGCAGAGAAGCTCTTTGCCCAGCCAAAACCAGTTGTGTCCTCTCTGGGGCAGCTTTCTGGCAGGAGGTGGAGACAGCATTGTGGAAGGCAGACCAGGCCCATTCAGGTGAAAGGAAATCTCCGCCCCCTACTCTAAATGCAGCCCAGGTTTATTCAGCCCAGTCCTGACTCATCCAGACTCTCTAGAGCCACTGCACATCCCCAGCCCCTGTCACTCCAAAGCCAGACAGTCAATACACATCCTAGCAGAGGCACACTGGATGCCTAAGCAAAAAAATACCTACTTTCTAAAAGTGGTATTTTCAAACACAGAATGTAAAAATCACCCTCACTAAAAGATGCATTTTAACATTCTGAGGTCAGGCATACTAAACTCTACTTTCCAACCTTATCCCCAGGGGTAGTTATGTTTATAAGATGTTCTAAGCAAATTCCCTATTCTGTCCTACAATAGTGAAAAACTAAACTGCCAGTATTTCACTAT
The DNA here is from genome assembly GCA_963921515.1 of Calotriton arnoldi. Taxonomy (NCBI): domain Eukaryota; kingdom Metazoa; phylum Chordata; class Amphibia; order Caudata; family Salamandridae; genus Calotriton; species Calotriton arnoldi. Next base: position 1,351,135 of record CAWUFW010004521.1, read on the forward strand.
CAGGACATGCCACACACCTCAGGGAATGTCCTACCTTACACATACACTGCACCCTGCCCACAGGGGTACCTTGGGCCTACCTTTGGGGTGACATGTAAGAATAGGGAAGGCTAGGGCCTAGCAAGTGGGTGCACTTGCCAGGTCGACATGGCAGCACTAGACTGCACACAGGCTCTGCAATGGCAGGCCTAAGTTACATTTACAGGCTGCTTATGTGGGTGGCACAATCAGGGCTGCAGGCCCACTAGCAGCATTTGATTTACATGCCCTGGGCACCCACAGTGCACTGTACTAGGGGCTGACTAGTAAATCAAATATGCCAATCATGGAATCACCAATCCAAAACAACAATTTACAAAGGGAGCACTTGCACTTTGGCACTGAACAGCAGTGGCAAAGTGCCCAAAGCATCTAGACCGGCAAACGAAGTCCAACACACAGCAAAAATACAGGAGGCAAAAGGCAAAAATACAGGGGAGACCCACGCCAATGATGCCAGGTCTAACACATCTCTTAAGGGCATTCTACATTACCACAGCACATTTCATCCAGGGCTATAAGAAATATGATTACATCTGCCTAATTCTGATGAAATTTCATTGGCTCCTCTGCAGACACGCTCCATCTTCAAAACCAGATGAATCCTTTCCAAAGCCATCATTATCAGCGCCGCCTTATCTTCAGAAAAGCTCACTATCACTATCTCAGTGGTTCTGGGCACACACACAAGACAACAGGCCTTTTTTGTCTTGCCCCCAGGATTTGTGAGGTATTTGCATAGTTGTTGTTCAGCTTGTGCTAAAGATCTGAGTGTCAATAGAATGTTCTCTGCTCTGTATACCATGATCTTACTCATCTGACTCTAAGTCCCATCTGAGTGAGTTGGCGCTGGATGACCACATCTGCCAGGTTGTGGATGAGGTGCTGTATATATAGACTTCATCTTTAAACCGCTGGAGGTCTGTATCATTAGTGAACAACCTGCAACCTCTAAATTTGGAGGAGCTTTGGTACAGGTGAGGAGTTGTTGATCAGTCACATGGCCTGTTACATAAAATGTTGCGTGCAAGCTTTGTAGCAAGAGAGGGCATTCACCTAAGTGTTGTTGTTGACTCAGAAATAGATGAGGTGTTGAAGGACTGTATTTTGGTGGTTTCAGAAGGTGAAACGAAGAAACAAAAGAAGGATGTAGTTATGATTATGAGATTTTAGTGAAAGTTTTGGTTGACCTTTGTGCATGATTGGTGTTCAAATCTAATAAAGTTTTGGATAAGAATAGCCTAGGAGAAGTTGAGTTGAAGGACCCTGATGTACGTTTTGGAGGTTATCGAGAAAAACGTTGACTTAAGTGATTATGTTTAAGCTGAAATTGAATTTCAAGGTCACAAAGCCATGGGTAAAGTTTATGTTCCTGTAAATGTTTGATGTTGGCTACATCAAAAAGATCTGGGCTATTATTAGATCCCAATGGTATTCCTCAGCTCAGAATTACAGAAGACTACATCAAAAACTTCTAGGAAATTACTGTAGTGAATATGAATGTAATTGATATGGAGGCAAGAGAAAAGTGTATGTCTGAACTCACTGGCATGTTTGTTGACAAGTTTGGATTATGTTCACCAAAAAAGGTTGAAAGAGTGTTCAATTCCTGTAGTCAACAAGGTCAGGGGTATTCCTATATTGGTTAGGCCTGGGAGTAATTTTAATTATGCTGGAGTAATCGGAGTAATTTTGCTAGTATCGCGTTACTCTTTGACACAGATTTACCAATAATATTGCATAATGAAGACTAATTTGGGGGGAAAAAACCTACCGCCAGAACACATTTAGTGAGCGCAAGCAGCTGCTCATGCTGCTATTTATGTCCTGCTGCATTTAGTGATATTTTCTTATGGAAAAAGATGCAAGCGCGTTGTGTTTGGGAGCTGTACTATGTAAAGAGATGAAGTGAGTAGGATGATAGTCCATATTTCTAGATCTTCACATGCAACGGAATCCAACTATTCATCTATTGAGAGGGAAGCCTTGAGTGTGTTTTAGTCCATCAAAATCCTGAGGAATTTTAATTGGGGAGAAAATTCGCTGTTTGCCCAGATCATAAACTATTAAGAGAGGTGGTAACATAGTGGCTGGACGCTGTATCCATGCACGTCAGAAGATGGATAGAGTGGGTTGCAGATAGATAATTACAGTGTTCACTATATACCTGGCCCAAGTAACACCGTGGATAATTGCCTTTCAAATTAGTTTCAGGAAAGGTAGAAGATTCTGAATTGGATGAATATGAAAAAATAAAGGTATGCAATGTCACTGAAGGTGCTGTGTCCCGAGAAGATCTGGTGGAAGCTCTTCAAAGTGATGGGATGTTGCCTAAGGTGTGTGAAGCAATACAAAATTGATGGTCACTTGAGGGACAGTCATACGAGCTGGGGGTTTTTGGAAGGTGGGACATGAATTATCTATGGATGGTGATTAGGCCCAGGTGCAATTTTAATTACGTCAGCGTAATTCACGTAATGTTGGTAATTTTGCTTAAAGCAAAAAGCCTATAATTACACCATGTCACTGTTATGAGAATTATGTTTAGGGAAAAAATCTTAACGTGAGAATCATTGAAAGATCGGCACAAACGCGAGCAGCTTTTTCTGAATGCGAGTGGCATTTCTATAATGCAGGCAGTCAACTTACATTTCAAGTTGATTTTTTACCCATGTGAACCATTCCTGTACTTTATTGAATGCAAAACTGCAATTCCAAACACAAGCAGCAGTTCTTTTAACACAGGCACCTGAAAATAAACTTGAACATACATTTTCAATTTGAATTTTTACCGGAGTGCCCATTCAGGTAATTTTACTTAGCATGAAACACATTTGTCTTTTTCTTTTTTGTTCACAAGAGGAAAGTGCCATAAGTCCTGGGAGGCTACAGTACATACAGTGGCAACGTCCTATTCCTGTCCTGAAGACTCCTCCCCCTGCTTTGTTTTGCTCTTGCTCATTTTAGATTTGGAGGGAAAGCATCACTATTTGTTTGTCTACAATCTCTTCTGCATCCACACCCATGGAATTTGTACATTTTTGGAAAAATTAAGCAAGTTCAATGCAGTAATTTGCAAAACGTTTCTTGATTTAAGGAGTGGAGGCAACACTAGTTTTTTGTTTTTTTGTTTGTTTGCTGCTGAATGGAAGGAGGTTTGGAGTAGGGGGCTATGCAGGATTGAGGCTTTTTGAGGGCAAATGTTTGCACATTTTTGGGATGGTGGAGGCACAGGGTTATATATATACATTTTCTCCATTTCCTTGTGTCTTTTGTTAATTTTGTCCAGATTTGTACTCATGCTGTGATTTGTTGTACTTTTTGGGGTCTAGTCTGCTGTAGGCCGTAGATATATTTTTTCACTTCCCCACTGCTTGTGTGCTGAAGATTCTTTTTTTAAATTATTTTAGGGGTTTGTGGTTGGGCTTGTGTTCATTCTAATTTTAGTTTTATTTGTCTGCATGTGCTTGTTGGTTGGGGCATCTCTAGGAGTCCAGGCCAATGCATCCAGACATGTTCCTTTTTTCTTTCCCAAGAGTTTGCCCACCATGTTTGTGTGTGTTTGTGTTTAATTAAGATGGTTGATTGTTATTCTTCAACATGTAAAAGTATTTAGCAGTAGTAATTGTTGCTTTGTGCTGTTTGTCTTTAGGGCATTTTAAAAGTTTATTTTAAACTTTTTCTCACTGGTTCTATTTTGCTGTGCTGTTGAGTTTATTGTTGCTGCTTTACTGGTGGTGTACTAGCCCAAGGAAAGGCCCTGCTACATATTGTGTATATATGTGTGCAATCCTTAAACTGCGATACTGCAAGCTTTGTTACTGGAGGGGGAGGAAGTGATTCTAGTCAGGGTAAAGCAGCAATGTTCTCTTTGTTTTCCATGCCTTTATGTGTTGATGCACTAAAGTATACAATAAGTGATGGCAGGAATGCTTGAATTAATCTCAGCCATTGGTAAATACATGGGCCGCATCCCAATCATCCTATTTTGCACACCATGCCACCTCAGTTTGGACCTGGCCGGGCAGTTTGGACTGGACCTTTCCATTTGGAACAGGGTCAAGACTGATTTGCATATGGCTGGGTCCAAACTGAGGTGGCATGGTGTGCAAATAACGATGGATGGGGATGACACCCCAAGTAATTACCAGTGACTGAGATTAATTCAAGTATATCATCCATCAATTTTGTATACTTCAGTGTGTCACACTAAGTGGAATGGGTATGCCCAGACGTGGGCAGCTGGAACCAAGCTATACCTGGCTGATGAGGAAGGAGAGAGCGAAACCGACCCTGGGTTGCTTCTCTTCTGGTTCAGGGAGAACCTAGCCGCACAGTTCAGGCTGGATTGTTACCATTGCTGCAGGGTCAAGACTAATTTGTGTATGGTTGTGTCCAAACTGAGGTGGCATGGTGAGCAAAATAATGAGGGATTGGGATAAGCCAGAGTAGTTACCAGTGGCTGAGATTATTTCAAGCATTCCATCCATCTCTTTTTATATGCTTCAGTTTGTCACCCTAAGTGGGACGGGTATGCCCAGACATGGGTCCTGTGCACATTGTACCACTGGAACCAAGCTATACCTGACTGTTGTGCTCTAATAAAAGTGAAACCGGTCCTGGGTTGCTTGTGTTCTGGTTCATGGAGGACCTAGCCTGCAGTTAGAACTGGACATGTGCCACTGGAACAGGGTCAAGACTGATTTGCTTATGACTGGGTCCAAACTGAGGTGCCATGGTGTGCAAAATAATGATGGATCGGGATGCAGCCCTGAGTCATTACCAGTGGCATGTGACAATGGGCATTTTGCCTTTGTTCTTCATGTCTCCATGTGGTGAGCCACCACCGTTTTGTTGAGCCAGTAGGTGTTTCTAATTGTTTGGGATTTTATTCTATTTTCTAGGAGTATTGATATTAGAAGAAGCCCATATAATTTTTGCTCTTTTTTTCCTAAGATATTTCTCCAGATATAGTTATTTGTGCTTGTAGCTGATTGTAGTAGTCTGTAGTGCAAAGTTGTTGTTTTAGATTAATTTATTCAATGTTTACCTGCCTCCCATAGGGGTTCCAGGGGCTCTGGAAGGACACCAGCAATTATTTGATTAATTTATTCAATTTGTGCCTGCCATAGTGATCATGTGGACCCTGGAAATATATGAACTATTCTTTAAATGTATTTATTAAATGTTTGCCTGCCTCTCCCCTCCTCCCATAGAGAGTCCTATGGGCCCTGGAGGGACACCAAGTTGTTTTTTTCTGTGTAATGTCTAGTATAAAATATTTAGCTTATGTATTGCTGCACTATTAAGCACTTGTGTTGCTGATGATGATGATGACTCGTATTACATTGGTTAGATTACCCAAATCTCACTGATGTCCTGCTTATTTTTTTGTGTTGCTTGAAAGTTCACAAGTCTTTATGTGTGATATTAAGATGGAGCGAAGTCTGTGAATTAGCTGACAGTGAAACCAGACTCCTCTGCTAAGTGCTTCTGTTCGTGCTAAGTGTTAACCTGAACTTGAAGTAAAAGAGATGGCCACAAAAAATGAGGTTCCTACCAACAAAGTGGCCAGTGAGAATAAGAAGATGGCTGTGGTCAGTGCCACCATTGGCATCAAGCCCACATCCTTTTTTTGGAACACAAAGCACCTGTTGCACCCTCCTCTAGGCAGGAACAGGCCGGGTGGAGGATCATCCCTGGACCAACTGCACCACATCCATAACCACAGCCCATGTTTCTTAGTGCTGCAGTGACTGCAATTATGGAGAGCAGTGAGTCTGAAATTGATTTGTCCTGACAGCAAACCAAATCTTCACAGGAAAGAAAAAAACAAAAACCACAGCCTGCAACACTTTATCTTCCGGAAGTAGGAGCAGAGCATAAAGTTGAGCTTGCTGCAGAGCAGGATGTTGTTGTGACTGCTCTTCCATTGGACACATCAGCCTCACGATCTATGGCAGGGAAAAGAAAGAGCACTCCCTTTTCTTCCCCAAGCGCTTCTTCCGATAATCTTGATATGGATTGGATCCCGAAGAAACCTGCCACAGAAACAAGGAAAAAGGAAGATTCCCGAAAACCTTTGAAGTGAGGGAGAGGATGATGAGTCAGTTATTGTTAGTGTGGGGAGTGGCACAGAAGAAGTACAGATCACCAACATTCAACCTGTCATGTAGTTCCACCAACGCTGCTTGCTTCAATCTGTTTAAGACTAGGGGTGGAACCTGTGGAGCTTGACTCTGTGGAACACCGCAGAGTTACAGGAAAACTCTGCAAGATTCTATGGAATTCCGCCAATGGGTGGAAAATATGCAGCAAATACTACACATGCCGCAATTTAGTGCTAGTAGCACGAGCAATGCTGAAAATCAGTGCGAACGTGCACAAGAGTGCACAGCCAATTTTGCTGCTGCCCAAGTAGAAAATCTACTTGAGCGGCAGCAGATCTACTCAAATGGCAAACCCCTGACCGTGACCCCTCGTGAACATCGGCGACCACCCGCATTAGAAAATCGCACAAGGGGACGCCAACTCTCACTCGCACTTGCCAGCTTGCATACTCTGGAGCCTCGCAGGAGCAAAATTTGCCATACGGTGATTAGCAGAATTTGTCTAGAACTCCACATTTAAAGAGTAACGTGGAGTGGCCAAATTTCCACCAATTTCGAGGGCGGAACAGAACAATCCACCAACCCCTATTTAAGACCCCAAAAATCTGCAGCAACCACCAGCCCTGCCGCAGTCACATCCCACCCTAGTGAAAGACAAACAAAACAGCCTAGCTCCACCTTAAAAAGTTTTTCAGGCTATGGTGCAAGAAGAAAGCTCTCCTACCCAGTTTGGGAATTCTTTATACTCAGCCTGCATGAGAAGCACATTCCAGAATGCTCAATTTTCCACAAAAATGTTTGTCTTAATAAGGCATGTGGACGTTATGTTACTGGGGGCCAACTGGCCCATCTGAAATATCAACATGAAATCATGTGGGAAGAGCACAAGAAAAAAGATAGCTACTGGTGAGAAAGAAGAGGCTAAATTGTGAGAAGAAGGTTGTGGTGAGGAAAAAGAGACTGTCAGTGTCATGTGAAGCAGCCTGTGACTGTTGCTCATCATATGCAGTGATCACCCGTAGTAACGTCAAAGTGGAACAAGGATAAAGGGATACAGTTACTCCAAAAGACATAAACAGTAGCACAAGGTGAAATTTTAATCAAACCAGAGTAATCGGAGTAATTTTGGTAACTTCACATAGCTCGTTTGATGCAAAATTACCAAAAATTACACAATATTGTCGGTTCGTGTAATTATGAATAATTTGACACAAAGGTTCTACTGCAGGAGCACAGGAGCAAAAAACTTAGCAGGCAGGCTGGTTGCTGCTATTCATGTTCTGTTGCATTTACCTCTATTTTCTTAGCGCAAATGCTTCCTCAGGTCCATTTTCAATGAAAGGGTGCATGTTGCGCTATGAAACTAACACTCATGTAATTCCACGTAATCTCACATAATGTTGCAGAATTACACTGCAGCAAATTATGAGAGCTGCCCCACCTCTAAAAATGACAATGTGTAAAGTATTCCTGCAGTATCAAAACAGTAATTAAGTTGAAATGCAAAACAATAACAAATCCCAAAATGAATTAGTAAAAAATAGAATAACATTCAATAAAAAAATTAATGACTAAAATCCAATAATGGGAACTGAATATATGCATTTCTAAGGTTTTAAGTAGAAATGGTGCCTAAAAGCATAAGGTGCCAATGATCATCAGTGGTCATGGTAGACAGGGACTTAGGTGCGAAATAAAGCTGACAGCGAAGAAGCACGGGTCAAATACACTAACCAGGTTCATTCTAGTCAAAGATTTTACCTTCCAATTATGGGCCTGAGTTATATATTGGCAGGAAGTGTACTCCGTCGCAATGAAGAATGAGTATGCTTACCGCCAATATAATGGTCAGCCCACTGAATTTAGATGCGAGCAGACCATAGTTTTTGCCATGGTGGAGACTACTTTGACTCTGTCGTGGTCAAATCTTTCTGACCGCCTGACTTAGTAAGGACTGTCAGAGAATTGGCTATATGTCTGGTTAGAAAAATAGCTGTTTTTTACTGCCCGCCACCACCAGTAAAACCTGGTTGGTAAGGGGCAGTAAAAAACTAAAAGTGGCCTCCACACCATTGGAGGTAACTCCTATGGAGAGGGGGGCATTTTTTCTATTTTCAAAATAGGTCTTTGAAGTCCACAAGTGGCATTTAACTTCCAGGCCCTAGCTACATTTCCCCCATATATAGGGACTTATAGGCAAGTTAAATATACCGATTAAGAGTATGACAATTGTACCATGTTACAAGTGGGAGCATCGGCACTTTACTACTGGTCAGCATGGGCAAAGTGGACAGAGTTGTAAAGCCAGCAAAATAAATAGGGCAAAAATGGACATCATGGAAAAGACGATTTATTCCTACATGGACCAGTTGTCAAGCTTCACAGTACATGTGCATCACTGCACACTGGATCTCCTTCAAGGGAATGAAGCCAAAGCTAGCCCTGATGATGCCTTTCGAGGCATTCAACGGCATTCAACAGTTGCAATGTTTGCCATGGAGAAATTGTATTCAACATGTTGGCCGAACGTAATACCAAAGTCTATGAATGGCCTCAACCCACAAGTCTCAGCACAGGATTTGTTGCCACTGACAATGGCAGTAATATTGTCAAAGCCACGACAGATAGGAGATACTTCAGAGTCCTGTATTTAGCACATTGCATAAAACTAACCTAATAAACCAAAATAAAAGAAATTAACTAAATACTGGCTACCTGTCACAGATTTTGCACTCAATTTAGTCATTTGTTTATAGTCAAAATCATCAGTTGAGGATCATTCGGCATGCTACCAGAGTTCCCGTAAAAGCCCTCCTTTAGGAGATTTAAACAGGTTGGAACTCCATCTACTGTATACTGCACTGCCTATTTGAGCAGTATAAGTCTATCAAGGACTACATGATGCAAAGGAGAGGGGATGCAGCTGCAAAAGGCATGATGATGGAGGAGGACAAATGGAGGCTAGTGGAGTGCCTAATCCAAATACAATTGTCTTTTGAGATTATGACACAAGAAGTCAGCAAGGATAAAAGTATCACCAAATCAAAGGCTTTACAAAGAGATTTAGCCCTCCAAAGATTACATCTGTGCCACAATATTGGATCCACGGTACAAGGACCGCTAACCACTTCCATTCCTTTCTCAACATTGGATGCTTCACTATACAAGAATTGGATTGCCAGGAAAGCAGCTGATCTGAAAGATGAACAATTAATAATTTGTGGCCATGGCAGAAGTGAAGAGCTGCCTTCAACATCTGAAGAGCGTTGTGATGTTCTCACTCAGTCCTCCAGTTATCAGGAACCAATCTGGGAAGATGAACGTTGGAACGCGTTCTTCTCTCTGCTGGACCCGCAGAGGCAGCTGGACCCCAACAATCCCCAGAAATCATCCGACGAACACTGAACCAGAGACACCAGTGCTCATCCGATAATCTCAAAGGAAGGGGGTCTGGGAACAAACAATAAACTAAAATAATTAGTTAAAACAAAAAGCTAAAATAAAGAAAGAAACAACTGGTGCGTGTCCGTGCCGGTGGAGAAGCAAACTCTGGGTCACAGAACAATCTGGGACATCTGTCCTAAAGCTAGGAATGAGTATGGAGACCAGCTCCTGCAGCAGTAGTAAAAGACATAAATAAGAACACAAATAATCAATGACATGTATCATGCATAAACTTCTGCATTGGGTCACGATAAAAGAATGATTAGAATAAATCAGAACTGCACTCACACCATATGGCGCCAAAGATAAATACACACTCACACAATATTGCGCCAAAATAAATACACACTCACACAATATTGTGCCAATGAAGATTACACATAAGCACACCATACATTCTTATTTCAATGAGATAAGACATAATCTGTATCTTTCAGCTGAAGTATGTCCAAGGCTTGAGAGCGTTACCAAGACCTTCTTTCAGCGAGAAAAAACAGAGATGTAACAGGATAACAATAAACACTGCAATAATAACATACACTTCTATCAACAAGGACTATGCACGAATTACATAAATGATATGAAGAGGAAATGACCAAAATCCAGGCAAGTAGCGTAAAGTAAGCTGAGTGGGAACAAGAGGGAACTGTGATATAGGAAACGAAGTCAGGAAGTCTCTGACTGCGAAGAGTTTCGTGCGCAGTTACCCAAGATCTCCCCGATAACCAGAAATAAGTCGAGAGTCAAAACAATGGAATTCCACTGAGCACAAGAGTTAAATGTAGCCCAAAAAGGATTTAGACTTATCTGCGAGTAGCAGCAGCAAGGATGGAGCAGGACTCGTCCGACCAGCACCTGCAGAGTAGAGCCGTCACGCCGCAGGATCTTCAACAGGAAACTCAATGCGAAGCACTGAAGATGAGCCTGGGTGAGAGTTAAATACCTTTTGCCAGGCTGATGAGTCATGGAGGTTGCTGAGTCACGGAGGCTTGTTGAGTCACGGAGGCTGCTGAGTCATGGAGGTTGCTGAGTCACGGAGGCTGCTGAGTCATGGAGGTTTGTTGAGTCACGGAGGCTGCTGAGTCATGGAGGTTGCTGAGTCATGGAGGTTGCTGAGTCATGGGGGTTGCTGAGTCACGGAGGCTTGTTGAGTCGAGCTCTGGCGTGGCCTGGAAACAAAGATAAGGAAAACACCACTACATACCGGAGCAGAGAATTTAAAGAAATATAAGCCAGCTTTTCTTCCTCAGGGAACACGGGGAGTAAAAGAGGGGATGAGCTGAGGGCGAGAGGCATGTGTTGAGAACGTGCTAGGAGCCCCCACCCGACAGGCAGTGTTCCTAGGTAGGATGTAAGTGAGTGAAATGCACCTAGCGCCGTGGGGTTCACCCTGAATAGTTCCCCCACTACTGCTGGAGTGTGGAAGGTGGTGGGCAGTCCAATGGATCCTGACAGTACCCCCCTTCCAAGGCCCGGTGACAGGGCCGGGTTTGTGGGGGTTACGCTGATGGAATATACGCAACAGTCGGGGAGCATGGACATGAGATAGTGGCTCCCAGGTGCGTTCCTGTGGGCCATACCCTTTCCAAGCTACCAGGTAATATAAAGTGCCCCTGGTTCGGCGAGAATCTGAAATAGAACTTACTTCATGTTCTAAGTGACCCTCCACACTTACTGGAGGTGGTGGAGTGAGGTGACGAGTGTTTGGATCAGTGGGTTTTAAAAGGGACACATGAAAGGTAGGTTGAATTTTTAAGTGAGCCGGTAAGGCCAGGCGTACTGCTGATTTCTGATATAGTTTTAGAATGGGGAATGGACCGATGTATCGTGGTTGAAATTTACGAGGCCCTTTTAAGCGTAAGTGTTTGGTGGATAACCACACTTGCTGGCCTACTTGGTAAGGAGGAGCTAAACGTCGCTTTCTGTCCGCATACTGCTTGTACAATAGTTTTGCACCTGTCACGTGCTTTTTTAATTCTTCGAGAACCTGATGTTGTAAGGCGTGTTTTTGAGCTAAAGGTTTAGGAGAGAGTGCCTGCTGTGTTAGTAACGGGGAAGATCTGGGATGATACCCATACAGAGCGTAGAAGGGTGAGAATCCGCTAGATGTATTTACTACATTGTTAGAGGCGAATTCTGCTAACCAAAGGTGAACAACCCATTGCTCTTGTTCGGTAACATAATTTTGTAATAATTGTTCGATCTCCTGGTTAGTTCTTTCCGTTTGCCCATCAGACTCCGGGTGATAGGCGGAAGAGAGGTCCACCGAAATGTTAAGTAATTTGCAAAATGCTCCCCAGAAGTATGAAACAAATTGCGTCTCACGGTCGGAAATGATACGTGATGGTTAACCATGGAGCCGTACTATGTGTTGTAAAAACAGATTAGCTAGATGGGGGGCATCAGGTATCCCTTTAGTTGGGAAGCAATGACAAACTTTTGTTAACAGGTCGACTACTACCATGATTGATGTAAATCATTGGTCTTGAGGTAGATCAACGATTAAATCTATAGTTACTGAATGCCAAGGTGATGGTGGTGTTGGAAGAGGATTAAGCAACCCCGAGGGTTTTTGTCGTTCCGATTTAGTTCGAACGCAAGTGTCGCATGTTTTCACATACAGATGGCAATCAAAACGCATATTCGGCCACCAATAATCTCTTTGCAGTAATTCAAGTGTTTTCGTGATTCCATGATGACCAGAAAGTGCAGAGTCATGACACCACCCCAAGGCTTCGTGTTGAAGAGCTGGTGTGGGTAGAAACAAGTGTTTTTGATGGTATAATATACCCTCTACCATGTCTCTGTTGGGGTGTTCCTTTATCCATTTTTCTTGATCGAACTGAGCAGAGGCTTGTTGTATTTGTTCCAACCATGAAACATCTGTGATGTTGATGTTGTTCACAAAGTTTGTTTCATCCAATAAAAAAGGAGGTTCATTCGGTTGTTCCGCCTCTAGAGTGGGTCGGGAAAGAGCGTCAGCCTTTCCGTTCTTTCGCCCAGGTCGAAATGTGATTACGAAGGAGAAATCTGCGAAAAACAACAACCAGCGTAGTTGCCTGGGCGTGAGCGATTTGACTGATTTCAAGAACTGTAAGTTCCTGTGGTCCGTGTACACAGTGACTGGATGTTTTGTGCCCATAAGATAATGTCTCCACTCCTGAAAAGTGGCCTTGACAGCCAATAGTTCTTTATCAAAGATGGTATAATTCTTTTCAGCCTGGGCAAGTTTTCGGGAGAAAAAAGCCACTGGGTGGAGCTGCCATGTGTCTGGGTGTCTTTGAGATAATATAGCACCTAGAGCAATATTCGAGGCATCGGCTTCTAGATAGAAGGGTTGGTTTGAGTCAGGGTGCAAAAGAATAGGTGCAGACGTAAAGGCCTCTTTGAGATGTTGAAAAGCCTGCTCCGCTTCCGGGCTCCACCAGAATTTTTGGCCTTTACGAAGGAGAGTGGTGATGGGGGCAACCACTTTTGAGAAGTCTGTGATGAAGCGCTGATAGAAATTGGCGAAGCCAAGAAAGCGTTGGATATCTTTCACGCACCTGGGTGCTGGCCATTGGAGGACGGCTTGTACCTTGGCAGAATCCATAGCCAAACCTTCAGGTGAAATAACAAATCCCAAAAAGTGCACTGTAGTGACATGAAAGGCACATTTTTCCATCTTGGCGAATAGTTGGTTTTCGCGTAATGCCTGTAATACTTTTCGCACATGTTCAATATGTTCGGAAAGATCAAAATGTCATCAATGTACACTAGTACAAAAATATCCCAAAACTCTTGTAGAACGCTGTTCACCAAGTGCTGGAAGGCGGCCGGAGCGTTGCATAGACCAAATGGCATCACCCGGTACTCAAAAAGCCTGAACTTGGATACGAAAGGCCGTCTTCCACTCGTCACCTTTTCTCATCCGTACCAGATGATATGCACCACGTAAATCCAGTTTGGTGAAGATGGTGGCGGATTGTACTTGATCCATCATGGAGGCGATGAGTGGTAAGGGGTACCGGTTCTTAATGGTCACCTGGTTTAAGGCTCGATAGTCGATGCAAGAACGGAGGTCCCCTTCCTTCTAATGGATGAAGAAAAGGGGAGAGGAGGCCGGTGATTTAGAATGGCGGATAAATCCATTAGCCAGATATTTGTCTAGGTATACTTTTAAGAAGTCGTTCTCCTTTTCCGTTAAGGCGTAAATACGGCTACAAGGAACTCGCGCCCCTGGTTCTAGATCGATTTCACAGTCAAATTCCCGATGAGGGGGAAGAGTTTCTGCTTTTTGTTCATCGAAAACATCGGCAAAGTCTTGATATTCCTTTGGCAGACCAGTAAGTGTTGTGGCGATTACTTGCTTTTGAGATGATAAAGAGGTGGTGGTACGGGGTGCAGAAACATGACCTATACAAAACTTAGAGCAGTACTCGGACAGAAAGGTGACGGTTCGCTTACACCAGTCTATGGTGGGGTTATGTTTTACCAGCTATGGGATGCCTAATATAACACCGTACTGGGGGGCATCTATTAAATCCAGTTGGCACTGTTCTTTATGCCCTGTGAGTGTTTCCATGACCAGGGAGATAGTGCTATGAGAAAGGGGCCCAGAGGATAACGGGGAACCGTCAACAGCACAGACTTGTTCGATGATGTTTTTTCTTGTCACAGGAATTCGGTGAGTGCGAGCAAATCCCCAATCACAGAGGTTTCCTGTGGCCCCTGAATCGATCATGTCTAGCACCCTCTGGAGGTGAAAATTGGGACCAGATAAGGATACATTCAAAGTGACATGGGCGGGTGGCAATCTGGTTGGTGTTGGCCACAGTACCCTTTCGGAAGTTTGGTGTTCTCCAATCTTTCTTAGGTTTCTTGGTGCAGTCTTTCACAAAGTGACCACTTAGGCCACAATACAGACAAAGGTTGTCGCGCCGTCTTTTCTCCTTTTCGGTTTTGGAAAGGGGAGGTCGAACTGACCCGATCTGCATGGGTTCTCCGCTATCCATTATTGCATTGTGGAATAGTCGGGAATCAGTATGGGGCAAAGGTGGGGGTACTCTGTTCTCGGCACGTTTCTTCTCCCCTCGTCGTTCTGCCAACCGATGGTCTAATTGAAGAACCAGGTTTATGAGCACATCGCAGTCTCGAGGGCGGTCGACCACCTGAGCCAGCATATCTTTGAGTTCATCACGCAATCCTCTGTAGGATAATGATGCTCTTTTGTGTTCCGGCCAGTGGGCCTCTACCACCAGTCTGTTAAATTGTGCGAGGTAAGCAAGGAGATCTCTATTCCCTTGGCGTAGATTCAGTAGTCCGTTGTCTACTGTCTGTGTGGAGGTTCGTCGGTCGAAAATGCGCCTGAGATCCTGCTCAAAGTGCTCAAAGGAATATAACACAGGATCATCATTGGCCACAAGGGTTGTGGACCAGGCTGCCGCATCCCCAGATAGATATGAGAGAATGAAGGCTACTCTAGACTCATGTGTTGGAAACGCAGCTGGTCTACATAAAAAATGTAATTTACATTGTGTAAGAAAAACATGTAATTTCTGAGGATCCCCTTGATAGCGCTCAGGGGGTGCCAAATGACCGCTATTTGTTGACATGCCTGTAAGTGAGAGGTGTAAGTTCCACCCGTAGGAAGGCGAGCTCCAGAGTCAGCTCCCCCATTCTGTACTCGATCTAACCTTTGGGACATCCCTATTACATGTGACCGCAAGGTTTGGTTCTCCACTCGCGCCAACTCTACCTGTTTTGTTTTTTTCCCCTTATTTTTAGGGGCTTCGCATTCTATCAGGAACCAATCTGGGAAGATGAACGTTGGAACGTGTTCTTCTCTCTGCTGGACACTCAGAGGGATACAAAAGGGGATGATGGACGGAACGTTTGAGCCAATCAAACACTCACCCCCAGTCAACTGATATGGGTTTAATCCATCATCATTCTTTAGCTCACTCCACCACCCCAGTTCAGACATGGCCATATGCAAATCAGTCTGACCCTGTGCCTCATGGGAACAGTCCAGCCCGAACTGCCAAGCCATGTCTTCCCTGGACCGGAAACAAGCATCCTAGGACCGGTTTCTGGCATTCCAGCCGTCATCAGCCAGGCTTGCTTGAATCCAGTGGCAAAGTGAGCAAGGGACCCACGTCTGGGCATACCCCGCCAACTTAGGGCGAACAAAGCGATACAAAAGGGGATGATGGACGGAACGTTTGAGCCAATCAAACACTCACCCCCAGTCAACTGATCTGGGTTTAATCCATCATCATTCTTTAGCTCACTCCACCACCCCAGTTCAGACATGGCCATATGCAAATCAGTCTGACCCTGTGCCTCATGGGAACAGTCCAGCCCGAACTGCCAAGCCATGTCTTCCCTGGACCGGAAACAAGCATCCTAGGACCGGTTTCTGGCATTCCAGCCGTCATCAGCCAGGCTTGCTTGAATCCAGTGGCAAAGTGAGCAAGGGACCCACGTCTGGGCATACCCCGCCAACTTAGGGCGAACAAAGCGATACAAAAGGGGATGATGGACGGAACGTTTGAGCCAATCAAACACTCACCCCCAGTCAACTGATCTGGGTTTAATCCATCATCATTCTTTAGCTCACTCCACCACCCCAGTTCAGACATGGCCATATGCAAATCAGTCTGACCCTGTGCCTCATGGGAACAGTCCAGCCCGAACTGCCAAGCCATGTCTTCCCTGGACCGGAAACAAGCATCCTAGGACCGGTTTCTGGCATTCCAGCCGTCATCAGCCAGGCTTGCTTGAATCCAGTGGCAAAGTGAGCAAGGGACCCACGTCTGGGCATACCCCGCCAACTTAGGGGCGAACAAAGCGATACAAAAGGGGATGATGGACGGAACGCTTGAGCCAATCAAACACTCACCCCCAGTCAACTGATCTGGGTTTAATCCATCATCATTCTTTAGCTCACTCCACCACCCCAGTTCAGACATGGCCATATGCAAATCAGTCTGACCCTGTGCCTCATGGGAACAGTCCAGCCCGAACTGCCAAGCCATGTCTTCCCTGGACCGGAAACAAGCATCCTAGGACCGGTTTCTGGCATTCCAGCCGTCATCAGCCAGGCTTGCTTGAATCCAGTGGCAAAGTGAGCAAGGGACCCACGTCTGGGCATACCCCCGCCAACTTAGGGCGAACAAAGCGATACAAAAGGGGATGATGGACGGAACGCTTGAGCCAATCAAACACTCACCCCCACTCAACTGATCTGGGTTTAATCCATCATCATTCTTTAGCTCACTCCACCACCCCAGTTCAGACATGGCCATATGCAAATCAGTCTGACCCTGTGCCTCATGGGAACAGTCCAGCCCGAACTGCCAAGCCATGTCTTCCCTGGACCGGAAACAAGCATCCTAGGACCGGTTTCTGGCATTCCAGCCGTCATCAGCCAGGCTTTCTTGAATCCAGTGGCAAAGTGAGCAAGGGACCCACGTCTGGGCATACCCCGCCAACTTAGGGGCGAACAAAGCGATACAAAAGGGGATGATGGACGGAACGTTTGAGCCAATCAAACACTCACCCCCAGTCAACTGATCTGGGTTTAATCCATCATCATTCTTTAGCTCACTCCACCACCCCAGTTCAGACATGGCCATATGCAAATCAGTCTGACCCTGTGCCTCATGGGAACAGTCCATGCCAAGCCATGTCCCCCCTACAGTGTTATGGTGCCACCGCCTGTCAGCCGCCCGCCGCCACACAGCAAGAAGCACTGCTGCCCCCCCCCCCTGTGGATGCAACTGCCGCACGCTGAAGCACCGCGTGGCCCGCCTAGAGGAGTGCATCCGTGTCCTGGAGAGGCGAGCCCGCTGAGACCCCGTTTATTTATTGCCCCTTTTTTATAGCTTCTTTTGGTGGGTGGGAATCGGGCGTTGGGTTTTGGACTTTTGGACATTTGTTGGACTTTTTCGTTCCGGGACATGAACATTGGTTGGGGAGAGGGGTGGGTCAGGTGTTGTGGGATTTTTTTTACATAGTTTATTTTTGTTAGGGTATTAAATTACATATTTAGACTTTATATACGATGTGGTTAATGTTTTGTGGGTGGGGTTACTGTTTTACGTCACACGGTTTCCTTGCTGGTGCAGTGCCACAGCCAGTGTTTGATTTAAATAATTGGCTGAGTTACTAAGACACAAACAGACAGATGCGGTACCCTCACTGAGGGACTTGTCCTACTAGTACTGTCAGTCTCTCCTCGTAATATATGCATTCTGCAACTGGACTCAAAGGGGTGTGTGAAATAGAATTAATGAAAAAAATTCCGTTGTTAATTATGCCTCCCCAAACTTCTTCTCTTACCTGTGCTTGATGTTTAACTTGGGCACGGCGATGGCTGCATGGTGATGATGGTTTTCTTTCCCAACATGCCATGGTTGTGGTGGTAGTAGTAGTAGACCCTGGCAGTAGCACTTGCAAATAAAAGAAAATGAGACAGTCAGTCGCCTGAGAGAGACTGTGGGAGGAGTAGTAGAACGAAGTACAGTACGGAACTTACTGCCAAACAATAATATGCCAAAATACAAGGAAACATAATGGTTGCGGGGATAGCCTAGTACATAGAGTTACAAACTCTAGCTGTGTCGAGTCAATCGACTAGGCCTACAGTACACCGTGACTCGACACAAGCGTAACCGTTAGTGCTGTTTCGGAGGATGACAACAAATCCAATCTATGCCGGCAATTAATGCTGATGGATTAGGTTCCTTTGGTAAAAAAATCGCAAATATACTGCTCATAGGAGGGTGGGCAAGCAGAAGAAGATCCGCGCCCTGCAGGAAAATGCATTTTTGTTGCTTTAGCCACATCCGCCCCAGCAAGCATGTGATAAATTATTGGTGTACATTTAATTTAGTCACACCTCAATAAGTCACACAGCCCGGGGGAAGAGGGTTAGGGTTTGATGAATGGTTGGGAAGGGGGTTTTGGGAAAGGTTTGACAAAGAAAAACACTAAACAGTACGCATGGACAACAACAAAACACAATCTTGGCAGACAACCATATCCATAAATCAGTTAAGGGAAAAAAGGAAATGCATGCATGATGATGATAACTTGATGGTTAATGATAGTACTTACTAACTACTACTACTAGACAATTAGACAATACAGGACAGCAGTATATTATGCAATTTGCCTTGCCTGTCTGCCCTCAGAGAGACCCAAATTACATACAGTTTCTGTTCTGTTGTACCGGCCCGGGCTTAAAGATAGCAAAGAAAAGCCAAAAATTGCTGTAGGGATGAATTGAATTATAAGCAGAGAGCAAACATAACAACAACAACATACAGTAGTAATGATTGAAGACAAAAATGAATCAAATTTAAAAGATGATGAAAGTTGATACTGTTACTGTATGTTATCCTGGTCAAAATGTGGAGTTGCATCTCGGCATTCGCCTTGGTCCTCCCTTCCATGGACGCTCCGGCCATCAATCTTGGTGACGCCACTGCCTGCCTGGCAGATGTAGATTCATTGGTAAGGTAAGTGAGAGTTGTTTTTCCCAGTGTAGCACAGGGTAAGGGCCGGCCTGTAATTGCAGATGGGAAAACAAAAGGGATATTGAAAAATCGAGTAGAAAAAAATGCCTAAATTACGGTGGAGTGCAACAAGAACACTTTCAGAGGCGGCATGGATTTGGATACATCATGTCTACTCTAGTCTGTTTCCAGCATTAACCTCCAACAACAACAGGACAGAGCAGGCCCACGGCACCCGTGACACATCCTCCATTTAGCGTACCTTTTTGACAGAGGCAGACAAAGCAGATATACAGCAACATAGCATTTTACAAATTAAGTGACTAAATCAATGCCCCGCTGTCAGTCATACCACCACACTCGACTCCACCACTACACAGACATGTAGGTCTGCAGTGGTTGTAGTTGACTTGGTTACCTTTTAATGCACTCATGAAACGCACTGAGTTATTCCATCAATCATCTCTGATCGTACTGAGTGACTGCGAAGAGATAATGTCACTGTGGTCATCATCATGGTGTGTTGTCCAACTCAGTGTGCAGTAGTGTACAGATTGAGTCCCCTTTCTATATTCAAAATGCAATGGATCGGCCTGCAGTAGAAGTAGAAAATTGTTATTGAAAAACAAGAATGGAAACAAACATTGCATTGAGTTACTTTTAGTGTGTAGATTAGATAATAGTACACAATGAATTACCTTCATGCACTACAAACAACAACAACACAAATCACTCAGTCAGCGTCCAATGCATGTCATCATTCATTACCTGTTCCTTCTCATCTTCAGTTAATGGGCAGTCTGTATCGGCTCGGAAAGGAGGATAGCTATAGTAGTCATCATCATGTTCCACTTCTTTTGGAGAGACTCAACGAGGCAAGATTTTAGTTTTTCTTCGATTATGCTACATCCAATCATCATCTGGCTTGAGGGCAATAGATTTAGGTCGATTCAGGAGGAGCAGGACTCGGAGGAGTGGACTGAAATGCAGAGAGCTGAAACTCATATAAGGCAATAAAATACGAAGACGGTGGTGATGGATTTGTTGTGATTTGAAGTTTCCAAACAGAAAGACAGACACACAAATAGAAGTAAATAAGGGAGAACCACAGTAAGAAGTGGAAGCCTAGTTGTCAGGGAAGTATAGCTCATCCTCAAACTCTGGAGGTTCAACCAGAAGTAGGTAATCAGCATCCAACACGCTACTTCCATCACCTGAGCCGCTGTCCTCATCTTCCTGCGTTGATTCATGTATTGTGTAATTCAGTGGTATAAATTGCTGATTCATTTTGATCATGGTTAACCTCTCAACGTTTTTGGGTGAGAGACTGGTCCTTTTCACTGTTACAATGGAACCAGCAGCACTGAAAACACGTTCAGAAGAGACACTTGCGACAGGGCAAGCCAGATAGTTTATCGCCAGCCTGCTGAGCACTGGCCATTGGCCCCTTTTGCCATACCAATACCGCAATGGGTTTTGATCAATGTAGACCTCTGTTGGGTCATCCAGGTAGGCCTGGACCATTCGGTCAATGTTCAGGGGTGCTAAACTTAGTGCGGCCTCTTTTGTCTTTGCATCAGCACTGGACCTAGCAAGTCCTTGCTGTAAATACCAATCCTGTGCCGTTTGTACTGGGGCTGATGATCCGGTTCTTGCTGTTGTCGATAGTGTTGGTGACAGCTGTGA
Organism: Calotriton arnoldi; assembly: GCA_963921515.1. Taxonomy (NCBI): domain Eukaryota; kingdom Metazoa; phylum Chordata; class Amphibia; order Caudata; family Salamandridae; genus Calotriton; species Calotriton arnoldi. The sequence continues at coordinate 1,371,917 of CAWUFW010004521.1, forward strand.
ACCAAATGCACTGCCCACAGGCTCTGAAGTTGAACTTGACGCCGGATGCCCTGCTGCAGTACTTGACGTGGGTTTGAGGCCTTTAATTACCAGCCGTTCATTTTCCAATGTACTGGCTGCTTTAGCTATCCAAGTTTTGTACTGGGCAACATCCACTTCTGAAAAAGGGAGTAATGTCTTACTGTGCAGTGCCGATTTGTACCGTGGATCCAGAATTGTGGCACAAATGTAATGTTGTTGTGACAGAATCTTATTTTGCACCCTTGCATTTTCACTTAAGCGACATGATAAGCTCTCCACCAACTCATATGCTTCTTTTTTTTCCTCCACACCTATGTACGCTTCACACACCCCCTTCAGCTGTTGCTCTAGCATGTGCAACAATGGGATAGCTTGGCCCATAGTACAGTCCTCCTTGCTGACTTCACATGTGAAGACCTCGAAAGGAAGAAGCATCTCTGTAAGAGATTTAACTAGGCACCATTGGTCCATCTGAAGGGTCATGCCTTTCACAGTAGCATCCGACCTTCGCATGACATATTCATTGATTGGTCTGTACTGCTCAAACAGACGGTCAAGCATGTAATACGTTGAGTTCCAACGTGTTGCCACCTCCTGGTGAGTGCTTTGACTGTCATTCTATAGTCACGTTGAATGATCCTCAGCTGCTTCCGGGCTTTAAAAGAATGGCTGAAATGCGTGCATATTCTGCGGCAGGTGGTCAGTAAGTTGCTGACTATGGGTTCTTTTTCAGAAAGTCTTGAACTATAATGTTAATGCAGTGCGCCAAACACGGGACCCTGAAATACTCACCAAGCGTCATGGCCTTAAGTATATTACTGCCATTATCCGTGGCAACAAAACCAATGTGAAGCCCTCTGGGGCGCAGCCATTCAAAGACCTTGCTGTTAAACTCTTCCAAAATGTTTTCAGCAGTATGAGATTTCTCCATGGCGAACATGGCTACAGTTGCATGTTTCCGAGAAACATTAAAAATTGCAGCTGTGTCAACAGCACCTACTTCAGATAGCTTGTCTCTAACCCCCACAAAAGAGACCCAGTGTGCAGTGATGCACATGTAATCAGTGGCTTGGCAACTGATCCACATGTCTGTTGTCAGGTGGATTTTGTGAACAGCACTCTGCTGCAAAGCTTGTCCAACCAATTCATTGTCCAGGGAAGACATGGCTTGGCAGTTCGGGCTGGACTGTTCCCATGAGGCACAGGGTCAGACTGATTTGCATATGGCCATGTCTGAACTGGGGTGGTGGAGTGAGCTAAAGAATGATGATGGATTAAACCCAGATCAGTTGACTGGGGGTGAGTGTTTGATTGGCTCAAGCTGCTCCGTCCATCATCCCCTTTGTATCGCTTTGTTCGCCCTAAGTTGGCGGGGGTATGCCCAGACGTGGGTCCCTTGCTCACTTTGCCACTGGATTCAAGCAAGCCTGGCTGATGACGGCTGGAATGCCAGAAACCGGTCCTAGGATGCTTGTTTCCGGTCCAGGGAAGACATGGCTTGGCAGTTCAGGCTGGACTGTTCCCATGAGGCACAGGGTCAGACTGATTTGCATATGGCCATGTCTGAACTGGGGTGGTGGAGTGAGCTAAAGAATGATGATGGATTAAACCCAGATCAGTTGACTGGGGGTGAGTGTTTGATTGGCTCATGCTGCTCCGTCCATCATCCCCTTTTGTATCGCTTTGTTCGCCCCAAGTTGGCGGGGGTATGCCCAGACGTGGGTCCCTTGCTCACTTTGCCACTGGATTCAAGCAAGCCTGGCTGATGACGGCTGGAATGCCAGAAACCGGTCCTAGGATGCTTGTTTCCGGTCCAGGGAAGACATGGCTTGGCAGTTCGGGCTGGACTGTTCCCATGAGGCACAGGGTCAGACTGATTTGCATATGGCCATGTCTGAACTGGGGTGGTGGAGTGAGCTAAAGAATGATGATGGATTAAACCCAGATCAGTTGACTGGGGGTGAGTGTTTGATTGGCTCAAGCTGCCCGTCCATCATCCCCTTTGTATCGCTTTGTTCGCCCCTAAGTTGGCGGGGGTATGCCCAGACGTGGGTCCCTTGCTCACTTTGCCACTGGATTCAAGCAAGCCTGGCTGATGACGGCTGGAATGCCAGAAACCGGTCCTAGGATGCTTGTTTCCGGTCCAGGGAAGACATGGCTTGGCAGTTCGGGCTGGACTGTTCCCATGAGGCACAGGGTCAGACTGATTTGCATATGGCCATGTCTGAACTGGGGTGGTGGAGTGAGCTAAAGAATGATGATGGATTAAACCCAGATCAGTTGACTGGGGGTGAGTGTTTGATTGGCTCAAGCGTTCCGTCCATCATCCCCCTTTTGTATCGCTTTGTTCTCCCTAAGTTGGCGGGGGTATGCCCAGACGTGGGTCCCTTGCTCACTTTGCCACTGGATTCAAGCAAGCCTGGCTGATGACGGCTGGAATGCCAGAAACCGGTCCTAGGATGCTTGTTTCCGGTCCAGGGAAGACATGGCTTGGCAGTTCGGGCTGGACTGTTCCCATGAGGCACAGGGTCAGACTGATTTGCATATGGCCATGTCTGAACTGGGGTGGTGGAGTGAGCTAAAGAATGATGATGGATTAAACCCAGATCAGTTGACTGGGGGTGAGTGTTTGATTGGCTCAAGCGTTCCGTCCATCATCCCCTTTTGTATCACTCAGAGGCAGCTGGACCCCAACAATCCCCAGAAATCATCCGACGAACACTGAACCAGAGACACCAGTGCTCATGCGATAATCTCAAAGGAAGGGGGTTTGGGAACAAACAATAAACTAAAATAATTAGTTAAAACAAAAAGCTAAAATAAAGAAAGAAACAACTGGTGCGCGTTCGTGCCGGTGGAGAAGCAAACTCTGGGTCACAGAACAATCTGGGACATCTGTCCTAAAGCTAGGAATGAGTATGGAGACCAGCTCCTGCAGCAGTAGTAAAAGACATCAATAAGAACACAAATAGTCAATGACATATATCATGCATAAACTTCTGCATTGGGTCACGATAAAAGAATGATTAGAATAAATCAGAACTGCACTCACACCGTATGGCGCCAAAGATAAATGCACACTCACACAATATTGCGCCAAAGATAAATACACACTCACCCAATATTGCGCCAAAGATAAATACACGCTTACACAATATTGTGCCAATGAAGATTGCACATAAGCACACCATACATTCTTATTTCAATGAGATAAGACATCATCTGTGTCTTTCAGCTGAAGTATGTCCAAGGCTTGAGAGCGTTACCAAGACCTTCTTTCAGCGAGAAAAAACAGAGATGTAACAGGATAACAATAAACACTGCATTAATAATATACACTTCTATCAACAGGGACTATGCACAAATTACATAAATGATATGAAGAGGAAATGACCAAAATCCAGGCAAGTAGCGTAAAGTAAGCTGAGTGGGAACAAGAGGGAACTGTGATATAGGAAACAAAGTCGGAAGTCTCTGACTGCGAAGAGTTTCGTATGCAGTTGCCCAAGATCTCCCCGATAACCAGAAATGAGCCGAGAGTCTAAACAATGGAATTCCACTGAGCACAAGAGTTAAATGTAGCCCAAAAAGGATTTAGACTTATCTGCGAGTAGCAGCAGCAAGGATGGAACAGGACTCGTCCTACCAGCACCTGCAGAGAAGAGCCGTCACGCTGCAGGATCTTCAACAGGAAACTCAATGTGAAGCACTGAAGATGAGCCTGGGTAAGAGTTAAATACCTTTTGCCAGGCTGATGAGTCATGGAGGTTGCTGAGTCATGGAGGCTTGTTGAGTCACGGAGGCTGCTGAGTCATGGAGGTTGCTGAGTCACGGAGGCTGCTGAGTCATGGAGGTTTGTTGAGTCACGGAGGCTGCTGAGTCATGGAGGTTGCTGAGTCATGGAGGTTGCTGAGTCATGGGGGTTGCTGATTCACGGAGACTTGTTGAGTCATGGAGGTTGCTGAGTCATGGAGGTTGCTGAGTCGAGCTCTGGTGTGGCCTGGAAACAAAGATAAGGAAAACACCACTACATACCGGAGCAGAGAATTTAAAGAAATATAAGCCAGCTTTTCTTCCTCAGGGAACACGGGGAGCAAAAGAGGGGACGAGCCGAGGGCGAGAGGCATGTGTTGAGAACCTGCTAGGAGCCCCCACCTGACAGGCAGTCTTCCTAGGTAGGATGTAAGTGAGTGAAATGCACCTAGCGCCCTGGGGTTCACCCTGAATAGTTCCCCCGCTACTGCTGGAGTGCAGAAGGTAGCGGGCAGTCCGATGGATCCTGACACCAGTAGACTGTTGCCACTGTAGCAGATGTACCCCACACAGTCGCCAGCTACTATGCCGACAACAATACCAACTTGCCTTCTAACAGCTGCAATGGGTAGGTATCATATGGCAGTACTTAAATCAAGTGCAAACACACAGGCAACATGGACAAAGCAAGTGTTAACAGCAGTGGTAATTGAGACAATGGTCCAAGACTATCTGGATGACAAAACAGTGATGTTCCTGGGTGAAGTCCCATTGATATAATGGCATGGAAAGAAGGAACATTTTCTAGAATTCAGCAGGCTGGCAGTAAAGTACTTAGCATATCCGGTAGTCAGTGTATCTACAGAGTGTTTGTTCAGTGCAGCAGGGGCAGTTGTCTCTCTCCTTCAAGCATGGAGCCTGATGATGATTAAAATAAATAGACATTTGATCACCAAAAATTATTAGGCTCTTTCGAAAAGACACATATGTAGATGAGGGCAATTGGTCGGACATTACAAGTGTAGCTAGTGATCAAACATCCTCTGACCCCCTTGAGTTTAAAGATGAGCTCTGCTTTTCTGATTAAACAGGAACAATAACACAAAAACATATATATGTATGTATGTATATCAGCGGAAAAGTTTTCCCAGTATTCAAGGAAAGAAAGCATGCACACTCCCAGCAGGTAAGTTGCAGATAGTGGTTTAATGAGCAGCACGCTCTACGCATTTCAGCACCAGAAGTGTCTTGTTTATATATATTTATATATATATATATATATATATATATATACATTTTATCCAAAGAACCCGAAAGCTTAAAAGTGCACTCCCAGCTGCTGTCACCAAACAGGCTTTATTCACTTCAGAAACCGGCATTTCATTTCAGCCTACGCTTTTCGAGGACACCGCCTCTTCTTCCTGGGCTGCTCAACATAATCACTCAGGTGCTCTGCCGTGAAAGTTTGCACCATCCCTATACTGGAAGGAGAGGCTGCATGGCAACCAGGAACTGTGCCGAAGCCACGGTAAGCGCAGCAGCTGAGAGTTAATAATACCGGGATGACATGTGTGGGCCCACTGGAGGGTGTTTTAATGCTTCGTTATTGCTCAGACAATAATTAATCACAAAAGGGACTCACTATGAGGAATGACTTTCTCCAAATTGGAATCAATGTCCCAGCATGCAAGCAGGCACTGAGCATGACCCACTGGGGGTTGCTGCATGTATTTAAATCAAGGAATTGGAGCACCTGAGTGATTATGTTGAGCAGCCCAGGAAGAAGAGGCGGTGTCCTCGAAACGCATAGGCTGAAGAAAATGAAATTTTACCTGAAATGAAATGCTGGTTTCTGAAGTGAATAAAGCCTGTTTGGTGACAGCTGCTGGGAGTGCATCTTTAAACTTTCGGGTTCTTTGGATAAAATATATATATATACATATACCAAACCAAACCAAAAGTTCTTTATTCGGCAACTATTACAGTTAACCATAAAAGCACAGTTCATATATCAGTAATATAAAACCATCATTCCATCTTAAGATTTTAAAAAATGAATTGAATCACATCATAATTGATTTTCGAGACCTAAAAACACTTTTTAAAAAAGCAATAACAGATACAATAGTAAAATAGTCCTCTAACTGTTGAAGAATCATAAAAGCAGGATAACATTGTCTAAAACCTAATTTTTTAAGCACGGGGATAATCCATCTCCTTCTTGGTATAGAATAAAATTTACAAAAGAACAGTATATGTATCGTCGATTGTGCCGAAATCTCATCACATGGACAATTGCATAGAGTTCTCGACCAATCATTCTGTACAGGAAAACTAAACAAACGATATAGAATATTCAACCTGAAACGTGTCAGGAGAAACCTTTCATGATCATCAGTAATAAGGGAAATGTATGGCTGCATCTTAAAAGTAACTAAAACCGGAAAATATGCTTGCACTGTTGGTTTCTTTAATTCAATTGAAATCCTCATTTCACCCAAATAATGCATACAACTTACTTTTAAATCTTTCCTTGATACATTTTGCATGGTCTGCGGATCTTTAAAATATTCAGGGTGACCCAGATTGATCAGAAACTTTTTGACGTAAGTTAACCATCTTATATTTCTGACCCCATCTACTACCATGGCATCCTTCAGTATTATCCTATTCAGTTCTGTCTCATCTGCGGTCCATACTCTATGCCACAAGAGGACAGGCTGTATCTTAATTATATCCTCTAAATACGGAACCCCGAGTTCTTGGTGGCATATATAAGTAGAAGTACTATCTGGTACTGCCAAGATGTGCCTTAAAAACATGTTTTCTGCAAGCTGTAAGGCATTGACCCCTATAAAGCCCCAAATTCGGCTCCATACGTGGCTATGGATACACATTTAGCCCTATAAATTGGTAAAATTTCTCCAGGTGCACGTCTTCCTAATTTTTACAACAATTTAACAGGGCCATAATCGATTTGACCAATAGTAACCTTCTTACTTTAATTGCCGCGACCACTTCCTAAATCATCAAATAAAATCCCCAAGTAGGAGAAAGTCTTAGTACGCTCTATAGCCTTTGAGTTTATAAAAATAGTCATACTTTTCTTTTTTGTCCTCTCCCACAGTTCATTGAAAAGGTTTTAGAACAATTGACCGCGAGCCCCAAACTCGCTATAAAATTAACAAAGGTATTTACCACCCTTTGTAGACCCAGCGGTGTGCGGGCCATTAGAACCGCGTCATCCGCATACAAGAGTGCCGGAATAGTGCGGTTGGCGGCTACAGGTAAATCTTTACACTCCTGAATTAATACTGATTCCAAACTATTTATATATAGTGAAAAAGGAACGGGGCAAGAATGCACCCTTGTCTTACTCCTCTTTTAACACTAAAATGCTCAGTACATTCGCCACCTCTCCCAAATCTAACCCTAGCCCTTGCACCTGAATAAAGCTGCCTCAAGAAAGTGATTATTAAAACATTTACACCCATCTTCTCTAAAACCAACCAGAGCTTCTCATGAATGACACAGTCAAATGCTGCTGTTAAATCGACAAAAGTTACATAAAACCTCTCTTTTTTTGCTTTTGTGTATTTTTCTAAAATAATGTGTAGGTTTAGACCCTGTTCTATTGTGCCCATTCCTTTGCGGAACCCATATTGTAAATCGCTTAAAATAGAGTGTTCCTCTGCCCACCCTTGCAACCTATCTAACAAAACTCGACCCACGATTTTGATTGTAGAGTCCAGTAATGAGATCGGGCGATAACACGCTGGGTTTACCCTATCCCCTTTTTAAAAATGGGCACTATAATAGAATCATACCAGGTCGATAAAAACCTTGAGAGCAGCAAGCGTTAAAAACCTGTGTTAACAGAGGACCCCAAAGAGGTACATTAAACTTAAAAAGTCCACTGGGATGCCGTCGGGTCCTGCCGCCTTCCCTCCTGAGCTTAAATTAATCGCCGAGCTGACCTCCTTAAGAGTAAAATCTATTAATAAATCTGGTGTAATTAGAGGTATCAAAGTATCCTCAACATTTAATGGAGTTCCCTGATCATCTAGAGGTGAAATATTATACAGATTGGAATAATGTAATATCCATTCGGGTTCAGTGATGGCAATCTCTATACTGGCCTTATTATTTTCTGCTAGGAAAGGTGCATTAACCGCATTCCAAAAGCTGCGGGGTCCCGATTAACTGAGGCATCACGCAGCGCTTGCCATGCTTCCTCTCTAAGCGCCAACTTTCTATCTTTCAATGCCTTCTTATATTCACATCTAGCGTCTCTAATATTATCACGATTTCTGTCCCCAACATGAAGCGCTTTTTTAAGTTTAGAATGGGCCTTTGTACAACTATTATCAAACCAGCCTGTTTTTTGTTTCAGTTTCTTACTAGGGTTCATATGAAGTGTTTCCTTAATAAAACTTGAAATGACTAAAAAGTTATCTATAATGTCCTGGTGAGTTGATTTATCGTCCAGACAAGTTAAAAACATATCATTACAATTCAATATCACCTTTTTAGTAAAGGTCTCGGGATCGACATTTTCCCATTTCAGTTGGTAACCATTTTGCCTGCTCAAAGAAATATTATCCACAAAATGGGTAGAGTCTTTCCTAATACCAACACTTTTGGTATACACCTTTACACCGAAACTGATGGGAAAGTGATCACGAAGCGTCAAATCATGCACAATAAAATCATTTAAGCGGGTGGCAAATCTACTTGAGGCCAATACATAGTCAATAATGGATATACATATATATATATTCACTGAAAAACAGGGATGTTATACTCAGGGTCAGATTTCACTTGTACAAAACCAGTGAAATTCAGCAGTTATAGTTACCTGAGCTAACTTTAACTTACTCCCATGCAATCCACTGCTTATGACCTCACATATTACATCACTCATGACATGGTCAGTGACATCACTGATGAGATCACTGATGACATCTTTAAATGCTAATTCCTACCCAACAGTCGCATTTGCACTTTAGTCCTGAGGCCCTCAGGAGGCAAGGGTCCTGAGGACCACATCCTCCCACCAGCAGTGCGCAGAGAGGCGTGTTTGCACAGTGGTGAAGAAAGGGTGCGTGGCCTCGGCCACCTCTCAGCAATCCCACTGTGTGGGACTTACTGGAGGTAACAGGAGGTCTTCTTGGCCCTTAAGGTCCCTCAGCAGCCAAGATGACTTCATCCCCTAACCAGGAGCAGTAGAGAAAGGGGGTGGGGCTTCATCGATTTGCAACTTTTTTTGTTGCTATTTTTCAGGAAGGGGGGCTGCATGGTCCCTCTTCCCTGGACCATTTTGGGCCCCGGGGACCCCATCCCCCAGGGGCCTGGTCCATTTTTCTCTTCTTTAATATTAAAAAAGGGAGGGGGGCTGCGTGGCCACCCTCCCAAGGCTGATTTTTAATGCTCTTGCTTCCATGAAGCATAGCAGGGTTTCTGCCAAGCTATAGCAAACTGCGATGTCTCGGGGCTGGGCACCCTGGGATATTGCTGGAGCCAGCCCTGGGTGGTGGTGGTCCCAAGGGCCATCCAGGGCTCCTGGAGGGGGGCCACACAGCCCCCCTCCTTTGATAACATATGCCCCGGGGAGGTGGTAGTCCCCGGGTCCACAATGGACCCCCTTAGTAATTCAATTTGTGCCCCAGGGGAGTGGCGGTCCATGAGGCAGTGTGGGGTCCATTTGGCCTCCACAATTGAGAGAATTAGCCCCGGGGAGGTGGTGGCCCCTGGGGCTATGTGGGGGGCTGGAGTCTCCTCAAGCATTATAACTTCATATAGCCCCAGGGAGGTGGTAGTCCCCAGGGCTGAGTGGGGCCAAATGTTCCCCCCGCATTTCCTTTGTCTTCACTCCTTGGGAGGTGGCAGTCCCCGGGGCTGTGGGGGTCCCGTGCAGCCCCCATCATTATTTTTAGTCGCCCCGGGACCTGGCCCACCCGGGGGCATAATTAAATGAAGTGTGTGACTCCTTAAGGAATGTTTCTAAAAAAAATGCTTTTTTGACCCCCTTTTCTTTTTTTAAATGTTTTTTCTTGTGACTCGGTTCAACCGAATCACGAGATGGCTGCCAACACTTCCTGGTTTGAAGTGTTGTCAGCCAATCAGATCGCAGGCAAGAGATCGGCAGGGGTCACGGATCCACTGTGGCCACAATTGTATATCTGAGAAATCTTTAAATATCTCAGCAACTACTGAACGTATTTACACCATTTAACAAAAAAGGTCAATTTTTGGACCAAGTGCTACCTTTCTGCCAAATTTGGTGTAATTCTGTTCAGCAGTTCGGGCTGTAGCTGTGTCTAAAATTTCCTATGAAAATTAACATGGAGAAAAAGCATTTTGGGACCTCCCCCTTTTTCTCGGCCCCAAAATTTTCAAGACAGCAGCTGAAGTGACTGCCCCAATAGTTTTGAAAATTTCATGAAGATTCGTCAAACAGCGCCAAAGTTATTAGCAAATCAAAAAACTCTTCCTATGGAAACTACATCCTAACTGTAGCTACCTACTGGAGACCGCCAGTAGGTAATATATATAAAAAGGGACATTATAGTTAGGCTCAGATTTTCACTTATGACTCAAATGACATCACTGATGACATCATCCACAGAACCACTCACACACCCACACAATCTCTCATACACTCACTCACCCGCACAGCCACTCACATACCCATTTACAGACCCATACAAGTACTCACACAACCACTCATTCGCCCATGCAGCCACTCATACAACCAGTCACTCATCCACACAGCCACTCACACACCAAATTGCTTAACCAAACGCTCACTCAAGCAGCCACTCACTCACCCATACAGCCATTGACACACCCAGTTACTCACTAATACAGCCATTCAGATACCCACTCACACACCCATATAACCACTGACACAACCACTCGCAGACCTACAGACCTAGTCAGAAATCTGCTCACTCACCCTTCCAGTCACTCATGTATGCACTCACATACCTTCTGATACATCCATACAGCCACTCATACACCCATACAGCCACTCAGAAACATGCTCACATACCACAAAACCACTCACACACCCATACATCCACTCAGATACCCACTCACACACCCATATAACCACTGACACAACCACTCACACACCTACAGACCTAGTCAGAAATCCACTCATTCACTCTTCCAGTCACTCATGCATGCACTCACACATCCATACAGTCACTCACACACCCACTCACACACTGATACAGTCACACACCCACTCAGATCACAAATGTTAGAGATAGTATCACTCATTAGTAGTACAACTAGTATACTGATCTAACTTTTGCAGTAGATTAGTTTAGATGTTTAACACCTACAAACTCTTAAAAACACTCACACTCACTTGATGATGTCATCAGTGATGTCATTTGAGATGTCATCAGTGATGCCGCTGACCATATCATGAGTGATGTAATTGTGAGGGCGTACATTATAGCTAGGTCAGGTAACTATAACTGCTGAATTTCAATGGTTTTGTATGAGTGAAATCTGACCCTAATCATACTGTCCCTGTAACCTTTGTTTATTCTCACTGAACATATATGTTGATGTGTATATATGTATATATATATATATATATATTCCAACAAAGTTATCCCCATGAAGGAAGCCACACACTGGAGGTAAGTATCACCGCTTTATTGGGGCTTCCTTCATGGGGATAACTTTGTTGGAATATATATATATATATATTATATATATATATATATCCAAGAAAAAGAGGTTGCGGTATGCTGGCGTGCTGCCAGATCGCTGGTGGTGCTCAGAAAACAGCGCCTCTGCTAGCGCTAGAAATATCCAAAATAATCTCCCCAAACTTCAATCCAAGAAAGGGAGCCGTCATTCGAAGTCAGGGGAATTAGACCTGTTTAATGAGTCAAGTCACCTTGGTCACTGGAACACCAGAGAGACGCGTTTCGGCAGTAACACTGCCTTTTTCAATCTAAAGTGCGCCATATTGGTGCTCTATTTAAACATTTGCAACCATAGACATAAACAATGCACTGTTAAAGCAGCAGAATAGTAACCACGTAGGGATACACGTAGAACAATTGTGCAGTACAGCTTTAAAACATTAATACAGCTCCCCAGTTTTGATGGCAACAATATTATTACTTTAAATAAATTTACCTAAAAGTCTCTTCCAGCAAGTGCCACAGAGCGCTATTCATGTGTTTAAAAGAGCTTTTTCTGTTCCACAGTCCCTTCATGCATCTAAGTGGCATTTGTAAAAAACGGACTGGAATATAATTAGAGTCTTCAGCTGCAGTAAAGGCTTTCAAATGTTCTAAAATAAACCAAACAACACGCACTAAAACCGATCCTTAAAACAATATAAATCATGCGTGCCGCCTTCCAAACTTATTCAGGAACTCCTGTCACATGAATCATGTCTTTCTCCTCGAGGAAAATCTGCCTTGGTAATCGAAGTAAAGTATCAAATACTTTATTCAGTGTTCCATGATTCACAAAATACTCACAATGGCGGCAGCATGATATGCAACTTAAATTCCTGTGTCCGGTGTGACCCAATCCGACAATCAGTATTGAGGTCCCATGACCCCACCGCTCGGCTAGTGCCATTTGCAGTGACCAGCTCCAGGCAAGGGTTGTAATCCTAGGGTGAGGTTGGGCAAATTATGGGGGAATGCCAGTCCCCGCCATGAGAGCCTCTGTTCCCAGCGTTGAACTTTTACTTCCCCTCATGCCATTTCCTTGTCTCCATTGCCACACTCCTTGCATGGGGGCACGCCTGCCTGATACATCCAAGAAAAAGAGGTTGCGGTATGCTGGCGTGCTGCCAGATCGCTGGTGGTGCTCAGAAAACAGCGCCTCTGCTAGCGCTAGAAATATCCAAAATAATCTCCCCAAACTTCAATCCAAGAAAGGAAAGACACATATATATATATAATTTTAAAAAATGTAAAGTCTGGTGCCGATGCCCCACCTCTTTTCTCAACCACTCTGCAAAGGAGCCTCCTGGTGCAATACTGGTTGGGGAATAAAGTTTCTTTGGCTGCTGAGGGTTCTTGGGGGCCAACAACCCCTCCTGTTACCTTCAGTAAGTCCCACACAGCAGGATTGCTGAGAGTTTGTGGGAGGTCCCACCCTCTTTCCCCACCTCTCTGCAAATGCACCTCTTGGCACACTACTGGTTGGGGGTGAAGTCCCCTTGACTGCTGAGGGTCCTTGGGGGCCAATAACCCCTCTTGTTACCTCCAGTAAGTAACACACAGCAGGATTGCAAAGAGCTCATCTGAGGCCCCGTCCCCTTTCTCCACAATTCTGTAAACATGCCTCCTGGCATAGTACTGGTTGGGGGATGAAGTCACCTTGGATGCTAAGGGTCCTTGGAGAGCCAAGAACCACTCCTGTTACCTCCAGTAAGTCCCACACAGTAGGATTGCTGAAACCTTGTGGGAGACCACGTGTCCTGGCGGGAGAAAGTCCCCTTGGCTGCTGAGGGTCCTTGGGGCTAAGAACCCCTCCTGTTACCTCCAGTAAGTCCCACACAGAAGGATTGCTAAGAGCTCTACTGAAGGCCTCGCCCCCTTTCTCCACCACTCTGCAAACATACCTCCTGATGCAGTACTGGGTGGGGGATGAAGTCCCCTTGGATGCTGGGGTCATGGGGGGCTAAGAACCTCTCCTGTTACCTCCAGGAAATCCCACACATTGGGATTGGTGAGAGATCATCGGAGGCCCGCCCCCTTTCTCCACCACTCTGCAAACGTGCCTCCTGGCACTCTACTTGTTAGGGGAAGAAGTCCCTTTAGATGCTAAGTGTCAATGGGGGCCAAGAAGCCCTCATGTTACCAGCAGTCAGTCCCACATTGTGAGATTGCTGAGAGCTGGTTGGAGACCCTATCCCCTTCCTTTACCACTCTGCAAATGTGCCTAGTAGTTAAAAAACCATAGAAATTCACTTAAAATACCAAAGGTTACATTGACTTTATAGTCAGGAAATAGGTTTTTAAAAATTCAGAAATTAACTGAAAAACCCCAAAGGTTACAAGGATTTTATAATTAGGAAGTAGAAAAATCAAAACCATAGAAATTCACGGAAAAAAACAAAGGTTACAGGAACATTATAGTTAGGCTCACATTTCACTCGTGCAAAACCAGTTAAATTCCGCAGTTATAGTTACCTGAGCTAACTATAACTTACAACCCCGCAATGCACTGCTTTTGACCTCACCTATTACATCACTCATGATGACAAGCATACTCACTCACATATACAGCCACCAAACCAGACACTGACTGTGCAATACAGCTACTCATACACTCACTCACTTACCCACACACCCATTAAAACAGCCACTCGCTCACCCATGCACTCACTTACACACCCAGTCATTCACCTTTAGAGCCACTCACACAGACACTGAGTCACTGATACAGCCACACACACACCTACTCACAGACCCATACAGCCACTCACACAACAATACAGCTCCTAACACACCCACTCACCCACCAATACAACCACTCACACAGGCATTCACTCACCCATACAGCCACTCACACACCCACATATTCACCCATAGAGCCACTCACGCACCCATTTACCCACCCATATACCCATTCACTCCCTAATACAGCCACTCACACAGCCACTCAGTCACCCATACAGCTACCTACACACTCACTTATTGACCAATACAGGCACTCACACACCCACTCACATACCCATACAGCCACTCACACACCCACTTACACATGGATACAAAGTCACACAGCCACTCACAAAGTATATGTTAGAAATAGCATCACTCATTAGTAGAACACAAACTAAACTAATTTAACTTTTGTGGTACCATAGTATATATTTTTAACACTCATAAACTTAAAAAAAAATCAACCACTGGATGATGTCATCAGTGATTTCATTTGAGATGTCATGAGTGATGTCATGAGCGATGTCACTGACCACGTCATGAGTGATGTAATACGTGAGGTCATGCAAAGTGCACTGCAGGGTCGTAATTTATAGTTACCTCAGGTAACTATAACTGCTGAAATGCACTGGTTTTGAACGAGTGAAATCTGAGCCTAACTGTAGCGTCCCTGTAACCAATGTTTTTTTCAGTAAAATTCTGTTTTTTAAATTCTATTTTCTAACTATAACGTCCCTGTAACCTTTGTTTTTGAGTGAATATATATATGCACTTAAGTGAATATATATATATATATATATATTTATTTATATATATACACATACATGTATATATATATGTATATATATATATATACACACACACACACATATATATATATATATATATATATATATATATATATATATTCAATTAGAAAACCAAAGGTTACAGGGACATAATAATAGTTAGGCTCAGATTTCACTCACTGAATGGATGTGTGAATGGGTATGTAACTGTAAGTTGTTGTGTGGGTGTGTAAGTGGCCTTGTTGGGAGTCTGTATGGGTGAGAGAGTGGTTGTGTGAGTGGCTGCATGGGTGGGTGAGTGTGTGTATGTGAGTGGCTATATCAATGACTGAGTGACTGTGAGCGGCTTTATGGAAGGGCAAATTAATGTGTAAGCAGCTGTATTGGTGGGTGAGTGGTGGTATGAGTGGCTGTATGGATGAGTGAGTGGCTGTTTGAGTTAAAGTTTGGTTAAGTAATTTGGTGTGTGAGTGTCTGTTTTGGAGAATAAGTGTCATTGTTAGTGGCTGTATGGGTGAGTGAGAAAGTGTGTAAGTGGTTATATGGATGTGTGAATGGTATGTAAGTGGTTGTGTGAGTGGGTGTGTGAGTAGTTGTATGGGTGAGTGACTGGCTGTGTTGAGAGGCTCTATGGGTGAGTGACTAGCTGTGTGAGTGGCTGTATGGTTGAATATGTGGATGTAGGAACAACTGTATGTGTGAGTGTGTGGCTGATTGAGTGGTGCATGGGTGAATGACTTGTTATATGAGTAGCTGTATGGGTGAGTGCCTGTATGAATGAGTGAATGGGTGTGTGAGTGCCTGAGTGTGTGAGTGGGTGTCTAAGTACCTGAGGGTGTAAGTGGGTGTCTAATTGCCTGTGTGGGTGTGTCATTAGCTGTGTGAGTGAATCATCCACAAAGGAACCGCACCTGCTCTTTTATCCAACGAGAGTCCAGAGTTTTGCACAAAATATCTACCCCAATGGAGTTCTTTCTACTGGTTAATTACTAAATGCTACCTCCTTGGGTAAGGGTCCAGTGCGTATTCTCCACTACAGCTGCACAATGGAACATGAGGAAATGTCACTAGTGACCTTGTGTGCTGTTTGGCAATGTGATTGTTCCTGGTGCTTCTTTATCCAGAAATATGTGATATCATGAATCCCCCTATAGAGAAGCCGATGAGACTATAAAGAGATAAATCTCCACCAAACAAGGGTCCTTCCTCTTAACTCTATGAAGTAAGTGCTTCTCTGCTTGGTGGCGATGTCATCATATTCTTTGGAATCAAGAACACCATACTACTCAGGGTACCGTTACGTTATTTTTAATTCACTTGCACCATCCCCACACACCCGCACTCACCACTGCGGCGTTTCTCTGTAAAAGAACTCCGCCAAAGAACCCTCTCGCGGGCCCCGTGGGGGACTGCAGCGCCACCCCCCACGAGGAGCAAAACGCCCAATGATGAAGCATGACACCTTAACGGGTGTGTGAGGGCAACACTCCAAATAGGAGGAATCCCCCCCTGATTCCAACCTCTAATCACACGGGAAGATAGGTGTCCCCCCCACCTATACTTCATACTGGCCGTTTGGGCCAGCAAGCACTTTTGTAAGGAACAGTTACTCTCTAGGGGTTGAAACGTTTTTCTTGTGAGCACAAGTACTGGACCTACTTTTTCCCTTAGCTCCCTGTCCCTCTCTTTGTGCATCAGATCAAGAACTCCTCACCAAAACAGCGGGAAATGCACTGGGGGATGCGATTGTTAAGCTGTCCATTATCCTGCAAAGGGCAGGAAGACCTTTGGCTACTACTAAGGTCGGCAGGGCCAAATGAGGAAGCATCCAAGTGATTTCCACACTTGCATACTCTTAGCAATTTAAAGGGAGAACAATAGACTCTGCTTTCACCAGGATAGGAAAAGAAAGAATCCACTCGTTACAGTCACATACAGATTGCGCTCCAATAGATCAATGCATTCACATCCACAAAGGACTTCAGATCATTTTTCAATATGGAATTGCTGAGAAAACTTGCTTTGCCTTGCCAAGCCCAGGAGTTAGGATCATATTCCCTTTACAGAAGTGGCCCATCAACGGGGGCACCTGCTATGTTTATATGTGTAAGTGCTTAGTGTTGAGGTTTAATTTTTGTGAAATGAGCATCAGGGCTAGAAGTTGGCCTAAGGAACCCCATCCCCTGGGGCCCGGCTACAACTTAATGAGGAGGGGGCCTGCATGGCCCCTCCCTGGCCAATATCGGCCCCGGGTGTCCCATCCCCCGGGGTCTCAGCATAATTGAATGGGGTAGGGGGGCCACATTGGGCACCTTTCCAGACCAATTTTGGCCCTAGGGACCCATCCCCTGTGGCCCGGCCTATCTATCTATCTATCTATCTATCTATCTATCTATCTATCTATCTATCTATCTATCTCTCGCTCTATATATATATATATATATTGAATGCGGAGGGGGGCAGTGCAGCTACCCGGTCTGACTTTGGCCCTGGGGACTCCATCTTCCGAGGCCCAACCTTAATTGAATGGGGGAGGCCATAACTTCCTGGGTGGCCTGGTCCCATCCAGGGCTCCCAGTGTACTATGGGACCAAGGGGGTAGCCACATGGCCCCCGGAGTCCCAGCTGGCTCCCCACCTCCTGTGGGAACCAGCATTGCTCTTGCATGCAGGCAGGTGCTGGAAATGCAGCTCCCTGCATTCAAGAGCAATAGTTTCATCTCTTTCCCTGCCTGCATGTCTGCGGGTAGGGAAAGAGATCAAACTTCAGCTTTTAGCAAGCGGGATTGGTTTGACAGCTCCCGCTTGCTGGAAGCAGAATATTTGTTTTTGCTTGGCGGGAGCTGTCCCAGCTCCTGCCAAGCAAAAGCAAACAGCTATGTCCCGAGGATGAGCACCCCGGGACATAGCAGGAGCTGGCCCTGGGTGGTGGTGCTTTGCCTATGGGAACATGTATATGTGTATTTCCACAATTTCACACGGGCAGCCGAACACGTGGTGGGTGTTTCCATAGACGGAAGGTGGGAGGGTGAGTTCACCTTTGTTACACAACAACTTAAAGGAAATCCAGAGCACTCTCAGGATTATTAAAATGATCTATTTATGCAGACGCGTTTCGGCGTGATGCCTTCCTCAGTGCAGGAAATTATTATAAAATCACGCACAGCACATGGTCTTTTAAAATGTCCCAATGTTGTTCCTATTGGTGAGGCTGCCACCAATGGGTGGACTGCAAAAATTACTACATGGTTTCCATGGTGTGTCGGCACTGATGATGTGAATGGCCAATGAAAGGGCCTCAATTTCCCATAATGTATCTTCCCTTGGTGAATTATTCAATGCTTAATCAAAGTTCATATATTAGAATTACAGTTGCATCTAATTACCAATCTCACCTTGCCGCCTCAAACAAGCAGCCACTTCCTTCAGTTCTATCCCGACTGAACCACTGTGCACATATCCCTCACCTGCCGCTGATTTTTACCTACGAGATTTCCGCAGGTGTCCGTCGTATGGCTGGGCACCTTAGAATTGTATAGTCCACAACCTCCATGGTCAATGGGTTCCAACAGCAGCAGTTCTGGCATGCTAAAAAAAAAACTTGTTTCTACAATATATATATGTATATATACACACACACACACACACACAGATACATATCTATAATTACACACACATATATATTTAAAAGAAAAACAGAGCGCTCGACGTATAGACACTCACAGGGGGGATTGGGCCTGATTGTAGGGTTTGACGGCCTTTTGCTTCAAACGTATCCTTATCATGGTAATTTTCAAAATAGTAACAGCCCACTTCAAAGTTGCGAAAGTTTATTTTCCATAATCATCACTGTTTGTATCCATAACGCGCTTTGGCCGACATGGTCTTGATCACATGGTACAATCATCATAGACAGGTTTGATTAAATATTAAAAAGTGAAGAGAGACCCTTTCCCAAGTGTAAGGTTCACCCAAAATTCACAAAATGACACGAAACCACTACAAAATTGAGGTCAGATAGTGCAAAACATAATCTTTTTCCTGGGTACAAAATTACATTCGCTGGCGCCTTTAGTGACCGATTGTATGACCAAAGTGATGTATAAGATAAACGCCAATTGAGGTCATAATAGGGGTAAACTACGATGTATGCAATCGTTATACACCATGCTGGAAATGAGATACTGTTTCAGATAGAAAACTCCTTGTTTTTCATTTTCATGTGGCGATTGGACTTCCCATGGTTATACACCTTGCTGGAAATAAAATACTGTTTCACTTAGAAAACTCCTCATTTCGTATTTTCATGTAATGATGAACTGGACTTCCCAGGATTGATGGATATAGATCATATCCTATTACCCCAATGCCATCATACACAGGAGTCACAAGAAGACATAACAATTGCATCAAAATGGCCAAATGGGCTGAAATTTTCATTTTGATGAGGTAAATTATCACATTTGTTATCGGGTCTACTGGCCTACTCTATGATAAAATTAATAATTCTCACAAAAAGTAAATGTATCTGAAAATCAAATATATAAATAAACTGTTATAGAAGCAATAAAGATATTTAGGCACATTCACAGTTTTCTCATCAATAATTTCATTGCAAATGTTGCAGTGATATCATCAATGATGTCATAGAAGATGTCATGAGTGATGTAATATGTTGGGTAGTTAGCAGTGCATGGTGAGGACATGTTATAGTTACCTTAGGGCATGAGTTATAGTTACTTGAAATAACTATAACTGGTAAATTTAAAACAGATCGTTTTAATTGATATTTTCACCTAACTATAACTTCAGTTTAACTAGGGGTGAGCGATAAATTCTGCTCTGGCGGAGGAGTTTTGACTACTCCGCATTACGCATTTAACGCTGAGTTGTGGCCAAATTCTGCCAACCACTGCGTGGTGGAGTTTTTTCTAACGTGCGGCTCACCAATGGTAATTTGGCGTGCGAGAATTGGCATCCCCTAGCGCGATTTTCTGGCACTAGGAGGGCACCAGGTGAGATTTTCCCAAAACGGGTGGTCGAGACTGTTCGCGGTGAGAAAGCTGCTGCTCGAGTAGAAAATCTACTCGAACAGCAGTAAAGAAGCAGCGCCCTCTGGCATGCCACATGGTGATGTTCACGCTCATTTTGCAGTGTGGAACAAGCTCCCAGCACTAAATATCAGTGCGACATGCCGATTTCCGCCCGTACACGGAACTCATCGGAATCTCGCAGAGTTTTCGTGTAACATCGTGGAATTCGGGGGAGTGAAACTACACGAGTCATGTAACTTTAACATTTATTATTTTCAGTGAATTTCTAGGTTTTTTTTTAACATAAAGTAATATTTGATTACCATACATAAAGCCAATCCCCACCAGGCCCTGCATCCAACTCTCCTCCCTCGCTAGGAGGAAAACCCACGCCACGCCCGTACTCCTGCTGTGCACGACATGTTGTCTGCCACATGGCGAGCACAGCCTTCTATCATAAGTAGGTCCTGGCTTCACTCAGGTAGACTTACTGACTTTGCCAACGAATCACAACCAAAATATTAAGAGTTACCCTGTTATCATCTTTCTCTAAAAATCACCAATATTTTCAACCTAGTGTACATTTCAGTAATTCACACAAAGTAATGTTTAACAATAGTGATTATTATTAAAGTGTTAATCTTCATATAATTAACAATGGACACATATGTAAGCCTTTCTTTTAACATCGTTTTTATTAATGCAATTTGTGAGCTGAAAAATATAAAAAGAATGTAAAAAGAAACACTCAGGCATATATTAGAAGCAACACGTCTCTGACTTTCTTTTAATAATTTTTAGCCCACAGTCATAAAAGCAACTACATGAGGGCCTTGCACTCCAGCATAAGAATATAGAGTTCCAGCTAGGAGTGCTTTAAAAATATATTGTAAGCTCTCCTGGAGTCATGGATTTATTGACCCAGGAGACTTACTTTTTTTTTTTTTTTTTTTAAATGTTGCTGGCTGTCTGCTTTACTTCCTGCAGCCCCCTGACAACATTAAAATTGCTTGGTGGTGCCCCTCCCAATTTTAGGGGCACCACCAAGCAAAAATAAAACAAAAAATGCCTTACAAGGCATTATGGGGCACGCCATGCTGGAGCAGTAAATAATAAATTAGCACTTCCTGATGCTCATTTATTATTCACTTTGATGCCCGGTTACCACCCGCCATACCCTTTTAAAATAAAAAATTAGGTAGCGGAGCATGCAGCACCCCTCCCTGACCTCTACAGCCCTGGGGACCCTGTACCAAGGGCCTTTCTTTTTAATTAAGGGGAGGGGGCGTGCTGCCCCCATGCCTGAGCCACTTTGGGTCCCAGAAGCCCTATCCCCATGGCCTTTTTGTCCCCCCCTTGAGCCACCTTGGACCCCCGGGGACCCTATCCCCCTTGGCCTTTATTTTTAAATAAGGGTAACGGGTGCACAGCCGCCCCTCTCCAAGCCTCTTTGGGCCCCAGTGACCCCACCCCTTGGGGCCTAATTTATTCATTAAGGGGAAAGGACATGTGGCCCCTCTTCCCGGCTCTTTGTGGCTCTGAGTGCACTATCCCCTGGGGCCTCAGGTGGGTGCCCCGGTGCCCACCGTGGCACCCACCAACCACTACAATGGGGGCAGTGGGGAGAGTCACAGGGCCCTCACTGCCCCACCAGCTCCCCTCATGCACCTATTCTTAGTGCATCATGAGCCAGCTTTGCTCCTTCCCAGAGGAAGCAGCTGATTTTGCATGGTCCCTCCAGGTGGTAGCTGTTTTTGATTTCTAAAGCTCCCTCTGAGTGGGAGCATACTTCTGTTTCCCTACTCACATTCTTGTGGGCATGGAAACCACTGTGTCCTGGGGTGGGCACCCCAGAACAAAGTGTGTGAGCCGGTTGCAGGGGATGGGGTCCCTAGGGCCTTAACAGGCTCAGGGAGGGTGTTTTTTTAAGGTCAGGTCAGCCATGGGGGATGGGGTCCCAGGTGTCTACTAAGGCTTGGAAAGTAGCGCTGTCTGGACCCTGCTCCTTTTGTGTGCAATTTGGCTCATTGGGATGGGGTCCTTGGGGGTCTATTAAGGCCAGAAGATAGGGCCCTGGGCCCCCTCCTTTTACTTTAGAGACCTGCCCAAGGTATTGAGCCCCCAAGGTCCCCTCAAGGCTCGGGGGCACCCTCCCCAAAAAAGAGCATTTTGCTGTAACCCTCCCCCCCCACCCCCCGGCCCACCTCGGCTGGGGGTTCCTAATAGCATGTGACCCCTCATTTTTAAAAAGAAAAATTGCCGCAGATGTGCCAATTTTTTTTTTTTTAATTCCCAGGCGAAGTACCTCTGGGACCCAACTGCCGGACCTAGGGGGTCAGGGTATACCTACCCTGACCTCTCATGTTTTTTTTAACTTTTTTCCTAGGACTTAGTCCTGAGTACTGAGTCCTAAGATGGCTGGTGCCACATAGTTGTTGATGTGGTGGCAGCCAATCAGATCTCACCATCAGATCTGTCGGCCCGCAGATGTCCAAAGCATGGTATATATAAAGGTTTTGAGCTTGAGTTGCTCAAAAACTATTGAACGAATTTACACCAAGTCACAAAAAGCACTGTACTCTACTCTGCAACACTCAACTACACCCCACTGCACTCTATGCCACTCTACACCATTGCACTCTACATCACTGCACTCACTGCTATTTACACCACTCTACTCTACAACATTCTACTCTACACACTGCAGTCTAGGATGCTCTACTGTGCAACACTGCACTCTCTGCCACTGAACTCTACGCCACTCTACTCTGCACCACTGCACTCTATGTCACAGGACTATACTCCGCACCAGTGTACGTAACTCTACTGCACTCTATGTCAATGCACTGTATGCCACTACTCTCTATGCCACTTTACCCTGCATTATTCCTCTCTATGCCACTGCACTCTACACCACTATACTCTAGGTCAATCCACTCTAAGCCGATTTAATCAGCTCTGCACTACTGCATCATACGACACTGCACTCTCTGCCACTCTACGCAACTGCACTCTATGCCACTCTACCCTGTACCGTTCTATTCTACCCTGCACCACTCCATTCTACCCTGTACCACTCCACTCTACGTCACTGCACTCTATTCTGAAACAATCTACTCTACGCCACTGTACTCTATGCCACCCTACCCCACTCTGCACCGCTGCACTCTATGCCACTCCACTCTACGCCACTGCAATCTGCACTGTGCCACTCCACTCTCCGCCACTGTACTCTGCCAGTGGCGTAGCTAGACTTTTGCTTTACATGGTAGTCGGAGCATTTGCCGCCCCACAACGGCCGCAAGTAAGAGCGGGGGGGTCCGTCACCCACAAAACTCATGCCACCTGGGGCAGACTGCCCCTCTTGCTACACCACTGTACTCTGCACCACTCTGCATTATGCCACTCTACTCTAAACTACTGCACTCTAGTCACTGTACTCTATGCCAATTACCTTCTCACCACGTTACTCCAACCCAATGCACTCTATGTCACTGCACTCTATGCCAATCTACTCTGTACCACTGCACTCAACACCACTGTACTCTACTCTGCAACACTCTACTCTAATCTACTGCACTCTACGCCACTACATTCTATGCCACTCTGCCATACACCATTGCACTCTATGTCACTGCACTCTATGCCACGCTATTCTACTGTGCACCACTGTACTATACTCCACTGCTCTCTATTCCACTCTACTTTATGCCACTGAACTCTACACCACTCTACTCAGCAACACTGCACTCTCTGAAACTGAGCTCTGCGTCACTCTACTCTGCGTCACTCTACTCTGCGCCACTGCACTCTATGCCACTGTACTCTACACCACTACACTCTACCTTGCACCACTCTACACCACTCTACTGCACTCTACACCATTACACTCGACACTACTCTACTCTGCAAGCCTCCACTCTATGTCACTTTAATCTACTCTGTACCACTGCACTCTATGGTACTGCACTGTACTCTATATCACTGCACTCTATGCAACTGCGCTCTTTCATGCACCACTCCACTCTACGCCTCTTCACTCTCCTCAGAAACAATCTACTCTGTACAACTGCACTCTGCACCACTGCAATCTACACAACTCTACTCTGTACAACTCGACGCCACTGCACTCTACTCCACTGCATTCTATGCCATTGCACTCTACGCCACTTTACTCAAAACCATTGCACTTTATGCCAATCTACTCTGCACTGCTGCACTCTATTCCATTATACACTACTCTGCAATACTATATGTCACTGCACTCCACATCACTCTATTCTACTCTGCACCATTGTGCTCTATGTGCCTGCTGTCTACGCCACTCTACTCTACACCACTGCACTGTACGCTAATACACTCTACACCACAGCACTCTTTGACACTTACTGCACTCTCCACCACTGAACTCTATGCCGCACTATGCTGTACCACTGCACTCTAAGCCACTTCACTCTGCACCATTCTACTGCACTCTTTACCACTACACTCTACACCACTTCACTATACTCTAATCCACTCTACACCACTCTAACCTATTCTGCACCAAAATACTTGATGCCACTCTACTCTACACCACTATAGTTTACACTGCACCACTCCATTCTCCCCTACACCACTCCACGCCACTTCACTCTACTCTGAGACAATCTACTCAATGCCACTCCACACTACGCCACTCTACAATATGCCACTACACTCTACACTCCGCACCACTCTACACCACTCTACTACCCTTTACAGTACTGCATTGTACGCCAATGCACTCTACACCACTTTACTAAAAACCAATGTAATCTGCGCCACTGCACTCTACGCTAGTCTACACTGTCCTCTATGCCACTATACTCTGCAACACTCTGGGCCACTGCACTTTACACCACTTCACTCAAGGCCACTCTACTCCACTCTATGACACTACACAATACTCCACTCTGACACTCTACTCCATTTTAACTTTACGCCCCTCCAATCTATGCCCCTTTACTCTATGCCGCTCCACTCTATGCCCCCCGCTCTCTATGCTCCCCCACTCCACACCACTCTACTCTAAGACACTTTACTCTAGGACATGCTACTCTATGATGTGCCACTCTACTCTACTTCCCTCCACTCTGACACTTTAATCCACTCTATGCCACTCTACAACACTTTATGCCATTTTACAGCAGTCCCCTCTACAACACTCTACTCCATGTTATGCCACTCTACGACACTCCACTCCACTCTATGCAACTCCCTCTACACCACTCTACTCCATGTCACTCCACT
Source organism: Calotriton arnoldi (assembly GCA_963921515.1). Lineage (NCBI taxonomy): Eukaryota > Metazoa > Chordata > Amphibia > Caudata > Salamandridae > Calotriton > Calotriton arnoldi. The sequence continues at coordinate 1,397,218 of CAWUFW010004521.1, forward strand.
CTATGCCATTCCACTCTGACACTCTGTCACTCACTCCACTCTATGACACTCTTTAACACTGTACTCCAGTCTATGCCCTTCAACTCCACTACACTACAGTAATCTATGCCACTCCACTCTAAGACAATCTACTCCACTCTACGCAACTCTCTCTATGCCGCTCTAATTTGCTTTACTCCACTCTATACCACTCTACTCTGCTCTACAATACTCCACTGTATGAAATTCTACTCCACTCTATGCAAATCCCTTAAAGCCACTCTACTCCATGCCACTCCACTCTATACCACTCCACTCTGACACTTTATGTCACTCACTCCACTCTATGACACTATAAAACTCTACTCCACTCTATGCCCTTCAACTCTACTACACTACAGTAATCTATGCCACTCCACTCTAAGACAATCTACTCCACTCTAGGCAACTCCCTCTATGCCACTGTACATTGCTTTACTCCACTCTATACCACTCTACTCTACAATACTCCACTGTATGACTTTCTATGCCACTCAACTTCTCGGTACTCTACTCCACTCTCTACCTTTTCACTCTATCGCACTCTATTCCCTTACAACACTCTATACCACTCCATGACACTACACTTCACGCCATGATACTCCACAACAATCCACTCTACTTTACACCACTCCACAAAACTCTACACCTCTCCACGACACTCCACTCAACTCCACACCACTCTCCTTTATGCCACTAACTTTTAGCCATGCTAAACAGTATCCATGCTAGTTTCACATTGGGATGAGCTGCTTACCGTTATATCATTAATTATTTTTAAATCTGTACAGTAAGCTATTTTCTGCATTTAGGAAGCACATCTATTAACAAGAGATTTCATGTACATTCCAAAATAACCCATTAAGTTATAGAGTGATCATCAGACTTGTTAACACTCTATATAGTTGGCATGTCATGTATCCTGATCTAAGTGTATAATTGAGACCCATGGGCCTTTGGATCCATCATGCACTTCCCTAATATGGCCCTCTGACAAAAGTATTCTAGGTGCACAGATCACTGCATGATCAAAGCATCAGACCTTTGAACTATCAGAAAGCGTTTTTTATTTCACTCTCTTTAAAAAAATAAAATACTAAGGCAGACACATCACATAATTATGTTCTCATGGGATGTTGTACACCTGGAAGTGCAAGACATCACATAATAACTAGCTTCACAATGCCATAAAATCTATTTGATGTAATTTATATGGAGACCCCACAATTTAAGGACATAGCATTTATATGACAAAGCACATTTTAAAAAGAAAGGTCACTCCACAGGGGGTTAACAAGTACAATATGGAATCTCCACAAGAATATATGGAGTATGTTTTTTTAGGCCGGGTTTAAGTATTGTTACCACCGACAGGACTATTACTCAACCCATGCTGTTGGCTGAATCATTCCACCTTCTTGAAAGTGCTTCTATCGGATGCATGAGCTATTACTTTGTCTATCTGGAAAAGAACAGTCACTCATCAGGTTGTTTGCCATTTTTGATTCTTGACACCACAGTTGATGAACAAGCTTATGCTCATCTTTTTTAGGTCGAGCCTAGGCAGCACACGCACGCGCTGTATCTCGAGACATGCTTTCGTATCATGTTAATGGGAGACTGGTCTGAAGAGGAAAGTGGAGAGTTTGCAAAAGATCGATGCAGAAGAAAGACTGGCTTTGCTGGATTCGAGTCAGCCACTCATCAGGGAGAGCCAACAGGGTTGTGTCAGAGCTGCCTCTGCCTTACAACCTTAGAGGCCTGGAGCTGGTCACACAGTTTCAAGATTTCCCAGTCTGCCTCTGCTGTGGCCATCTTAAAAATAGGTTACGCCACTCCCAATTTTTTCCTTTAGAGACATCATTTTAGCAGGAGCAAGAGATAGGAGGATCCGGAACTTGAAAATCCAACTTGTGTGCGTGCGTTCATGTGCGTGTACAGTATGAGTGAAAAGGTGCATATCTATTGGTATTTATGTATATGTGAGAGGCTGTGTGTACTATGTTTGATGTGTGTATCTGTATGTGTTCTTTCTGGCTGTGGGTGTGTACCTGTGCAAGCATGTCTGTGTCTACTTACGTGTCCTAGTGGCCATCTGTGCTTCGCTCTGAGTAGTGCATGTCCATGTGTGCATGTGTGGGTGTATGCATGTGTTCATCAGTGTGTTTATTTGCTGCATAGCTCTTCAATCCCTGGTGGCACAGCACCCAGGATAATATCCTGCATAGCTAAACACAAGTCCCAAAGGCGAGACCTGTTGGCTATGACAATGCTTGTTTATACTGTAGTATTCCAGAAGGCAGAAGTAGACGGATACATTGTCATGTCATCTGTCCAGTAAATTCAGACAGAAAGTGGTTCCAATAAAAACATGCGCCATTCCGCTGAGGATTTTTGCTGTAGGCATTGTCACATGAGAAGCCTGCGAGACGGGTTCCAAACTGAGCCATTGCTTACAAGTCAGTGTAGGCAGAACCTGGCTCCCTATTGATTGGGAGAGAGGGGGGCAGACCAGACACACAGAACCATTTTTGTGTGTGAAAAAGGCCACTTTATTGAAACATGTGCACATTACAATAACATACCTGGCAACTGCCTTACAAAACTGAAACCTCGCTATACATCCGATACCTAACACCTGATCCCACCCCCACCCCTACGATCCCCTCAACATGCCCCCACCCTGCCATTAACATATTACAAACATTACAATGTTTTGCAATTAACATACACAATTCTATTAAACCTACATCCTATGCCTGTCCTTCTGCAACTGTAAATAACCAAACGTCTACAACTGAACCTTACACTACCTGCCTACCCTTTACCTGCCCATGTTCCCAACTTTCAAAGCCAACCAAGCTTCTGCCAACCCCAGGCAAACTTCTCAACCCCCGCCAAGCACCTGTTCCAAGCGACAACTACAACTTACCCCTTGCATACCTGTCCCAACAAAGCCAACCGAAAAAACATCTCCAAATAAATACCCAACAGCATCCAATGGAAACAAAAATTAGGGGCGGGAGGGAGGGAAAAATTGGGATATGCAAAATTCCCTGCTCCCAGCCACCAGGTCACCAAACCTAAAATGGTGGCAGGGAGCCCAAGAACACTAAACTATATAGCCTTTGGGCAACTATTGGGCTATACCGAGGCAGCCGAATACTGCAAAATGGCAGGCCACAGGACTTCCCCACCTCTATCAAACTGCCCGGGGCAGACCTCCCTCCGGTCGGCTGCCCCATACACCCCCATTGGGAGAGAGGGGGGCAGACCAGACACAGAACTATTTTTGTTTGTGAAAAAGGCCACTTTATTGAAACATGTGCACATTACAATAACATAGCTGGCAACTGCCTTACAAAACTAAAACCTCGCTATACATCCGATACCTAACACCTAATCCCACCCCCAGCCCTACGATCCCCTCAACATGCCCCCACCCTGCCATTAACATATTACAAACATTACAATGTATTGCAATTAACATACACAATTCTATTAAACCTACATCCTATACCTGCCCTTCTGCAACTGTAAATAACCAAACATCTACAACTGAACCTTAAACTACCTGCCCATGTTCCCAACTTTCAACGGCAACCGAACTTTTGCCAACCCCGGCAAACTTCGCAAACCCCTGCAACCCAGAAAAAGGGGGGGTGCCATACTACCCTTTTTCTGCCCCCCCTTCTCATTCTAACCAACGGTTTCTCTTCTCGTGTGCTGCTGCACATTCAATGTTCTAGCCAGAACTTCCCTTATCTCCAAAAGATACAAATCCATGCCCATCCTGGATAGGTGCACTCCATCATCCCTAAAGAACTCGACCGCATCAAAACGAATCTCAGTGTGGCAAATCCTACCAAAGCCAAGACCTCTACAAAAACGAGCCATTTCAGCGTTCACTTTCCGTCTTGCCCTGTCAACTGCACCCGGGTTTACTGCTCCTCTCCACACCCTCTGTGGCACAAACTCGGACCACAACACGAAACACCCTGCTCACTGCTCTTTGATAAGTGCTAAATCTTTTTTCATGCTGCGCATCATCACTACGCCCTTCTCTCTGCAGAGATTGTTTTCTCCTAAATGTAAAACCAAAATATACGGGCACCGACCGCCCACCAGCATTCTATTCAAACAAGGGACTCCTTCCAGCACATACCCCCCTTTCCTTTCCACATAATTTTGAACAAACGCTCATTAAAACCCAGGTTCTGACCAAAGTAGCTCTGTTGAGCCTGTACTTGAGCCCATTTTACAAACGAGTGCCCACAACCCAAATATCCATCTCTTCCATCTCTGGGCTGGACACTGAACCTGAAACGAGAAAAATTTGAATAAATCTCACATATTACTACTCACGCGCATCCTCTCCTACCCCTCTCACATAGCGCCCGTAACAATCCGATGACCAGCGACCCAGCCGCAAAATTTCATCCTGCTCCCACCCTCTGTTGCTTGCCTCTGATGCTGCCCCAATGTGGAAGGAGTGCGTCCCATATCCTGCCCCATCCACCCCAAGACGTTGTAAGGCTTTCCTCAATAATGCCAACAGCTGATGTGCTGTCACTCTGTCCCCTTGAGCGTGTTTGAAAACCGCACCCCCTCGATAAACCTGATTCCAACGCCTGTAACACAACCTGTTTGCCTTGCCCCCTCTGGTCTGTCTTAGACCACCTACATGATATCTGGACCCAACTGCTATACATGACCACCTCCTTCCACAAAACTCCCCCTCCCCCTTCTTACCCAGCAATTACGACACCCAAAAGGCCCCAAAGAACATCCACACCATCAATGTCGAAAACAGACACATTTCTACCTCATCCCTGCATATCCCCGGCAACACTGCCAGCACCCGCCACAACATCTGCCAGGATAGTGGCTTCCTTAGACTGACCCCCAGGCCCAGCTCCCACGCCCAACCTTCTAGAATTCTCCTCTCCAACTCCCCTGTCGATGGGGGGTAGCCCCATAGGAGCTTCCCCATGAAGGCAATTCTTGCTAGTTTCCAGGCGATTGTGACTCTCGACAATCCTCTGTCAATGAGGTCCAGCATATACTGGATCATGTCCACAGTCCACAGCCAACCTTTGACCCGCCTGAGTGCCTGAACGCAAGAACTCTCTCCATGCCAAACTGCACGCCACTCTAGTGGATCCTGCCAGTGACCCTACCACCAATTGTAATATCTGACGTTGCCTACATACCACAGATGAAGAGTCATTGGCGTCGGGGTCTTGTTGGCATCCTTGGCTAGCTCACAGAATCTCCCCCACCGTGAATGAGACAAAGCATCCACAATGTCATTGTCTAGACCCGGTACGTGCAAAGCTTTGAATGCGATATCATGACGCAAGCATCCTAACACAAATACTCTGAACAGTTTCAGCATCTGTTCATCCCTGGCGGACTGGCGATTCACGATCTCTACAACTGCCATGTTATCAACCCTAAACAGCACCTTCTTGTGTGCCAATTCTTCCCCCCAAAGTGTCACTGCGACCACCAGGGGAAAGAATTCCAAGAAAGCAATGCTCCTGCCGCCGTCTCACCAATGTGGAGGCCTTTGTTCCGCATTCCACCTCTGTTGCCAGGACAGACCAAAGCCCATGCTGCCTGCTGCATCTGAAAGAATGTGCACGTCCCACTCTAAGTCATTGTTCCTTGCTCGAGGAACTCCATTGAATGCCTGTCAAAAACACACTCCACATCCGCAAGTCCTCCTTAACTCCGGCTGAGAGCCGAACATGATGGCGAGTCTCCTACAGAATGTCCTACCCGCCCTCACTACTCTGCAAGAAAAATTGAGATGACCCAAGAGGACTTGAATTTCTTTGACCTTCACTTTCTCCTGGAACAACATGTCCCGGAACAACTTTCACATTTTGTCCTTCTTATCCTGTGGCAAACTAGCCTGCATTTTCCTTGAATCGATCTCGATTCCCAAAAAGGACAGCTCTGTGCTAGGGCCCATTGTCTTTTCCGGTTCCAGTGGCACCCCAAGCTCACTCATCAGCTCTTGGAAACTTTCCAGTGCCTTCTGGCATTCCGTGGAGCTGGGGAGCCCACAAAGGAAAAATCACCAGGTAGTGCGTCACCAACTGGTCCCCTGTGCCCCATGAGAACAGCCACTGCAAAAATGTGCTAAAACACTCAAACAACTCGCACGAAATGAAGCAGCCCATCGGCAATGCTTTGTCTATGTAACACTTTCCAACAAAGTGTATGCCCAGAAGCTCCTAGTCATCTGGGTGGACTGGAAGCAACTGAAACATCGATTTTATATCGCATTTTGCCATTGGTGCAGCTGCGCCACTGTCACAACCAGTGACATGGCCACTTCAACTGATGAGTAAGATACCGTGGCCACCTCCTCATCAATGAATTCATTGACCGAATTCCCTTCCGCCATAACAAATGTTGAATCAGCCTGTATTGTCCCAACTCCTTTTTTGGCACTTCTCCAATGGGATAAATAATCAACCTCTCCATGGGCCAATCTTCTAAAGGACCTGCCATCATCCCCTGCCACACCTCTCTATCCAGTTTGTCTTGCACTGTCTGCTTAAGTTCTGCGACTAATCGCAAGTTCTCTACCCATCTCCTGATCTTGTTGGCATCCTTGGCTAGCTCACAGAATCTCCCCCACCGTGAATGAGACAAAGCATCCACAATGTCATTGTCTAGACCCGGTACGTGCAAAGCTTTGAATGCGATATCATGACGCAAGCATCCTAACACAAATACTCTGAACAGTTTCAGCATCTGTTCATCCCTGGCGGACTGGCGATTCACGATCTCTACAACTGCCATGTTATCAACCCTAAACAGCACCTTCTTGTGTGCCAATTCTTCCCCCCAAAGTGTCACTGCGACCACCAGGGGAAAGAATTCCAAGAAAGCAATGCTCCTGCCGCCGTCTCGCCAATGTGGAGGCCTTTGTTCCGCATTCCACCTCTGTTGCCAGGACAGACCAAAGCCCATGCTGCCTGCTGCATCTGAAAGAATGTGCACGTCCCACTCTAAGTCATTGTTCCTTGCTCGAGGAACTCCATTGAATGCCTGTCAAAAACACACTCCACATCCGCAAGTCCTCCTTAACTCCGGCTGAGAGCCGAACATGATGGCGAGTCTCCTACAGAATGTCCTACCCGCCCTCACTTCTCTGCAAGAAAAATTGAGATGACCCAAGAGGACTTGAATTTCTTTGACCTTCACTTTCTCCTGGAACAACATGTCCCAGAACAACTTTCACATTTTGTCCTTCTTATCCTGTGGCAAACTAGCCTGCATTTTCCTTGAATCGATCTCGATTCCCAAAAAGGACAGCTCTGTGCTAGGGCCCATTGTCTTTTCCGGTTCCAGTGGCACCCCAAGCTCACTCATCAGCTCTTGGAAACTTTCCAGTGCCTTCTGGCATTCCGTGGAGCTGGGGAGCCCACAAAGGAAAAATCACCAGGTAGTGCGTCACCAACTGGTCCCCTGTGCCCCATGAGAACAGCCACTGCAAAAATGTGCTAAAACACTCAAACAACTCGCACGAAATGAAGCAGCCCATCGGCAATGCTTTGTCTATGTAACACTTTCCAACAAAGTGTATGCCCAGAAGCTCCTAGTCATCTGGGTGGACTGGAAGCAACTGAAACATCGATTTTATATCGCATTTTGCCATTGGTGCAGCTGCGCCCACTGTCACAACCAGTGACATGGTCACTTCAACTGATGAGTAAGATACCGTGGCCACCTCCTCATCAATGAATTCATTGACCGAATTCCCTTCCGCCATAACAAATGTTGAATCAGCCTGTATTGTCCCAACTCCTTTTTTGGCACTTCTCCAATGGGATAAATAATCAACCTCTCCATGGGCCAATCTTCTAAAGGACCTGCCATCATCCCCTGCCACACCTCTCTATCCAGTTTGTCTTGCACTGTCTGCTTAAGTTCTGCGACTAATCGCAAGTTCTCTACCCATCTCCTGATCCGTGGACCTGTCTATCCCCTCTCGAAACCCCTCCCGTAATACCCTTGCTGTCCCTTGATCCTCATAGCCCTGTAGCCCCATTTCCAGATTTTTTAATCTAACAGGAGTATGAGCCCTTGGGCCCAGCCCCCTGTGGTCCCTTACCTCCTCGAGTGCCAGAAAACTGCTGTTGGTGACCCCTGGCATTAACTCCTGTCTGCTGCCATTGATGTCCTCCCTGCTGGTAACCTCCCCCTGCTCTGAAGCAGTTGACCAGTGCGTGCCGACCCCAACACTTGGAGCATTCATGGCAAAATTTACAAAACTTGCGTGTGCACCGCCCTTTATTGAAGTCCCAGCAAGCCCCCCTGCTCCTGGCTGGGGAGAGGGGGCACAGGGAAGACACACTCTTCCCTGCACCCTCCACCCCTCCACCCCTCCCTGGGTTGGTCGCCCCTGAAAGGGCCGGTAAACTATAGGCAGCCCGCTGGCCGTGAATATGGTCTTCCACCCCTTTGCCGCTCCCATTGTGTGTTGCCACATATCAGTATCGAGCTCCCCCCATTTTGCTTTGGGTCCCATGCTAGGCACGCTCTAAACTCTTCATCATATTGGGCCCATGCGTACCCCCCACCTGTGATTTGCACCTTCCTAATGACCTCCATGTATTTAAACAGCACACCACACTCTGGATATTTCTCGCAATATACGCTTGCATATATCAAGAACGCTGCTGTCCAATTCTCTATTGTCAGTGACACCTTAGGCCGTTTGGCCAATTCATACTCATCCTCCTTGGAGCCTTCTTTGGACCTCACCTCCCTATGCAGCAGCTTAAGCATCTCAACGTATTCCCCCTTCCAGGTGCGCTCCTTTGTTGCCAGCATCAAGTGTGTTTGTACTACATTCCACTTTAGCCCCCCGTACACCCGACCTCACTTGTACCCACCCCTATGTCCGTGAAGTACTTCCCTTTCCTTAGCCTACCCCTCCTCCCTCCTGCAGCTCCCCCACTCCTATCCCAATGAAGACCATGATAGGCTTTGCTTTCACACCCTTGGCCGTACCTGGCTCCAAGGAGGGTGCCCGTAATGTTTCAGTCCGCCTCGCCAGTGGCCCCATGCTTTTCAATGCTCTTTCTGGCCTCACCGCAGGCCCCGACGCACTCGCTGGTGACTGAAACACACTAGGTAAAGCGTTAATATGGCCCCCCATCCCTCTCATCCTCCTCCCGCAACTCGCCTTCTTCGAGGCTTTCTTCATCAAAATCCAATGCTTCGTTCTGCCCAAACTCTTTATTCCCATTCGTGGCCCGTACACACCTCTACTGGGTGGGCCCTAGGGGTTCTACCCCCTCTCACACCTCTCTGGTTATCCGGTGGGGCCGACCATACTCAGGTACACCTCCGGCACCCCCACTTGCCGATTAGTTTTCACCTTTGTCCCGGTGGTCAACCGAGACCCGCCGGGTGTTGGGGCCAGCAAGATCGTTCTGGGCCTACTTATGCTGGCTATGACGGGCTCCCCAGCTGGTATCGGGCATGCCGTTCTGGGCCCAACGCTCTTATCGCCACAACGCCCATGAGCCGCTCCCAGCTCTGCCGAGTCTGCTGCGCTGCGCCACTCGTCGCCCTGCAAAACAAACGTCTGGTCTGGTGTGCTGGATCCCTGCCCCAAACCCACCTGCTCTTCCCTCCTTTTCCTACTCTGCCACATGAACTCCTGCACCACTCCCCCTTCCCCCTTGCCCCCCCATCTCCATTGCCTGCTCCCTGAAGTCGTCCCCCCCTTTCTCTTCCCCACTCCACTCCAGCATAGCCGCGACAAGCGCAGATGCCGGACCCTGGACAAAGGTCGACCTGTCCCTTGCCTGTGTCCTGACACCTAAGACACCCCCTGCCCTGACCCACCCCGGCACCTCATTCTCTGATCTGGGGCACATACGTCCCTCTGTAGCGACCGACCCTTAGCTAGGTAGGCATCCAGTTGTGTGACTCTGTCTATTCCTCTTACCTCCTCATTCCATGATTGGAATATGTCTAAACCCTCCCACGCCTGTGTTCCCCTAGCTGGCTCTTGCTCCTCTGGGACCTCATCTGATCCCCCCCCTCCTGCTCCACTTCTGCCTCATCCCTCCTCCCCTGTGGGCCCAACTCTGGCTCGTGCCAGAGCCCTACTTGCCAAAACCTTCACCTGGCCCCCTTGCCTTCCACTGTGTCCTGGCTGACCCACGAGAGGGCCCTCTCTCCCTGCCTACCACCTCGGGCGAAATCTAAGCCCCCTACTCGCCCCTCCCCTCCCTCCTCATTACACTTGGTTCCTTGCTCAGCACCATTCTGCTCTTCTCATGCTGCATTGGCCTCGCTGCCCGGCGCGGCCGCCCTTATCGGGGTAGCCCCGCCCCCCGTAATCCTTGCCGAAGCATCTTTCAATGCTCCTGCCCCTGCCTGCACATTACCTCACAGGGCCGCTCTTCTGGCATACAAGTGGCCCCTCACACTTATAGAGTTTACCTTGACTTTACTCGGCGAGGAACACGCCACAATTGCGGCGCATTCGACCTGCGGCTTCCACCACAACCAAGTCGAGCCGCCCTGCCTCCTTCAGAAGAAGCATCGCCTCACAGACACGCTCATCCTCCATCGCAGGTAAACTACCACCTAATCTGTTTACTTATTCACGGCTGACTAACGCCTCTCACAAACTCCTAGCTACCAAAGGCCAAGAAAAATCTGATACGCAACATTCCCTGCTCCCAGCCACCAGATCACCAAACCTAAAATGGTGGCAAGGAGCCCAAGAACACTAAACTAAATAGCCTTTGGGCTACAATTGGGCTACACCGAGGCAGCCCAATACTGCAAAATGGCAGGCCACCGGACTGCCCCACCCCTCCCAAACTGCCCGGGGGCAGACCTCCCTCCGGTCGGCTGCTCCCCAAACCCTCATTGTGTCGCTCCTTATTGACTGAAATGCTTCTTTAGAATAAGGTTCACACGGCTCAAACAGTTGACAGATCTTGCAAATGGTTCGGGATAGGGTACATGATTCAACTCAGCCATCACAGCTTTTGGGTATTACTGCCGACCCTGCATTGATATTGGCCGATTTTGCGATTTCCACCTTTCCCAAACAGTGAATGGTGCAAAACCCTGTAACAAAAGTGCAGACCGTGCTCACGAACAAGGGTATGATTTATGTCGGAATGGCATTTAATATTTTCTGCACTTTTAAAGCAGTAACCATGTTCATTGGGTTGTGGGTGAATTCATATCTTTCATAGTGACTTTAAAAATTGCTTTATTATTCTTTGACTATCAACTTTATGCGCACATTAAAATCACTAAGGTCCATATGTATCAAGCCTTTTTCCCGTTTAGCAAACGGGCAGATTCTCAGAATCTGCCCGTTTGCAATGAGAAAAAGCCTTTGGGATGTATCATCCCAAAGGCCATCGCAAATGGAGAATCGCAAAATTTGCGATTCTCTATTTTGCAAATGCAATTAAGGAATTGCAAATTGCAATTCCTTAAATGCAATTCTGGAAGCACCAGAAATTTGCTATTTGGCCTTAAGGAATTGCAAATTACCACCAACTTCAAGTTGGTGGTAATTTGCGATTTTCTTTTAAAAAGCACTTTTTTGATTTTTTAAAAGTGCCATATGTCGCACATACATGCCCTTAGGGCATGTATGTGCGCAAAATGTGCACACATGCATATTTCAGGGGTGCAACAGGGTGTCCTTTTGGCACCCTTGCAACCTTAAATTGCATTCTCAATTTGCGATTCTCTAATTGGTAATCGCAAATTGAGAATGTCTTCCCATTCATTCCTATGAGCCTCCTAGCCCATAGGAATGAATGGGAAGGTATTCCTTATTTGCAAATCTCAATTTGCGATTCGCAAATAAGGAATATGTAGGATTCGCAACATTTTTAGCAAATCCTACATACATTGCATTTTGCGATTCTCTAATTGCGATTCGCTAAAAATCGTAATTTGAGAATCGCAAAACTCTTTTTTGATACATATGGCCCTAAACGTTTCAACTGTGGGATAGTCCATAATATTTGCATTAAGAGGTTGGGGGCATTTTTTGCTGTTTTGATCATACCATGTAACAAAAGTCATTGTTTTACACCATGCTTCCCAGCCTAATTTTCTACATAGTTAATCAAAGCCTAATTTAACACATATTGGAATGTACAACCTTCCTTCCATACATCCCTCCCTTCACTCATACTCATGTTTCTTTCAAAGGCTCCAATTTCCTTCCTTCCTTCCTTCCTTCCTTCCTTCCTTCCTTCCTTCCTTTTCCTTCCTTTCCTTCCTTCCCACCCTTCCTTTGCTCCATCCCTTAGGAAGGAAGGGGGCTGCCCTGACAGGGGACTTTGGGAATAGCCAGATTTTAGGATTTTCGCGAAATTGTATGACAGAGCTGGCAGCTTTGATGTGGAAGCAAAGTTTGGGACAAGTTTGGGGGCCTGGTATGAAGAGGCACAGCCGTACACTCTGGCTCTTTGAATGCTGAGGACGTGGGCAAACAGGATGCTGGCTGAGCTAAGATTTCTGGTCGCTGTGTAGAAGTTGATATGGCTGATCAGGTATGCTGGGCCATGCTTGTGTGGTGCTTTGTATGTGTGTGAGAGAAGCTTGAAGAGGTACAGTTTTTAGGTCAAAGCCTATCAGAAAGCACAGCTGTCTTAGTTGCTAACAACATCTTGGGGACATTTTGAAAGCTTCCCTGGGAATGCATTCTGCCCATTGCTTACCATTGGCTTTGTGGTTTGAATTCACATTTGCTTACTTTCTATTTGCTGGTTCTATTTGTTTTAGGCTGTTCAGCTTGAGTACTTCCCTTTGTTTCCCAAGCCCAATTTAATGTATTCTGCCATTGGTACTAAATTTCTGTAAGCAGGCCTTTAAATCATGTTTTTATCTTGTCACATTTGCCGTGCATTCAATGACAGAGGTCATATGTCAGTCTCTGTCTTCCAGGGAGCTTGGTGTTTACTTTTTTTTCTCTGACTTCAAAGGGAGAGGACTTATGTGACAATCATGCTGGCTACTAGGGGTGTACTTGGGGAAGGCTGTACGATGTTTTTTTCCTAGCACACAACAAAATTTAAATATCTGTAAATGAACTGTACGGATATTTCAGAATATATCAGATTTAGAAAAGCACAAACGAAGCACACTTTTTGGTAGTTCTGAAGTGTGTTGGAAACAAATATTTTAATACAATCAAAACAAATCAATACACTAGATCATGGGTACTCACAAACTTTCTCTCGGGGGCCAAATTTACAGTGTGGTTTGTGGCTGAGGGACGCACCGGTGGGGGCGGGGTCAGTGGGGGAAGGGGCGGGGTTAGAGCAAAAAAAAAAACTGTGACCATGAGGCTGAACACAGGCCCCTGCAGCGGACGCCTTCGTCCACTGAGCCACCAGACCCGGCATACACACATCTCTCTCTCTCTATATATATATATATATATCTTTCTCTCTCTCTCTCTGTCTCCCTCCCTCTCTCTATCCCTCCCTCTCTCTATCTCTCCCTCCCTCTATCTCTCTCTCTCTCTCCCTCTCTCTCCTCCCTCTCTCCCTCTGTCTCCCTCCGTCTCTCTCTCTGTCTCCCTCCCTCTCTCTCTCTCTGTCTCCCTCTCTCTGTCTCCCTCCCTCTCTCTCTCTCTGTCTTCATCTCTCTGTCTCCCTCCCTCTCTCTCCCTCTGTCCCACTCCCTCTGTCTCCCTCTATCTGTCTCCCTCTATCTGTCTCCCTCTATCTGTCTCCCTCCCTCTGTCTCCCTCCCTCTGTCTCCCTCTATCTGTCTCCCTCTATCTGTCTCCCTCTATCTGTCTCCCTCTATCTGTCTCCCTCTATCTGTCTCCCTCCCTCTGTCTGTCGTCCTCCTCCCTCTGTCTCCCTCCTCCCTCTGTCTCCCTGTCTCCCTCTGTCTGTCTCCCTCCCTCTGTCTGTCTCCCTCTGTCTGTCACCCTCTGTCTCCCTCCCTCTGTCTCCCTCTCTCTCTCTCTCCCTCTGTCTCCCTCTGTCTGTCTCCCTCTGTCTCCCTCTCACTCTGTCTCCCTCTCTCTCTGTCTCCCTTCCTCTGTCTCCCTCTCTCTGTCTCCCTCTGACTCCCTCCCTCTGTCTCCCTCTCTCTCTGTCTCCCTCTCTCTCTGTCTCCCTCCCTCTGTCTCCCTCTCTCTGTCTCCCTCCCTCTCTCTGTCTCCCTCCCTCCCTCTCTCTGTCTCCCTCTGTCTCCCTCCCTCTGTCTCCCTCCGTCTCCCTCTGTCTGTCTCCCTCTGTCTCCCTCTATCTGTCTCCCTCCCCCTGTCTGTCGCCATCCTCCCTCTGTCTGTCTCCCTCTGTCTGTCTCCCTCCCTCTGTCTCCCTCTGTCTGTCACCCTCTGTCTCCCTCCCTCCGTCTCCCTCTCTCTCTCTCCCTCCCTCTCTCTCTCCCTCTGTCTCCCTCTGTCTCTCTCCCTCTGTCTCCCTCTGTCTGTCTCCCTCTCTCTGTCTCCCTCTCTCTCTGTCTCCCTCTCTGTCTCCCTCCCTCTGTCTGTCTCCCTCTCTCTGTCTCCCTCTGTCTCCCTCCCTCTGTCTCCCTCTCTGTCTCCCTCTCTCTCTGTCTCCCTCTCTGTCTCCCTCCCTCTGTCTGTCTCCCTCTGTCTGTCTCCCTCTCCCTCCCTCTGTCTCCCCCTGACTCCCTCCCTCTGTCTCCCTCTCCCTCACTCTGTCTCCCTCCCTCTCCCTCCCTCTCTCTCTCCCCCTCTGTTTCCCTCCGTCTCCCTCTCCCTCTCCATTTCTCTGTCGCTCTGCCTCTCTGTCTCTGTCTGTCCCTGTCTCTATCTGTCTCTGTCTGTCCCTGTCTCTGTCCCTATCTCTGTCTATCCCTGTCTCTGTCTCCCTCCCTCTGTCTCCCTCTCCGTCTCTCTGTCTGTCTCTGCCTCTATCTGTCTGCCCCTGTCCCTGTCCCTGCCTCTATCTGTCTCTGTCTGTCCCTGTTTGTCTCTGTCTCTATCTCTGTCTGTCTCTGTCTCTCTGTCTCCATCGCTGTCTGTCTCTGTCTGTCTCTACCTCTAGCTGTCTCTTCCTCTATCTGTCTCTGCCTCTGTCAGTCTGTCCCTGTCTCTGCCTCTATCTAGCTCTGTCTGCCCCTGTCTCTATCTGTCTCTGCCTCTATCTGTCTCTGCCTCTCACACCCTGCTGTCCTCTGTCACCCTCTGTCACCTCACCCCGCTTTTGTGGCAGCCCGGGCTGAGACAGCTTCCCGGGCACACACACAGCCACACCGAGTACTTCACAGGTCTTTAAAAGACCATTTACTTGTTAATGAGGCTTTGTTGTATTTCACCTCTTCTTAGCGCCCCTGCATCTCCACTCTGACTATCGCTGGAATCGCTCGGCCCCCATAGAGCAGAGTCTCTCGGAGTCCGCGCTGCAAACACAGGTACGATGTCTGCAAGGTCCGCGGGCCGCTAAGGAAGGCTTGCCGGGCCGCTGGCGGCCCGCGGGCCGTACTATGAGTACCCGTGCACTAGATGATGACATTTCCACACATTATCGTTTGTGCACTGTATACTTTTATCAGTAAAACTCTATGTCAGTGCAAATGTAATGGTCATTACAATTGAAGATGTGTTGTCTGTAATGGCAGTATGCTACCACATACTGCATACTCCACTTCACCCCACTCCACTCCACTCTACCCTGCAAAACTCCACACTATGCCACTTCACTCCATGCCACTCCACACTGCGTCACTACACTCTACTCTGCACCACTCCACTCTGGGCTACCTCTCTCAACACCTCTCCACCACTGCACTGTTCGGCACTGCACTCAACACAAATCCACTCTGCACCACTCCACTCTATGCCACTCTACTCTGCAATGTTGCACTCTATGCCACTGCACTCTACGCCAATGCACTCTACTTTGTGCCACTCCACTCTTTGCCAGTGCACTCTATGCCAATCAACTCTATGCCATTTTAATCTACTCTGCACTCTAAGCCACTCTAATCTATGCCACTGTACTCTACTTTGCACCACTCTTCTCTACTCTGAAGCACTCTACTCTACGCCACTGGACTCAGCGCCACTGCACTCAGTGCCGCTCCACTCAGCGCCACACCACTCTACTCTGTGCCACTTCAATCTACTCTGTGCCACTACACTCTACTCTGCATCACTGTACTCTACTCCAATGCACTCTACACCACTTTACTCAAAACCAATGCACTCTACGCCATGCACTCTATGCCAATCTACTCTGCACCAACGCACTCTATCCCACTCTACACCATTGCACTCTATGTCACTTTACTCTGCACCACTCTATGCCAGTGCACTCTACACCAATGCACTCTACGCCACTCTACTCTACACCACTGCACTCTACAACACTCTACATTGCACTCTATGCCACTGAACTCTATGCCACTCTACTTTGCACCATTTTACACCACTGCACTATAAGCCACTGCACTCTACTCTGCACCACTCTATGAAACTCTACACCAATGCACCCTACACCAGTACACTCTATGCCATTACACTCTACACCACTACACTCTGCTCCCCTCTAAACTAGTGTGCACCTTTGCACTCTATGACACTGCACTCTACGCCACTTCACTCTACGCCTCTCTATTCTACTCTACACCACTCTTCTCTATGCCAGTGCACTCTACCCACTCTACTGTGCACCACTGCACTCTTTGCCACTGCACTCTACTCTGAAACAATCGACTCTATGCCACTTCCCTCTCTGCCACTGCACTCCACTCTGCACCACTCCACTCTATGCCACTTCACTCTATGTCACTGTACTCTATGCTGTGCCACTCTATGCCACTCTACTCCAAACCACGATACTCTACACCACTGCTCTCTACGCCACCCTACACCAATGCACTCAACACCACTTTACTCAAAACCCATACACTCTATGCTACTGCACTTTACGCCAACTACTCTGCACCATTGCACTCCATGCCACTATACTCTACTCTGTAACACTCAACGCCACTTCACACTATCCCACTCTATTCTACTCTGCACCACTGTACTCTATGCTACTGCTCTCTGCACCACTCTACTCAGCACCACACTACTCTACGCCACTCTACTGTATGCCACTGCACGCTACGCCACTGCACTCTACAACACTGCAAACTACGCTACTCTATTCTACACGGCACCACTGTACTCTATGCCACTGCTCTCTGCACCACTCTACTCTGAATCATTCTACTCTGCACCACTCTATCCTGTACCACTCTAATCTAACCACTCTACTCTACACCACTGCCTATGCTACTGCACTGTACGACACTCTACTCTGCAAGACTGCACTTTTCACCACTAAACTCAAAGCCACTCTACTCTGCACCACTGCACTCTGCACCACTGCATGCTACCCTATGCCACTGCTCGCTATGCTATGCTACTGCACTATAAGCCACTTTATTGTACTCTGCACCACTGTTCTCTACGCAACTGCTCTCTGCACCACTTTACTCTGCACCACTTTACTCTGCATCAGCCTATTCTGCACCACTCTAATCTATGCCAATGCACTCTACCTCACTTCACTCCATGCCACTGCACTCTTCTCTACACCACTCAACTCTAGGCCACTCTACTGCACTTTATGCCAATGCACTCTACACCACTAGACTCTGCATCACTTCACACCTCTCTAATCTATTCTGCAGCACTGCACTCCACACCACAGCACTGTACACCACTCTACTCTGTACCACTACACTCTATGCCACTCTACTCTACACCTTTGCACTTTACCCTGCACCACTCGACTCTACCCTGAACCATTCCACTCTATGCCACTTCACTCTACTCTGAAACAATCTACTTTATGCCACTGCTATCTACTCTGCACCACTCCACTTGACGCTACTGAACTCTACGGCACTCTTCTCTACATCACTGCACTCTGTGCCAATGCACTCCACACCACTTTGCTCAAAACCAATGCACTCTTCAACACTGCACTCTATGCCAATCTACTCTGCACCAGTAGACTTTACCCCACTTCACTCTAGGCCACTCTACTCCACTCTACTCCACTACACTCTATGATATTCCACTCTATGACATTCTACTCTATTAAAAGTCCACTCTATGACACTCTACCCCACTCTATGCCACTCCAGTCTACAACACTCTACTCCACTCTATGCCACTCTCCAACACTACTCCACTTTACAAAGCTCTATGCAACTGCTCTATGAGACTCCATGCCACTTTACTCCACTCTATACTGTGACACTCTACTCCACTTCACTACTCCATTCTCCGCCACTCAACTCCACTCTTTACCACTCTACTCTATGACACTCTATGCCACTCCATTGTACTCTATGCCACTTGACTCTACAACAGTCTAGTCCGCTCTATGCCATTCCACTCTCCTACACTGCTCCACTGTATGCCACTCTGCTCTACACCACTCCACAACACTCTCTGCCACTCCAATCTATGACACTCTACTCCACTCTGACACTACTCTACGCCAATCAACTCTACTCGACTCTATGCCCTTCCACTCTATGACACTCTTCTCCCTCCATGACACTCCACAACACTCCTTGATACTCCACTTCACTCCACTCCACACCATTCAAATCTGCTCTACACC
The DNA here is from genome assembly GCA_963921515.1 of Calotriton arnoldi. Classification (NCBI taxonomy): domain Eukaryota; kingdom Metazoa; phylum Chordata; class Amphibia; order Caudata; family Salamandridae; genus Calotriton; species Calotriton arnoldi. The sequence continues at coordinate 1,415,874 of CAWUFW010004521.1, forward strand.
ACTCCATGCCACTCCACACCACTCCATAACACTCCACTCTACTCCACTTTATGACACTTCACGCCACTCTCCTTTACGCAACTAACTTTTTGCCATGTTGAACAGCAGCCACGTTTGTGTACAGCATGGCTAAAACACATTGGCAAAGCCAATAGCTCTTGAGTAGGCGAGACCTATTGACTTTGCGAATGCGTGTTGTATGAGGAGCCAATGGAGGTCTTTGAGGAGTTTGGGTATGTGAGTGTTTGAACATGAGTCTGGCTGCTGTGTTCTGAATGAGCTGAAGTCTCTTAGGGCCAGATGTACGACCATGACAATTTGCGACTCGCAAATTGCGCTTGATTGCGAGTCGCAAAATGCCATGTACAACAGTGTGTTTAACACTGTTTGCGATTCACGATGGGGTTGCAAAATGCGAGGCTCATGAATATTAATGAGCCACTTGCAATTTGCGAGTCCATTGGGAATGGCTGGCCCTCCCATGGATGGTGGCCTGCTGGGCTCAGCAGACCTCCATGTCTGGGACTGCTTTTAAATATAACAGTATTTTTTTTTTAATGCAGCCCGTTTCCCTAAAGGAAAACGGGATGCATTTAAAAAAATGAAAATGAAACGTTGTATTTGCACTTCCCTTTTGCGAGTGTGGTAATTTGCGAGTGTTTGCGGTCGCAAAACATTCATACATGGGGTTGCGGTCGCTATTAGAAAGGGAACGCCCCTTCCTAATAGCGTCTCGCAATTCCTAAATAGCGAGTCGCAAATAAATTGCGACTCGCTATTTAGGGATTGTACATAGCCCTTTCACATTTTGCATGCGCAAACGGGTCGCATACCCGTTTGCGCATGCAAAATAGGGTCGTACATCTGGCCCTTAGTGAGCTGTGCGGTGATGCAGATGTAGAGTGCTTTCCCATAGTCCAGTTTTCATAGTCCAATTTCCTTACATTCCTTCCTTCCTTCCTCCCTCCCTCTGTACCTCCTTCCCTTCCTTCCTTCCTATAGCAGTGCTATATCTGTCACTAACTTCTTAATGTGCAATGATGTTGTTCTGCTTTTTACTGATAAACTTTTATATTTTTATCATTACCAGTGCGATTGCTGCTCTTTTATTTTACATCCCATGTTGTTACCCCTGACTATCTCTCATTTTTAGCTTAGCTTTTCAAGATAGGTATTTTTTCATTTTATTTTCAATTTCTGCAGCTAGAAACAGCTAAAAAAAACATACAGCCGATTAAATGGCACGATGTGAAATTGTAGTTGATAATACAGGTATGGTGAGAAGTCACACAAAAAAATATCATTAGACATCAGGAAAAAAACAGTGTGATAGGATTCTGCTGTTGATATGCATATTACTGAGAGCTGCCTCTAATAATTACTATATATTGCCTACGCTTTCTCAGCTGATAGTGTTTTCCAGTGGGATTTGTCAGGAGACCAGATCTCAGATGTTGTGTCTTAGGAACCTGTGTTCTTGGCATGAATCCCATCATTTGTTGCTAGTAACTCTTCTTTATCCCCAGCTGTCGATTCCATTCTGCCTCAATTTACCACAGGTTTAGTTTGAGCCTCGGTTTCATTGTGTTGTTCTATTATTTGCAGTTCTACAGCCGCAGCTCCTCCGCTAAGGCGGAGGAGCTTCGGCCCACTGCTCGATGAGCAGTGCAAAGGAAAAATTAAATGATAATTACAGAACGGTATTATCATTGTATTTTTAGTGTAATGAAGCCAGGTTAGGGTGGGGCGGGGCTGGGCTACCATCAGAGGTAGGAGTGGTTGGCGCACCACAAGTGTGCATGACATTTTGGCCGGCTGTCTTGGGCCGACCAAACCGTCATGGCGCTTAGCATTTTCTCTACCCGGCTGTATTGCAGAGTCTGGGTGGAGAACATGCACAGACTCCTCCTCCCTCTCTGAGCGCCGAACTAGAGTGCTCAGACCAATCACGAATCTGCTATCATGCTGGTGACAGAAGTGTCGTGATTGGCTAGGGGAGTCTGAGAGCCTGGGTGTTGCTGGGAGCCAGGAAAACAGCGAGGACGGAGGAGAGGTGGCGGCTGGCGACCAGCGATCAGCAGGTAAGTCTTCTTTTTTTGTCCCTTTTTTCCTAGCCCCCACCCTCCGCCATCATTCCCTACCAGCCACCACTGCAGTTCTATCCCATTCGCCCTCGTCCTACTGCACCTGAGAGGCAGGAGATCTCATGGCCAGTGGGATAGCCTTCTATGTCCATTTCCTTTCTGTACTTTTTGTACTTTCTCCAAGTTATTTGCATAGGATTTATGCTACACAAAATCTGCTTGTATGTGCTGAGGTTAGCTTTACAGGCTTTGAGCCTCAGTCAGGGTTTGGCGATGCGATACTCCACCACAAACGAGGCTCATGTCCTGTCCACTGTATTACAAGTGTATTATTGGCTATGACACTTATAATAATTCAAATGGGATATCTCATAGGCGCTGGAAGTTCAAAAGGTGAATGAGCAATAAAGATGGGTTTACATTTTGTTTTTATCTTGTAACATTTGCTCTGCCTTTAAAGACAGAACAGATGAGAAATGCAAGGCTATGTCTTCTGACAAATTTATGCTTATTATTTTAACATGGAGATTAGTGTTGACTTTGTTTTCTCTGACTGCATGGTTATTTTTTTTTAAGTGAACTATCTGCCAATCTTATTGGGGTGCGGGGAATGTGAAAGGAAAGTCTGTAGGATGTCAGTTTTATTTCTAACAGACAAAATGTAAATACCTTTAAATGAAGAATACAAAAGTTTTAAATTACATCAGGAGTTAGCAAAGCACAAATGAAGCATATTGTTTGTAATTTTGATGCGTGATGGCACCAGAGATTTAATTGGATCAAAATAAATCAAGATACTTTTACTTACTGATGTGCAAATGATAAATGTGTGCTGTAAAACTGCATTTTAGTTCGAATTGTGTGGCTATTTCAATGAAAATGTGCTGTCTGTAGATTATAGTGCACTACTACACCATGCTTTAATAATATATTTGTGATACTGTGCTCCAAATCCACCATCGACTACATACCACACCCTTACCAGTGTCCTGCTGAGTGGCCATGCTCCATTTGCTACACTTGTTCTTTGTGTGATGTTTTGATTTTTCACAATCCCTATGACTTCAGTGATGTAACACTGATGGCAGTACCCCTACTCTGAAAATTATTACAGCACCACTGGGATGTTTTGATAGTATTGCATCCGTCAAACTCTAAATATAGCCCTTTGTGTTACCAAGTTGGGCTCCATTGAAGCATACAAGCCATAAAGGAAGTCATTCTTCAGTCAAAACACTAAGACAATGCTCATCGGAATAGGTAGCAGGACATTGTGAGCTATTGCATTTATTGACGTCAGTCTTTGACTGCTGGAATGAGCAGCTGCTAACCTCGTAGCAGGGATTCTATTAATTTTGTAGACTTGACATTGTTTCCTTCACATTAGCCAACGCTGTGCCACAGGTAGTGAGGGCCACCGTTTATATACTGAATGCAGAGGACCAGTAATTTTGCCTTGCGGAGATGTTAAGATCTTGTGTAACGACTCTGTCCGCATTAAGGCTCTCAGCTACGACTTGAGAGTGGTGGCATTATGCATCTCCTGTCTACACTCTGACTTTTAACAGTGGGGGACTGAGGTGAGACAGCTGCATGGCCTCCTAATGGTTTCTTGACTATAATGTATGCTGATCCAGCGCTATCAATAACATTTCTTCTCCTATATGCTTTGGACGTCCAGGTACAAATATCCCTTTTCCACAACTTATATCCATATGACGGTGGGGCCCATAACACCGCATAAACATTCACTCTCTCATATACTCCCTGGATTTCATCCGTTTACTTAGGAGAAAACAGTAAATGATTTGCTGGAAGGAGACGGGATACCCTTTAAAACGACATAATGCTTCTCAAACCTTAAGGTATTCCGCTCATTGGTCGATGGACCAACTAGTAGGAATCAGTTGATGGTGATTAAGACCAGCTCAATCACTATAAACTTTTAAACATTTATAATTATCATTGAGCTAAAGAACCACAGACTCATTGTTTTAAAGATAATAAAGTTTATCTAATTTTTAGAAGCATGAATAAGTTTCAAATTTATTATTCAGATTAATACATTTATCATCATTATAAGAATAAATTTAAGTTGCAATGCATACCTATTAGATGGAAAAACAAAGTTCGTCACAGCAATGAATTCAGATCACAGCATAGAAACTCCCGAAAGACTGTCTATCTGTCCTGTAAAAACAGGCCTTCTCGACGGATCACCTATATGGTGTTTCCAGCCACAATCCAGTTCTTTTCCCCTTATAGTATTTAAGAATAAAAAGGTCTAATAATATTAAAAATGGAAAAATCTATTAAAGCAAAAAGGTTTCTCCATCAGCAGCGTCCCGTGCTCAATAAAAATATAAAACAACGGCTCCCGCAGCAACAACACCGGCAAAAAAAGCAGTAGCATCAGTAGGAGTCCCCCCTCCCTCAGAGTAGGTCTTCTTATACCCTAAAACTAGCTTACTAAGTGAAAATGTTACATCTTTGGGGGCGAGATTCTCTCTAATTGGTCCATTTGGGGTCAGTATACATCTCATTATGAATATCCTTGCTCCAACCAGTTCTTTGTGGAAAGTTCATACTTCTGTCATTTCTCACGGGTTCATGACATTACCCATCCGCACATTGGTCTCTATCTGTATCCTTTTTTGCTACTTTAAGTTGGACAGTTCATTGTTCCTTCACGTATTCACTGCAACCTTCTCACGCTTTTCGCAATGTCCTTCTTTGGCACACGTTTGTATAATAAGGTCATCGCAGCCTTGACCAAGCTTCCATCCTAGGCTTTGGGACGGTCACATGATCCCTCTGTTCACAGCCTTTCTCATTCGCGGAAACCATTTGCGCCTGCGTACTCTAGCTCGCTTGCCTCGGCAGCCATTTTACATCGCGGCACAACAGGCCTAAGCAAACTATTTATAAAGATAAACAGAACATAGTTAAGAATAGAGAATATAAGCCTTTTCGTTTCCCTCCCATCATTCTACGTACCCCAATTACGTGTTACCTAGCAAAAGCGACATATAAAGCTATTTCTTACTTACCAACTGCTTTACTTTGCCACCACACAGTTTATTTTCAAGCACAAATCATGCAATTATTATTTTAATTAGTACGCAAATTATTAGATTTATGTTATCCACGTTAACAAATGTAAGTAAATTAGTTTGCACGGATAAAGCGTGTTACCCATAACCCTTATCATGACACATACATGGTTGGTTATTTACTAAGACGAACCTGTGTGTTAATTATTCAACGTAAATATTAGGAGGTTAAATTTTTTCATTTACCCTGCTCCATCAACTCCCCCCTTTGGTGATTTTTAATATCACCACAAAAACCCATGTTATACAATTTTGTCAGATAGCATATTTCTGGTCCAGTTTGTTTTTGTTAGTTTACACAACTGTATCCCTTTCATCTTGTCTCTTTGTTTTCTTATACATGTTTTCTTTTATTTCTTCTAGCTCTATTTCACCCATCTCTCTTTCTCTATTTATCTTATTTTCCTTTTCTATTTTATTCTGTCTTTTTCGTCTCTTTATACATACAATAATCAATTTTAATACTAGGACTATTAGTACTATTATGGTCGCTATTATTATGATTTTCCCTATTACTAATCTTCATTCTAGTGAACCAATTTATTACTGAGGAAAAACTCTTACCAAGTTTTCCCAATGCATTTTCAACCTCCAGTGGAACAAGTTCTTTGTGCAAATTGGTAATATTCTTAATATACTTTTGTATATTTTCACTTTTATCTGGAATGTAAGTGCAACAATGTTGGACTTTCAGCATTCCACAGACTCCACCCTCTTTTGCCAAAAGAATGTCAAGGGCAAGTCGATTTTGCATCACCATAGCTCTCATGGCAACCATTTCGGTATTTACCATCAAGAACCCTCCAGCAGTATCTGTAGATAACCGATCTACTACTGTGGATGACTTCCGAATTTTAAATGCATTCAAAGATATTCCTACTGCTGGTATCAATGCTCCAAAAACATCACCTACTATTTCTGAAAAGCTCTCCCTTTTCCTACGTGTAAATGTCTTTACCATTTCGTGTGTTCCCTTTTCTGTTCTATCTACATGAAAAATCTTTGGAAAGACCAGGCCTAAGTAACATGATCCATACCAATGGTCCGGCAACCTGTAATAAGCTCTGTTACCGCAAATATAATAGATCCCAGGAAATATTGGATCTTTTCCCCCTTTGAATCCCCAACCTCCTAAAATGTTATAATTGTCTTGGCAATCACTGGAACCCACGAAATAGTTGTCATATCTTGTTCTATTTCTTCTAATGCACAACCTTCCCTGTAGGGGCCAATCCAGAGACATAGCTGCATTTGTCTTTTTCTTGTCATGATTTTCTTCCTCAAACGCCCAAAGAGGTGTTTTTGTCTCTTCTATCACTTTTCTTAGAAATTTTACTCTTTTATCCTCGACCATTTCTAAAAACACCTTTTCTTCATTCCTTAACTCACAGGTAAGGTTGTTTTTAACTATATCATCTAATGTTAGAATTTTATTTTCTATGAAAAATTCACCAAACGTTCTTGCTTCTTTCACTTTGTTTAGTTCAGAAATTATAGGAATCTCTGCAAAAATGTTATCTATATCAGTATAATAATATTCTAATCTTCCTGTCTTGTAAAATAGACTTGCTAAAACACTACGGGGCCGATTCCGATTCCGGCCGGAAATCTCGCCGACCGAGCCGGACCCGGAGAGAATTCCGACCGAATCGGACCCTAGCAGTCCGACCGGACGAGTACGATGCATTCGCATGCTATCGGACTCGATTCGGTCGGACTCCCATTGAAGTCAATGGGAGCCGCTCGTACAACGCGTACGCGGGCTCCCATTGACTCAATGGGTGCGAGGCGAACAAGGGCGCCCCCTACAGCGGGTACGCGTCCATGCGCATCGCGGCGTACATGCACAGGTAGGGGGGACCCATGGGTCCCCCTGTGTGCGACTCGCGCGCCTACGCATACAGGGGGGTCCGACGCGGACCCCCCAAAGTCCGGCTCCGACAGCTTTTTTGAGCCGGACGGCGCGAGTCGGTCGGACTGCTCGCGGCGCGCATCGTACTTACCCGGCCGGGAAACGTCTCCATAGCGCGGTGCGAGTCGTGTCCATGCGAGTCGGTCGGAGCGTGTTGAAGCCGCATACGAGTCGGTCGGCGATTTCGCGGGTGCTTGCATCGTACTCGCTCGGCCGGACCCGCGTACGATTCGGTCGGGAAACAGGGCTCCGAATCGGATCCGGTAAATCCGAATCCGATTCGGAGCACTACCGGCCGAGATCGGAATCGGCCCCAACATGTTATTCCATACGTCAAAGGAAGGTGATGATAGGTCACACCTTCTGCAACAGACGCAGGCAATTGCATACAAACGTAACAATCTCTCACATCCATGGTTTCTACATACTCATATAATAATTTAGTAAAAACATTTTTTGAAAAATCTGTTATTGATTTGTCCTTATGCAACTCTGCACTACTTTTTAATATAGCTGTTTCCTGCATGTTAGCTCCCTTTTCTATCTCTGTGTTATTCTTTAATATAGACGTCTCTTCTACAGCTAATCTAATTGGAATGGTGATTGCTAAAATAATCCATATGGTCATTAATAATCCTGTACAAAAGAAGCACATCTTACACCATCTACGTAAGAACTCACATCTACATGTTCTATTTTTAGTATCTACCATTTTGTTCTATTACCTATTTTATAGTATGTACAGAAAATGTGTCACCACACCTCAGAAATGACCTCTTAGCCACCCTACGCTTTCACTTTGTCTCGTTTGGTACTTCCTTTAGTTCTTTTCAGAACTCTTTCTTGTCAAATCCAGTGTTTTGTCCAGTCCGGTAGAAATTTGTTCAAATTTCTTTAAATTTGTTGCACTTCACCTTCACCCATTAAATTGTAGCTTTGTTCCGGGTTCTCGTGAGTGATCTCTTCTTCTTTGATATCAGTCAACGCAATGTATAGCCATTCAGGCGATTTATATTTTAGATTAGCTTTCTTCACTCTTTTTGTCTTCTGCAAGTGTTTTCCTCCTTGTCTTTCTTGTTCCTTTTGACTTGTTATTTCATTTACTTGTTCTGCATTCTTTCCATCTAACCTTATGATCTTGTATCTCAATCTCTTAACTTCGTGGGGCCAATTGTCTCCTTTTCTTGGCCTTTTTGGTTCACTTTCTTTTTCCTCTCTTTCTGTTCTCCAAGTTCTCTTTCTCGACTCTAGTTTCTGGTTTCTTTCTTCTCCACTTTCTTCTGACTCTGTTTCAGTCCTTTCTTTATTGTCTCTTATCTTAATTTTTAGAATTTCACTTCCTTCATCTGTTTTTGATTTTCCTCGTGTTTTCCTTTGATCACCTACTTCTGTCCCTCCTCGAGGTTCTTCCGAATTTGTGTCAATCTCTCTATCTGTTTCTGAATTTCCCTGTTTCTTTGTTCGCCGATCCGTCCCTATTGCTCCTCGGGGGTCTTCCGATTCTTCTACCTTTCTATTTGAAACTGTCCCTTCTTCTTCTATTAATATAATTTCTGAAGGATCTTCACCATAACTTGTACTTGGTTGCTCACTGTTACTATCTTTTTGCTCAGTTTCTTCTTTTATGCTATCAAATTTCCAATCTCTTTTCAGATTTTCATCACCGTCAGAATCCTCTGTATCAGATGCTGAACTAGGGTCTGATATTTCCAGATGTTGACTCACATGTCGATCTTCAGATTCTGGAACTTTTGCTATTTCCTCCTCTCCTCCTGTCGTTACACTTGTACTTGGGTCTTCCAGATGTCGACTTACAGGTCGATCTTCAATTTCTGGAGCCCTGTTCGTCTCTTCCTCTGCATCAGATGCTGATCTGGTATTTGATATTTCCAGATGTCGACTCACAGGTCGAGCTTCAGGATCTGGAACTCTGATGGTGTGGCTGGCGTGTACCCAGTGTTTTACTCCTGCACATTTGACTGCAGTTGTTGTTACCAGGATCACTTGTCGTGGTTGGTCCCAGCGAGGAACCAAACAGTTTCTTCTTCGGTGGACTTTTATGCAGACCCAATCTCCTGGATTCAAGTCATGAGCTGGTTTTCTTTCAAGAGTGGTCGCATCCGGTCCAACCTGATGAAACACAGAACGTACCACATCAGCCAATCCTTTGCAATAATCCAACACGAGATCATCAGTTATAGTCAGCAGTTTGTTGACAGGTACATGTGCTTGCCTCATTGCTCGTCCCATGATTATTTCGTGGGGACTAAGTCCTGTCTTTCTTTCAGGTATGCTTCTGATAGTCATTAAAACCAATGGCAAGGCATCTGGCCATTTGAGTCCTGTGGCTTGACACATTTTCCCCAGCCTGTTCTTTATTGTTCCATTTACTTGCTCTACTATTCCAGAAGCCTCTGGTCTGTATGCACAGTGCAATTTCTGTTTAATACTAAGTGCTTCACAAATCAGTTGAATCAATTCGTTTTGAAAATGTGTTCCTCTATCTGTTTCAATCGTTACTGGAAAACCATACCTTGGAATGAATTTTCCTCATCATCTGCTGCTTCCTGCAATTGTCTCACCTCATCCCATGTCTCGACAGGGTTAGTAAAAAGCAACGGACATGAAATATGCTCTCTCTCTCGGTTTCTGTTTAATGAGACTACATTTTTGGCACAGTACTGAGCTATTTCATCAGCAAACTTATTGCCAACAGTTATGTAGTCTTCCCCATTTTTATGTGCATTGCACTTTACCACCGCAATCTGTTTAGGCAGCTGTATCGCCTCAAGCAACTTTTTCACAAATTCACCATTTCTTATTGGGGTTCCTGCAGACGTCAAGAAACCTCTCTGGGACCAGATCTGCCCAAAATCATGAACCACTCCAAAGCCATATTGGCTATCCGTGATTACTGTGACTCGGACATTCTTTCCCAATTTGCATGCTTGAATTAGAGCAATCAACTCTGCTACTTGAGCAGAACGTATCCCTCTCAAACAAGATGCTTCCATTACAGCAGCTACGGTGCAAACTGCATATGCTGCACTCAGAACTCCATCATTCGTTCTCAAACATGAGCCATCCACGAACAGAATATAATCTGATTCCTTTAAAGGCTCATCCCGTATATCGGGTCTCGGTTTTGTACAATATTCAAGTACATTCAGACAATCATGATCAACTTCATCCATTTCAATCACACTCTCTTCATCTGGCAATGATGTTGAAGGATTCACATTTATGCATCTGTCAATGGTGACATTGTCTGCACTCAAAATTACTTTTTCATACCTAGTCAGCCGACTATGTGTCATATATTGGGTTTTGGTTCTTGTCAAAAGAATTTCCACAGAATGAGGGACATATACTCTTAGTGGATATCCCATCACAATGCCTTCACTCTGCTCCAGACTTACACAAGTAGCAGTAACTGCTTTCAAACATCCAGGCAACGCTTTTGCTACTGGGTCTAAGACAGCTGAAAAATATGCAATGGGTCTTTTCATGTTTCCGTGTCTCTGCACTAGGACTGAAAACGCACACCCATCTCTTTCACTACAATACAACTCAAAATCTTTTTCATAATCAGGCATTCCCAATGCCGGGCTTCACACAGCTTTGTTTTTAGTTCTCTGAATGCTTTCATTTCCTCATCATTCATTTCAAAAGGATCTTTAACATCCTTCTTTGTCAATCTCTGTAATGGTTTTGCAATCAGTGAAAATCCACTTATCCATTGTCGACAATAACCCACCATTCCTAGGAACATTCTTACTTCTCTCTGTGTCATTGGAGCTCTCATTCCTTGAATTATTTTTATCCTTTCAGTCGTTACCTTTCGCACTCCCTTTTCAATCTTGTGTCCCAAATATTGGACCTCTTGTTGACAAAACTGTAATTTTGATGGGGCCACCTTATGTCCTCCTTTTGCTAAATGATTCAGCAAAGCAATTGTGTCAGTAACACATGCTTCCTTTGTTTTTGATGCCACCAATAGGTGAATATTGAACCATCACGGATTTCTCTGGCATTTTTAAATCTTCCAATGATTTCTTTAGAATCTGATTAAAGATCGAGGGGCTTTCTGAATACCCCTGAGGAATTCGGCACCATGCCAAAATACGCTCTCTGAACCTGAACGCAAATAATGGCTGGCTATCTGGATGTAATGGAATAGAGAAAAATGCATGGCACAAATCAATAACTGTGTACCATTCTGCTTCACGTGGAATCTGGTATAGAATTACAGCAGGGTTTGGTACTATTGGGCAGCAAGGCACAACAATTTTGTTTACCTTTCTCAAATCCTGTACAATTCTATATGTTCCATTCGGCTTTTTCAGTCCCATTATAGGTGAATTACATGGGCTGCTCATTATTTCTCTCAGAATTCCTTGTTCAATCATTTTATTTATTACAGGTGTTATTCCTTCAATTATTTCTGGTGTCAATTTACTGTGGCGTATTTGGGTAACTTGTTCCTTCTTTTACAGAGATTTTAACAGGTTCTACTCCTTTAATTAACCCTATATCTTCACCCGTAAAATCCCACACTTCCCGTTTCACCGTTTTTTTCAGTTCATTTGGGATTTTCTCTACGTCAAACACAGGGAACAACTCACTCACTTCTGACTCTAAATTTACTAATGTCATTTTATAGAGTACATCTTCATCTGGGGTTTGAAATGCAATCCCATCTGGAGTACAATAGATGGTGCAGTTCATCTTGCAAAGTAGATCGCGTCCTAATAGGTTCACAGGACTGCAATCACACACCACAAATCGGTGCATATCACTGAATGGCCCAATCTTTACCTCCACTAAGGGGCCGATTCCGATCTCGGTCGGAGGCGCACCTAACACTATTCGGCCGGGAAAAAAGCCAGGCGAATGCCTGTTTCCTGACCGATCCGCACATTATTCCGAACGAGCAAGTACGATGCGCACAACTGCATAGATTCCGACCCAGCCGTACTCACCCAATCCAGGTCCTGTTTTCCGACCGAGGCGGATCCGGAAACGCAAAATCGAGTCGCACGGAAGCCAAAATGCAGCCCCGTCCGGCCGGACAAGTACGATGCGCTTTCCGAACGCGCCGAACCCGTCGCTACGCACGGCACGTCAAAGCATCCGGGAGAGGCGCACATAAGCTCCGATTCGTGCCACAAGACGATCCACGGCTACGAGACGAACACGCCAGCGACGAGGACGAGGCGAAGCAAAGAGAAAGACGAAAGAGACGAACCAACCATGAATCCCATCGTGCCGATCCTACCAATATTCTACATCTACTACCGGAACAGGCACGGACGCGTACGGCGCAGAAGGTAAGTCAGACACCAACCACAAAAACACACACAGAGGGATGCAGAAATTACTTGCAACAGCAGCCCCATAGGGGCGGGATGGCCATCAGCAATGCCACATATACACATAGGGGCCTGGATGCCCACCACCACTACCACCCCTACTCAGGGGGTGCCAGATGCCTACCACTACTACCACCCTTACCCAGGGGGTGCCAGATGCCTACCACTACTACCACCTCTACCCATGGGGGTCTGGATGCCTGTCACAACTACCACCCCTACCCAGGGGTGCCAGATGCCTACCACTACTACCACCTCTACCCATGGGGGCTGGATGCCTGTCACTACTCCCACCTCTACCCAGGGGTGCCAGATGCCTACCACTACTACCACCCCTACCCATGGGGGGCTGGATGCCTGTCACAACTACCACCCCTACCCAGTGGGTGCCAGATGCATACCACTACTACCACCTCTACCCATGGGGGCTGGATGCCTGTCACTACTCCCACCTCTACCCAGGGGGTGCCAGATGCCTACCACTACTACCACCTCTACCCAGGGTGTGCCAGATGCCTACCACTACTACCACCCCTACCCAGGGGGTGCCAGATGCCTACCACTACTACCACCCTTACCCAGGGGGTGCCAGATGCCTACCACTACTACCACCTCTACCCATGGGGGCTGGATGCCTGTCACTACTACCACCCCTACCCATGGGGGCTGGATGCCTACCACCACTACCACCCTTACCCAGGGGTGCCAGATGCCTACCACTACTACCACCTCTACCCATGGGGGCTGGATGCCTGTCACTACTCCCACCTCTACCCAGGGTGTGCCAGATGCCTACCACTACTACCACCCTTACCCAGGGGGTGCCAGATGCCTACCACTACTACCACCCTTACCCAGGGGTGCCAGATGCCTACCACTACTACCACCTCTACCCATGGGGGCTGGATGCCTGTCACAACTACCACCCCTACCCAGGTGGTGCCAGATGCCTACCACTACTACCACCTCTACCCATGGGGGGCTGGATGCCTGTCACTACTCCCACCTCTACCCAGGGGGTGCCAGATGCCTACCACTACTACCACCCCTACCCAGGGGGTGCCAGATGCCTACCACTACTACCACCCTTACCCAGGGGGTGCCAGATGCCTACCACTACTACCACCTCTACCCATGGGGGGCTGGATGCCTATCACCACTCCCACCCCTACCCATGGGGGGCTGGATGCCTACCACCACTACCACCCCTGCCCAGGGGGTGCCGGATGCCTACCACTACTACCACCTCTACCCATGGGGGGCTGGATGCCTGTCACTACTCCCACCTCTACCCAGGGGGTGCCAGATGCCTACCACTACTACCACCTCTACCCAGGGTGTGCCAGATGCCTACCACTACTACCACCCCTACCCAGGGGGTGCCAGATGCCTACCACTACTACCACCCTTACCCAGGGGGTGCCAGATGCCTAGCACTACTACCACTTCTACCCATGGGGGGCTGGATGCCTGTCACTACTCCCACCTCTACCCAGGGGGTGCCAGATGCCTACCACTACTACCACCCCTACCCAGGGGGTGCCAGATGCCTACCACTACTACCACCTCTACCCATGGGGGCTGGATGCCTGTCACTACTCCCACCTCTACCCAGGGGTGCCAGATGCCTACCACTACTACCACCTCTACCCATGGGGGGCTGGATGCCTGTCACTACTACCACCCCTACCCAGGGTGTGCCAGATGCCTACCACTACTACCACCTCTACCCATGGGGGCTGGATGCCTACCACCAACAACACCCCCACTCACAGGATGGCTAATACATGACACAACAAGCACACACCAACATAAACAATGCAACATAAAGACATCCCCCCCAACACCATGACAAGCGTGTGTAGACTGTGTCGAATGCCTACAACACTGAACATGACTTTGAACATACAATGTGACCCCCTATCACATGTGCCACACATAAATGTGTGTGGCCCCCACAATGCAAGCAGACCATGACCACTGTGGCAATGGGGTCCAAACCCCCATCATCACAGTGACCAAAAGGTAAGTGTGGGGCCCATAGCTGAAGCACATCTTGAACATTGTGGCAATGGGGTCCAAACCCCCATCATCACAGTGACCAAAATGTAAGTGTTGACATTGAAAAAGCTGCAACTGCCAAACTGCATGGATGATTCCTGGTCACAGAACAACAAACACATCAGTGGCAAAGTAGTGCTTGTGTCCCATAGCAACATAGATTGGGGGAGGCAAACACTGCAGTGCAAATAAGACATACCTTTGGCCATGTGCAGACAAACATCACCCATGGGGGCTGACACTGTCAACATTCATCAATGACACAATGACAGACATGACCATCAGAATGCAGACCCACATATTTGCACCAATAGGCACACAAATGCAGATACCCTGTGGAGACTGTAGATGTGAGGTGAACAGATACCATACCATGGCAGCAATGGGACACACAAACAATGATCATTGTGCTGACTGATGACCTAGGAGTCCCAGAGACAGCAGGGGAAACCCACCAAACAACATACAGCCAATGGCACACTAAAGATATGCCAATGCAGTGGTGCAGATGCACAAACACAAACAGGCAGACCCACACTGCACATCAAACACAACAGGTGAGGGGGTGCCAGTGTCCCCAGGCAACCACACAACACATGAGGAGGCCTGAATACCAATTACACAGATGTGCATACAGTGCCACACAAAGGTAACTCATGGATCCAAATCCCCTATGTGGGCAATTAGGCATTGTTAGATGAGAGGGAGCACAAATCACACATGTCACACAAGCATGTAGGAACAGCAACTGACACAGCAAGACACAGAGACACCACAGCACTACCCCCAGGGTCCCCACAATGTGGTGACCCTGGGCTGCATTACAATCCCACTGTGATGACAAAGCTAGATGTCGTTCACACTTTGAACCACAGTCATGTGTCCTGAGCAACAAACTACCATCACACCTACACAAGCACAAATCAATCAGCACTGCCAGTAAGTCAAGGCCAACATGGAGGCAGGGGTCTAGCCGTGCAACAACTCTCATCTGCACACACTCAACACCACACACCTCGACCTCCAACAATGTGCAGCAGTGAAGCTCACATGCACTGGTGACATTGCACATGCACCCATGACAATCCCATGGGTGGTGGTGGGAACCAAGGTGCAGAAACACATCACACATGGCCACTCAACAAGACTCCTGAATGTCTGACACACTGCACACTACGCTGTACATGGACATGACGGCAATACCACACCAACCAATGGAATCCCAGCCACAGTTCCACACCAATGAAGAAGCCAAGGTCACCCACAAAGAACACACATAGACAACTACCAACATTGCAGCCCTGACCCTGAGGAGTGCCAGCAGTCACACACACAACGTGTCACAATCACTGAAAGCTAACACAAACTGGAAATCACATGACAGGTGTAAACAACAAGTGCCAAGGGGAATCCTGACTGTGACCCATCTGCGTCTGCCCACAAACTCAGCCCTGACAGCAAACACACCTATGGGTGACACCCTGATGACCAGTAATGTGCCATGCACCCACATCACAGAGAACCCAGGGAGAAGACTTTGGGGGAACATAGGTCAACTCAGCAAGCATCACAAACAGGAACACCACTAGGGATCCCAGCATGCACAGCTAAATGGAAGTGAACACACAGACATGCTCATACAACACACACCTTGGGCGCAGGCGATGTCACAGGAGTACACACTGCCATGAGGGGACTCCACTCCTGTGTGAGGAAAGCTGTGCCATATGTTGCCTCAGTAGGGCTCCATCATGTCAGCAGAACACTTGGTCACACAGTCAACAATTTGCACCAAATGAAGGCTCCCGTCACATCAGCCTGGTCATGGGAGTGTCAACGAAATCATCAGCACAGATCCAACACACATGTATAGCAAGTTGCACTGACAACACAGATGAGTCCTTCCCCATTGATGCCCAAACCTGCATGTCCAGTGGAGATGGCCACACGGTCAGGGAAGTAGACTAATTGAACAATGGCAAGCACAACAGATGTGCAGGGGTGGAAGCCACAGATGTGACATTGCTAATGTAAGTAGGAAATCCCATTGCCAAATATTGAAAACATGACACCCTCAGATGCTGCTAAGGATGACATGGATACACCACAGGATAGGACAGTCCCCCTGGACCACATGGGTTCCTGAACAGTAACACTTCATTTTCATGAGACCAAATATCACCATCACTGCAGCAAGGGCATGGTTAGCACCATCAACATCATGTAAATCAGAAGCAAAAGCACTAGAGAACAGAAAGTTGCTTTATTCAGCATATGTGGGTTCAAAAGTTGAAGTCCAGTAAAAAAGAAACAAAGGCCAATGGCCAGTCCATCCTGAAAGTCAAAACAGGGTGACAGTGGCAGATGTCACCCTACGCATGCCTGCACTGATAAAAACCAGGGACAATCCCCTCGGAGGGCATACGGGGGGCAGGCCAGGCACCGCAGGGACAGGATCAGGGCTCACCAGAAGGAGGCAGGGAAGGGGTGGTGGGTGCTGGAGAGCCACTGACAACTGCAGTGGAGGTGTCTGACATGGTGTGTGCCGACACAACTGGGGGGCATGACTCAGATGGTGTGGGTGCCGGCACGACTGCAGTGGACCGTGCAGATGGAGTGGACAGGTTCCCCACTGCAGTGCCCAAGTCAGACAGGGTGGTAGTGGACTCCACTGCAGTGCCTACCTCCAGGGGAGGAGAATGGGGATCAGGTAAGGTGGGCAGGACAGAGGGGGAGGACACCGTCTCCACACCAGTGGCACCGACAAGCGCAGCGGGGGTGTGGGGCCGGAAGAGCAAGTGGCAGGGGGAGAAGGCCTGATCTTTTTGGGGATGGTGTATCTGTGGGTGGGGGAACCTGGGGCAGGGTGTGGTGGGGCACCTGTGGAGTGGGGGCCTGAGGGATGGAGGAAGGAGACTTGGTGCCTGAGCTGCAGGGCGGCGGCGGGGTCTTGCTCTTCCGGGTCCGGGGGGACTTGCGGATGGGGGCGTCAGTCGGTCTGCGCCTGGGGGAGGGTGTCCGGGGGTGAGGGGCACTCCGCTCCGTGTGGGTAGGATTCCTCTTCCCCCTGAATGCTGGATCAGCTGGATCGGAGGGGAAGAGGCCGAGGTCACTGAGGAAGAGCCGCTGTGTCTTTGGGGTTGCAGGTGAGGCAAGGGAGGGGGCTTTGGAGAGAGAGGCAACTGAGGACTGCGCAGTGCTCGTGGATGCGTGTGTGTGTGCCTGGGCCCCATCCCCTGTGAGTGTGGTTTCAGTTCCCTGACTGTGCGTGCGTGTGCGTCTTGTTTGTGGTGTGTGTGTCTGTGTGCTGCTCGTGTCTGTGCTGGTGTGTGCCTGTGCCGGTGTGTGTGTGCTTGGGACAGGTAAGGTGCTGGGGAGTGTGGATGGGGCAGAGGCAGGAGGGGTGAGGGACTGTTGGAGGAGGGACACTGCTGCCATCAGGGAGGAGTCCATGGACCTATTGCCCCTCTGTAGGGCAGACATGCCCGATGAGATGCCCTCCATGAATGACACCAGCTGAGTCAACAGAGTGGTGTGTGCATGGAGGACACTCAGCATCGCTGTCTGCCCTACATGGAGCTGGCGAAGGAGGTACACAGACTCCTCACTCAGGGCAGCAGGGGACACAGGGGCAGGGGGTGCCGTGCCTGGCCCGAAGGAGACATGCTCCCGAACATGGGAGCCTCCACGGACCTCGGGAATGGGAGCCGATGGGAGGGCGGTGGTGGTGGTGGTGGTGGTGGCGGGGACAGCAACACTAGCTGGGGTGTGGTGGCTGCTGACACCCGCATCCACAAGGGAGTCATCCTCCGAGCTGCTGTGGTCCTCAGATGAGGTGGATGGTGCTGAGGACTCCTCGGTGTGGCTCCCCTCGCCCTCCATGCCACTGGGTCCCTCCGACCACTCCTCGGCTGCTGACCCAGTCTGGCTCTGCGGCTCCTCCTGGTCCGTGGAGCTGTCCCCTCCTGTGGCCGTGGATGTATCTGCAAACAATAGGGAAACAGACAGACATCAGTCACCTGCACCGAACGCACACACCACAGTAAGTACAGCACATTACAGAGCAAGCCCTGGCATCCTTAGTTGAACATTGCCAAAAGTGCCCAAACAGAATAGGAGAAGCCAATTGTCATTCTGATGGTCAACCATGGCACTCACATCCCTCCTGGCCTTGCACCCATCTGTCTGGTGTCTGTTGGATGGCAATACCCCAGTGTGGACACATGCACCACCTACACAGTAGTTGGACAGTGCAGAAAACACGGTGAAGCATGTGAACATGCACACATCACAACTCTTGCCACTGAGTCAGTACAGGTGTCCGGATGAAAGGGATGCCCAGAGTCAAATATGAAATGCATGTGATGCATACCAGCGACAGACACCATGATGCACCCATGTCCTGATAGCCATTGCCACAATGGTGTGCATGTAGCACATGTCACTCCCCTGCAGGATCACTCATAGGAAGTCACATGCCATGGCACAGGCATGCCTGCTAAGTCATACATCACTGTCTCCAGTCACATGGGCAGGGCAGCCAGACAACAACACTCTGCACTGTGTCACAATAGTAGGTCATGGGGAATGCAAGTCCTGGAGCTGAACAAGTGCACATGTACATCCCCCACACACCACATCATCTGAACCCTTATCTGTCCAGGTCATACCGATTGGACATATGGGAGACCTGTAACACAACCCTCTGAACCTGAGCACCTCACAATCTGCTGTGAATTGGAAACAGCTGCCTGAACTTCACCTTCGCATACCCCAGTCTGCACGGTCAGGTGATCAAACACCTATGTGTCACACAAGTATCGTCTCCTATGGTCACATCTCCGGTGGCATGCTGAGCCCCAACCGAGAAACACCCCAGCAGTCCTGACAACGAAGCACAGCACACTGACACAGAGACAGACACCTGAGGGGACATATCACTGAGCACAACGTGTCAGCTGATACACGGGAGTGGGAGTACAGAGTGTATTGTATGGCCTGGAGTAGGCATGACTGTCCTGCCCCACATGAATGAGGGATGAGCCCTGGACAGTAGGCAGCTGGCTAAGTATGTGTGACAAACGTAATATACACACTCCTGGGGCCCAAACATTGTTCCCACCCACAGCATGGGTGTGTGCCAGATACCCCAGGCACATGTGGTGGATCAGCTCAGCAATTGGACCACATATCAAAGTAACACGCAGATTACATGTCAGAACACAGGCATTGTGTAAGCAATGGACCCACCCATGATGCCCACCACAGAGTTAGGGGAACAGATGCTGTCCCCCACCTTGAGTCAAGCAAACTGCAAGGACACAGTAACCAAGTGACACAATTCCCTGACTGCAAGGGCCACACCTGGGTATCAGATGAGGAGTGGGCAGTGCACAATAGAGGGACATGGGTCCTGGACCACATGACTGATGTACTGTGGAAGTTTAACCAGGCCAGAGGAGGGCACATAGCATGGCAGACAAAGTTCACAATGCAGTCATGGACTCACCCCCTCCTTGCTGCTCTCTGGCCTTCAGCTGCCCATCCAGATCAGGGAAGACCACCGCCAGGATCCTGAGCATGTGGGGGGTCAGGGTCCGGTGTCCGCCCCTCCTGCGAGGAGGCGACAGCTTCAGCTGGACCCGTGCGAACCTACGGGTCCAGCCCCAAAGGTCCTGCCACCTCTTCTGGCAGTTGCGGATCCGGCGCTTATAGTCCCCCACGGATCTCACTGCCCGGACGATGGTCAGCCATATCTGCTGCTTCTGGTGGGCATCAACCTGTGAGGATGACAAAGTGAGAATGCCATTACTACACATGCAACATATCCGTGCATTACACAGTTGGATATACATGTCTCAATCACAGGGGCACATGATGTACACAGGCAGTGCAACGATGGCTATGGACAGTATGCCAGCAGTTATTACATGGTATCATTGCCTGGGAAGTAAAACCTTGTTTAAATGCACTGTCACTGCACTATACCTGTTCAGTGCATGTAACTACACACTATGGGGGGTGACAACTACTCAGTGAGCCTGCTAGCCAGTGGCGTGCAGACTGTCAGCCTTGCTAGTCAGACAACATGCACATTTAGTACGGCAGTGGACAGCATACTCACCTGCTCCCCTGCTTTCCCATACAGCTTGCTGTACTGTGGAAGGAGGCTGTCCAGCAGGGCCTGGTTCTCCTCAGTGCTGAAGGCTGGGGCTCTCTCCACAGTACGTGCCATTGCAGGGTCCAGAGGGTGCAGATACAGCAGCAGTGGTGGTGGCAGATGTCGTCCTGGAGCATGTAGTGCAGGCAAGTGAGCTCTCAGGGGAACAGCCAGCATTATATGTGTGCTGCAGAGGCAGATACTGTCCCATGTGTCCAAAGTGATAGGTTTGCATCTTCTGAATCTGGCCAATCCATGGAATTGCACCACTTACACACGCCCACAGCATCCTTCAAAAGTTCAACTTCATGACACCCATGAATTTGCAACATTGTTGTGGGTGACCTACTGAATTTCCAGCATCAGACTCGTTCAAGATTTGAAAACGTGTCCGTTGCCAGGCCAGGCCATAGCCAATGGGTGCGCACCGATTGGTCCATTGCTGTCCAACGCGTACCCGGGATACAATGCGTACCCGCTCACATTGAATGCAATGGGCCGGACGGGCACACCGATCGGTCCATTGCTGTCCAACGAGTACCCGGGATACAACGCGTACCCGCTCACATTGAATGCAATGGGTCGGCCGGGCACACCGATCGGTCCATTGCTGTCCAACGCGTACCCGGGATACAACGCGTACCCGCTCACATTGAATGCAATGGGCCGGCCGGGCACACCGATCGGTCCATTGCTGTCCAACGCGTATTGCGAATACAACGCGTACCCGCTCACATTGAATGCAATGGGCCGGCCGGGCACACCGATCGGTCCATTGCTGTCCAACGCGTACCCGGGATACAACGCGTACCCGCTCACATTGAATGCAATGGGCTGGCCGGGCACACCGATCGGTCCATTGCTGTCCAACGCGTACCCGGGATACAACGCGTACCCGCTCACATTGAATGCAATGGGCCGGCCGGGCACACCGATCGGTCCATTGCTGTTCAACGCGTATTGCGAATACAACGCGTACCCGCTCACATTGAATGCAATGGGCCGGCCGGGCACACCGATCGGTCCATTGCTGTCCAACGCGTATTGCGAATACAACGCGTACCCGCTCACATTGAATGCAATGGGCCGGCCGGGCACACCGATCGGTCCATTGCTGTCCAACGCGTACCCGGGATACAACGCGTACCCTCTCACATTGAATGCAATTGGCCGGCCGGGCACACCGTTCGGTCCATTGCTGTCCAACGCGTACCCGGGATACAACGCGTACCCGCTCACATTGAATGCAATGGGTCGGCCGGGCACACCGATCGGTCCATTGCTGTCCAACGCGTACCCGGGATACAACGCATACCCGCTCACATTGAATGCAATGGGCCGGCCGGGCACACCGATCGGTCCATTGCTGTCCAACGCGTATTGCGAATACAACGCGTACCCGCTCACATTGAATGCAATGGGACGGCCGGGCACACCGATCGGTCCATTGCTGTCCAACGCGTACCCGGGATACAACGCGTACCCGCTCACATTGAATGCAATGGGCCGGCCGGGCACACCGATCGGTCCATTGCTGTTCAACGCTTATTGCGAATACAACGCGTACCCGCTCACATTGAATGCAATGGCCAATGTGTGCACACCGATCGGTCCATTGCTGTCCAACGCGTATTGCGAATACAACGCGTACCCACTCACATTGAATGCAATGGCCAATGTGTGCGCACCGATCGGTCCATTGCTGTCCAACACGTCCCTGTACAAGTCACTGGCATATGTCACCATGCCTGTCACAGGTGAACATATGCCAGCCACATATACTTCGCAGGGAGTGAGGGGCACACCTACAACACCACAGCCTGTCCACACTGTATCCTAAGGCATGCAAGGCTGCATTACCTATTCCGTGTATGGGGGTGAACATGTTGTTCTGTGGGTGTCACGTGGGGGCAGCCACTCCCAGGCTGTGCACGTGTTCATGGGGACAGAATCCTTGGTGTTTCGTGTACATGACCACTGTGATGTGCAACTGTTCATTTCTGAGCATGTGGCATGGTCACATTTCACGATGGTGTATGTGTATGTCATGTCACATACCCCCTGAGTCCCATGTGGGACGGTATGTACGTCCCAGGGTGACCCATTGCCACAATAGTGATGGTCCTCCACAGTCTGTGTGCATGTTGTGTTTACAATGTCTCTGATTCCATGTGCACAATGGGAGACAGTCTCCACATCCACGTTGTTTGTGCATGGACTTTGATGTTGTGTGTGTGTGTGTCACAGACGTCCATGTCTGTCCTGCCGAGGCAACAGGGACCACTACCTATGGGGGTCATGGTTGTTTTGCTGTGGTGTATTCATGATACACCATGTCATGCCAGTGTCCATGTGGCAATACAGGGTCCCTGGGAATCTACCTGTCATTGAGCTGTGATGCCTGGGGCACATCTGTCCTCACATGTCACTGTGGGGTGTGTTTGGAACGTGGCAGCAGGAGATGGGAACTGTGACACGGCCTCATGATATCCCATGGCACAACCTGGGACTTGTTGATGCCACTTGTTGAACTGTGATGTTAGATGTTGGCCATGTATGTGCCATACATGTCCTTACGGAACTGCACACATCATGTACTTGTGCCTCATAATGATGTATCATGTGAAATTGAGTATGGTGAATGCCACATATGTGGGGTGACTGACAATCTTTCTTTCTTCACCTATGCACTGCAGGGCACCAGCTGTCCATAGACCATTCCCTGACCTTGCAACCATGGTGGAACGGGACTGCATCCGACGGTACCGCTTCACCAGGCCGCTGATTGAGGTATTGACGGTGCGGTTGGCCCCACATTTGCAAGCTGGCCGGCCATACCCTACAGCGCTGACCCGCAAGGTGAAGGTGATGGCAGCCCTACACTTCTTTGCCACCGGTACCTTTCAACACACTGTGGCGACTGCTGGTGGGATGTCACAGACCATGTTCAGCCGTGTGCTCCGCGATGTTTTGGAGGCTATGTTGATATACCTGAACCAGTACATCTATTTCCCTAGACTCCAACAACTCACTGACGTGAAGAGTGACTTCTATGCCCTGGGGAGGATGCCGCATGTCATTGGCTCCATTGATGGGACACATGTTGCTTTGGTACCACCACAGGCCCAAGAGCAGGCATACAGGAACCGCAAACACTACCACTCTGTCAATGCACTGGTGGTATGTCTTGCAGATATGAGCATCTCACACGTCTGTGCCCGTTTCCCCGGTTCTGCACACGATGCCTACGTGATGAGGAGTAGTCGCATCCCGAGGATGATGTCACAGATGCGGAACCAGCGTGCCTGGCTTGTTGGTGTGTACTGACTTAGTACCATTGTGTGTGTTCTGCAATGTAGTGTTCCACCCTCTTTTCCAACTCAGCTAATGTGCAATTGTCTGTATGTAGGTGACTCCGGATACCCCAACATGCCGTGGTTGCTGATGCCCCTCAGGAACCCTGTGACACCAGCCCAGATGCGCTACAATGAGGCACATGGTCGGACCAGGAGAGTGATTGAGCGAACATTTGGTCTCCTGAAGAGCCGCTTCCGCTGCCTGGACAAGACAGGAGGGGCCCTCCCATATGCCCCAGCAAAGGTGTGCAAGATTGTCATCGTTTGCTGCATGCTACACAACCTGGCAGTGCGGAAGGAGTTGCCTCTCATCCTGGTTGACGATGACCCACATCCCCCACCTGTGGAGGATCCTGGCCTGGACCACGATGCCAGTGATGATGATGATGATGGTGATATCCGCACACAGCTCATCACCAACTTCTTCAGCTGAATGTGAGTATCCAGAGATGTCATGTAAATGATGTGAGTATGCATGATATGTGTTGGTGGTGCTCTGGTGCTGTTTGAGTGTGTCCATGTGCTACATGACTGTATGCTTGTAGCGATGTGTCCTTACAGGTAGTCTGTACTCCCCAACAGTGTTGACATGCTAACTTGGTTCTGGGTGGGTATCTTGTGACGTGTATTGGGCATGAGTATTGCAGTTCTGTCCTGTTCTTCAGTGCTTTTGACTGTGTTTAATTTCTGTCCTTCACAGGGTACTTTCAGAGTCGTTTGGTCAACTGTGATCCCCGACACCGTGATTCGACTTCCAGGGTGGTAGCTGTGGTGTCCCTACAGGTGATGTGCGCCACACCCATGGACTTCCTTCCTTCTACACTTGTTGACTGTGTGCCCGCTGCCAGGTGGGATTACCTTGCATCTGTAGTGGTTACAACATGTTGCAAATGTGTAATAAACCTGTGCTTCACTTTGTGATGTGCGTTGTCTGTGGTCACACATCTGACTGACATTTGCTTACTGCACCAGTGGGCTAGTTGACAAAGACTGTGAATAGGTGTTGTGTCTGTGCATTGCACCGTATTTCCTGGCAACAACAGTGTAGGCGATGAGTCAGATGGCCTAGGTGTGTATATGTTGTGTAGCCCTGGTGGTGTGTCTCCCTCATATGTGTCACGTTGCCATGACTCACATGCCTGTGTTGTACTTGCTGTAGCAGTTAGCATGCACAGTGTAATTTCGCAGGTCATCATCTCCATGACAGAAACCACGTTGGAATCACAACAGAGACAGGTATGGTGTATTAGTGTGTTTATTGTCGTACATGTGTGTGTATAGTGCACAGGATGGTGGGTGCTGTACATTTTCATTGCAATCCAAAGTTCCTAGATGAATTGGAAGTCCTGGTAGCAGAAATGTCCTGAATAAAGACCACAGTCATCTGATACATTGGTCCAACTTGTACTCCCCATGTCATGTGGGGGAGTTGTGTTGCAGTCAACAGGGTGAACAGTTTGCGCACAATGGTGGTGGTGGAGTTGGTGGTATTGGTTGTGGTATTGGTATTGATGGTGGTATTGGTGGTGGTATTGGTGTTGGTTATTGGTGGTGGTGGTCGTCTTGGTGGTGGTATTGGTGGTAGTGGTATTGGTGGTGGAGGTATTGGTATTGGTGGTGGTGGTGGTATTGGTGGTGGTATTGGTGGTGGTGGTATTGGTGGTGGTGGTGGTATTGGTGGTGGTATTGGTGGTGCTATTGGTATTGGTGGTGGTGGTATTGGTGGTGGTATTGGTGGTGGTGGTATTGGTGGTGGTGGTGGTATTGGTGGTGGTATTGGTGGTGCTATTGGTATTGGTGGTGGTGGTATTGGTGTTGGTGGTGCTGGTATTGGTGGTGGTATTGTGGTATTTGGTTGTATTGTGGTGGTATTGGTGGTGGTGGTACTGGTGGTGGTGGTATTGGTGGTATTGGTGGTGGTCGTGGTGGTGGTGGTATTGGTGGTATTGCTGGTGGTGCTGGTATTGGTATTTGTGGTGGTGGTATTGGTGGTGGTGGTATTGGTGGTTGTATTGGTGGTATTGGTGGTGGTGGTATTGGTGGTGGTGGTGGTATTGGTGGTGATGGTGATATTGGTGGTGGTATTGGTGGTGTTGATGGTATTGGTGGTGGTATGGGTGGTGGTGGTACTGGTGGTGGTGGTATTGGTGGTATTGGTGATGGTATTGGAGGTATTGGTGGTGGTGGTATTGGTGGTGGTGGTATTGGTGGTGGTGGAGTTGGTAGTATTGGTGGTGGTATTGGTATTGATGGTGGTATTGGTGGTGGTATTGGTGTTGGTGGTATTGGTGGTGGTGGTGGTATTGGTGGTGGTGGTTTTGGTGGTGGTGGCGATATTGGTGGTGGTATTGGTATTGATGGTGGTATTGGTATTGGCAGTGGTGGTATTGGTGGTGGAGGTATTGGTGGTGGGGGACTGGTGGTGGTGGTATAGGTGGTGGTGGTAGTGGTGGCATTGGTGGTGGTGGTATCGGTGGTGGTGGTATTGATGGTGGTGGTATTGGTATTGGTGGTGGGGTTGATATTGGCGGTGCTGGTACTGGTACTGGTATTGGTGGTGGTGGTATTGGTATTGGTGGTGGTATTGTGGTATTTGGTGTTATTGTGGTGGTATTAGTGGTGGTGGTATTGGTGGTGGTATTGGTGGTGGTGGTATTGGTGGTGGTGGTGGTATTGGTATTTGTGGTGGTGGTATTGGTGGTATTGGTGGTGGTGGTATTGGTGCTTGTATTGGTGGTATTGGTGGTGGTATTGGTGGTGGTACTGGTGGTGATGGTGATATTGGTGGTATTGGTGGTATTGGTTGTGGTATTGTTGGTATTTGTGGTGGTGGTATAGGTGGTGGTGGTAGTATTGGTATTGATGGTGGTATTGGTGGTATTGGTGGTGGTGGTATTTGTATTGGTGGTGGTGGTATTGGTGCTGGTGGTGGCATTGGTGGTGGTGATGGAGCAAAGACTCATAAATGAGACTTGCTCGTACGCAATCTCCTCATAGTATTAACTTATTAAACTTGTATTGTCTCTACTAATCCTTGCATACACTACACAAATAGAAAGGATGCTTGCCTAAGCGTTTTACTAATGAATAACGCTTGTCTGTAATCCAAAATGGCCGCAAAAGCGCGGGAACCCTACTGCGCGTGTCCCAACCACATCACGTGTTGTGACGTCTTTCTTTGCTTGGTGGGAAATTTCTGCTTCTGTGCAGTGTGCATTAAAATGGCTGCTTGATGTTTTCACATGCTTCAGCTTGCTCTCATGTCATTATTAAACTGTCGTTTCTCTAACGCTACTAATGCGGGATAGAATTTATAATTAAATGGGAATAGAGTAGAAAGAGTGGGCATACAGTGAAACATTTTATTTGTGATTTTAATGTTTTCTTCTCTGACTTTTATTAGTTTATAAACTTGGGCCTGGGTTTTGGTGAACTGAAAGATCGTGTGACAAAGATTCCGCACATGCGCCCTGAGAGGCAGACGAGAAAGAAAAAGATGAAGTCAACTTGGACATCACCCAAGGCCATGACCTGCTGGCCGACACCACTACATACCAAGATGTTCTCGTCGAAAAGCAACATTTTATAAGAATAAATTGTCAATTTTGTCGTGAGACGGGTGGGAAATAAACCAAATGTATTAAATTGAAGGGGCGATAGTTTAAAAACAATAGGCTTCAGAAATACAAGGCAAATCAATATGGTGTGAGAATCCACCCCCTGTCCCTGTCCAATCAGAAGTAGTGGTCCCATATTTTAGCAACATTAAGGGGAGGTACATGGGTACAAGTAACCGCAACAGGCAAGGGCCCAAAACATTTTTTGATAGGCACTGTTGATGTTGCCTCAAAACGTTTTGTGTCCTTGCATGTCGCGGGTACTTGGGCCTCCCACACAAGTGAGGCACCATTTTTATCGGGAGACCTGGGGGAACGCTGGGTGGTAGGAAATTTGTGTGAGGCCAGTGATGCCACACTTTCCCACACAAAAATGTGTGAAAAAAGTGATTTTTTCAGCTAAAATTGAGGTTTGCAGGGGATTCTGGGTAAGGAAACGTTGGGGGATCCACGCAAGCCATACCTCCCTGGAGGCCCCCGGGTGTCTACTTTTCAGAAATGTGTGGGTTTGGTAGGTTTCCCTAGATGGCCGCCGAGCACGGGGCCAAAGACCCAGGTGACCCCCCCCCTTGCAAAACCAGGTGGTTTTGAGATAGGCAATTTTGATGTCGCCTCACTACGTTTTGGGCCCTTGCCTGTCGCGGGTACTTGGGCCTCCCACACAAGTGAGGCACCATTTTTATCGGGAGACCTGGGGGAACGCTGGGTGGTAGGAAATTTGTGTGAGGCCAGTGATGCCACACTTTCCCACACAAAAATGTGTGAAAAAAGTGATTTTTTCAGCTAAAATTGAGGTTTGCAGGGGATTCTGGGTAAGGAAACGTTGGGGGATCCACGCAAGCCATACCTCCCTGGAAGCCCCCGGGTGTCTACTTTTCAGAAATGTGTGGGTTTGGTAGGTTTCCCTAGATGGCCGCCGAGCACGGGGCCAAAAACCCAGGTGACCCCCCCTTACAAAACCAGGTGGTTTTGAGATAGGCAATTTTGATGTCGCCTCACTACGTTTTGGGCCCTTGCCTGTCGCGGGTACTTGGGCCTCCCACACAAGTGAGGCACAATTTTTATCGGGAGACCTGGGGGAACGCTGGGTGGTAGAAAATTTGTGTGATGCCACACTTTCCCACACAAAAATGTGTGAAAAAAGTGATTTTTTTCAGCTAAAATTGAGGTTTGCAGGGGATTCTGGGTAAGGAAACATTGGGGGATCCACGCAAGCCATACCTCCCTGGAAGCCCCCGGGTGTCTACTTTGCAGAAATGTGTGGGTTTGGTAGGTTTCCCTAGATGGCCGCCGAGCATGGGGCCAAAAACCCAGATGACCCCCCTTGCAAAACCAGGTGGTTTTGAGATAGGCAATTTTGATGTCGCCTCACTACGTTTTGGGCCCTTGCCTGTCGCGGGTACTTGGGCCTCCCACACAAGTGAGGCACCATTTTTATCCGGAGACCTGGGGGAACGCTGGGTGGTAGGAAATTTGTGTGAGGCCAGTGATGCCACACTTTCCCACACAAAAATGTGTGAAAAATGTGATTTTTTCAGCTAAAATTGAGGTTTGCAGGGGATTCTGGGTAAGGAAAGGTTGGGGGATCCATGCAAGCCATACCTCCCTGGAAGCCCCCGGGTGTCTACTTTTTAGAAATGTGTGTGTTTGGTAGGTTTCCCTAGGTGCCGGCAGAGCTAGGGTTCACAAACTACAGCTAGGCACTTTGCCAAAAAAGGGTCATTTTTCACTGCGAATTTGAGGTGTGACCACGTTGCGTTTTGCGCCGTTTCCTGTCGCGGGCACTAGGCCGACCCACCCAAGTGAGGTACCATTTTTCTCGTAAGACTTTGGGGAACGCGGGGTGGGCGGAAATTTGTGGATCCACGCAGATTCCAGAACTTTCCACCACAGAAATGTGGGGAAAATGTGTTTTTTTGGACAATTTTTTAGGTTTGCAAGGGATTCTGGGTAACAGAACCTGGTGGGAGGCAGTCAAGTCACCCCATACTGGATTCCCCTGGGTGTCTAGTTTTCAAAAATGTATAGGTTTGCTAGGTTTCCCTAGGTGCCGGCAGAGCTAGGGTTCAAAAACTACAGCTAGGCACTTTGCCAAAAAAGGGTCATTTTTCACTGCGAAATTGAGGTGTGACCACGTTGCGTTTTGCGCCGTTTCCTGTCGCAGGCACTAGGCCGACCCACACAAGTGAGGTACCATTTTTCTCAAAAGACTTTGGGGAACGCGGCGTGGGTGGAAATTTGTGGATCCACGCAGATTCCAGAACTTTCCACCACAGAAATGTGGGGAAAATGTGTTTTTTTTGACAATTTTTTAGGTTTGCAAGGGATTCTGGGTAACAGAACCTGGTGGGAGGCAGTCAAGTCACCCCATCCTGGATTCCCCTGGGTGTCTAGTTTTCAAAAATGTATAGGTTTGCTAGGTTTCCCTAGGTGCCGGCAGAGCTAGGGTTCAAAAAGTACAGCTAGGCACTTTGCCAAAAAAGGGTCATTTTTCACTGCGAAATTTAGGTGTGACCACGTTGCGTTTGGCGCCGTTTCCTGTCGCAGGCACTAGGCCGACCCACACAAGTGAGGTACCATTTTTCTAGTAAGACTTTGGGGAACGCGGGGTGGGTGGAAATTTGTGGATCAACGCAGATTCCAGAACTTTCCACCACAGAAATGTGGGGAAAATGTGTTTTTTTGGACAATTTTTTAGGTTTGCAAGGGATTATGGGTAACAGAACCTGGTGGGAGGCAGTCAAGTCACCCCATCCTGGATTCCCCTGGGTGTCTAGTTTTCAAAAATGTATAGGTTTGCTAGGTTTCCCTAGGTGCCGGCAGAGGTAGGATTCAAAAACTACAGCTAGGCACTTTGCAAAAAAAGGGTCATTTTTCACTGCGAAATTGAGGTGTGACCACGTTGCGTTTTGCGCCGTTTTCTGTCGCGGGCACTAGGCCGACCCACACAAGTGAGGTACCATTTTTCTCGTAAGACTTTGGGGAACGCGGGGTGGGTGGAAATTTGTGGATCCACGCAGATTCCAGAACTTTCCACCACAGAAATGTGGGGAAAATGTGTTTTTTTGGACAATTGTTTAGGTTTGCAAGGGATTCTGGGTAACAGAACCTGGTGGGAGGCAGTCAAGTCACCCCATCCTGGATTCCCCTGGGTGTCTAGCTTTAAAAAATGTATAGGTTTGCTAGGTTTGCCTAGGTGCCGGCAGAGGTAGGGTTCAAAAACTACAGCTAGGCACTTTGCCAAAAAAGGGTCATTTTTCACTGCGAAATTGAGGTGTGACCACATTGCGTTTTGCGCCGTTTCCTGTCACAGGCACTAGGCCGACCCACACAAGTGAGGTATTATTTTTCTCGTAAGACTTTGGGGATCGCGGAGTGGGTGGAAATTTGTGGATCCACGCAGATTCCAGAACTTTCCACCACAGAAATGTGGGGAAAATGTGTTTTTTTGGACAATTTTGTAAGGTTTGCAAGGGATTCTGGGTAACAGAACCTGGTGGGAGGCAGTCAAGTCACCCCATCCTGGATTCCCCTGGGTGTCTAGTTTTCAAAAATGTATAGGTTTGCTAGGTTTCCCTAGGTGCCGGCAGAGGTAGGGTTCAAAAACTACAGCTAGGCACTTTGCAAAAAAAGGGTCATTTTTCACTGCGAAATTGAGGTGTGACCACGTTGCGTTTTGCGCCGTTTCCTGTCGCAGGCACTAGGCCGACCCACACAAGTGAGGTACCATTTTTCTCGTAAGACTTTGGGGAACGCGGGGTGGGTGGAAATTTGTGGATCCACGCAGATTCCAGAACTTTCCACCACAGAAATGTGGGGAAAATGTGGGTTTTTTGATACTTTTTTAGGTTTGCGAGGGATTCTGGGTAACAGAACCTGGTGGGAGGCAGTCAAGTCACCCCATCCTGGATTCCCCTGGGTGTCTAGTTTTAAAAAAATGTATAGGTTTGCTACGTTTCCCTAGGTGCCGGCAGAGCTAGGGTTAAAAAACTACAGCTAGGCACTTTGCCAAAAAAGGGTCATTTTTCACTGCGAAATTGAGGTGTGACCACGTTGCGTTTTGCACCGTTTCCTGTCGCAGGCACTAGGCCGACCCACACAAGTGAGGTACCATTTTTCTTGTAAGACTTTGGGGAACGCGGGGTGGGTGGAAATTTGCGGATTCACGCAGATTACAGAACTTTCCACCACAGAAATGTGGGGAAAATGTGTTTTTTTTGACAATTTCTTAGGTTTGCGAGGAATTCTGGTTAACGGAACCTGGTGGGAGGCAGTCAAGTCACCCCATCCTGGATTCCCCTGGGTGTCTAGTTTCCAAAAATGTATAGGTTTGCTAGGTTTCCCTAGGTGCCGGCAGAGCTAGGGTTCAAAAACTACAGCTAGGCACTTTGCAAAAAAAGGGTCATTTTTCACTGTGAAAATGTGGTGCGTCCACGTTGCGTTTGCGCTGCTTCCTGTCGCGGGCACTAGGCCTACCCACACAAGTGAGGTACCATTGTTTTCGGAAGACCATGGGGAACGCGGGGTGGGTAGAATTTTGTGGATCCGCGCAGATTCCAGAACTTTCCACCACAGAAAAGTGAGGAAAATGTGTTTTTTTTACCAATTTTTTAGGTTTCCAAGGGATTCTGGGTAACAGAACCTGGTGAGAGCCAGTCAAGTCACCCCGTCCTGAATTTCCCTGGGTGTCTAGTTTTCAAAAATGTATAGGTTTGCTAGGTTTCCCTAAGTGCCCGCAGAGCTAGGGTTCAAAAACTACAGCTAGGCACTTTTCAAAAAAAGGGTAATTTTTCATTGTGAAAATGTGGTACGTCCACGTTGCATTTTGAGCCATTTCCTGTTGTGGGCACAAGGCCTACCCCCACAAGTGAGGTACCATTTTTATCGGGAGACTTAGGGTAACACAGAATTGTAGAGCAACTGTTATTACCTATTGACTTTCGATGCATTTCTGCCTTCCAAATGAAAGACAATGTGTAAAAAATAAGTCATTTTGAAAAATGACCTATAATTCTCATGCTAGTATGGGTACTCCCAATTTCGGAAATGTGCAAATATCTACTGTTTCTAAAATCTACATTTTGTTCCCATTTCAGAAATACATAGGTGTCTTTCATAACAATTTTTCCATGTATACATTTTCCCAAAATAATTGCTATATACCCGGTACATAATAAAAAACCATTACAAGATGCTGCTCAGTTATTGGCTCTGGGTTCGTCGGGTTCTTGGTGAACCTACAAGTCTTATATATCCCCACAACCAGAAAGGTCCAGCGGATATAACGGTATATTGCTTTCAGATAGCTGTCATAATTAGAAGAAGTTACAGGTGAAAACGTTGACACAAATGGCTGTTTTTTCAACTAATTTTCAATTTTTCCTTCATTTAACTGTTAGTTTCTATAAGGAAAACTTTAAGGATCTACACAAATGACCCCTTGCTGAATTCAGAATTGTGTCTACTTTTCAGAAATGTATGGCTTTTCAGGATCCATTATTGGTTTCATACCCATTTCTACCATTAACTGGAAGGAGGTTGAAAGCACAAAAAATAGCAAAAATAGGCTATGTCCCAGAAAAATGCCAAAACTGTGTAAAAAAGTTGGTTTTCTGACAAAAGTCTGCTTGTCCCTGAAAGCTGGGAAGATGGTGATTTCAGCACCACAACCCCTTTTTGATGCCATTTGCAGGGAAAAACAAGACGCTTTCATCTGTAGCCCTTTTTCGCATTTTTCCCCAAAAACAAAATTTTGCTGTATTTTGGCTAATTTCTGGGTCCCCTCCAGGGGAATCCACAAACCCTGGGTACCTTTACAATCCCCATGATGTTAGAAAAAAAGGACGCAAATTTGGCGTGGATACCTTATGTGGTCAAAAAGTTACAGGGGCCTAAGCGTGCACTACCCCAAATAGCCAAAAAAAGGCTTAGCACAGGGGGGGAAAAGGCCTAGCAGCGAATGGGTTAATGTCATTGCTATCTTTGGCCTAATAAAAAACACTCCAGCTGTAGTAGGGCCCTGGCTTCACCTCCTGGTGCCGGGCAGGCGGTGATTTATGGCAGGCATGGAGGGAGGGAGGGATGGTCTCGGCTGCAGCTCCGGCCTTGTACAGTGCCCCTGCTATTACTAGTGAGAGAGAAGCGCTGAGGTGGTTGTATTGGTATTGGTGATGGTGGTATTGGTATTGGTGGTGGTGGTACTGGTGGTATTGGTGGTGGTGGTATTGGTATTGGTGGTGGTGGTATTGGTGGTATTAGTGGTGGTGGTATTGGCGGTATTGGTATTGGTATTGGTGGTGGTGTTGGTATTGGTGGTGGTGGTACTGGTATTGGTGGTGGTGATATTGGTGGTGGTATTTGTGGTATTTTGTTGTATTGGTGGTGGTGGTATTGGTGGTGGTATTGGTGGGGGTGGTGGTCGTGGTGGTGGTATAGGTGGTGGTGGTGGTATTGGTGGTGGCATTGGTGGTGGTGGTATTGGTGGTGGTGGTATTGGTGGTGGTGGTATTGGTGGCGGTATTGGTGGTATTAGTGGTGGTGGTATTGGTGGTGGTGGTATTGGTGGTATTGGCGGTGGTGGTGATATTGGTGGTGGTATTGGTGGTGGTATTGGTGGTGGTATTGGTGGTGGTGATGGTATTGGTGGTGGTGGTATTGGTGGTGTTATTGGTTGTGGTGGTGTTATTGGTGGTGGTGGTATTGGTGATGGTATTGGTGTTATTGGTGGTGGTGGTGGTGGTATTGGTGGTGGTATTGGTGGTATTGGTTGTGGTGGTATTGGTGGTGGTGGTATTGGTGGTGGTGGTGGTATTGGTGGTGGTATTGGTATTGATGGTGGTATTGGTGGTATTGGTGGTGGTGGTATTGGTATTGGTGGTGGTGGTTTTGGTGGTGGTGGTGGCATTGGTGGTGGTGGTATTGGTGGTGGTGGTATTGGTGATGGTGATATTGGTGGTGGTGGTATTGTTGGTATTGGCGGTGGTATTGGTGGTTGTGGTGGTATTGGTGGTGGTGGTATTGGTGGACATATTGGTGGTGGTGGTATTAGTGGTGGTGGTTTTGGTATTGGTGGTGGTATTATTGGTGGTGGTATTGGATTGGTGGTGGTGGTGGTATTGGTGGTATTGGTGGTGGTGGTGGTATTGGTGGTGGTGATATTGGTGGTGGTATAGGTGGTGGTGGTGGTATTGGTGGTGATGGTGGTATTGGTGGTGGTGGTATTGGTGGTGGTGGTATTGGTGGTGGTATTGGTATTGGTGGTGGTATTGGTGGTGATATTGGTGGTGGTGATGGTATTGGTGGTATTGGTGGTGGGGGTATTGTTGGTGGTGGTGGTGGTTTTGGTGGTAGTGGTGGTAGTGGTGGTGGTGGTATTCGTGGTGGTATTCGTGGTGGTGGTTGTCGTATTGGTGGTGGTCGTATTGGTGGTGGTGGTGGCTTTTGAAAACAACCCTGTCAGGTGGAATTAGTGACATGTAACACAGATGTGCTGTTGTCAGCTTCAGCCCATTCGCACACGATTATGTGCTACCTGGAATTCACATGACTTAATTCGCTAATCATTTCTAAATCCATTTTACGGGGTCGGGGGGGGGGTTTGCATTGAAACAGACACAAGATAATGCCGGGTTAAAGTGATTGAAGCGGGCACCCATGTTACCGGGCGGCCGTGCTGCTTAAAAAACACACAAGCGGTTTCAGCTGACGCAGCGCATGTCCGGCCTGCAGTAAGAGAAACTTAACAAAGTAAATAGTGCTTACAGACTAAATAACAGGTTCCGTGTAACAACCGAAGTAAAGAGGCCAGTAGCCATGGGAGGTTACAAATGAAGACAAGGCTGTACTAAGGAGGGACTAACAAGCCTTTTAACTATTCCGAAGGGAGCATTTACGAAAGACAATGACACAAGCCAATGAAAAATATGGGCGGAGAGTGGGCGCTGGGTTCTCTCCCATACTCTACTACAGCAGTGTTGCAGAGCGAGCAGCGCATGCGCGCTGCCGCTAGCCTCGACCTAAAAAAAGAAAGTTGGCGGGATCAGGCCTGGTCCAAGTTTTCTGGGTAATCTTGCTGTAGGCTCATCCCTTGCTAGAGTTGATGAACTGA
The DNA here is from genome assembly GCA_963921515.1 of Calotriton arnoldi. Lineage (NCBI taxonomy): Eukaryota > Metazoa > Chordata > Amphibia > Caudata > Salamandridae > Calotriton > Calotriton arnoldi. The sequence continues at coordinate 1,451,656 of CAWUFW010004521.1, forward strand.
TTGTTGTATACCTTTTCCCCCATTTATCAATCAGTGTTATTCTACAGTCTGGGTTGGCAAGATGCATACTCTCCTTGCAGCAAATGAAGAAAAGATCATCTCTTACCTTTGTCCAATTTTATGGGTGGGAAAATCAGCACAATGGGTGAGCCCGAGCGATTAAGTCCAAGATTGATTAAGTCTGGCCTGTCCAGTTCACTCAAATATTAAAATCCCGAAACACAAGGAAGTTCCCAACCCAAAGAAATTTGGATGAAAGGATTTCTAGGAGTTGTAAACGGAACCTGTATCTGTCCCTGGTGGTTGATAGGGGAGAAGTCCAGAGTTAGTAACAGAAGGTGAGAGGCGCCGTTTGAAACCCAATATCTCCACCCCTGGAGGTGTATTTACTTTTAGCTGGGATATTGAGAGGGATTCTTCAAAGACCAGTGCCAGCCCTCCCCCTCTTTTAAGAGTGTGATCTATATGGAGGATTTTAAAATGTGGCACCAAAGTGACTCCTAAACCAGGGGTTGTAGACTCGTTCAACCAAGTTCCAGTAAGACGAAGAATTTCTATACTATGATTAAGAATAAGGTCATGAACCTCTGTCTTGTGTGTGTTTAGGTAAAGAAGGTGTATTGAGCATGAGATGGAAGGAAGGAAACGGGTAATGGTATCGATGCACTGAGAAGGGCTCCAGCCAGACTTACACCGGCGGGCAGACTTCGGGCAAAGATGCAACATGGCTCCCAATATATTTCAGAAATTCCATTGGGTCCTTTTCTTCGGTAGCAACCAAAAGACCTCCAAGACCTCAATCTCATCAAGGGAAAATGGAGCCCTCCATGAAACTGAAATGGATAGGAGGCTGATCCGGAGCCTCATGTATTTAAAATTAACTTGAGTCTCAAAGTACCTCAAGCTTCTCAGGACGAGTAGAAGGTTGATGGGGAATGTGAAAAATGTTTGTCAACAAGTGAATGACAACTGAATGATTCTATTATCCACAATAGGATATCCTACCCTTCACTCATGGAATTACTTAGTTCTGTATGAAGCTCAGAGTTCCTCTAATCTGCAATCTAAAGACAGAAAGACTGTCTAAAATCAAAGGACTAGGGGGCACATGCATCAAGCTTTTTCCCAGTCGCAAACGGACTGATTCACAGAACTGGCCCGTTTGTGACCGGTAAAAAGCCATTTCCGATGCATCAAACCTAAATTTTAGCGATTACCTATTTTGCGACTGTATTTAGGGAATCGCAGTTTGCGATTCCCTAAATGCAATGCATGAAGCATTTTTAAAATGCAACTTTGCATTAAGGATTCGCAAATTACCATCAACTTCAAGTTGTTGTTAATTTGCAAATCCTTAGAAAAATGCACAAAATTGCATTTTTCAAAGTGCCATGTGGCGCATACACATGCACATGTGCACACTTACCTTTTTGGGGGGTGCATCAGGGGGGCCTTAGGCCCCATATCACCTTTGCAATTGCGTTCGCAATTTGCGATTACCTATTTGGTAATTGCGAATGCTTTCCCATTCATTCCTAAGAATGAATGGGAATGCATTCCCTAATTGCGAATCGCAATTTGTGATTAGCTATTAGGGAATGTGTAGGAATCGCTATTTATTTTGTGATTCCTACATGCATAAGGAATTGCGTCTCCTAAATTGCCATTCCTTAAACATCGCTATTAAGGAATCACAATTCCTTATCTTGATGCATGTGCCCCTAGGTGTGCCCAGAGAGGGTATTCTTGCACTACCTACCTTAAATCGCTAGATTATGAGATGGCTCTTGTGTTTTCACCTGACTGCACTTATTGGAAAAGAAAAAGGTCTACTTTAGAGGCTGACAGCTATTGCTTGTAATGGTAGAACTTTCAGAGTTCAAAGCAAAAGGCTGCGTTTAGTGCTATAGAATTCATGCACCACACCTGGCAAGAGCTCCGTCATAGATAAGCAGTCATATAGTGAAGAGGTGATGCCATTGTTCTACACACAGAGCAGTAGGAGAACAGCAGGGGTTATTCAAGTACAAACCAAGTAGAGTCAGAAACGTAATCAGGTTTAGGCCAGGGAAACACACTTTTCAGTAACCCAATGCATTGTCATGGTTTTCCATAAAATGTTTGTGGAACTGGCATGTTTTTGAAGGTTCTCCACAAATACCCGGTATACCACACAAACGTCTGATATGATTTGGGAGTCTCTTCTGGAATTTGTGAATTTTTTGTAGAATGTCCGTTGAGAAGGCCAAGTTCAACAGGGCAGAGCAGGCTTAATTTTGTTTTTCATTGTGTGTGAGCGAGGGTAAACACCCAAAGTCAAGTGAATGATTTTACTTTATTTTAATGTCCTATATGGAAAGGCAAATACTGTAGGTTAGTGCATTATTCTCCCAATAACCATCAAAGGCATAATATTCTGCATATTACGTCTGTGAAGAAGGAAGCTTGTGTGAGTGGCCTCCATCATCACAGTAATAATAGAAAGAATGTACTACCTACAGAAGGTCCTGGCTATTTGCAGGATACTGGTCTTCCTGTGATATCTATGAAGCAAGGACACATGATGCTTCATGGACACAATCGACATTCTGTGCATATTATGGGGGACCTATTATCTCTACTGTTGCATCTTCATGTTCCCACTTTTACTTGGTTCATAATTTATATATTGCTTGAATACACACTGAGTTGAATAGATATCAAATATTAACAAATATAACTTTCTTTTTTAGAAATCGAGGCTTTAGCCATGTAATTCCTTCTTAGGTCTAGATGGGTTAGTGGTCGTTTACCAGAAAGGATTGTGGTTAAATGATTCGTAGAAGAGTACTCCTCCGAGAACACTCAATTCTTGCTTCCAGAACGTGATAAAGCCTAATTGGCTGATATCAGTGACAAGCCAATGATTAACCAATATCTGAGAAATACCATTCAGTCAATAGGGTCCTACTGATCTGTGCTAAAAGAACCTGGGGAAAATATTTGAGCCCCTTTGCGTCACTCTTGCACCACGCAACGCGGTGCAAGCACGAAGCAAATGTAAAATGAGAATTATGAAGCCACGCAAGGCTGCGTGCCTTCATAAATCTCGAGTAATGCAACGCAGCGCAGCGCTAATCGCTGCGTTGCATTACTTTGTGCCAGGGAGGCATTTCCATGGGTGTTGCATGGATGCTACCACGCAACATCCATGGATTTGATGCATTCCCAGATTTACAGGAAAAGGTAAACCTGGGAATGCCCCAGAAAGGTATGCCTCCCCAGGAGAGGCCTAACGAGAATAAATATCTTTATTTCTCCTCGCTTTTTCCTCTTTCTATGTGTGCTGCATCCTGCAGCACACATAGACGCCGACCCACATCGCCGGACACACGCTCGACGCCATCTTCTCCTCAAGCTCCCACGTCTCCTTCAGCCACATCTCCGAACTCACCTGGACCGACCACCACTGCATCCACTTCACCTTCCGGAAACCCGCCGCACACCACCGCACCATACAGATCCCCCGCAGATGCTGGAGCAAAGTCACTGAAGACCAACTCCAGACAAACCTCGCACTCAGCCCACCCAACGACCCCTCCAACCCCGACGCCGCCGCCCGCAATCTCAGACGATGGATGGACGACTGCGCCAACACCTTAGCCCCGCTGAAAAAACCAACCTACAAAGACACCAGCAAGAGAGCCAGCTGGTTCACCCCGGACTCCAAGCGCACCTGCCGGAAACTGGAGAACAAATGGCACAGCGAGAAGACGCCGGACAGCCGCGCAGCCCACAAAGACGCCATCCGCAACCACCATCACCTCATCAGGTCCGCCAATAGGACCTCCTTCAAAGACCGCCTCGACAACAACGCACACAACAGCAAGGAGCTCTTCAGCATCGTGAAGGAACTCTCCAACCCCAGCTCCAACGCCAACGACATCCCGCCATCGCAAGCCCTGTGTGATTCCCTCGCCACCTTCTTCCACCGCAAGATCGCCGACATCCACGACAGCTTCGACTCCCGGACGACCCCAACAGGCCCCGACACATCAGACCCACCGCACCCCATCGACCACGACCCCCTGACAGCCTGGGTCAACGTGACCACCGAGGACACAATCAAGACCATGGGCACAATCCACTCCGGCTCCCCAACAGACCCTTTTCCACACCACATCTTCAACAAAGCCGGCAGCTCCATAGCACCCCACCTGCGCAACGTCATCAACCTCTCCTTCGAGACCGCGACCTTCCCAGAGAGCTGGAAACATGCCGAGATCAACGCCCTACTCAAAAAACCCAAGGCGGACCCGAGCGACCTCAAGAACTTCCGGCCCATCTCCCTGCTTCCATTCCCAGCTAAGGTCATCGAGAAGATCGTCAACAGACAGCTCACCCGCTACCTCGAAGATAACAGCATCCTGGACCCCTCCCAGTCAGGATTCCGCAGCAACCACAGCACAGAGACCGCCCTCATCGCCGCCACAGATGACATCAGGATCCTGCTGGACAACGGCGAGACGGCGGCCCTCATCCTCCTGGACCTCTCCGCCGCCTTCGACACTGTCTGCCACCGCACACTACGCACACGCCTCCACGACGCAGGGAACCGAGACAAGGCCCTGGATTGGACCACCTCCTTCCTTTCCGGCAGAACCCAGAGCGTCCGCCTCCCCCCAGTCCGATCTGAAGCCTCCGAGATCATCTGCGGCGTACCCCAGGTATCTTCCCTCAGCCCGACACTGTTCAACATCTACATGGCTCCACTCGCACGCATCGCCCGACAGCACGACCTCAACATAATCTCCTACGCTGACGACACTCAACTGATCCTCTACCTCACCAAGGACCCCCTCACCGCCAAATCCAACCTCCACGAAGGAATGAAAGCCGTCGCCGACTGGATGAAGTGCAGCCGACTTAAGCTGAACACAGACAAGACAGAGATCCTCATCCTCGGCTCCAACCCATCAGCCTGGGACGACTCCTGGTGGCCCTCGTCACTAGGGGCACCCCCGACACCAACCGACCACGCACGCAACCTGGGAGTCATCCTCGACTCAACGCTCACCATGACCAAGCAAGTCAATGCAGTCTCCTCCTCCTGCTTCAACACCCTCCGCATGCTCCGCAAGATCTACAGGTGGATCCCGACAGACTCGAGAAGAACAGTCACCCAGGCCCTCGTCAGCAGCAGACTCGACTACGGAAACGCCCTCTACGCAGAAGCCCCGACCAAGCTCATCAAACGACTGCAAAGAATCCAAAACGCCTCTGCACGCCTGATCCTCGACATTCCACGCCACAGCCACATCACCCCCCACCTGAAAAACCTGCACTGGCTCCCCGTCAACAAGAGAATCTCCTTCAAACTCCTGATCCACGCACACAAGGCAATCCAAAAAACCGGCCCAGCCTACCTCAACAGTCGACTCTCCTTCTACGTTCCCAACCGTCAGCTCCGCTCCGCAGACCTCTCCCTGGCCACCGTCCCGCGCATCCGGAGAACCACCACCGGAGGCAGATCCTTCTCTCACCGTGCCGCCAAGATCTGGAACACCCTTCCCCTCAACCTACGACAGACCCAAGACCTGCTGACCTTCAGGAGACGACTGAAGACCTGGCTATTCGACCAGTAGCGGCAACACTCTCCCTCAGCGCCTTGAGACCCTCGCGGGTAAGTAGTGCGCTTTACAAATCTTGTGATTGATTGATAGAAAGAGGAAAAAGCCTCTCAGGATTCTTTTTGTGCAGGAAGGTTGCCCTTCCTGCACAAAACCAATCCTGCCTACAAAACAGGCACCCTTGCACCATGGTGCAAGGTGCAAGGGTGCCTGCGTTGGCGCTAGGCTGCTAGAATGGCGCCAGCGCAAGGAAAAAGGAAAGGAATGCGCTGTATTGGATAAATAGGGTGCTTTCCTGCTCTTTCTCTGTGACGTGCTGCGCAGCCATGCGCCAAAAATCATAAATATCCCCCTCCAGTGTATATTTTACTGTGCAATATGACAAATCTTGTTCTGACTTTTTGTTTGCATGAACATTTTACTCAAAGACTTGGCTTTCTGTATATCGCAGTTTATCACCCACAAAAATCTGTTACATTATTAATCACGATTATGTTTTGCAACCTAGTAAAAAAGGATCAAGGCAGGATTTATAAGCACTATCATCAAATCCATTACACACAACCCAGCTAGCAAATCCCGTTTCCATGCCGTAGAGAGTAGCAAAACTTGCAATTTGGAAGTTTAAGCATTGAATGCAAATCCAGCCCTCTATGCTGCCTTAATCCTCAGTGACTGGCATCTCCTTCATACATGGGAATGCACGATTTTAGCATCGAATGTTTATATAGATTACATTTTTGATTATATTATTTTGTTCTTCTGTTCTTTTGGCCCAAAAAACTATGATATCCAGGGAATAAACGCACATAAAGCCTTTATTAGAGAGGAGAAATCGAACTTGTGCACTAATTAAATCAACTCTGTCAATTCCACTAGGGAGCTACTTAATGTGGCAAATCTCTTACCAACGCCGAAAAATCCCATCAATTTAGAGGGATCCCAATATTTCCGTAATAAACTGGCCATCTATAAGGAATTTGACACTTCTATTGATGAGACACAAAATCCCACACAGCTTGACTTACAGTTCAAGCTAGGTGCTTCAGATAGCAGAGAGGGAACCATGGGGCATATAACTGCTCTATCTTCCTTTACACATATGGCAGAAGAACAAATAGAGTCCCCTCTCCACAGTGTAAAGTCGGGGTCCCCTTTTGAGCTGTGCCCTCCCAAAACAATACAGCTAGTAGCCAGCACTATCGCTGCTCCCCTGACCTCAATTATGCATAGGGTTATCAGTACAAGTTGCAATCCCCGTCCTTTGAAAAAGGCTGCAGCTAGGCCTTTGCTGAAAAAACCTAATCTAGACCCCAATGATTAAAAGAATTATCACCCCGTCTCCCTGCTCCTGACACATGCATCACTTTTGGAAAAACATCTAAATGTACAGCTCATGCCACATATTGAGGAACAGGGACTGCTAGACGTTTCTAAATTTGGAGAAACCGTGTCACTGAAACTGCATTGGTTTAAGCTGTGGACAGCATTAGATCAGTGGTTGATGCGGGGCACACTGTGGCACTGATCCTACTGGATCTGTCCACAGCCATTGATACCATCTCTCCGATCCTTCTGACAGAACGTTTATATCAATTAGGTATACAAGATTCGGCAACTGAAACTGTTGAAATCTTTTCTTACTGAGAGATCTCAGACTGTGACCTTCAACCAATTCAAGTTGGACCCTTTCGCCCTGCCATGTGGGGTACTTCAGGGATCTTCCCTGAGACCAACACTATTTAATCTATATGTATCCCCACTTGCTAAATTGATTCAGTCATTTGGGCTAAAGGCACTGTCATATGCGGTTAACAATCAAATAATTGTGCCTATCACAGAAGACAATGAGTCCATATCTGCCAATTTCAACAACTTCATGAAGGCAGTGGCTAATTGGATGAGAACTATTTGCCTACAACTACATGGAGACAAGACGGAAGTCATCATTTTTGGTAATGTATCTTCCATATGGAACAACAACTAAATGCCAAAGATGCTAGGATCGCTGCCTACCCCACCGACTCGGCAAAAAATCTGGGAGTGATGCGTGGCTGAAGGGGACATTGTCGTCTTCACTAAGGGCATCATTACGATGGCGGGCGGGCAAAGTCCGCCCGCCACCGTACCGGTAAACGGGACCGACCCCCAGAGGTGCGGCGGTCCCGCTGGGCCCATTAGGATGCGACCGCCACCCTGGCGGTCGCATTCCGCATAATCAACATTGTGGCGGGCGGTGCTGTAAGCAGCACCCGCCACAATGTTGAAAATGCATGTTGTGCATTGGCATGCACAACGTGACAGGCACCGCGCGGTGCCTGCCACCTTGTCCATGCCAATGTAGGGGGGTACAATGGGTACCCCCCAAGTGCAGCCCCCGCTGCGGAGTCTCCGCCATGGAAAGGCATTGAAAATGCCACATGCTAATATGGATGGCGGTGCCTACAAGGCACCGCCACCATATTATGGGCCTTTTCCGCCCGGTAGGCAATCGGGACGATTGCTTACCGGCGGAAAAGCGGCGGACCGTCTTTCCATCCGCCGCGGTACCCCCCGCCAGGCGGGGGGTAAAAGGCCGTCCGGAGGGGTGTTTTGGCGGGCAGATCGCCACCGCCGGTTGGGTGGTGGCGATCCGCCCGCCATGCTAATAGGCCCCTAAGTTAGCATGAGCTCCGCAGTCATTACACGGCTTTGCACACGCTACTACATGGCTTTATTTTTGCAAAGACTTTGGGGCATATTAGCAATAGACAACGATAAATATCGCAAAGCGCGCTTAGCGCTTTTTTTATTTATCGCCGTCTATCGCTGGAATTTTTCGCCCGGTTAACGCGCAATTAACAACGCGTATCACCGAGGCGATAAAAATTCCAGCGATAGAGGGGATATCGCTGTTTTCCATGGAACAACGCTGGTTTTCCAGCGATGTTCCATGGAAAACGGCGATATCCTTGATGATAGGGCCTGTGGTCTTAGCCACACAACCCACCCCCCATGTAAGGTATGCCTTAGTCTGGAATTTAACAGACGTTAAATTCCGGCGTTAAGGCCCAGTTAGTGCGAAAAAAATCAGCGCTAAACCGGACGGGGCTTCGTTGTAAATACAGCGAAGCACCGTTATTGATATTTTATGATGTAGTTGTGAGGGGCACGCCTACCTTGCATCTCATTAGCGATGCGAGGTGAGGCGATAAGGAACCGGGCATTAAGGCAAGGAAACACGCGCTAGCGTGTCCTTGCTAATAGTGCGATGCCATTATCGCCGCATTTCGGCCGAAAACGGCCGCTAATGCGGCGATAATGGGCTTGATAATATGCCCCTTTGTTCGTACATTTCACATGAGAACTGTCTGCTGTGTGCATTCTCTGCCAGTTCCTAGGATTTAGTCTGAACATTGTGAGCAAGGTCGATAAACAATGCCCCTTGTTATTCTGTTCTGGTCAGAACCTAGCACCTAGACAAAACATACCAATGCAGCTGTTGTTTGGAACCTTGGTATTATGGGGATACATGCATAGGGAACACACACTTGAAGAGGGACCTTTCCAGGGAGAAAAGCGAGACAGCACCTATGATGTAGAACTACCATCTATAGTCTGAGGTATTGGGTCTGCTGCACAAACCCAGAGATCTTCTGATATATAATAATACCGCTTCTTAGCAAGGGGAGGGCGGTTAGGCTCCATGGTCTTTTTATGATGACATCTCCCTTTATGATTTATGGACTAGCTGCTATGCTGACTGTATTTGTATTATGCATTTTCCTGCTTGTTATGGCACGTATACTGCATGTTAGGACATGTTAGTTAAAATAAATATTTTAAACTGTTTTCCTGTCTGTGTCAGATATTATTGTGGACAGGTACAAGAGTGCGAGCGAAAGGGTGTGTTTTGTAACCGCGAGTCCTGAGAGATTCAGGAGTGTTGTGTTCTGGGGTGTCTAATCCCTTGTTTCTCTGTGAGTGAGTAGGAGGGCAAGTGAGACACTATAGCTAGTTGGTCCTGGGCTTATGGGCACTTAGGTGGTAGGATGACTCAGTCCCTGCTCACTAAGGTCCCATAATCCTATGCATAGTTCTGTTCTTGGGCAGAATCCCTGCAGCAGGAGGGATTATGGACAAAAATCTTGAGTTTGACCTACAAGTTAGTCTTAGTCGCACAGTTTCCACATGCTTTTGTATTATTAGGATTCTTTGTAAAGTTTTCACCTCCATCCCAGTACCTGCGCGTAAACAAGTGTTTCTAGCTCTAATATCCTCCCGACTTGATTACTGCTATGCACTATATCTGAACATCAAGTCGGCCCTGACTAAGCTGAAAACTGTTTAAAATGCAGTAGGGGAACTGATATTAGACATTCCCAAATAGCATTCAATCTCGGCGGGTCTAAACAAGCTTCACTGGTTACCAGTGAAAAAGCATATTATGTTTCAGGCCTTGTGTATTGTTCACAAGGCCTTACATAGATCATGGGCTGGAGCAATCAGAACAATGTTCCATTGGTATCTACCTACTAGACTGTTTTGCTTGGCAACTCAAAATTTGGTAGTGGTCCCCAAATTTCGTAAAGAAAGTTGGGGAGGTAAAGCCTTTTTGATGGCCATTGCCAAGTTATGGAACTCCCTTCCCCGTCATTTTACCAGTCTGAAAAACCATACAACCTTTAGGAAAGCCCTTAAAACTTGACTCTTCATGTTATAAATCAAGGTCCAGTGGAGCGAATAGAGAGTCTGATATTTTATTTTCTTCATCTGAACTAACAAGTCTTTAGCACCTATATGCCCTCTGGTGTTTGTGCGCTCCTATTTTTTTAGCAAAATGTATGCTGGAAGACATTTGAGTCTGAAGGTAGATTATACGGTTTTCCACCAGAATATCGAAACAAAATATTTTAAAGTCAATATATTGAGTCCTAGGAAGGCTGCTAGAGAGCAGGCTAGCAAAATGACCACACTCTAATGAGGCCCTAATAAGCGGCAAGACAACATCTCAAACCCTGCTTTCCCTCATTTCCTACTGATGGGTGTAAAAGGCCTATAGAGAGGTATAAAATGCTGAAAATAGCATCTTTCAGATTTGGGTGCCTGATGTCCAAGATGGCGGCTGCGTCAACACGGTATAGGCCGTTCACGGTCTGACCAAGATACTGTGAAGGAGAGAGAAGTATTTATCAATGTGTCTCCTGGCGTGGATCATGCTTGGCATATCGCCTGTGGAGCAGTCGCTGGCCAGAGGTGAGTGGGTCCTGCAGAGCACACCGCGGGAGCGGCTGGGAACCTACGTGTGCCTGTGAGTGGGCTGCCTGGTGGAAGGAGTGAAGGCGGGCCAGATCTGCCAAGCGAGAACCGATGACCCATAGGGTGAGGAGGACTTATACTTTTGGGGGCACTGGGATGCCTGAAATTTTTGTTTGGCTCTCTGCTGTGCATGACTACTCTGGGTTTGAGGCGGCGGTCACAACCATGATACAACCATTGTAGGGGTGGAAAAGAAGAGACTGGCCTTGTAGCAGCCCATTGTTTGGGTACAGTGAATTCTGCTAACTGGATGTACGGAGAGAGTGGCCTATGGGGGATTGGGTGCATGGGTGCCCGGAGGAATACATATAGACTGGCCAATATCAGAGGCTGTTAGCCGCCTCAGGGTCTAAATAATGATGGACCTGGGGAGCGTGTATCATTGGAGAGAATTACAGGGTCACAAATGTAGCCTGTGGAAAGATTTGTGAACATTTAGCAACCCACTGCTGAGATGCAAAACCATCCGTGCATGCGCCATGGTCTGCTTGTACTACCCCTTGTCAATTGGCGGAGAAGGGGGGAAGGCAGAAGCCATTGTGCTAGGCTCTGTGATGCCAACCATACCTGCATCTCTGAATCTGTCCCTGAACCTATGGGATAACCTCCATGTCCATTATACTGTGCAGCATATTGCAGCTCACGTATGCAACATCATCATCATTAAAGGTATAAATACCTCAGAGGCTTGGTTGTGTGCCATCGCATTTCCCCTGCCCTGGAAATGGTTGTGTGTTGGTCCCCCCCCCCACCCTTTCCCCACTTACTGTAGTCGACATTGCTGCCTTGGTCTTCATCTGATTAAAAGCTACAGTACTAAAGTAGGTGTGCTGTAGCAAAAATCTGCTTAGCCCTAATCTACAACTTCAGCCAATATATGAGAACCAATAGATTCTCCTGTGACCTATTAGGTACTAAGTGAGGGCGCATAGGGAGATTCTGGATACACTTTTCCTTTTCAGGGACTCTGGAAGCAGGTTAAGATTCAACTCTGACTTTGTCCTTACAAACATGTTTTAACAGGAGAACTGGCTCCAGAATTTCCGTGTGGCTCCCTAACTTGAGGCCTAATAGGTCGCAGGGGCATCAAGGACTTCATCGTGAGTTTCATTTTAGAGTTTACATCACATTAAGTATTTGAGCACAATTAGGGGGCACAGAGTAAACCATAGATTCTCATGTATTGACTGAACTTGTAGATTAGGGTTGAGAAGATTTTTGTTCCTGATGAATTGCCATAGATCCTGTAAGGGCTGAAGGGGCAAGAAATATGTTGACTGTCATATAAGAACCTTGGGTGCATCAAGTACACCCTCCTTAAGGTTCAGCTTAGTTTTTAACCTTGGCATGCATCACCACTGGGAATAAAGTTCCAAAATCAGGGTGATCCATAGTCAATATATATATATATTTTTTTGAGTTTTATCTAGTGCGAACCAGACCCGAGGATATCAGGTATCAGAGCACTTTACATGAGCACCAGTTTCGTTACATGAGGACACATTCATTTTTGTTAGGCACGGGGAGATTAAGTGATTTGCCCAGAATCACAGGATGTTGAGCGTGGTTGCCGAGACTCGAACCCAGCTCCCCAGCTTCGAGGTGACCGCTTTAGCCGTAAGGCTACATCCGCTTCCAATATTTCTTACCTCCCTTACCCATCTACAATACATCTCACTACCATTCCTAATCAAGGGCATTATCCAGAGCCATGGTAAACACCAAGGCAGAGAAGAAAAGATCTTTGCCAAAGATCCCCTTTAAGAGGGGCCCACTGGGAATTGCTGCACCCACCCAGCGAAGAGCAAAACCTGATGATGAAGCATACCACCTAGGTGAATAAGGGTTTATGCATCCTTTAAAGAATACCTCTGACTGACCTTTGAATCAGGTTTTCATGTTGAGAACCCTCTGCGGAACAGCACATCTATTCAAGTACTGTATTGATTTAGGGGCGAAAGTGTGCTGGATCGTATTACAAAGCTCCTCTCTTTCCCCCCTTTGTTTGTGTCGGTTTAAAGACTAGCCTAGAAAACTTATGAAGGGCAAGGCGGCCACCAAACCACCACAGGCGCTGTAGATACTGATACCTTCCATCCTCCAAGCGATGAACAAAAGATGCGGAATGACAGTATGAAGTCCTTGCTTAGAGCCATGCAAGAATTCTTCTTTCAATTGATACGAAGATTAATACCCCCGCCTGTAGACTGGACTTTATTACAAACAAGTTTGAAAAATGTAATCATTGATTGGCCGCTGTGCATCAACGGAATTCAGGCACTAAAGATAACATCAGTATAAAGGGTGAAACACTGCTGAACATGGAAAAAGGTCCTCACCGTAATGAAAACCTGAAGAAGTCTAGGCATAATAGTATCCGTATCTTAGGCATTTTGGAGTCAGCACTGGCTAACTGGAGGACTATGTGGAATGCTTGCTGCTGGCTCTGTTCAGACCAGAAGCCTTCTTGTGTCTGCTAGTGGTAGAGGGAGCCCACAGATCACTCGCTCCAAGGCCTCCTCTGGGGGCCCCGGGGTGCCACATCATTGCAGGACTTTTCAATTTCAGAGACAGAGATACTGCCCTGAGATTTGCCCATGAAAAACACTCTCTATCATGTGTTGGCTATCCAGTCTCACTTTTTTCCAAACGTTAATGTAGCGATGCAGGAGGCAAGGAGAACATTTGTTCAGATTAAAAATCAATCAGCTCCTCAAAGAAATATTCAGAATACCATGATTTATCCAGTTCGCTTACAGATAACTGTGATATCCTCTTTATGAGGTCATGTGCCACAGTCTGTGTTCTCTGTGTGTCATGTAAACTAGAAGTGCATCTTCCAAGCGGACTCTCATGTTCTGTGTTCCAGCCTTAGAGGACAGTTTTCCTTTAGGCAGTTATCTTGGAACAGCAGAACTGGGCAGACGCTTGTAGATGGGCTCCTATGTTGGATTCATAAAACTTAAATAAAGAGTATTGGATTAACGACCTGGTGTGGTTATTGGATCAAGACACCCCGAAATTTTGGTGATGACTGGGAAAGGATCCACGGAAGGCATTTATTTTCAGATGAAATACATTCTTTGGAGCCTCTCTACAGTTTATCCCCGCTGCGGTGTCTGTTTTCCTGGCTAGTTGTTCCTCGCTGCGGTGTTTTTTCCTCATTGACACTTCCAGATTCATGTGCCGCATTCCTGATTGGTTTCAGCTGATTTTGGGAGCCCGACTGGGGGACTGAGCCAGGGGTATCGCCGCCCCACTGCTCAAAAGGAAAAATATAATGATAATAATGTATCGCTATTATCATTTTATTTTTCCTATTGCAGTCAGTGGGGGGCGGGACTAGGCAGAGCAAGGGTAGGAGTGGTTTGCACTCCCTAAGTGGGCATGACTGTTTGGCCGGTCCTTTTGGCCCGGCCAAACAGTCATGCACACTTTGCATGTTCTCTACAAGACTGCATTACACAGCCTGGTGAAGAACATACACAGGCTCCCTGTCCCCATCTGAGCGCCGAACTACGGCGCTCAGACCATTCACAATACTGCATTGCAGTGTTGTGATTTGCTCAGGGGAGCCTGTGTGCCTGGGTGCTTCCTGCTGCTGGATGAAACAGGAAGAAGGAAAATGGAAGAGAACGGACGAGAGGCGGCTTCTGGCTGGCCGTTCCAGATAAGTCAGGTTTTTTTCATTAACCGCCACCATCCCGTAGCAGCCGCTACTGGACTGAGCTGATGTCACCTCACAGACGCTCACGTGGTACCAGTGAGCATAGCTGAGGCTTACACTCTGTTTATGCTAAGCAGCCGTGCTCATGCCATGCCACTGAGTTTGGCCTGTTTCCAAGCAATGATGAAGCTTCGGAGCTAGCGTGTGTACACAGTTACACGCGACCTAGCCTGCCTTGTTTCCAGGCAACAACAACGCTGTTTTTGGCCTGCGCGCACGCTAGTGTGCAATTTATAAGCTGAGGGATTTTTTTTTTCCCATGTTGGGAATCAAATTCACTTGTGTGCCTCTCTTCAGAAGCTGCATCGTGTTGTCATCCCGTTTGGCACTACTTAGTGGTAAAAAAATCGTTTTTTTGTACTCTCTTCTTTTCTCCTGTTTTTCTTTTTTGTTTCTCCTTTCCTACTATTTTTCTATTGCACTATGTCTGGAAGTGTAAATGTGCAAAAACCTCCTAATTTTTTGGCTGAACCAGGGAAATCCAAAATGAAGTGGAAACATTGGGCACGTGCATTTAGAAACTATTTGGTTGCTATTGATGGGAATAATTACAGTGCTGCTAGGAAGTCTGCTATTTTGTACAACTGTCTTGGGAATGAGGGACAGAAGATATTTGATAATTTGCCGGAAATTCAATCCCCAGAAGAGTATTCAGGAGATGCTGCTGGGTGGAATGTGTTCGTAGAAGCTGGAAAAGGATTGTCTTTACATTTCTCAGATGAACCTAGCTTCGTTTTGGAGATATTTAATTTTTACTCATGAAAGCAAGCAGCTGGCGAAAGTATTGATCAGTATGTTGCTGCTCTTAGGATCTTGGCTAGTAGTTGCAAATTTGAGAATGCCAAAGATCAATACCTTAGAAAGTTCAGGAACACATTTTATGTGCTACTAATCCTACTCTTGATCAAATGGTTAGGATTGCTAAAGGCATAGAGCGCTCTCTGGAATCTGTAAAAGTGTTGTCAGGTGCTTCTAGGGGTGCAAAATGTATGAGTGTGAATGCAGTTAAAAAATTACAGGACAGCCACAAACAAAGTTTTAAAATCTGCTGTGTGTTATAGATGTGGCTCCGTTTGTCATTTGGCAAATAGCCCTGCTTACCCAGCTCAATGAAAAAGGTGTACTAAATGCAAAAAAATTGGTCATTTCATGAAAGTATGCAAACCTAGTGCAACTGTTAAAGTGATTTTTGTTCCTGAAATAGAACAACATTACACCCAAGTTGAGGAAGAGATTAATTTTTTGACAATTTTAACTGTGGGTACCGATCAGCTAGAGGGTAATAAACAAATAAACAACAATGCATCTTGTACTGATGAGGTTGCTTTGGTGGCCAGGAAGAATGGGCCATATTGTAGTGTTAAAATAGGTAATGTCAATATCAGAGTCATGGTGGATTCTGGTTCGCCTGTTACTATGTTATCCGAGTTTTCTTTTAAGTTTCATTGGAGCAACGCCTTCCTTAAAAAAGCTGATATAAGAGTCATTGCTTATGGTGAGTCTGAGATAGAAACAATAGGTTTTTTTTGAAGATATATTACAATTTTCCAGCAAGCAAATATTTACAAAAATGTATGTGGCTGTGAATGGAAGGGACATCATGGGCTAGATTGTTCAAGGGAGACTGGGCATTGTTTTGAGACCGGGCACAAATGTTCCAGTCATGTCACTTGATACCAATGACGATGATAAGGAATATATTACTTCCAAATATCCTACAGTTTTTTTGCATGCCATAGGGGCTGCTCAAGGGTGTGAGCATGTGATTATTTTGAATCCTGATGCTCTAAGGGTGATGCACAAAGTGAGGGATGTTCCCTTATCCGTTAGGGAGGATTTAAGGAAAAATCTTGATTAGTTGTGTAAGGAGAAGACCAATGAACCAGTCAATGCAGCTGAATGGATCAGTGCAGTTGTTATCGCTAAAAGAAAATGGGCAGATTTGGCTGTGTGCTGAACTACATTCTCTTAATAAAAATATCGTAGTTGATTGCTACCCTTTACCAAAAATAAATGAACTGCTATCTACCTTAGAAGGGGCTCAAATATTCAGTAACATCAATCTCAAAGCAGCCTGTCACCAGGTACCCCTTAAAGTGGAATCACAGGCACTTACCTCATTTATTACACCATTTGGGGCTTGCAAATACCTACGCTTTCCATTTGACTTGGCTAGTGTGGCTAGTATGTTTCAAAAACTTATGTTTACTCTCTTCAAGGACATACCTGGTATGTTAGCCTTCCAAGGCAATATTATTATATTGGCAGAAACAATCTGTTAACATAATTGCATTTTAAACAAAATGCTACACATATTATGCAGACATGGCATGACAGTATAAAGGGACGAATGTGAATTTATTACCAACAGAGTTGAGTACTTGGGACACTGCATATCCACTGATGGTGTTAAACCCAAGGAGGACTTGCTTATGGCGCTAAGGGCTGTTTCCCCTCCTACCAATAAAGAGGAGTTAAAATCCTTTTTAGGGTTAAGTGATTATTATTCCAAATTTGTTAGTCGATATGGCACCTTTATGGAACCATTGAAAATGATGCTAAGGAAAAAAGAAAACTTTTTTGGGGACAGGACGAACAAAATGTTTTTGTAGAGATTAAGGAAATTGTAACTAAGGGGCCCATTACGATGGCGGGCGGAAGCACTACCGCCGTGCTGGCGGATGCAAAAACCACCAGTTACCGCCGGCACGCAGCAGTCCACACGCCCGCCCAATTACGATGCGAAAAGCAGGCCAAACACCGCCGGCAAGCCAGCAACACCGTCCGCCATCAAAGTGCGCCCGCACACGTAGCGGCGCAGCACAACTGACACACACCGTCCGACGAAACACGTCCCGCCCGGCGCATAAATTACGATGCCGCAAACAAACGGCTCCCACGGCAAAGAGACACCGCACGTGAAAGAGAGGCGGAAACACGGACGCAGAGCACGGACAACGAAGAAGCGGCACCCGGGCATGAATCCAGCACTGCAGGCCCTTCCCATGCTTCTGCTGATGCACCACCAAGGACGCAACGTACCGCGGAGACGCAGGTAGGCACACACACAACAAGTGCACGCAAACAGCGCACACAGTGCAAGGGCGGAAAAAGCGGACAACCCCCACCAGCGCGTGCACACTACACATCCACCATTGCATCCACATATGACACACAGGCCAAATCCTAACATCGCGGAACACATGTGTACACACCACCTGGGACTAGGAACCAACCACCCCGTCACGGCCCCAAAGCGCCGATGACGCCACCACACATGCGCACAACGCAGAGGCCAACCGCAGCGCCATGCATGCGTCGCACACAGACACAGGGACACAACCAAGCAGCACACACACCAGCCCCACCCCGAACGCACATGACACGTGACAGGCCTGCCACAGACATGTCCCCAACGCCCAATTCACGGACAACACCCAACGCCACACAACCGACGCACACATGTCAGTGAAGTCACGCAACAGCAGGACACACCCCAGTGTAACAAACATGGCGAAGCACACAGCGGCGGCAACACCAACTAGGAGAAGCAGGGCTCCCTTCGGGAAGAGGAACGCCAGTACCACACTGAAAAACCCATACCACCCTGCACATATGAACAAGACACATGAAACGGAACACCAAAGAGCCCGGTGACCGACAACAGGTGGCCCAAGAATTACATCCACACACAAGGCCCAACGCAGAGCGGAAAGGCAGTCTGCCGCCCACACAAGGGAGAGCAGACAGCACTGAATGACCTTCCATTCCAACACCGAAACCACAGCCCTACGACAGAAGCCGGTGAATACAGCCATTGTCCAAGAATAGACCAACACAGGCATGCCGAGGAGACCGACCACAGGGCAGATAGCGCATATCACAGAAGCACACAACGGACGGGGAAGAAAGAAGAATACACTCCCCATGTCGGCCACATGCAAGTTAATTGGAAGGAGTCACACAGCACTGACCTTGAACTGTCTGAGAAGCATGTGGGAAGAGGGCCCGTGTCCTCCAAACAAGCCAACAGAACACAAGTCCTGTCTCCCCACGACTACACAGAGCTCACAGCAACCCCGGAGTGTGCACATTGCAGACTGCACACACAGCCGGAGCACGCCACCACAACGCACCGCTGCGAAATGGCAACCGCAACACACCTACCCAACTACGCCGAAGAGCTCAAGCTGTACCAAACCAGCACGATACATACATTGGGATGCGATCTCCTGTCCCTGCTGAACGTAAGTTACCGACTGACTTACCGCATCACATTGTTCAGCTGCGTCATGCCCGTCTTCTACTGTCGGAGGTGTCCCTACCAGCATCCCGTCGAGATATGCCTCTCCAACCCGGCATGTCTGAAGGCGGACCTGCTACCACTACTCCTCCCTCTGGACGCACACGACAGGGCCTGCTCTGCCTATGGGGGCATGGCGTATGTGGCCAACATCGCACGCGCACTGAAATGGAACCACTGTGCCTCCACACGACGGATCATCGAGAACAGCTACATCGAATGTCACCCAGCATGCCCCATCATGGTCCTCCAAGGGACAACCTACGAACAACACCTTGACAGCCACCATCCGCTTCATTGGCTGGCAAACATGTACACCACCAATGACATGGAAGCCCTGCTGGACGGCATCGCATACCTGACAACCTGTAAATACGTCGGACCACAACGCAGGTTCCCCGAGTGACCTATGAAGTCCAACCCCGCACCCATGCTCAGCTTCCGCACGGACTGGCCAGTCACCACCACAACAGCCATACCAAACGACCGGCAACTGTAACCACACCATCAATGACATCGCCATGACATCGGATATGACCGGGACATGCACACTGTTCCCCATCACATCCAGGAACACCGCATGCATCGTGGGAGGCAGTGGCATGGGCTCTGTGCATCGCACCCACATGGACGGAACTGCACGAACAACCAGGACACGACATGGATCCAGCGCACATGGACACACACACCGCTCAGTGGACATGAATAGGTCGCCTGGAGTCTGTGGGTGCTGCACCCTCCCACCCCCGCCCCAGGAATCCCATACCAGGACCTTTGCATGGACGACAAGTGCATACAACAACAACACGACCCCAGTGACTGTGACATGTCCAGTAACCACCACAGTGCAACAACAAGTGGCACGCCGCTGCATGCACGCAAGCACATGCCCTGATGTCATCTCACATGCACGCGTGCATGAGGAACAACCGCAGCAAACCTGTCACATGGAACTGAGATGGACTGTGCCCATGATGCCGAGCGGTCTGGTAGGCTACATGTATACCGTCTGTGTCAAAGTCCGCAGCTCCGCAGCTATACGTAAATGTACATTAGCACAGCCTTGGCCAAGCAGATGTAACCCCACACCCTATCCCATTTGTAATCATGCTCAGTATATCCTCAATATGTATTCCGCTGCCAGTAGTGTCCACTATACTGCATCACAGAGGACAGAAGACTCAATATAATGTTTGAAACCAGAAATGTCTCCGCTGACTCATTTCACAAGTACGAATGAGAGAGGATGAGAGTATGTGAAGTACACGGCAGTCGTGACATGACCATGTAGTCCACTGGTATTGGATGTCAACGCAAATGAGTAGCACTACTGTGGAAGACACACATGTGTCGTGTGAAGTCGTATGGACGCAGTGCTCAGGTGGGTGGGTGCGACGGGTAGATGCGCACATGCCAAGTTGGAGCACGCCGTGTTGGGAGGGCTCATGAACAGTACACCACCGCTTCCCTGGGCATTGTGAGAGGACACCTGTCGGGGGGAGTGAACACGTGTGTGCACAGCAGCCGGGCACACGTACAAAGCGGTACCAGGCGCACCTCAGCCCACCCTCTGTGGACGAGCTGGATCCTGTTGTGCGCCCGCCATGCCCCTTGACAAGGCACACACAGCCCCAGTCGACCAGGTGTAACCCCAACATAGTCAATCCGCACAGGCGATACAGGGCACGGGATGGCAGTGGAGCATGGTGTGTGAGAGGTCTCCTCGCGCTCCTCCTGGTCATATCACGCAGGCAATAGAACCTCAACGTCCAGCATGGCAAAAGTCAAATGGAAGTGTAGGGGGACGCACCACAGCACGAGCAGCACTGACGTCACGGGAGGTGGCTCGCACCATCCCATCCATTGCCCATCATACCAACCACGACACATGCCATTGCGACTAAGTGCAAGCGCGTGCGCCACCACCCCTGAGCCCTCCCCAGAGAGGCCAAAGAGTGAATGTGTGGGCCATCAGCCACAGACGGATGCGGCATGGCCGCAAGGGCAGCCACAGCCACTGGGTGTCGCAGGTGGCGGATCCGGAAGGCGAAGACTGTGATGCATAGTCCATGCAGGCCGGGTCTCCATTTGGGGCACCACGCAGGTGGACGGCGTCCCGCCACACATCATACCCTGAGACAGCCCACTCGTGCAACTGGACCCACACATACACTCCTTGCCCTCTCTGGTGCAAGCTTGGGGCTGCCTGTGCAAGCGCTAGCCTCGCAGGTGAGCATGCATATTGGGGGCGAGGGGAGGACATGAGGGCTGGGGCGAAGATGACTGTATCACTGTCAGTTAGTACAAGGGATGACCCAGATGTGGAAAGGAAGAGACGTGTCCCGTGTGTACTGCAACTAGTCGCCAATCCAACTACCCCCATGTCCGGAATGTAAGCCCGCACCTAGGCCCGCCCATCCGCCACATCGAACATACCACCAGCACGACAACCTTCCCATTCGAAACACTGACTGGGGGTGGCGACCAGTGAACAATCATGTGTAGCCTACCCACGCGTACATGTGGGCCCTCCATGATCCATGTCACCTGCGGCAAAGACATGACATGCGCAATGAGGGAAGTGAGGAGAGCTGTCCGCCCCACGCGCAGAAGGTGCATCAGCTCCACAGACCCAGCAGCGAGTCCAGCAGGGGTCACATGTGCAGGGGCAGCTGTGCCTGGTGTGAAGGCACATGCATATAGACAGCACATCGACCAATGTGTAGTCTGCCCACATCCACAGTCCATCATCATGCGGACATAGGAATTGAACACAGGGCAACACATCTTAGCTGGTGCACCCACCGTGACCAACAATGCGCAATCATCGACGTACCCGCCCTGTGCATGGCCCCCCCAACGGAGGCACATCCAGTGCCACCATCCCACACACACAAGCCTTCCACGGAACATGCTGTGTCCAATGGTCAGTACAGAGTCAGCGCCCATCTGGTGGATCCTGAACAGGAGACACATGCACACACATGCCAGCTCCCACTATGTACGACTGCCACCTGGCACGTGCAATGTAACCTCTCACCTGTGACGTGTGACTGCAAGCACACAGCCGTCTTGGCATGGGGCTGTCAATGTGGACACCAGTCAATGTTTCGGGAGCTGTGATCCGTACAGTGCTGTACATAGGGTGCAGTGCTGACACCTACTACTGTCTCATATCCCCTCGTGCCACAGGTCCCACTTGTATTGGCCGCTCAGCCCGTGCCCACATCGTCGTCGTCGTGTGCCATACTCATCCAGCCTCGGAAGCAGTTCCATGGTCAGCAGACACTCATGTTGCCGTGGCGTTGCCGCTTGACGAATATGCAGTCAGTCCCCATCAGCACGCCCCGCAAGTCATTGGGGCCTAGATCCCCATGTGCATGCACATGGCAGTGGTATGTCTCACTTGCCATTGCCATTGTTGGGAGACCTGTGTAAGTGTATTGTGGCCGTGCCGTCCCAGCTTGACAGCTGGGCTGTGGCCCATGTGCTTGCTCAGTCATGTCAGTGATGTGTATGCGAAATTGCTATGTGCCGTGTTGCTTTGACATGTGTCCTCTGCCATTTAACCCAGGCGGAGACCGAACATTGACCGCCCATACCAATTGCTGGCGGACATGGACGATACAGAGGTAATCAGGAAGTTTCGGCTGGACAGGCCAACTCTGCATCGACTGTGTGCCATGTTAGAGCCCCATCTCCGTCCCCGCAGGGTGTATCCGACTGCTGTCACCCCCACGGCTAAGGTGATGGCCGCCATGCATTTCTTCGCCACTGGGTCATTCCAGCACACAGTGGGCAGTGGAGGAGGGATGTCCCAGCCCATGTTCAGCAAGGTGCTGAGGGATGTACTGGCAGCCATGATGCTGTACCGGAACAGGTACATCAGATTCCCCAGGGCTCGTGAATTGGCGGCAGTGAAGGGTGCATTCTATGCCCTTGGCAGAATCCCACACGTCGTGGGAGCCATTGACTGCACTCATGTTGGCCTTGTTCCACCACAGGCCACTGAGCACCTGTACCGCAACAGGAAGCACACGCACTCCCTGAATGTGCAAGTGGTGTGCCTTGCGGACATGGTGATCACCCACGTGTGTGCAAAGTTTCCAGGCTCGGCCCATGACGCACACATAATGCGCAACAGCATCTTGCCACGACTGATGGCCAATCTGCAACAGGATCGTGGCTGTATTGTCGGTGAGTATGTGGAGTGGTGTAGCGTGCTGGTTGTGCGATGCTGTCCCCTGTCCAGTTGGAATAGCAACGGTTCTCTGTGTCCCTCACACCCAGGTGACTCTGCGTATCCGAATGGGGCATGGCTGCTCAGTCCATTGAGGAATCCTCGCACCCCAGCAGACGATCGATACAATGAGGCACATGGGAGGACCAGACGTGTGGTCGAGCGTACCTTTGGCCTCCTCAAGTCCAGGTTCAGGTGCCTGGACCGCACCGGGGTGCACTGGCGTACTCCCCACAGAAGGTGTGCCAGATAGTGGTGGCGTGCTGCATGCTGCACAATCTGGCCATTCGGAAGCAGATCCCCCTCATTGTGGATGACGGAGATCAACCAGGGCCCCAGCCCGCAGATCAGGACAGCTCGAGTGAGGTGGACAGCGGAGAGGAGGAAGCTGGGAATGTGCGCCAGCAGCTCATCGCCCGCTACTTCACTTGACGGTGAGTGTCCATGTACGACGGATGATGTGTCTGTATCTATGCAGGTGTGTGTGTGCTGTGTCAGGGTGGCCGTATGTTCACTGCGTGCAGTGTGTCAACGCTCCATGGCCAGGGTAGTATGCCACTGTTGGTGGCTGTGGCATTGTGCCCTATTGCTCTGTGCGATGTGTGTACATTGCTTGTAGTTGTTGACATGTACTGTGTGATGGGTGTGTGACACACTCATTGAATGTGCTCCTGTTCTGTCTCCCACCCCTAGGTCCCTACAGGCCCTCCGGATTCCATTTCCATGCCACGCATCAGGTGCCTTTCCGCCCAAGGTGGCCGTTGTATTCCGTACAATAAAGACACAGGGCACAAACAGCAGTTAGTGAAAAAGGTGCATTTATTACAAACTGTGACATGTGATTGTGTGTAAGGTGATGACAAAAGTGGTGCGTGCAGTGACAATGAGCTGTCGGTCATGGCTGCGTGATGATCAGGGTGTACCCACTGGTTCTATGTCCATAGTCCAACACACACATGCCATCCAGATGGCTGTGTGGAGTGGGATCGTAGAGCAAGTCAATGCAGTGGCTGGTCAAGGAAGGCTGGCGGAAGGCTGGCTGGCTGCCTCACTTGCGACTGGAGCGTGCGAAGTCCTCCCGGGAGATCTGTTTCCTCTTCGGACGGCCCCTTCCACGTTTGGGAGGGGGTGTGTGGTGGCGACCTGCTGGTGGTGGGTGAGGTGTGCTCACTGGCTGTGGACGCAGGGGAAGTGGACACTGCTGCCCGAGCCTGCGCCCTAGCAGGTGGTGGCGGAGGTGGTGTTGCTGGCCTTGCCTGTGACCCCACCGCCACCACCAGCTGGCCCATGAGGTCCACGAGTTGGTCCATACGGGACACGAATTGGCCCATATGGGCGTCCATGGACCTCAGCACCCCCAGCACCTCCCGCGTGTCAGTAGCAGACCTGGCCCATTGTCCTTGGGCCTCTTCATAGGCCCCAAGGACTCTGTCCATTTGAGGCAGGGCATGGCTCCCAGGGGAGGCTGGCGTTTCCCTGACCCTGCTCCTCCTACCAGTCCTGCTGCCACCGGCCTGCCCACTAGCCACATTGCTCACCACGGTCCTCGCTGTGGCTCCCAGGGTGGATCCAGTCGGCCGGGCCACCACCTGCGCTGGGGCTGGTGCCAGCGAAGACGTGGTGGTGGTGGAGGCGGTGGTGGTCGGTGCGGCGATGGTGGCGGTTGCGGCAGTGGTAGTGGCCGCAATGACCGTGGGTGTGGCCGCAACGACAGTGGCAGCAGGGGACTGGGACTGTTCAGCATCCCTGGATGATGGGTTGGTGGGTAGGAGGGGTCCTGGGGAGCGGCTGGGCCCTGCCACGCCAGATGGGCCAGCTTGGTGGTCCGTGTCCGAAGAGGTGGACAGATCCTCCAGATCCGTGTGTCCTCGTTGGGGGCTTGTAGGCTGGCTGTGCTGGCTGCTGTCTCCATCCCCAGCGTCCAGCAGTTCGTCACCTGTGGAGAGAATGAGATTTGTTATTGTGTTGCACCTGGCGAAGTATGTATTAGTCGTCTGACATTGGCAGTTCGTGCAATCTCGTACATGGGTTTCCCGGAGGCGAGTGTGTGGCTGTGGCATCTGTAGGTGTGTGTGCTAGGCAATGGGACTGTGTGCTGTGCACATGTGGCATGGGACGGATTGGCCATGCCGATGGGTGTGTTGCTTTGCCCCTACTCATTGTGACTCTGGTGTATGCGGGCTCCTGGCCCATCCTGGGTCTGGTTTGTACTTTGCTTTTGGAGTTCAAATGGAACGCTTAGGAACGCATATGGCAACATGGGGGCCATGCCCCAGATTCGCATTTGGGAGGGTATATGCTTTTGGGGTACATGCTGTGAGCCATGGGTGCCGAACGTGACATGTGTTGTGGCAGCATGACAGTGCATGGTCTGAGGTGTGTGCATGCCTGACATGCCCTGCATATTTGCTGTCTGTTGTGGTTACTGGACATGGCATTGGACGCATCGTTATGAGTGAGTGATAGTTGTGTGCCAGCCAACGTATTGCAGTTGTCCCATCTCCTTGGTGTGCGTGCTGCCCTGTGCCATGTGCATCACTGCAGTGCTCGGGGGTGTGGCCCATGTTGTGTGTTGTTGCTCACAGTGTGTCGTGCGCTTAATTGACTTCTGGCACATGGTTGGTCATGGGCATGTGTCTTAGCGTGACTGCTGTATGTGTGGCAGCTGTGCGGATGACATGCCTTTCATGAGACTGGGGCTGACGGATGGGATGGATGGTATGTTGTATGTGCATGGTGTGTCTGTGTGTTTGATGGGTTCAGTGGTGTTCGTGTGCATTTCTGTTGTTCCGCTCTGTTGCGTCTAGTGTTGTTTGTCTTACATAGGCGTAGTTGTGGGGTGTGTGGTTGACAGGCAGTAGGGGCTACATGGACAGGACTTCAATGGTGTTTCGGTTGTGTGTGATGAGTTGCACAGTGGCTGCCGTGTGGGACTATATTCAGTGTGGCTTGTGCATGCAGACGTGGCTCCTTGGGTGTTGCTATGTCTGTGATGGGTCATGTGGGGTGTGAGTCTGCTGTTCATGTCCGTGTGCACATTGTTCACTTGTTCGTGACGGTGGGCGGTGCTGCGTGTCCGTGTGCTACGTGACATGTCCCATGTGTTGGTGGTGTTATGGTCCTCATGCCTCCAGTAATCCAGCCCTGTCCAGTTTCCCACCTGCAAGTTGTTCGTGCGTGCACTGTACTGGATGCCACATGGCTCTTAGCGGGGGTGCTCCATGTTGCAGGTCTGTGGGGGTGGGGGGTGTAGTGGGTCGTGGGGGTGGCTGTACACCCACTGACACCGATTGCTGTGGACCGTGATGTCTGCCTTTCGGCTGTCGTTGTGCACTGCGGTGGCTGACACGTGGGTGTGGGGTGTGGGGGATGCTCCTCCTTGCTGTGCTGTGGGACTGGGGCCTGGTGTGTGTTGTACTTGGGCTGTCCACCGTCCCACCCACTGCACTTTGTGTTCCTGCCACTTACCTGTTACTTGTCGGTTGGTGCAGCTGTGCCTGACACATGGGTGTGGGGAGTGCTCCACCTTGCTGGTCTGTGGGAGTGGGGGCCTGGTGGGTGTTGTACTTCAGCTGTCCACCGTCCCACCCACTGCACTTTGTGTTCCTGCCACTTACCTGTTACTTGTCGGTTAGTGCAGCTGTGGCGGACACATGGGTGTGGTGGGTGCTCGTTGTGGCGCTTCTGGCATATTTTGGGACCTGTTGGTGGTTACGTGGCTGGCTTAGTGTACACATGTCCCCACGCATCTTACAGTTGTTCGGGTTGGCCTGTGTGTGGTAGTGTCTGTTGCATGTGCGTGTGATGTGTTGTGTATTGTGTGCTGGACATGGGGGTGTTTGTCCCTGGGAGCTGTGGCATGGTGGTTGCGCATGTGTGTACATAGCGGTGTGCTGGTATACATTAGTTTGTACTTACCAGCCTCCACTCCTCCTGCTAATCCGGCGAGGATCTCCGGATGTATTACGACTCGCACCTTCTCCTCCCACGCTTTGAAGGTCTTAAAGAGCGCGGGATTCCCTCCGCCAGTGACGGCAGCCAGCTCTCTGTTTTTGCCCTCCTTCTTCTTGACCAGGCTCTTTACGTCATTCCAACGTTTGTTTATCTCGGTTCTGTTCCTGGGCAGGGTCCCGACTGCATTGACCTGGTCTACGATCCGGGTCCACATTCTGTTTCTGGTGGCTAGTGGTGTGTGCTGGACCATGTTCCCATAGATTTGTGGGTACACCTTGATGATCTCGTCGACCATGACCGTCAGCTCCATGGGCGTGAACTTGGGCATCCTTTGTGGTGCCATGGTGTTTGTGGTGCTGGTGCGGTGTGTGTTGTGTAATGTGCAGGGGGTTTGTGGTGCCGGTGTTTGGTGGTGGTGGTGGTGGTGGTGGTTGTGATGTGTGCGTTTCTGTGGTGTGCTGCTGTCCTTGCTGTGTCACTGTGTCCTCTCCTCTCCTCTCTGGTTTGCAATGTAGCAAGGGGTTGTGGTCTGTGGGAGTGCTGCTTTTGTACTCACCTATGTGGGTGTGTCCTCATGGTCTGTTGTTTTCAGGTGTGTTGTGTCTGGGGTTCTGGCCTTTGTAGTTTTTGTTTGTCCAGGGGGGGTGTTTCGGGATGTGTACTGTGCTTGTGTATTTGTGCGTGCCTTGCTGTGTGGACTTGTTGGCCATGTTGTGTGCTATTGGTTTTGTGTGCGGATGGTTTCTGTGCAGGTACGTGGGCGCCATGGCTTCTGCCGTGTCGATTCTCATCGGCGTTGTTTGCGCTGGCGGGCGGTATTTTTGTTGTTTTTCCGCGCTCATGGCGGTGCGATCGTAATTTCACGTGCGGTGTGTCGGCCGTGAGGGCGGGCGGTTTTGTGTTGTCGTGCGTGTTTCCGTCCGTGGCGGGCGGTTTGACTCCGACTCGGACGATGGCGGGCGGTATTTTGTATGATTTTTCCGCCGATGGCGGTTTTCAGTTTGTGTACTCATAATGGCGTGGTCGGTGTTCAGGCGGTGTGTGCGGGCGGATTTTTGCCGCTTCCATGCCTGGCGGATTTTTTTACGCCGGGTATCGTAATGTGCCCCTAAAGTTCCGGCTTTTGTGCCATTTTGTGTAGATACTATGGAGACCACTATTGCTTTTGCCTCTAGGGTATTATCCGATGTGGAGAGACTGTATAGTACCATTGAAAGGGAGGCACTTGCATGTGCTTGGGCATTTGAGAAATTTAGAACTTACGCGTGGGGTACCCAATTTGTTCTATGCACTGACCACAAAGTCCTGATTTGTCTTTAAGGGGATAAAGACACATCCTCTGTACCCAATTTGTTCTATGCACTGACCACAAAGTCCTGATTTGTCTTTAAGTAGATAAAATCGGAAGTGGGAGCGAATGTACACTCCAACCAGACGCACAGCTTACTCTGTGAATCATGCCAAAAAATCTTCCACAATTTATCCTTTTTTCATCCAATATTTTATTCCTTGTACTCCTTTATATTCCTTTTGTTCTTCAAAACTTTTAATCCTTTCACATGTTGGGCACTTAATGTATACAAACGTTTCTTCTGCAACAAATCTGCCAATCCAGGCCTGTCTTTGAAGCATGATATATACATAAACCAGCCTCAATAGTGGATCTCTTTAACCCAATGCATTTCGGGCATTTAATCGCCCTTCCTCAGGGGTTCACTAAAAAGTTTTAAAAAATTCACATTAGACAACATTCTCAAACCATTGTACTTCATTTAAACACCTCAGTAAGCAATCCATACCCTGTTTTTACTAATAACTAACGTTTTCCCTCTAAGGCGCAACTGAATGCCATTAAAATTATACTTTGCGAAGCCTCTCACACTCGTCATAGCCATCCCACTCTTTGCCTTAATGCCCATATATAACCCCACACACCGTTCCAAAACCTGTTGTTACACATAACTCCACAGTGACCTGTATCCATATGCCAAACCTCCGTTAGCCTTCGTGCGTGCCTGCATCCAACTGACATTGTAATCTCCTCCCTAACATTTTCCCTCCTTACGCCAAACAATATTTCCCTCATTCCTGCTGTTTCCCTCTTCAAATAAGAGCCCATGACTCCACCATCCAGGTCAACCAATCCCGTAATCTCAACACTCGTTTTAACCTCCTACATAACTACACATCCCATAAGGCACCTCTCAAAACGACTCACTCCCAACTTTTCTACTGTCAGAATCTTCCCAAACATCGGATACCCCGCCCACCCTGTGTTGTTAATCAAACGTTAATTATGAAAAAAACTGTTATGGTTTGAACTATCGTCCCATACGATTTAAAACATATGTTTGTCAACTGATCGTGTTTATTTTTGCTTTTAGCTGTATATCCATAGTTTCCCTCTTCAAATAAGAGCCCATGACTCCACCCTCAAGGTCAACCAATCCCGTAATCCCAACACTCGTTTTAACCTCCTACATAACTACACATCCCATAAGGCACCTCTCAAAACGACTCACTCCCAACTTTTCTACTGTCAGAATCTTCCCAAACATCGGATACCCCGCCCACCCTGTGTTGTTAATCAAACGTTAATTATGAAAAAAACTGTTATGGTTTGAACTATCGTCCCATACGATTTAAAACATATGTTTGTCAACTGATCGTGTTTATTTTTTGCTTTTAGCTGTATATACATAGTCCGAGTCTGAAGCCATCCGTTGGTATTTTCAAACCTTCATTGTTGGGATGAATGAATGTTTCTGCCAGCATACATGTGACGATCACAATTTAATGTTCGTTTTTATAATTCTCCTTAGTCGGGTGCAACTTGGTGAAAGGGCAGTCATTTTATAATACATTCAAAAAGAGCCCAAGTGCACACCTATTTCCTGAGAGGTGTGGTGCAGCGGCCAGGGCAGCTGACTTCGGAGCACAGGGTTCACGGCACAGGGTTCACGGTTCAATCCCCGGCTCCGGCGGCAGCTCAGCTCAGCACCATGTGACTCTGGGCAATAGCTCACTTAATTTCCACTACGGCCCCCAGCGCCTTGAGACCCGTAAGGGTGAGTAGCTGCGCTATATAAAAACGGACTTACTTACTTTACTTACTTTCCACTTGTTTCACTTATCAACGTTTGTTCAGTTTCTGTTTCTTTAGCGTGCAGCCCGGTAACGTGGTATGCCCAAGTGCCCAAGTGCCACGTGCAATTGAACAAATCGGAAGTGGGAGCGAATGTACACTCGGACTATGGATATACAGCTAAAAGCAAAAATAAACACGATCGGTTGACAAACATATGTTTTAAATCCTATGGGACGAGAGTTCAAACCATAACAGTTTTTTTCATAATTAACGTTTGATTAACAACAGAGGGTGGGCGGGGTATCCGATGTTTGGGAAGATTCTGACAGTTGAAAAGTTGGGAGTGAGTCGTTTTGAGAGGTGCCTTATGGGATGTGTAGTTATGTAGGAGGTTAAAACGAGTGTTGGGATTCCGGATTGGTTGACCTGGAGGGTGGAGTCATGGGCTCTTATCTGAAGAGGGAAACTATGGATATACAGCTAAAAGCAAAAATAAACACGATCAGGTGACAAACATATGTTTTAAATCGTATGGGACGATAGTTCAAACCATAACAGTTTTTTTCATAATTAACGTTTGATTAACAACAGAGGGTGGGCGGGGTATCTGATGTTTGGGAAGATTCTGACAGTAGAAAAGTTGGGAGTGAGTCGTTTTGAGAGGTGCCTTATGGGATGTGTAGTTATGTAGGAGGTTAAAACGAGTGTTGGGATTACGGGATTGGTTGACCTGGAGGGTGGAGTCATGGGCTCTTATTTGAAGAGGGAAACAGCAGGAATGAGGGAAATATTGCTTGGCGTCAGGAGGGAAAATGTCGGGAAGGAGATTACAATGTCAGTTGGATGCAGGTACGCACGAAGGCTAACGGAGGTTTGGCATATGGATACAGGTCACTCTGGAGTTATGTGTAACAACAGGTTTTGGAACGGTGTGTGGGGTTATATACGGGCATTAAGGCAAAGTGTGGGATGGCTATGACAAGTGTGAGAGGGTATACAGCGTTTACTTCGCATGCGATACTTCGCGTGCCATTACAACGCGGTCGTTACAACGACCGCGTTGTTAGTTCGCATACCTTTACTACGCAAGTCGGAACAACGACTTGCGTTAGGGGGGAGAAGGTGTTGGATTTAAAATCCAACACCTTCCCTAGTGTCCGCATAGACTGGAGTTGGAATAGTAAATTATACTATTCCAACATCCAGCACCCCTTACTGCAATTCGTTGTTCAGAATTGCGTAGTAAAGGTATGCGAACTAACAACGCGGTCGTTCTAATGACCGCGTTGTAATGGCATGCGTACTAAACGCATGCAAAGTAACGAGTGCTATTCGTGTGAGAGGCTTCGCAAAGTATAATTTTAATGGCGTTCAGTTGCGCCTTAGAGGGAAAACGTTAGTTATTAGTAAAAACAGGGTATGGATTGTTGGATGCAGGTACGCACGAAGGCTAACGGAGGTTTGGCATATGGATACAGGTCTCTGTGGAGTTATGTGTAACAGGTTTTGGAACGGTGTGTGGGGTTATATATGGGCATTAAGGCAAAGAGTGGGATGCTTATGACGAGTGTGAGAGGCTTCGCAAAGTATAATTTTAATGGCGTTCAGTTGCGCCTTAGAGGGAAAACGTTAGTTATTAGTAAAAACAGGGTATGGATTGTTTACAGAGGTGTTTAAATGAAGTACAATGGTTTGAGAATGTTGTCTAATGTGAATTTTTTAAAACTTTTTAGTGAACCCCTGAGGAAGGGCGATTAAATGCCCGAAATGCATTGAGTTAAAGAGATCCACTATTGAGGATGCTTTATGTATATATCATGCTTCAAAGACAGGCCTGGATTGGCAGATTTGTTGCAGAAGAAACGTTTGTATACATTAAGTGCCCAACATGTGACAGGATTAAAAGTTTTGAAGAACAAAAGGAATATAAAGGAGTACAAGGAATAAAAACTTGGATGAAAAAAAGGCTAAATTGTGGAAGATTTTTTGGCATGATTCACAGAGTAAGCTGTGAGTCCGGTTGGAGTGTACATTCGCTCCCACTTCCGATTTGTTCAATTGCACGTGGCACTTGGGCAGACCACGTTACCAGGCTGCACGCTAAAGAAACAGAAACTGAACAAACGTTGATAAGTGAAACAAGTGGAATGGAAACAGGTGTGCACTTGGGCTCTTTTTTGAATTTAAGGAGATAAAGACACATCCTCTGAATCATCACGTCTTATCAAAATATTGTCTAAATTACAGGAGTATAACTTTCTTGTTAGATATATTTCCGGTAGCACCAACGCTAGAGCAG
This sequence comes from Calotriton arnoldi, assembly GCA_963921515.1. Taxonomy (NCBI): domain Eukaryota; kingdom Metazoa; phylum Chordata; class Amphibia; order Caudata; family Salamandridae; genus Calotriton; species Calotriton arnoldi. Next base: position 1,484,174 of record CAWUFW010004521.1, read on the forward strand.
ACTGTTTATCTCGGTTTCCTATTCAGGAGAACAGTGGATCTAATAGTGAGGAGTTTATAGGAAATGAATGTGTGGTAGCTAGCCTTGATGTGGTAGATAGCAGTCAATGTATCCTTTCAGAGCTAGAGTGGAATAAGGCACGTCAGGAGGATGCCGTATTAAGGAAAGTTAGGCAATTTGTGCAACATGGATGGCCACGTGTCAAGCATTTAAAGGGAGACTTGTATTGTTTTAGTCAGCTCTCTGATCAGCTTACTGTTGCGACAGGTATGCTACGTGCAGGGAAATTTGTAGTACCCATAACCTTGAAAGCAAAGGTTATGGATCTAGCACATGGAGGACATTTAGGATGTACTGCCGCGAAGAAAGCCTTAAGAACTTGTTTTTGGTGGCCATACATGGACAGAGATGTGGACAAATTTGTGGATGTCTGTCAAGAGTGTATCATATCCAACAAGCATTGAAAATTGAGGGATACCCGCTCATTCCCACTCCTTTGCCTCAGGCCCCATGGTCTAAAGTTGCTCTGGATTTTGCTGGACCTATGTTGGTTTTACCAGATGGGTATAAGCACTTGTTAGTACTTATAGACTACTTTTCCAAGTGGATTTTGTATGATTTTGTAGCCGCAACCACCACTAGTGTTGTTATTCAATTTTTGGAAAAGATTTGTAGCCTGGAAGTCTATACCGAGGAACTTGTTATTGATAACAGGGTCAAGTTAATTTCAGAAAGGATGGAGTTATTTTGGAAAAAAGAGGCATCAAACATAGTAATATTGCATTGTACACGCCACAAGCTAATGGTGCAGTTGAGAGGGCGAACCACATGCTCAAAGAGGGCGTCTAAAGTGCACTTTCTTGTGGTGTAACTGTAAAGGATTTTGTTCAAAGGAAAGTATGGACATATCATACTACTACAACTGGAGATTTCCCATTTTGCTTGGTGGGGGGAGGGTGGGGGGCGTGAGTTATGTTGAAGGATATGAGACCAAAAAATCTAAGCCTGAGTTTCAATTCCTTGGGTCTTTCAAAGTTTCCAAAGTCGCAGGCTCTTCAGTGCATTTGGATGACGGACTCCAAATGCACTGGAGGATTCTTGTAACTTTGAACGAATTTCAAAGCTCACTTGTGAGGAGTAAGTTGCTACCTCATGGTAATTTGTTGCTACCCCAGTACAGATTGTTTTGGGTGATAAATGCACATATTTTGAACCGCATAGCGTGCATAGGGATTCCTCAGTCAGGCCAGTCCTCACCTCTATGATCGTGATAACTGTTGACCCTCTTTCTCTAGACTCAGTGACACTGACTAACTACTTAAATCACAAATTGTACTGTACTGTACCATATGTGTGTGATGGGGCACTCAGTAGGAGGGACTTTTCCGTTGTTACCTACTTGTATGCCATTGTGCTCCTGGCCATGGCTGCATGCGCCTTCTCCTGTGTCGAAGGGGCAGATATACGACTGTTTTTTGCGGTCGCAAAGGGGAAGTTGGCCCCTTTGCGACCGCAAAAAAAGTCTGCCCAATGTACTAACACTATTCTGCGAGTCGCTAACCTATTAGCGACTCGCAAAATATGGTTAGCGACTCGCTATTAGGAAGGGGCGTGCCACGGGCATCCCTTCCTAATAGCGAGTTTCAAACCTATGTATGATTGTTTTGCGATCGCATTTGCAGTCACAAAACACTCGCAGTTTACCATCCTTTACAAAAGGGTGGTATGCAATCGCAAACGGGAAGGGTTCCCCAGGGGACCCCTTCCCCTTTGTGAATGGGTTTGCAAATATTTTTTAAGAGCAGGCAGTGGTCCCAGGGACCACTGCCTGCCCTTAAAAAATAAAACTGAAAAGTTTCATTTTTATTTTTTAAATGCAGCCCGTTTTCCTTTAAGGAAAACGGGCTGCATTTAAAAAAAACTGCTTTATTAAAAAAGCAGTCACAGACATGGTGGTCTGCTGACTCCAGCAGGCCACCATCCCGGGAGTGCTAGCCATTCCCAATGGGGTCGCAAATTGCGACAGCCTCATTAATATTCATGAGGCATGCAATTTGCGACCCCATTGGGAATCTCAAACATTGTCTGAGACACTGTTGTACATTAAGTTTAGCAAGTCGCAAATTGCGAGTCGCAATTTTGCGCAATTTGCGACTTGCTAAATTTGATGGTCGTACATCTGGCCCTAATTGTTTTATAGTATGCAGTCACAACCTTAAAGTAATTCAAGGAGGATTACAATTGTGCTAGTGATTCACGTAGTGTGGAGTGAGAAAAAGTTCCCCTCTAAACCCCTTGTTCTAGCTAAAAGAGGAAATAGCTGACTCGCATGTGTTACCTCAGAGGTCACATGACTAAGAGAGTTTCAACCTTCTTAACCTTACTCCCCTGTCCATAGTTTGGTGTGTTTGATGTGATTTGTTCTTCTAAGATGGTAAATGTTGGGTTACATGTCCTGGTTTGGGTCATCAGTGTTGGTGAGGGACATTATCTGTAATTATTTGGTTATATTCACTTCCACGTGGATACATTTGCTTATTGGTTGGGGCTCATCGTCTGCTGGAAACAAGCTGTTGTCCCTGTAATCACTTACCATCTAAGATGTGTCATCATTGAAATTGCCTGTAACTTACCACTCTATATCGCTTTGGAATTGGAATGCAAGGGGCCTTGAGGACCCCCATAAAAATTGTCAGGTACTTTCATGCTTAGACAGACATCAAATTTGAATGGCTCTCCTGCAGGAGACTTGCCTCACCAAATTGGCCGAACTTACTTTCGCTAGTAAATGTGATTTCTATGTTATTGTAATTCTGATCAAATAAGGGGTGAAGGTGGAGCTGATTGTCACTCATATAGATGACCACAGTATATGTATGCTACTTTGGAGCATACTGGGGGGAATGCACATTACTGTTGCTCATTGCTATGATCCGAATACAGAAGACCCAGGGTTCTTTATCCCTCTCTTAGGAAAATTACCAGCCATCCAACCTCTTGCTTTGATATACAGAGGTGATTTTAATTGTGTCCTGTACGAACATTTAATCCGGTCTCCCAGTAATGTGGTAGACATCATCATCCGCCTACTTTCTAAAGCCTATAATAGCTGTGCCTAAACTGCTTGATGTTTGGCGGCACAGGAGCCCAGAGTCTAGAGAAGGCACCTATGTGTCTGTAGTGCACAACATGTGATCACCTAGAGGCTTTTGTCTGGTTACTCAAGATGTTTTCTTGTAGGCCAGCAAGGTGAACCACCTAGCTTCGATGCTCTCAAACCATTCCCTGGTCCTCCTCAAACTAAAAAACCCTGGGCAGCCCCCCAGGTTTGGCAGAAGCACATAGGACCAGGGAATCTAATCAACAGCATACAGGATAAGATATCTGAATATTCAGAAGGAGATGAGTAGAGAATTGCTATTTTGAAGGAAAGGAAGTGCACACTACTGGGATGGTGATTGCCCTAGTAAATAGTTGGTAGGCCTGATAAAATGCCCATGGGCAGCCAACAATATTAGTGAAATCAAAGACCCTTTGGGTATACCACATCATGCTTGTCCCAAATCCAAGACATCTTCTCCACATCCTTCAAAGATTTTATACTCCTATGTACATGCATGTTCCCCTGAGCATATTACTGTCTACCTGGAACATACAGTATTAGCCAATATAGGAGGTGCCCATTTGCAATTCCTTGCCCAGCCTTTCACACTTGGTCAAATAAAAGAAGACATAAGCGGTCTCCTGTCAGGCCATGCTCCGGGTTCGAACAGATTGCCTGCTGAATTCTGTCAGATGTTTGCTGATTTCCTAGGATCCCCAGCTCCTGGATGTCTTTGAGGAGGCCAAAGAGCAAGACACTTTCCCTCCAACACTTCGTGAAGTCATCCAGATAGTACTCCTAAAGCTTAGGTTACCTGTGAATAATTGTGAGTCTTATCAACCACTTTCACTCTTACAATGTGACACCAAGATTTTGGCGATGTTCATTGCTAATTGCCTGGTCCTCCATTTCCCTGATCTGGCACTCCTGGACTAATCAGGTACTACCCCAGGAAGGTCAACTGCACATAACGTACGTACCCTATTTTCCCTCAGTCATGATCTAAAGCCTAGTTTGTACGCCACAGCTATGTTTTGTTAGACACCTCAAAGCCTTTTTCATTCCCTGGAATGGGAATTTCTGTTTACTATTCTGGGTAAACTTGGCATGCCTGTCTGATTCTTAAAGTGGATTAGGTTATTATATATCTCCACAAATAAATGTAGGGGAAGGATAGTGTTGGGTGCACCGGGATAGCATCCTCCCTAAACCATAAATCATTATAACAGCAAGGCTACCTTGGTGAACACAGGGACAGAGGCACGATAATCAACCCCAGTGTCCGAACATCTTTTATTTTCAATATCCCATGGGGAATGGAAAATAAACTACTGATTTAAGTATCCCATGTCAGGGATTTCAACTTAGCTGTTATAGTGTGAGGGCCCAGGGGATTTGGATTAACTGGGACTCTAATTTAGTTGTCAGAGAAAATTATGGAGTTGCCTGTGGCAAATTATCGGAGCAGATAATCCGCTGGCTGTCTCTCCCTTTGCCACTTGCAGGGCGGATTGCCCTATTGAAAATGGTTGTCCTCTTGAAATTGCTCCATTTCTTTGTGAATATCCCTATCTCTCTCAATAGATCTTTTTTTCTGAGTGCTTAGATCCAAGGTGATTGAATTGGCATGGGTCGGAAAACAGCCCAGGATTAGGTGGGAGAAATTGACACTAACCTTTCACTGATGCGGTTTTTAAGCACCTGACTTCGAATTAGGGGGCTCATTACGATGGCGGGCGGATCGCCACCGCCGGCTCGACGGTAGCGATCAGCCCGCCATTGAAAGGTGATTTACCCACCGCCATATTAGGATGGCAGTGGGAATCACTATTGTTCCGCAAGGAAGTCCTTTTCCACCCGCCTTGTGGAACCCGGAACCAGGCTATCATTGCGGCGGTGCCGTGCAGGCACCGCCGTAGTGATTATAATGGCCCTGTCCGCCTGTCTTTTTATAGGGGATTCTCCGCCGCCAAAAATCCATACGGATACTGGCTTTGGGGGCCCGTTGCGGGCCCCCTGGGGGGGTCAGCTATGCACTGGGGGGTACCCATGGTACCCCCTCAATTTCCATGCACAAAGTGGCAGGCACCGCGCGGTGCCTGCCACGTTGTGCAGGGAAATGCACAACATGGCCATTTCACATTGTGGCGGGTGCTGCAGCCAGCAGCACCCGCCGCAATGTTAAATCGCCAGATGTGACCGCCGCGGTGGCGGTCGCATCATTATCAGGGTGGCGGAACCGCCGCATTGCAGGCGGGCGGTCCCGTTACCGCTAGGATGGCGGACAGACTAAAGTCCGCCCGCCATCCTAATCAGCCCCTATATTACTTGTGCACACATATATTATTGTTTTAAACCATTCCCAAACCTGCCTCACACAGCGGTTGAATCAGACAATGTAGACCCTCTTCCACTCCAGTCGTTGCTGAGGTCATCCCCTCCAATTACAGGGGACATCCATAGATGCTGCTGCATGTGCTGTCTGTGCCTGGAACAGTCTACAGGAGTGAGCAGGTCAAGATATAAAATACTCCCCTGTTGTCCCCCTCTTGTTTCACCCTAAGGTACCTGTAACATGTAGGCAGCAATGTTTTCTTGATGTCCTGACATGGGTTAGTCTACAAAAATTGCAACTTCAAGATGCTGGAGGGCATAAGAGAGTGCTCCCTGTGCTCTCCCTAGATAAATTGTTTTATATTATTGCCTTCGATTGGCTTGTGGGTTTGGGTTTCACTCATATCCCTCCGAGTCTGATACATTCAAAATTCTAGAAAACCTCTCAGCCGTCCCTTTTTTTAACCAACTGCTGAAAAACTGGGGCTTACAGCATAATCTCTTTATCAAGTCGTCAAAGATTTTTCCCAACGGGTCGTATGAACCTTTGATAGCTGACATGAAGCATTGAAAGGGAGAAAACCAGTGGCCGCTCGCCGAGGGAGTGCTGCGGGACGGTGGGGCGGGGTGGGGGAGGGGCAGGGTGGGGGGGTAGTGGAGTCCGACATACGACGGACAGGAGTAAGGTAAGTAATGAAATAAATAAAACAATTTAACTTGCGCGCGCTGCATCACCAACTCGGCGATGCAGCGCGCGCAAGGTAAATTGTTTTATTTATTTCATTACTTACCTTACTCCTGTCCATCGTATGTCGGACTCCACTACCCCCCCACCCTGCCCCTCCCCCGCCCTGCCCCCACCGCCCCGCAGCACTCCCTCGGCGAGCCGCCACTGGAGAAAACATCAACAATACAATTTTAACTTGTGATACCCATGTGACTCTACAATGAGGACTAAGAATCACTAAATATAATTGAAGGGTTTTATTTAGATTACCAACCAATCCCGTAAATATGCAAATCAAAAGGAAATTCAACAAGTACAGTTGTACAACAGGCAAAGTCAAATCTCTCAGTTAATTGAGACACAACAGAATGAGATGCAGAATTGTGAGTCACAATTGTACAATAACAGATAAAAGTGAACATGTGTTCCATAAAGAAACTTCCTATCTCTACGCTATACTTGTGTCAAATATAGAATAATCTATCAAGGGTCTCTAATTCGGAAGCATAGAAGAAGAAGGTGTCAGCATGATCAAACTCCAGCAGAAGTCTAAAGGAAAAGGAAAAAAGTGTTTAGCATAAGGCTTCACACATGTAAGAATAGGACAAGCAGAGAGGTCTGTATCTCTCTAAGTCTAAAGGGAATCTCTCCTAACTCAAACTATGGGAACACCAATATAAAAGTAACAGGAGATTCAAAAATGTCTTATCTTCTTTTACATCACCAGGAACCAATCAGAGCACCACTTGAGTGCATGGACATGGTGGAATTGCACACTCATGCTAGAAACTCTATTATGGAAGGGCAGGTGGATGGCCCAGGTATCATCTCTAAAGGGGTTCGGCGGTTGGGACTCTATAGGAATCTCAAAGATATGTGATGTATGGGGAAAAGGCCACATGAAGTCCTTTCAAGTCCTTGGAACTGAATTCCATATGTCGACTACACAATTTTTCCGCTATCTATAACTTTGTCATGCCCTCTCCACTTATCAAGAGGACTCAGAAATTATTACTGAGTATAGTCTCCTAGAATGCAAGCTACTCCTGGGCCATCAGGGGAAGGAGGGGTGGCACCAATTTATATGTCACTGGTAGTACACTCCCTGTATCTCTAGACATCCTGAAAGAAAAATGGTTGGGTTGTTTCAGAGAACTATGCGAGGCAGACTGGAATGATGCCTGCATGGCCCCTCGAACCCTAACAATATCCAGAAGACTCTGTCTAATACGATTTAAGTACTTACATCAAGCTTACCTGTCATCCCGTCGGCTATGGAGGGTGAACATTCATGATTCCTGAGCTTGCTACAGGTGCCAAGATCCTATGAGTGACTTTTTCCACGTGGTATGGAAATGCCGAATGATACATGCTTATTGGGTCACTATTTTAAATGTCTTCTCTGCAGTCGTACGGTCCCACATCAAACCGCAACAACGCATTACACTGCAAGGCATTCTGGATGACGAGGGGGTCTCAAGAGGGACAGAGCGCTGATTGGCCTGGGCACAGTAATTGCTAGAAGGGATATGGCACGTAATAGGACATCCTCCACAGCCCCCTCATTAGAAGCATGGACAAGAGGCATGGACTGGTGTGGCAAGCTAGAAGAAATTATGCCCCCAGAAATACAATACAATATGGAGGGGCTATCATGGACTGAAAGGTTAGTGGGGATCCCAAGTGTTAATCACTGTACATTGGGAGTCCATGTGCTGAAGTGGATTTAGGAATGTATTGCTGTTCGGGATCAGGTTATGAGCGATCCTATGATGTGTAGAGCATTTGTTTTAATTAAATGTTTTAAAAACTAATAAAGTATTTCTATATTAAAAAAATCATAAATACATAAATCAAAATAATTAAAAAATAAAAACAAATATTAATTAGTGGGGAAAACACTAGCAAAAATATTATGGGTATGTATTACTATATATATTTTTATACTTAATAGAGAAATGAAAAATAAATATATTTTTCGAAAAACATAAATTAATTAAAAACATTTTTTTAATTACATACATACATATATGTATGATTTTATATCCATATGCAATTAGATAAATATAGCAATAATATATAATGTGATGAGTGTGTGCGTAAGGGTTTATTTTCCTATGATAACACACATCTGTTCATAATGTATGTATTTCTTAACAAGAAATTCACCATTGTCTATTGTCTTCTCAGCCTGGCTCGGTACGGGTTTCCTCTCCCAGCTTGGCATTGCTACATCCTGTATCGTTCCTGAACATTTTGTTGTATTAAACACCCATGTTTTATTGCTTATCTATACTCTTGTATGTAGACTTCTTGGCTTTACAATATATTGGTCCTCCTCCACCAGCTCGGAGGTGTGACTGCCTATATCTTTCATGATCATGTTGTTGTTTGTATCAACAAAAGGGGAACCAGGAGCTGTATTTAAACAGGTCCTGCACACGAGCTCCAAAATGGACCATGTATCAAAGGGGTGTGCAGTTCCTAGTGGGAGTGGCGGGGAAAGGGGAGGTCTTTCTTCTTGATGCCCTCACACACCCTGAAGGATATCATGCTTCATCATTGGGCCAAGCTCCTCGTCGGGCCGGTGCTGCAATGCCCGACGGGCTCCCGTAAATGGGGCTCTTTGGCGGAGATCTTTTGAAGAAGCCGTAGGGTGCGTTCGGGTGTGAGGGCTGGGTAGTGCACAGGGAAGTGGGTTAAAATAACTCTAGAGCTGTCCTACTGTCATATGTTTTATTCATGTGGTAGCTCAGGCTTAATTAAAATATGTGGGTGCCCTAAACGGATGTAATGTTCCTATAGGGCTGTGGTGGTGTGGTGGGTCAACATGTTTCGTGCCTACTTAGCCCCTAACGGGTCTGGTGGCACTTCATCAGGACCAAGTAAAAGATGTGTGGTGCACTACCGCTAGTCTGGTTCTCGTAATTTTATCTGATGACCAGGCGCCGTAGAATGTACCCTAGTAGACTTTTACCGGGGTAGAAGACCTAGGGGAAGAAATAAAAGGAGGGGGGGGGAAAGGGAGAACAACCAATGGAAGGTTAAAACAGGCGAGATGCACCTTGGATGGGTGCTAATTCATGGAAAGTATACAATTAGTGGGTGATATTCAACAGACTAGATGTTACAGTGAGGTTGCGTGTGCATTCCTTCATGACTAGGTAACATTGTTAGGCTTCTCTGTGGTAAAGTGATTCGTTGTGCCAAAGAATGAGGTAGCACAGATACGCCAGTGTGGGCTAAGTTTGCCTATTTTGACAACTTGTCATTGGTGCAGGCATTTGTGGGTGACTAAATCCCCACTGGTGTTCTCAAAATGAAGGTAGAATGTGCATGGAAGTGATAGTGTAACCATGCTTGGATAGTATTATCAACCTGCAGTCATACACGTTTGCGGCGTAGTGCAAGAAACTGCACTATGCTGGTGTGTGTGCCAAGGTGAGTACAAATTTAACTGCTTTACATGCCCAGGTAGCGGCGTGATACATGCTGAAATACGGAACAGGATGCCCAAATGTAGCCGTATCCATTGGCGGCAAAACGAAAGTTCGGACAATAGACTCCCGCATTATCGTGACTAATCTCTTGTAAGCAGTACAAGTGCATGTGCATACAATTTAGCAATACACGCATTAAGATTAATATCGGCGGCTGCCCGTTTTTAAGTAATCAATGGCCAGAAATTATTACAGTAGTGTGGGCAGATGTAGCAGCCTGTTTAAACTCACCCTTAGTATAAGGTTCTACGGCTGACGGGGGAGGCAGAGCACGTCGTTGCTCTGTGGCTGAAAATAAAATAAGGTAATCACAAGGCATAAAGGGGTACGTGACTTACCAATGTCCAGGCGGCGTGGTTATACCGGTCAAGGAAGTAATCATACTCACAATGGGTGGCAAACCGACACTCGTCTGTCCTACCCTTGCTCCGGGCCCCGTACTGGCTACTTCCGGGTTCGATGTTTTTGTAGGTGGAGGGATGTAGGATGCGTCAGGGAGCTAGACTGCCGACCGAGGCGGCTATCTTGGGGGGGGGTTTGAACGAAACTTTATTGATGTATCAGTATGCACAAGTGTTGACAGGGTAGCTGTACTTGCCTCCTTTGAAGGAACACGGAGGTTCAGATTATTTGTTAAGTTAAGTGAAACCACCGACGGTGTCATTAGGCACGCATAATAGTGGAAATGATGCTTTTGCATCAAGGTAATGGAAATTGTGGTTCATAGATGGATGGAACTAATCTATCGTATGTGAAGGGGAAGGGTTCAACCAATTGTCAGTACGCACGTATGTGAGAGGAAATTATGTGATTGCATCATGTAGATAGAGAATAATAAGAGAGCAAGGGACCCCCTCTAAAAGACGAATGAGGTCTGGGAGTAAGAGGGGAACTAAACAGACCAAAATGAACAAAGAACACTCCCCAATGACCTATATTTCTTTTGCAAGAGATTAAGGGGCCGATTCCGATCTCGGCCGGTAGGGCTCCGAATCGGATTCGGCTTTACCGGATCCGATTCGGAGCCCTATTTCCCGACCGAATCGTACGTGCGTCCGGGCGAGCGAGTACGATGCGTGCGCTCGCGAAATCTCCGACCGACTCGTTCGCAGGACCCGACCGCTCCGACCGACTCGCACGGGGACGACTCGCACTGCGCAATGGAGACGTTCCCCGGCCGGGTAAGTACGATGCGCACCTCGACCGCTCCGACCGACTCGCGCAGTCCGGCTCCAAGGAGCTGTCGGAGCCGCACTTTGGGGGTCCGTGTCGGACCCCCCTGGAAGTGTAGGCATGCGAGTCGCACACAGGGGGGACCCATGGGTCCCCCCTACACGTGCAGGTACGGCGCGACCCGCATCAACACGAACACACTGTAGGGGGCGCCCTTGTTCGCGTCGTGCCCATTGAGTCAATGGGAGCCCGTGTACGCGTCGTACGACTGGCTCCCATTGACTTCAATGGGAGTCCGACCGAATCGAGTCCGATGGCATACGTGTGCATCGTACTCGTTCGGTCGGGCTGCCAGAGTCCGATTCGGTCGGAAATCTCTCCGAGTCCGGCTCGGTCGGAGAGATTTCCGGCCCGAATCGGAATCGGCCCCTAAGTCTGGTATGGGTATAAATATGTGCCAAACATCAAATATTTATGACATTACAACAACATATCTGATTTTATGAAGTCATATTTATTATTTTCATTAACTTCATTTTTCCTTTTTTTTCCAATGCATTAAATGCCATTTATTTAAATAGATAAAAACCTTTTTTTTTTGCTTTATTTTTTTGGGTTTTTTATACTAATATATATACATATTGACAATTAATCATGCAAAGTTAAGTTCAATATTTTTGACCCCCAATTAAATAATAAATCTTCTTTACAACTCATACATTCCTCACAATCGTTCACACTCATACAAGACACTTATACACATCTGGATTTAAAGGGAAACATAGGATGTTAATCATTTCCACCAAGATGAAAGAACAATAAGGTCTGGACACACGAGGTCGACGCGCGTTTCGGTGGATTAACACGGAACGTGAACCACCTTCTTCAGGACCTTGTCCAAATTGGGCACAGTGTCGCACAGGCAAATAAACAGGGGGAACCTGGGGAACATTAAATAATGTAGTTTGTTAACCCATACACTAGAACCATTATAGAGACTATGGGGCCGATTCCGATCTCGGCCGGTAGGGCTCCGAATCGGATTCGGCTTTACCGGATCCGATTCGGAGGCCTTGTTTCCGACCGATTCGTACAGTGTCCGAGCGAGCAAGTACGATGCGAGCGTACGCGAAATCGCCGACCGACTCGTTCTCGGGTCCGAACCGCTCCGACCGACTGGTACGGACACGAATCGCACCACGCAATGGAGACGTTTTCCGACCGAGCGAGTACGATGGACGCGTCGGACGGCCGGATCGAGTCGGAGCGTCCGGCTCGCAAAAGCACCCGGAGCCAGACTTGGGGGGTCCATGTCGGACCCCCCTGCACGCGTAGCCGCATGAGTCGAACACAGGGGGGACCCAAGGGTCCCCCATACACATGCATGTACGGTGCGAGTCGCACCGACGCGTACCCACTGTAGGGGGGCCCCCTGTTCGCGATGTGCCCATTCAGTCAATGGGAGCCCGTGTACGCGTTGTACGACCAGCTCCCATTGACTTCAATGGGAGTCCGACCGAATCGAGTCGGGCAGCATACGGCCGCATCGTACTCGCTCGGTCGGACTGCGGGAGTCCGGCTCGGTCAGAAATCTCTCTGTATCCGGCTCAGTCGGAGAGCTTTCCGACCCAGATCGGAATCGGCCCCTATATGTTTGATCAGACCACTACGTTGCACAACAGTGTCAACACTGCAGCAATAGACAGTCTAAGACCCCTTCACCGTGGTCGAGCTAATTATAGTGTGTAGACTTCCTTCTCATAGGTGCAAGTTACAATGTCATCTTGGAGCCCCTCATACTTACTTTGAGGGGTTCCAAGTAATGAGAATTAGATATATAGTGCAGTGAAAGTAAAAGGCAAGCATCCAGTATAGTAGATTATAGGTGACCACATGCAAAACCTCCAGAGTTCCCATAGTGCGATATCACCTCTTATTATCTGTATGTTTATAGGGTAAACTGGGGTTTGACTTACAAGTCCAAAACTGGAACGTCAGAGTTTTTATCGAGGGTGGATGTCACTATACTTTATTTTCTATAATGGATAAAAGGTGTCACGTTACTATAAATGAATCTATGATGTTACTATGTACTGAGTGCTAACATGTTAGTGAAACCTTACCACGTAATGAAATGTACATTTGACCTTCGATGTATCTTGTGTAGGTCATTGCAGGACCATGGCAGAGATCAAATTCACGAATTATCTAAAGAAAGGATATTATATAACTGTGAGAACAATTCCATATCCTAACGATGACCTTCAGTTTCATGAAGTCGTTATGCTCTTCTACTTACATAATTGCATATTTTGTTGAGTCTTATATCTTCTATATGTTATATAGTCTCTGAATAAGAGACGTAGTCAGCCACCGTAAGAGGTGATAACCCCACAGTGTGGTCCAAAATACTCAATGGATGTGGCTTGTAATGGCGATTCCTAAAGACAAGGCAAATATCAATAAAATAATGATTATCAGTGAATATTAGTCCTTGTAGATGTTAGCAGGACCACAACGATAGGCGGCTTGTAAGTTTGGAGGTGGCAGCGACTACCCGACAGGCCCTCAAACCCAAGAAGCATATTTTTCACAAGTCATCTTGCAGGGGTGCCCTCGTACGTACGGCAAGTTATTAATTGATGCAAACTCCCAGATGGTACACTGACCTGCCTGTTTTCTAACTACTGGGAGCGTAAGGTGACTGCAAAAGTGTATTAAAGGAGCATGTCCTTCCGTAATGTCCGCTAGTTATAACACCACCCATTACTTAGGTCAGCCCGATACCCACTGAGTAAAAAACCACACTAGTTAAGGGGCCAAATATTCCTAACTAGGTCCCTGGCAGAAGACTCACCGGATATGGCAATTAGGTCCTTCAAACTGCTCCGCGTCCCTCCAAAGTTGCAGATCTCAGTGGTTGTGGGATCGATCTTTAAATAGTGTACTGCGCATGTGCAGAACGTCCCACATATTATTACGTGTGTGTGTGGGAGTCACGTGCGGCAAAATCCCGGCAATTTCAGCGTTAGTATATACGCCATCTTAGTGTGGTGTGTAACCGAGGGGAGGGGGGAAAAATCTCTTAACAGAAGGCAGTGCCTGGTGGAAATTGTCAGTTTATTAAGAGTCTCAATACTGCCACGATTGTAATGCTGGCGGAGAAAATATTTCAGTTTTGAAAGACACGCCAAGCATTGACATATAGTGTGTTAAATACAAATAATTGCGTGGCGCACTGTCACTCGGCACAAAATATACATACTGTAATAATTTTTGATAGTCCATATTCCTATATATGGAACCGAGTTACGTGGTGGTTCCTGAACATCGTTTTCAGTGAGCTACGGCTGTCATCTACAAACCAGGATAATGGAATTGGCCACCACAGTTGCCAGATATCTACAAGACGCCTATCGATTAGAAAGGGAATCTGACCTCTGGGGAATAAAGAGGCAGTCACGATACAAGTACAAGCTGTAAATACAGCTGAATCAGTCAGAATAAGTGGAACATGATATTGCAGTGTTCGGCTTTCCTAGTTACCATGTGGGGCCTATTTGTGCAGGTTGCTAGCATGGAGGTGGAATAAACTTATGCCAGAATGTCATACTGAGGGTAATGGCAGAAATCACTGGTGTGTATTAATAGTTGACCATAATCCAGCAAAGTAATAAGAAACTGGAACTACTGCCGCCTGTCCATTCTGGATTATTTATGCAGAACATGGCCTTGCTATATTAATAAATCCTAGAGGGGAAAGTGAAAATAATACCGCATATATTTTCCAGAACGTATGCGCAGAATATGACCTACTCATGAAGGAAGAACAATAGCGGGAGAATGGAACCTGTGCAAACCCCACATGGGTGTACAAACTATGCACACCTGTCAGTAATATTACAAATTATTTCCTCATTTAATCCCTCTGTTACACTGTTGAGGGTAAAGATCCAGAAGGTTTCCCTCCTTTTCCGGATTATTTCGGTAGATAGTCCTGGCTTTGGTTTGACCTTTTCAAGGATGCACCACCGCAGATCATTTTCTCCATGGCCCATTTCTGAACAATGTGCAACAATCGGAGCCAAAAGTTTATTTGTTCGGATAGCCGATTTATGCTGACTGTATCTGGTGCGAAACTCATGACCCGTTTCCCCTTTGTAGGCCAACTCGCATGGACATAGGATAATATATATGACGTTGTGACTCCTGCAATTGCCGAGCTCTCTAAGATTGATGTTTTTCCCTTTGTAGGAGAGAGTGTTAGTGACTATGGCTGTGTCACATGCATGACAACAACCACATCTGTGGTTTCCTAGGATAGGGGGGAGGCCCGTAAGCGTGATCTGCTGGTATGTGTTGCAGGCTTCTTGTCTTGTGTGTACAAGCATGTCACGAAGATTTTTGTTTCTCCTATAGGCTACTAAAGGTAATTTCAAGTCCTCATCTCCATGTGCATTTAGAATTTTCCAGTTTTTGGTTATGATGTTTCTTATTTTGTAATTTAGCTGCGAATGATTAACAACGCATACTATTTGGTCTTTTGGAGTACAGACATTACCCTGCAGTAGGGCGTCTCGGTTGTAATATTTAGCCCTTTTAAAGGCCGTCGAGACTAGGCGACGGGGGTAACCTCGAGCAAGGAGACGTTGTTTTAGTGCCTCACCATGAGTCATGAAATCACTCATGTTCGTGCAGTTGCGACGTACACGCAAGAATTCCCCAAAGGGGATAGAATCCTTTTGGCTCGACGGGTGGAAACTTTGGTGCTGCAAGATGGTATTCTTTGCCGTGGGTTTTCTAAAGAAGTTTACTTGTAGCCCTTCATTTGAGCTTCGAATGACTATATCCAAGAACTCCACTTGTCTGGGATTATAGTTGGCTGTTAACTTCAAATTGCAATCGTTGGCATTGAGCCAAGCGATATATTCCTGTAAGGTGTCATTATCTCCTTTCCAAATAAAAAAAATATCATCAATGAAGCGCTTCCAGGAACACACATTTTCCAAAAAAGGAGCTGCTTCATTGAAGATGTTCTTAAGTTCCCACTCGCCCATATAGATATTCGTGATGCTGGGCGCACATGATGCGCCCATGCTGGTGCCCTTTATCTGCTGGTATACCATGCCATTGAAGTCAAAGAAGTTATTCAATAAGACTATTTCTAAACATTCTAGTATGAAGGCATCATGTAGATAGAGGACAGAACTAGTGTATAGTATGTTAAAGGGAATTTCGACAACGTGGAACCTATTGGGGGGTACACCAGGGATTTTTTAGGTGTAGCTAAAGTAATGAGAAACGGGCCTGGAGTCCAGGGAAGATGCTGTATCAGCATGGCATATAGTTATAGTGATTGGTCAAGACCTTGACTGGTCATGGGGACCAAACACGAGGGGGGTGGAGGTTTGGATAGGGGCGGAAAAAATAATGCTTTTGACTCATCATGATCCGCGCGATGGCGAAAGTGTGTATGTGGCGGTTAATGGTAGCATTAAGTGGCCATTGGTGGGCAAGCAGGTTAGACGGGTTCCTAGTAATGATAGTATGGTTATATGCATCGTCATTAGCAGTTTAGTGCAGCCCAGGGGATATCATCGTTTAGACCCCGTGTGTCGGATGAAAGTTTGAACACCCAATTTTGTTCCTTCCTAAACAACGCTTCTTTGGAGATGTATGGGTAGGCTTCCAGAATGGTCCAGTGGAGATTGTTTGTGGTGTGGTTATGTTCAGCGTAGTGCGCACACATCTTTGTGTTGGTCTTTCTACATCTGATGTTGCTTCTATGTTCAGTCATCTTTGTTTTGGCTGGGCGGGTGGTCATGCCTATATATTGAAGCTGACACAGGCAGGTGATGAGATAGACACAATTGCGTGTGTTACAGTTAGTGTGTCTATTTTGCCGCCATGTCCAGGTGTTTGTATGTGAAATGGTCTTAGTGGCTTTGGTTAAGGGGCAGACCACACATTGCCCGCAGGGGTAATGGCCCGTTACTGGAGGCAGGTTCCATAGGGTATTGGGCGGTGGTGGTGCATTCTTTTTGGGTCTGGTATTGATAATTAAATCCTTTATGTTAGCAGTACGTTTGAAGGCAATTCTGGGCTTACTGAAGGCCTGTTCTCCTACCTGGAGAATTCTCCAGTGTTTGTTGATGACCCGTTTTATCATGTTGGATTCTGGTGAGTAGGTTGTGACACATGTAATAAGGTCAGAGTCGGGTTTGGAGTGTGTCTTGAGTAGAGCCTGTTGGTATTGCGGGCTCTTTTCTGTGCATTTTTTATTTGGCTGATTGGGTATTGTCTGTGAACTAGGTGTGTACTTAGTTC
Organism: Calotriton arnoldi; assembly: GCA_963921515.1. Taxonomy (NCBI): domain Eukaryota; kingdom Metazoa; phylum Chordata; class Amphibia; order Caudata; family Salamandridae; genus Calotriton; species Calotriton arnoldi. The sequence goes on from CAWUFW010004521.1 coordinate 1,501,338, forward strand.
AGAGGCTTGTCTTTTGAAATCCTCCATGTTGCTGCAGTTTCTTCGTATACGTAAAAACTGTCCGTATGGAAGGTTCTCCCTTAGGGCTTTAGGGTGGAAGCTGTGGTATAGTAGTGGACAGTGGCTGTCAGTAGGTTTTTTGTAAGTGATAGTGTTCAGTCTGTCTTGTTTCTTGATAATCATGAGGTCAAGGAAAGGTAATTCTTGTTCTGAGCTATTGGCTGTGAACTTGAGCTAGGGATTGAGACTGTTTATCCAGGTGCGGAAGGCAGGGATGTCGTTGGCATCCCCTTCCAGAATACCAGGATGTCGTCTATATAGCAAAGCCACAGGTGGACGTTGTTCATGAAGGGGTTGGTGTCAATGAGCACGTACCTAGCCTCGAAGTCTGACATGTAGAGACACGCCAGACTAGGGGCGAAGGTGCTGCCCATTGAGGTCCCCTGGGTCTGATGATAGAGACGATCCTCAAATTGGAAGAAATTTTCTGTTAATGCAATATGTGCACATTCCATGACAAAACTTATGGGAGTTGGTGATGTCCATGTGGTGTTGTGAAGGATTTCCTCTACTACCTCCAGCGTAATCTGTTGAGGAATGTTTGTGTAGAGGGCCTCAACGTCTAGGGTTAATAGAACGTCAGGTTGAGTACCCTCTTGATTGGTTGCCTCAATCAACTTGAGGACATCTCTGGTGTCTTGGAGGAATGTGGGTGTAGTTCGGACCAAAGGTTGGAAGAAATGGTCACAGAACTTGGAATGGGGTTCCAAGACTGACCCTATGCCAGAGACAATGGGTCTCCCAGGGGGGGGGGGTTTGACCCCCTTGTGGATTTTGGGCAGAGTGTAAAAATAGGGCTGTCTTGGGTTGTCATTGGTGAGAAAATTTGCCTCGTTTTTAGTGATCCATCCCTGGTTTAGTGCTGACGATACCACTGAATTTATGCGGGTTATAAGGCGCGGAGTGGGGTCCTCTACAAGAGGGGTATAGTAACGAACGTCCTGGAGCTGGCGCAGGCATTCTGTCCTGTAATCAGTGGTGGACATAATCACGATGGCTCTACCCTTGTCAGCCTCTTTGATGGTAATGGAAGGGTCATTCGCTAAGGTTTTGATGGCCTCTGATTCCAGTTTAGATGTATTAGAGAATCTTGTGGTGGTACGTTTTTCCGCAATTTCTTTGAGGACAGCTCTTTCAAAGGTAAGGACCTCTGGGGGAACCATACTGGAGTTGGGAGTGAAAGTAGATGGTTTTCGTAGGCCAGTATCGACATGTTTCGTGCCTACTTAGCCCCTAACAGGTCTGGTGGCACTTCATCAGGACCAAGTGAAAGATGTGTGGTGCACTACCGCTAGTCTGGTTCTCGTAATTTTATCTGATGACCAGGCGCTTATTCATGGCAAGTATACAATTTATGGTATACTTGCCATGAATTAGCACCCATCCAAGGTGCATCCCGCCTGTTTTAACCTTCCATTGGTTGTTCTCCCTTTTTTCCCCCCTCCTTTTATTTCTTCCCCTAGGTCTTCTACCCCGGTATAAGTCTACTAGGGTACATTCTACTGCGCCTGGTCATCAGATAAAATTACGAGAACCAGACTAGCGGTAGTGCACCACACATCTTTTACTTGGTCCTGATGAAGTGCCACCAGACCCGTTAGGGGCTAAGTAGGCACGAAACATGTTGACCCACCACAGCCCTATAGGAACATTACATCCGTTTAGGGCACCCACATATTTTAATTAAGCCTGAGCTACCACAGGAATAAAACATATGACAGTAGAACAGCTCTAGACTTATTTTAACCCACTTCCCTGTGCACTACCCAGCCCTCACACCCGCACGCACCCTACGGCTTCTTCAAAAGATCTCCGCCAAAGAGCCCCGTTTACGGGAGCCCGTCGGGCATTGCAGCGCCAGCCCGACGAGGAGCTTGGCCCAATGATGAAGCATGACATCCTTCGGGGTGTGTGAGGGCATCACGAAGAAAGACCTCCCGTTTCCCCGCCCCTCCCACTAGGAACTGCACACCCCTTTGATACATGGTCCATGTTGTTGTTTGGCCTTACTTGACTCCTTCTAATTTGTTCCTATTTGCAAAGCACTCTGATAACCTCTTGGGTCATTGTCGTGCTATTTAAAACTCTATCAATAAATAAATAAATAAATCTACAACATAGCTCTGAATTCCCAACGCATCGAACTGAGGCTGCGGTTCTCATCCTTGCCAAAAGAACAATTGATGGACAGAATGCTGCACAATGTCAAACATTCCCCCCAGTACAGAGATCTGGGCCTAAATCCCTCATTTATTTGCTCTCCATGCCTTTCCAGTTCAGACCCAGCCACATGCAAATCAGTCTTGACCCTGTTCGCCATGGGAACAGTCCAGCCGAACTGCCAGGCCAGGTCCTTATCCTATCCTGGTACTCGATGAACAGAAAGCTTCTTTCTACCATTGTCTCTCCACGTTAACTGTCAAATCTCTTTAAGGCCTCTCTATCAGTCTTCTAATACAGACTATAAGCCTTTCTCTAGCTAATGAAATAATAAACCATGCAAGAAAAGAGAAACCATTCTGCCAAGCAAAATACGTTTCAACAGTGGCCTGTAGTCAGGCTTACTTAAATGAGCATTTAATGGTCGCTTCGAATACATGGTAATACATGCACGTGTCACTTTAAAAGAGCGACAAACGTGAGCAAAAGAGTGCATGTTTACATATGCAAATATAGCTTGAAGTGTAAGTGTAAAACGTGTATAAAGAATACATCATTCATGTTTAAACAGAACAATAGGGCACATGAAGATAAAACTCTTTTCTACAATGAATACATTTCAATATTGTGTTTAAATGTTTCACACACATTAATAAAGTTAAAGTACACAATGTATACGATGTCAGGTGCATGCATATAATTGAATTTCTATGACATGTGAGGGTGGAGGGTAAATTGCACACCTCCAATCCCCCCTCTGATGGCAATGTTAGCCATCACAATCAACATATGAATCATATCAGATGAGATCAAACCAAAACCTCTAGGTTTTCATCATTTTCAAACTGGAGTTTCCAAGAATTTCATTTCATCATAAAATCTACACTGACGTTCTTCTAGTTCCACATCCTTTATTTTTCTCCTTATTCCCCTTGTTTCCTGTCCTTCTTTTTGCTTTCTTGTACCTCTTAAACATTACAAACAGGCATATTGCACAAAGAGCAGTTATCACAGGGAGTCTCAAAATGGAGCCAAATATTCCACTCCCAAGGTTTCCAAACCATTTGCCTACTTCAGCAAATCCATTGCCAACTGCTTCCCAAGCACCTGTTGCTTAAAACTCCTTTAAATCTCCCTTTAAGTCTGTAATATTCTTAATGTATTTCTGCACTTCTTCACTGTTGTCTGCCAACACCTCCTAAGCGGTAGACCCGCTGTGCCTGCCATAAAAAAGGCCTACCGTAGCCAGGTCAGTCTCGGCCCCTGGACAAGTCTAAATCCTACCAACTCATAGTGAGGCTGCAATCCACCCCGGGAAGGACTACGAGTGCCTGTTCTTCACCCTTCTGGGCATAGTGAGAGTGCTATGGTAAGTGGAGGTGCTAACACGTGGCCACCTTAACCCCTCTATGCCTGTACACTATGGTGGACTATAGTATATTCAGACCTATGGACTAGCACTCATCCAGCCAGCTGCCCTCTCTCCACTGCTTTGGTTCTCACACTGGGGCAGTTGACTGCCTGCCACACTATATACGCCCCCCCCCTGCCATGACTGCCAGAGGCCTGAGACCTGTCTGGGAACCCTGCTGGGACCACCCATCCTCCTACCTACCTCTTCAGTGGGATCAAGACTAGCTTAACTCTCGAGGCCATCTTAGCAGAAACTACTAGAAGTTCTGGGAACTCTACCCACCCCCCACTTTAAATCAAGGTCTGCATAATGCCTCCCACACTACAGCGGCTGCCAGACTTCAGAGATGCGTCCCTCTCTTGGCCGTCAGACTTGAGTTGATACTGCATACTGGTTGCCCTTCCTCCCTCCTATCACCTGCACTTTTAGGCCAGCAGACGTCTCTCCTGCCCGAAATTCCCTCCTCTACTGGTCTGTCTACGGTGGTACACCTGTCTTCAGTAGGCTGCTCTGCCAGTGCCCACCCCACCACCTCATCTCACAACAATATTCTCACAATATGCCCACCCTCACCTCCTCATCTGGCATACCCTCCCGACAACTCCTTTTCACGGATCCGAGTGGTGGCGGGAAGTCCGCCTCTGCCCTTGCTTCACAGGCATCCCAAACCCTACTGGTTTTCCCCTTTCAGACCATCCGCAAGGAACTCACCTCCATTGGAACCCACCTCATCGCCATGGACACGAAAAATCATTGATTTCACAGAGGGAGAGAAGACCATTAAAACTGATTTGAATCTATTCTATTCACGAGAGACCGCTTCAGACCAACGCCTCTCTTCGACAGAGGAAAAAGTGGGAGAGTTAGAGACGTTCACTTGGATATGTGGCACATCAAACAGAAACTGATTGACCTGAACGACCGCTCTTGCTACCATAATGCTACATTCTATGGAGTACTGGAAAAGATGGAGTGATCAGACACACCAGTCTTCCAACCCAAGTTTATCCCAAAGGTGACCGATTTATCTTTCACCCCCCCCTTTTAAATCCAGAGAGTGTACAGAATCCAGGCCTGCAATCCACCCACAGAAGGGGCACAGGCCATGTGCCATCATAGGCTGCTTTCTGTGATAGGCCCACACCTGTCAGATCCTACTGGGGGCCTGCAAACACAGCCCGTACGACTTTGAGTGTGAACGGATCCACTTAGTGGCTGATATTTCGTCAGACACCAACGTCAACCAGCAGGCCTTCCTTGTTCTCCTTCCCCAACTGAGAAAATGGGATATCAAATATGGACTCCTGCAACCAGCTGTCATGTGGATCATCATGGATTGGTGCTCTAGAGACTTCCACGACCACACTGACTTAGCCTCATGTCTAGACTCCCTGGGCAACTCCAGTATGGATGTTACTCTCCCCCCATCAAGGAATCAGATGACATTAGTGTGACTGGGAACGACCTTCCTGTGGACACCAATTTGACCATCCACTTCGGAAACAGCTGGTGAGGTAGTGGGTGATGAGGACCATAGAGGAACTGACCCACACTGATGACCGAGATAAACCCAGATTGTCTCTAAATCCCTCTCATCTCCACAACGAGAGCTCCATCCTGCCTTCATGCACTGACCTCTGGATATCGCCTGCCTGAGTCAGCGGCCTTTGGACCAAATGCGATTTGCAGCTTTGGGTGGGTCCTGCTTTTCCTCCTCTTTTCTCTCCTCATGTTTTCCTTGTCCTTTTCCTTCTTCACCCAACCCGAAAACTCTCTCCCTTCTTGACTTCCTCCTTCCCCACCTCCCCATTTCCTACCTTCACCCTCCCTCTTTATTCTACTCTCCCCATCTTGGGGTAAACACTCTTGATGCACCGTGTCTTGGGGTGCGGATCAGCTTTCTATTTCTTGGAAACTATCTCTACTGTTACAATCAAAATTGTGGTTTGCCTGTTAAAAATTCTTGCCTCCCACACTACGCCATCCAGCTGCGTCTACTTACACCCTGATCCTTCTTCATTGCCCCTTCCAGCCCTCCTGCCACCACCCCCTTCACATAGGCCATCCTGAAAAACTATGTCTACCCCTTTGTGTGTCTCTTATCCCCCTTCAATCTTCGCTCCACCCATCACACCCATACTCATAATGCTGGGTATCCCTTTTTGATTGTTAACAGTGGCTGGAGATGTTTGGGTCCCCCACCTCTACCTCCTTCATTCCGCAGAGCCCCACCATGTGCGCTCCCTCCTGGCAGGTGCCTCCTGCTGCCCCCCCTCACACTGCTCATCTTTACATGCCCCCACCTATGGAGCCTCAGGCATTAACCTACATCCCCCCTCAGATGCCCATTCACCTTCCTCTACTTCACCATCCCCTGCATGACGCCATGGCTGACTGAGGGGGATGGCACGGGTACATGTTTCCAAGTTAGCACCCACAGTATCCACCGCCTGCGTGCCTCTTGGCAGACTGCTCCCTGGCTGCTCCTCGCCTGCTCTTCCCCGTGCACACTCTACTCATCCTTTTGCTTCCTTTCCGGTCTCTGTGACCACAGATTCGCTCCTATTGGCCTTCGCCTGTAACCCACGGTGGCTCCAGACCTTTGAAGTAGTCTATGCCCACCACTGAGAGCCACAAAAAAAGTGCATGCTTTTTCTACACCATTCTAATTTGACGTAGTACCACCTGCTCTCTCTTGCCACTTCAGAGAGGCCCTTACTTGCCGATCGCCTATTCCCTTCCGCTATTTCTGCCCTGGGTATACCACCCAAAGGGATGGGACATCAGGTTGTAGAGATTTGTGTTTTCCACCTGTCATCTTAGAGATAGAGGTAAAAGCTCTTTGACTGCATCATCTCCTTTCCCCTATGCCAGAAGTCCCACTAAGGTACTTTTGGGAGTGAAAAAAGGAGTGTTCTTGAGTGTGCCTCTTCATGATGAAAGGGGTTCTACTAACTATACCTGTGAAATCTCACAGGAATGATTGTTACCTAGAACTCACGATAATCAAGTAATACTCAGTGAGCTGTGGGGTGAGTGAAGTCCACTGCGTTTTCTGTCTCAAGTTGGCTTATTGACATTGCCATTATGCCAAAGTCCTTAACGCCAGAGGGTCTAGAAAACGCATTTCTAGGCCATGTTCTGAGAAACAAAATCCAGAAAACATCACTTGTAGTGATATTAAGGCAGATGGGAGGTAGAATATCAGGAAGCAATTGCTGACATAAGATATGGCTTGCAAACCATGTGCACTTCCTTTTCAAGTCCTCCATGTTATCCAATGGACTGATGCCTTTAAAAGTAAGTATGCCATTGGCTTAATTTCGAAGTTGGGCTCTTGTTCTTGTTAACAGTCTCTGTTGACATCCTTCTGCAGCCTCACATTTTCAGTAAAGATGATTGAAAAAAAGCACACTGGCCTGTCATCAAAGTCAAAGGACATGTGGTGTCAGTCCATCTCACTCTGTGATTTTTGTGAAAAGACACATTTGTAATTTCAAACCCAGGCAAAATGCTCAAACAGAATGCAAATATTATACTTTTATACGAAATGATTTGCCGTTGTGGGAAACCTTGGTTCCAACAGATTTGAACTCTAGATGTGAAATCAAAGTATGTGCCATACATATTATGTTATGTTACATTATGATGCATGCCTCTTATGATACTTTGCTACTAACTGTATGGTCCCATAACACTTTCAGAATCTGGATGCCTTTTACAGTTCTGAGTACTCGCTGACTGGAGTAAAGTGGTCTATTGAGGTTAAATTATGCTTGTATAATGTTTAGAGAGAGGTCATATTGGAAAGTGGGCAGTTAGATCCTGTTAAGCACCTCTGTTGAATATAATGTGCATTTTGTGTGCCTAAGACCATTGCAAATTATTTAATTCTGCTGGAAGGTGCCAATGTCCTTTGCTCGACTTCGGGTTACTGTTGTCTTAAGGTATCTTTGCCATGATATGGCTTTGCTGCACTGCCGTGTGCATGTGGGTGCGTTAAAGCTGGGTAACTACTCCTGGATAGTTGATATTTAAATATGTTAGGGGGTAAGGATGCTGTTGAAGTGGCAAATGCTAAGCCACCTATTGGGCTTGGAGTCATGGCGTCTACGTGAGGGTGCAAGGGGTAAACAGACAGCATATTGAGTGTTTTATTTTGACTTGCACTAATATCGAGTGCAAAATATCGGGATACAAAAATATCGATTGTTAGAATATCGTTGTAAAGAATATCGAGTCTAAGGTAAGTAATATCGTTTTTAACAATATCGAAGTCATTAATATCGTTTTAAAAAATAGAGAAGTCATTAATATCGTTTGCAAAAATATAGTTGTTAAAAATATCGTTTTTTAGTTAGGGTTATGTATTTTAGTATGTATTTTAAATGTATGTGTTCTATTTTTTTGTTTAAGTATTGCATTTGTTTTTTAATATATGTATTACATTTTTAGAAGTTATTATTTTTATTTTAAGTAAATTTTGCGCTTTAGTTCCGTAGCGGGTTGTGGGTTTATAGGGGAATAGGGTGGGAAGTAATTTAATTATCATAAATTTATTAATAATTTTTAGAAGTTTTAATTTTATTTTAATTAAATTTTGCGTTTTAGTTCCGTAGCGGGTTGTGGGTTTATAGGGGAATAGGGTGGGAAGTAATTTAATTAAAATTAATTAATTAATATTTTTTAATAATTTATATTTATGTATTGAATATTTTGTATTATTAATTATGGTAATTAATTTATTATTAATTATTTATTCATTGGTTTTTAATTATTATTAATTAATTGGTAAATATGTTAATTGTGTCATTTTTTTAGGAGCGGGTTGTGGGTTGATAGGGGAGTAGGGTGGGAAGTAATTTAATTATAATTAATTAATTAATAATTTTTATTAATTAATATTTATGTATTTAATATTTTGTATTATTAATTGTGGTAATTAATTTATTATTAATTATGTATTAATTGGTTGTTAATTATCAATAATTAATTGGTAATTATGTTAATTGTGTCATTTTTTTAGGAGCGGGTTGTGGGTTGATAGTGGAGTAGGGTGGGAAGCAATTTAATTTTAATACATTTTTTTATATTTTTATTGTAAAATTTAGTTAATGTTATTTTATAGTGTTAATTGTGTGAATTAATGTATTATTAATTGTTTTAATTTTGCTTGTTAATTGTTATTAATTAATTAATTATGTTAATTGTGTCATGTTTTACAACATTGGTGGTGTCATTTATAGGGGAATATGGTGGGAGGTAAATTATTTATAATTAATTAATTATTTGTTAATTAATGCTAATTAATTAATTAAAATTAAATATGCTAATTGTGGAATAATTTTGATGTCTGAGTTGTGGGGTTTATAGTTGTAAATTTTGGGAAGAAATTTATTTATAATTAATTTATGATTTATTGTTAATTGTTATTAATTTATTAATGTAAAATTAGTAATGGAAATTGTGTAAAAAAATGTAAGTGTGTGTTTTGGTGTTTATTGGGGTAGAGGGTGGAAAGTAATTTAGTTTAAATAAATTAATCATTAGTTGATCATTAATATTTATTTTTCAATTGATAAATAATTTTGGTAATTGTTTTGTTTTAATTTTGTTTGAGGATTTAGGTTCAATAGCTGTAGTTTTTGGTTTTAGCCCCTCTGCTATCCAACACTTTCCCTACTGTTGCACTCATTGGAGTGGGAATAGTAATTTATTCCCATCCGCTATCCAACACTTTCCCTACTGTTGCACTCGCTGGAGTGGGAATAGTAATTTTTATCCCTCCGCTATCCAACACTTTCCCTACTGTTGCACTTGCTGGAGTGGGAATAGTAAATTATTCCTCTCCGCTATCCAACACTTTCCCTCCTGTTGCACTTGCTGGAGTGGTAATAGTAATTTTTACCCCTCCGCTATCCAACAGTTTCTCTACTGTTGCACTCCCAGGAGTGGGAATAGTAATTTTATCCCCTCCGCTATCCAACACTTTCCCTACTGTTGCACTCCCTGGATTGGGAATAGTAATTTTTATGTCTCCGCTATCCAACACTTTCCCTACTTTTGCACTTGCTGGAGTGGGAATAGTAATTTTTTCCCCTTCGCTTTCCATCACTTTCCCTACTGTTGCACTCATTGGAGTGGGAATAGTAAATTATTCCCCTCCGCTATCCAACACTTTCCCTAATGTTGCATTTATTGGAGTGGGAATAGTAAATTATTCCCCTCCGATATCCAACACTTTCCCTACTGTTGCACTCGCTGGAGTGGGAATAGTAATTTTTACCCCTACGCTATCCAACACTTTCCCTAGTGTTACACTCGCTGGAGTGGGAATAGTAATTTTTACCCCTACGCTATCCAAAACTTTCCCTACTGTTGCACTCGCTGGAGTGGGAATAGTAATTTTTACCCCTACGCTATCCAACACTTTCCCTACTGTTGCACTCCCTGGAGTGGGAATAGTAATTTTATCCGCTACGCTATCCAACACTTTTCCTACTGTCGCACTCAGAGTGCGAATCGTAATTTTTATCCCTCCGCTATCCAACATTTTCTCTACTCTTGCACTTGCTGGAGTGGGAATAGTAAATTATTCCCCTCTGCTATCCAATACTTTCCCTACTGTTGCACTCTCTGGAGTGGGAATAGTAATTTTTACCCCTACGCTATCCAACAATTTCCCTACTGTTGCACTCGCTGGAGTGGGAATAGTAATTTTTATGTCTATGCTATCCAACACTTTCCCTACTGTTGCACTTGCTGGAGTGGGAATAGTAATTTTTTCCCCTTTGCTATCCAACACTTTCCCTACTGTTGCACTCATTGGAGTGGGAATAGTAAATTATTCCCCTCCGCTATCCAACAATTTCCCTACTGTTGCACTTGCTGGAGTGGGAATAGTAATTTTTTCCCCTTTGCTATCCAGCACTTTCCCTACTGTTGCACTCATTGGAGTGGGAATAGTAAATTATTCCCCTCCGCTATCCAACAATTTCCCTACTGTTGCACTTGCTGGAGTGGGAATAGTAAATTATTCCCCTCCGCTATCCAACACTTTCCCTAATGTTGCATTTATTGGAGTGGGAATAGTAAATTATTCCCCTCCGCTATCCAACACTTTCCCTACTGTTGCACTCGCTGGAGTGGGAATAGTAATTTTTACCCCTACGCTATCCAACACTTTCCCTAGTGTTACACTCGCTGGAGTGGAAATAGTAATTTTTACCCCTACGCTATCCAAAACTTTCCCTACTATTGCACTCGCTGGAGTGGGAATAGTAATTTTTACCCCTACGCTATCCAACACTTTCCCTACTGTTGCACTCCCTGGAGTGGGAATAGTAATTTTATCCACTACGCTATCCAACACTTTTCCTACTGTTGCACTCGTTAGAGTGGGAATCGTAATTTTTATCCCTCCGGTATCCAACATTTTCTCTACTCTTGCACTTGCTGGAGTGGGAATAGTAAATTATTCCCCTGTGCTATCGAATACTTTCCCTACTGTTGCACTCTCTGGAGTGGGAATAGTAATTTTTACCCCTACGCTATCCAACAATTTCCCTACTGTTGCACTCGCTGGAGTGGGAATAGTAATTTTTATGTCTACGCTATCCAACACTTTCCCTACTGTTGCACTTGCTGGAGTGGGAATAGTAATTTTTTCCCCTTCGCTATCCAACACTTTCCCTACTGTTGCACTCATTGGAGTGGGAATAGTAAATTATTCCCCTCCGCTATCCAACAATTTCCCTACTGTTGCACTTGCTGGAGTGGTAATAGTAATTTTTTCCCCTTTGCTATCCAACACTTTCCCTACTGTTGCACTCATTGGAGTGGGAATAGTAAATTATTCCCCTCCGCTATCCAACAATTTCCCTACTGTTGCACTCGCTGGAGTGGGAATAGTAATTTATTCATCTCCGCTATCCAACACTTTCCCTACTGTTGCACTTAATGTAGTGTAAAATGTAGTTTTAAACACTAATAAATATTTTAATAATTTAATTTATAATATATTTTATTTTTATTTTTAATGTTACAGGTGTATGTATATATATATATATATATATATGTTTTTATAATTTTTAATATATTTCTAACATTTTATAATTTATTAAAATAATTATTTATTCATTATTATTAAGTAAATATATATATTACATTTTATATGTGTCTGTTTAATTTATTTTTATATTACATTTATTACTTATAATTGTTAACATTTTCTAATAATTCTAAAAAAAAATTTTTTAGTTATATGTATTATTTAATTTCTTTTACATTCTTTTTTATACATTTAAAAAACAATATTTTTAACTTCGATATTTTTAACAACTATGGGGCCGATTCCGATCTCGGTCGGAGGCGCACCCAATACCATTCGGTTGGGAAAAAAGCCATGCGAATGCCTGTTTCCCGACCGATCCGTACAGCATACCGAACGAGTAAGTACGATGCGCACAACAGCACAGAATCCGGCCGAGTCGTACTCACCCAATCCAGGTCCTGTTCTCCGACCGAGGCGAATCCGGAAACGCAGAATCGAGTCGCACGGAAGGGAAAATGCAGCTCCGTCCGGCCGAACAAGTACGATGCGCTTTCCGTACTCGCCGAACCCGTCGCTACGCACGGCACGTCAAAGCATCCGGGAGAGGCGCACATAAGCTCCGATTCGCGCCACAACACGATCCACGGCTACGAGGCGAACACGCCAGCGACGAGGACGACGCGAAGCGACGAGGACGACGCGAAGCAACGAGAAAGACGAACGACACGAACCAACCATGAATCCCTTCGTCCCGATCATACCAATATTCTACATTTACTACCGGAACAGGCACGGACGCATACGGCGCAGAAGGTAAGTCAGACACAAACCACAAAACACATACAACACGTACACGACACATCACACACACACAGAGGGATGCAGAATTTACTTACACCAGCAACAGCAGCACCATAGGGGCGGGATGCCCATCACCAATGCCACATATGCACACAGGGGCCTGAATGCGCACCACCACCCCTACCCAGGGGGCCGGATGCCAACCACCACTACCACCCTTAGCCAGGGGGTGCCAGGTGCCCACCACCACTACCACCCTTACCCAGGGGGCTGGATGCCTACCACTACTACCACCCTTAGCCAGGGGGTGCCAGATGCCTACCACTACTACCACCCTAAGCCAGGGGGCTGGATGCCAACCACCACTACCACCCTTAGCCAGGGGGTGCCAGATGCCCACCACCACTACCACCCTTACCCAGGGGGCTGGATGCCTACCACTACTACCACCCTTAGCCAGGGGGTGCCAGATGCCTACCACTACTACCACCCTTACCCAGGGGGTGCCAGATGCCTACCACTACAACCACCCTTACCCAGGGGGCTGGATGCCTACCACTACTACCACCCTTACCCAGGGGTGCCAGATGCCTACCACCACTACCACCCTTACCCAGGGGGCTGGATGCCTACCACTACTACCACCCTTAGCCAGGGGGTGCCAGATGCCTACCACCACTACCACCCTTACCCAGGGGGCTGGATGCCTACCACTACTATCACCCTTACCCAGGGGTGCCAGATGCCTACCACTACTACCACCCTTACCCAGGGGGCTGGATGCCTGTCACTACTACCACCTCTACCCATGGGGGCTGGATGCCTACCACCAACACCACCCCCACTCATAGGATGGACAATGCATGACACAACCAGCACACCACAACCTAGGGAATGCAAGAAAAAGACATCCCCCAACACCATGACAAGCGTGTGTAGACTGTGTCAAATGCCTACAACACTGAACATGACTTTGAACATACAATGTGACCCCCTATCACATGTGCCACACATATATGTGTGTGGCCCCCACAATGCAAGCAGGCCATGACCATTGTGGCAATGGGGTCCAAACCCCCATCATCACAGTGACCAAAATGTAAGTGTGGGGTCCATAGCTGAAGCACATTTTGAACATTGTGGCAATGGGGTCCAAACCCCCATCATCACAGTGACCAAAATGTAAGTGTGGGGTCCATAGCTGAAGCACATTTTGAACATTGTGGCAATGGGGTCCAAACCCCCATCATCACAGTGACCAAAATGTAAGTGTGGGGTCCATAGCTGAAGCACATTTTGAACAGTGTGGCAATGGGGTCCAAACCCCCATCATCACAGTGACCAAAATGTAAGTGTGGGGTCCATAGCTGAAGCACATTTTGAACATTGTGGCAATGGGGTCCAAACCCCCATCATCACAGTGACCAAAATGTAAGTGTGGGGTCCATAGCTGAAGCACATTTTGAACAGTGTGGCAATGGGGTCCAAACCCCCATCATCACAGTGACCAAAATGTAAGTGTGGGGTCCATAGCTGAAGCACATTTTGAACATTGTGGCAATGGGGTCCAAACCCCCATCATCACAGTGACCAAAATGAAAGTGTGGGGTCCATAGCTGAAGCACATTTTGAACAGTGTGGCAATGGGGTCCAAACCCCCATCATCACAGTGACCAAAATGTAAGTGTGGGGTCCATAGCTGAAGCACATTTTGAACATTGTGGCAATGGGGTCCAAACCCCCATCATCACAGTGACCAAAATGTAAGTGTGGGGTCCATAGCTGAAGCACATTTTGAACATTGTGGCAATGGGGTCCAAACCCCCATCATCACAGTGAACAAAATGTAAGTGTTGACAAAGAAAGAGCTGCAACTGCCAAACTGCATGGATGATTCCTGGTCACAGAACATAAAACACATCAGTGGCAAAGTAGTGCATGTGTCCCATTGCAACATAAATTGGGGAGGCAAATACTGCAGTGCAAATAAGACATACCTTTGGCCATGTGCAGACAAACAACACCCATGGGGGCTGACACTGTCAACATTCATCAATGACACAATGACAGAAGTGACCATCAGAATGCAGACCCACATATTTGCACCAATGGGCACACAAATGCAGATACCCTGTGGAGACTGTAGATGTGAGGTGAACAGATACCAGACCATGGCAGCAATGGGACACACAAACCATGATCATTGTGCTGACCGATGACCTAGGAGTCCCAGGGACAGCAGGGGAAAGCCACCAAACTACATACAGCCAATGGTACACCCAAGATATGCCAATGCAGTGGTGCAGATGCACGAACACAAACAGGCAGACCCACACTGCACATCATACACAACGGGTGAGGGGGGGGGGTGCCAGTGTCCCCATGCAACCACACAACACATGAGGAGACCTGAATACCAATCATACAGATGTGCATACAGTGCCACACAAAGGTAACTCATGGATCCAAATCCCCTATGTGGGCAAGCAGGCATTGTCAGATGAGAGGGAGCACAAATCACACATGTCACACAGGCACGTAGGAACAGCAACTGACACAGCAAGACACAGATACACCACAGCACTACCCCCAGGGCCCCCACAATGTGGTGACCCTGGGCTGCATTACAATCCCACTGTGATGACAAAGCTAAATGTCGTTCACACTGTGAACCACAGTCATGTGTCCTGAGCAACAAACTACCATCACACCTACACAAGCACAAATCAATCAGCACAGCCAGTAAGCCAAGGCCAACATGGTGGCAGGGGCCTAGCCGGGCAACAACTCTCATCTGCACACACTCAACACCACACCCCTCGACCTCCAACAATGTGCAGCAGTGAAGCACACATGCACTGGTGACATTGCACATGCACCCATGACTATTCCAGGGTGGTGGGTGGGAACCAAGGTGCAGAAACACATCACACATGGCCACTCAACAAGACTCCTGAATGTCTGACACACTGCACACTACGCTGTACATGGACATGACGGCAATACCACACCAACCAATGGGATCCCAGCCACAGTCACACACCAATGAAGAAGCCAAGGTCACCCACAAAGAACACACATAGACAACAACCAACATTGCAGCCCGGACCCTGAGGAGTGCCAGCAGTCACACACACAACGTGTCACAATCACTGAAAGATAACACAAACTGGAAATCACATGACAGGGGCAAACAACAAGTGCCAAGGGGAAACCTGACTGTGACCCATCTGCGTCTGCACACAAACTCAGCCCTGACAGCAAACACACCTATGGGTGACACCCTGATGACCAGTAATGTGCCATGCACCCACATCACAGAGAACCCAGGGAGAAGACTTTGGGGGAACATAGGTCAACTCAGCAAGCATCACAAACAGGTACAACACTAGGGATCACAGCATGCACAGCAAAACGGAAGTGAACACACAGACATGCTCAAACAACACACACCTTGGGCGCAGGCAATGTCACAGGAGTACACACTGCCATGAGGGGACTCCACTCCTGTGTGAGGAAAGCTGTGCCATATGTTGCCTCAGTAGGGCCCCATCATGTCAGCTGAGCACTTGGTCACACAATCAACAATTAGCACCAAAAGAGGGCTCCCGTCACATCAGCCTGGTCATGGAAGTGCCAACGAAATCATCAGCACAGATCCAACACACTTGTATAGCAATGTTGCACTGACAACACAGATGAGTCCTTCCCCATTGATGCCCAAACGTGCATGTCCAGTGGAGATGGCCACACGGTCAGGGAAGTAGACGAATTGAACAATGGCAGGCACAACAGATGTGCAGGGGTGGAAGCCACAGATGTGAAATTGCTAATGTAAGTAGGAAATCCCATTTCCAAATACTGAACACATGACACCCTCAGATGCTGCTATGGATGACATGGATACACCACAGGATAGGACACATTCCCCCTGGACCACATGGGTTCCTGCACAGTAACACTTCATTATCATGAGACCAAATATCACCATCACTGCAGCAAGGGCATGGTTAGCATCATCAACAACATGTACATCAGAAGCATAAGCACTAGAGAACAGAAAGTTGCTTTATTCAGCATATGTGTGTAATGAAAACTGAAAGTCCAGAAAAACACAAAGGCCAATGGCCAGTCCATTGTCAAAGTCCAAACAGGGTGACAGTGGCAGATGTCACCCTACGCATGCCTGCACAAAACCAGGGACAATTCACTAGGAGGGGCAACCGGGGGCAGGCCAGGCACCGCAGGGACAGGATCAGGGCTCACCAGGAGGAAGCAGGGAAGGGGTGGTGGGTGCTGGAGAGCCACTGACAACTGCAGTGGAGGTGTCTGACATGGTGTGTGCCGGCACAACTGGGGGCATGACTCAGTTGTTGTGGGTACCGGCACGACTGCAGTGGACCCTGCAGATGGAGTGGACAGGTCCGCCACTGCAGTGCCCAAGTCAGACAGGGTGGTAGTGGACTCCACTGCAGTGCCTACCACCAGGGGAGGAGAATGGGGAACAGGCAAGGTGGGCTGGACAGAGGGGGAGGACACCCTCACCACATCAGTGGCACAGACAAGCGCAGCGGGGGTGTGGTGCCGGGAGAGCAAGTGGCAGGGGGAGAAGGCCGGATCCTCTTGGGGATGGTATATCTGTGGGTGGGGGAACCTGGGGCAGGGTGTGGTGGGGGCACCTGTGGAGTGGGGGCCTGAGGGATGGAGGAAGGAGACCTGGTGCCTGAGCTGCAGGGCGGCGGCGGGGTCTTGCAATTACGACTCCGGGGGGGACTTGCGGGTGGGGGCCTCAGTCTGTCTGCGCCTGGGGGAGGGTGTCCGGGGGCGAGGGGCACTCTGCTCCGTGTGGGTGGGCTTCCTCTTCCCCCTGAATGCTGTATCAGCTGGATCGGAGGGGAAGAGGCCGAGGTCACTGAGGAAGAGCCGCTGGGTCTTTGGGGTTGCAGGTGAGGCAAGGGAGGGTGCTTTGGAGGGAGAGGCAACTGACGACTGCGCAGTGCTCGTGGATGCGTGTGTGTGTTCCAGGGCCCCATCCCCTGTGAGTCTGGTTTCAGTCCCTGACTGTGCGTGCGTGTGCGTTTTGTTTGTGGCGTGTGTGTCTGTGTGCTGGATGTGTGTGTGCTGGTGTGTGCCTGTGCCGGTGTGTGTGTGCTTGGGACGGGTAAGGTGCTGGGGAGTGTGGATGGAGCAGAGGCAGGAGGGGTGATGGACTGTCTGAGGAGGGACACTGCTGCCGTCAGGGAGGAGTCCATGGACCTATTGCCCCTCTGTAGGTCAGACATGCCCGATGAAATGCCCTCCATGAACGACACCAGCTGAGTCAACAGAGCGGTGTGCGCATGGAGGACACTCAGCATGGCTGTCTGCCCTACATGGAGCTGGCGAAGGAGGTACACAGACTCCTCACTCAGGGCAGCAGGGGACACAGGGGCAGGGGGTGCGGTGCCTGGCCCAAAGGAGACTCGCTCCCGAACATGGGAGCCTCCACGGACCTGGGGAATGGGAGCCGATGGGAGGGCGGTGGTGGTGCTGGTGGTGGCGGGGACAGCAACACTAGCTGGGGTGTGGTGGCTGCTGACACCCGCCTCCATAAGGGAGTCATCCTCCGAGTTGCTCTGGTCCTCAGCTGAGGTGGATGGTGCTGAGGACTCCTCGGTGTGGCTCCCCTCGCCCTCCGTGCCACTGGGTCCCTCCGATCACTCCTCGGCTGCTGACCCAGTCTGGCTCTCCGGCTCCTCCTGGTCCGTGGAGCTGTCCCCTTCCGTGGCCGTGGATGTATCTGCAAACAATGGGGAAACAGACAGACATCAGTCACCTGCACCAAACGCACACACCACTGTGAGCACAGCACATTACAGAGCAAGCCCTGGCATCATTAGTTGTACATTGCTAAAAGTGCCCTAACTGAACAGGAGAAGCCAATTGTCAGTCTGATGCCAACCATGGCACTCACATCCCACATGGCCTTGCACCCATCTGTCTGGTGTCTGTTGGATAGCAACACCCCAGTGTGGACACATGCACCAACTACACAGTAGTTGGACATTGCAGAGGACACGGTGTAGCATGTGGACATGCACACATCACAACTCTTGCCACTGAGTCAGTACAGGTTTCCGGATGAAAGGGATGCCCAGAGTCAAATAGGAAATGCATGTGATGCATACCAGCGACAGACACCATGATGCACCCATGTCCTGATAGCCATCGCCACAATGGTGTGCATGTAGCACATGTCACTCCCCTGCAGGATCACCAATAAGTAGACACATGCCATGGCGGAGGCATGACTGCTAAGTCATACATCACTGTCTCAGTGATGTATGACTTGGCAGCCAGACAACAACACTCTGCACTGTGTCACAATAGTAGGTCATGGGGAATGCAAGTCCTGGAGCTGCACAAGTGCACATGTACATCCCCCACACAACACATCATCTTAACCCTCATCTGTCCAGGTCATACCGATTGGACATATGGGAGACCTGTGACACTACCCTCTGAACCTGAGCCCCTCACAATCTGCTGTGAATGGGAAACAGCTGCCTGAACTCCACATTCGCATACCCCAGTCTGCACGGGCAGCTGATCAAACACCTATGTGACACACAAGTATCGTCTCCTATGGTCACATCTCCAGTGGCATGCTGAGCCCCTACCGAGAAACACCCCAGCAGTCCTGGCAACAAATCCACAGCACACTGACACAGAGGCAGACACCTGAGGGGTCAAATCACTGCGCACAATGTGTCAGCTGATACACGGGAGTGGGAGTACAGAGTGCATTGCATGGCCTGGAGTAGGCATGACTGCCCTGCCCCACATGAATGAGGGATGAGCCCTGGACAGTGGATAGCTGGCTATGTATGTGTGACACACGTAATCTTCACACTCCTGGGGCCCAAACATTGTTCCCACCCGCTGCATGGGCGTGTGCCACATACCCCAGGCACATGTGGTGGCTCAGCTCAGCAAGTGGACCGCATATCAAAGCAACACGCAGATTACATGTCCGAACACAGGCGTTGTGTGAACAATGGACCCACCCATGATGCCCACAACAGAGTTAGGGAAACAGATGCTGTCCCCCACCTTGAGTGAAGCAAACTGCAAGGACACAGTCCCAAGTGACACAATTCCCTGAATGTAAGGGCCACACCTGGGTATCAGATGAGGAGTGGGAAGTGCACAATAGAGGGACATGGCTCCTGGACAACATGACTGCTGTACTGTGGCAGTTGAACCAGGCCAGAGGAGGGCACTGAGCATGTAATACAGAGTTCACAGTGCAGTCTTTGACTCACCCCCTCCTTGCTGCTGTCTGGCCTTCAGCTGCCCATCCAGGTCTGGAAACACCACCGCCAGGATCTGGAGCATGTGGGGGGTCAGGGTCCGTGTTCCGCCCCTCCTGCGAGGAGGCGACAGCTTCAGCTGGACCCGTGCAATCCTCCGGGTGCAGCCCCGAAGGTCCTGCCAGCTCTTCTGGCAGTTGCGGATCCGGCGCTTGTAGACCCCCACGGACCGGACAGCCCGGACGATGTCCTTCCAGATCTCCTGCTTCCGATGGGCATTAACCTGTCAGGATGACAAAGTGAAAAGGCCATTACTACACATGCAACATATCCGTGCATGACACAGTTGTATATACATGTCTCAATCACAGGGGCACATGATGTACACAGGCAGTGCAACGCTGCCCATGGACAGTTTGCCAGAAGTCACTACATGGTATCATTGCATGGGAAGTAAAACCTTGTTCAAATGCACTGTCACTACACACTATGGGGGGTGACAACTACTCAGTGAGCCTGCTAGCCAGTGGCGTGCAGACTTTCAGCCTTGCTAGTCAGACAAAATGCACATTCAGAAAGGCAGTGCACAGAACACTCACCTGCTCCCCTGGTGTCCCATACAGCTTGCTGTACTGTGGAAGTAGGCTGTCCAGCAGGGCCTGGTTCTCCTCAAGGCTGAAGGCTGGGGCTCTCTCCACAGTACGTGCCATTGCAGGGTCCAGAGGGGGCAGAGACAGCAGCAGTGCAGTGGCAGATGTCGTCCTGGAGCATGTAGTGCAGGCAAGTGAGCTCTCAGGGGAACAGCCAGCAATATATATGTGCTGGAGAGGCAGATACTGTCCCATGTGTCCAAAGTGATAGGTCCAAGTCGTTTGCATCTTCTGAATCTGGCCAATCCATGGAATAGCAGCACCAATACACGCCCACAGCATCCTTCAAATCTTCAACTTCATGACATACATGATTTTGCCACATTGTTGTGGGTGACCAACTGAATTTCCAGCAACCGACTCGTTTGAATTTCGAAAACGCGTCCGTTGCCAGGCTAGGCCATTGTCAATGGGTGCGCACCGATCGGTCCATTGCTGATCAACGCGTACAGGGGTACAACGCGTACCCGCACACATTGAATGCAATGGGCCGGCCGAGGGCACCGATCGGTCCATTGCGGTACAACGCTGCACAGGGGTACAACGCGCACCCGCACATTGAATGCAATGGGCACGGCCGGGGGCACCGATCGGTCCATTGCTGATCAACGCGTACAGGGGTACAACGCGTACCTGCACACATTGAATGCAATGGGCCGGTAGGGGGCACCGATCGGTCCATTGCGGTACAACGCGTACAGGGGTACAACGCGTACCCGCACACATTGAATGCAATGGGCCGGCCGGGGGCACCGATCGGTCCATTGCTGATCAACGCGTGCAGGGGTACAACGCGTACCTGCACACATTGAATGCAATGGGCCGGCCGGGGGCACCGATCGGTCCATTGCGGTACAACGCGTACAGGGGTACAACGCGTGCCCGCACACATAGAATGCAATGGGCCGGCCGGGGGCACCGATCGGTCCATTGCTGATCAACGCGTACAGGGTACAACGCGTACCCGCACACATTGAATGCAATGGGCCGGCCGGGGGCACCGATCGGTCCATTGCTGATCAACGCGTACAGGGGTACAACGCATACCTGCACACATTGAATGCAATGGGCCGGCCGGGGGCACCGATCGGTCCATTGCTGTTCAACGCATCCCTGTACAAGTGACTGGCATATGTCACCATGCCTGTCTCAGATGAACATATGCCAGCCACAGATAGCTCCCAGGGAGTGAGGGGCACACCTACAACACGACAGCCTGTCCAAACTGTATCATAAGGCATGTAAGGCTGCATTTCCTATTGTGTGTATGTTGGTGTACATGTTGTCCTGTGGGTGTCACCTGGGGGCAGCCACCCCCAGGCTGTGCACGTGTTCATGGGGACAGGATCCTGGGTGTTACGTGTACATGACCACTGTGATGTGCAACTGTTCATGTCTGTGCATGTGCCATGGTCACATTTCACGGTGGTGTATGTGTATGTCATGTCACATACCCCGTGAGTCCCATGTGGGACGGTATGTTTGAGCCAGGGTGTCCCAGTGGCACAATAGTGATGGTCCTCCACAGTCTGTGTGCATGT
The DNA here is from genome assembly GCA_963921515.1 of Calotriton arnoldi. Lineage (NCBI taxonomy): Eukaryota > Metazoa > Chordata > Amphibia > Caudata > Salamandridae > Calotriton > Calotriton arnoldi. Next base: position 1,523,309 of record CAWUFW010004521.1, read on the forward strand.
AGTGTTTACAATGTCTCTGATTTCATGTGCACAATGGGAGGCAGTCTCCACATCCACGTTGTGTGTGCATGGACTTTGATGTTGTGCGTGTGTGTGTCACAGACGTCCATGTCTGTCCTGCAGTGGCAAGTGGGACCACTACCTGTGGGGGTCATGGTTGTTTTGCTGTGGTGTATACCTGATACTCCATGTAATGCCAGTGTCCATGTGGCAATACAGGGTCCCTGGGAATGTACCTGTCGTTGAGCTGTGATGCCTGGGGCACATCTGTCCTCACATGTCACTGTGGGGGTGATTGTGACACGGCAGCAGGAGATGGGAACTGTGACACGGCCTCATGATATCCAATGGGCCAACCTGGGACTTATTGATGTCACTTGTTGAACCGTGATGACAGATGTTGGCCATG